>JAWNLI010000179.1:247500-1447500 GCA_035042405.1 Drosophila demipolita
CACATGGCAAGCGCAAAAGGTAAATTTATTCTTCAAAATCAAATTCTGTCTGTCGGTTAGACTAGTGGCAATTTCTACAGCAGGCGACTGGCAGACAGTTGAAAACTTCATTAAAATAGTGCCCACAATTAGTGCGGCTACAACAACAACAGCAACAATAAGCATATTAGAGCCAGCAACAACAACAACAACAACAACATAAAATGTGTCAGTATTTTATGTGTTGATTTCGCGCTGTCAAAAGTTTGTTTATTTTTATGTACTATCATTTATTTTTAAGCTAATGTCATATATTGAATTGTGCAGGCCTTGTTTATGAAGAAAGACAAAGAGCAGAAAGACAACAGAGACAGAGAGAGGGAGAGCGAGAGAGAGAGCGAAAGATAGCCAGTAGTCAAAATGGTTTTGCGGCTCGCATTGCATGTGAAAATTTGTTCAAACAACGGTACAAATAATAATAAAAAATAATCAACAACACAAATATAACAACGAATCATATTACAAAAGCAGTTAGACAAATAAACAAACAGAAGAAAAAAAAACTGATAGCAGAGTGCAATTCACAGAGATAGACAGAATGTGTGTGCGAGAGAGAGGAGGCGGAGGGAGCGGGATTTGGAGTTGGAGTGACAGAGAGAATATGTGAGTCAGGCAGACGGCCTGACGACAACCGACGCTGAATTATGGAGCTGTGCATGAAAGTCATGCAAACTGACGGGCAGCTCGACAGACAGACAAAGCTGACTATATTAGAGCTAGTGAAAAGGGCTGAAGAGTGGGTGTGGGTTAGAGAGAGGGGTGCGGTGCGGAGGCAGGGCTCAGTGCTCAGTGCAGCACAATACAGCAATGCACAGCACAGCACAGCACAGTCAGACAAACAAATAGTAATAAAATAATAATTGTTTGTCAACATTCGTTTAGCATGTGCGTCGCTCATATGTCTGAATGATGTACATATGTATAAGCATACATACGTACATATAGAGTGTGTATGTGCAATATATCTATCCATATAGACTCGTACTGAAGTAGTTGCTGCAAAAAGGGGTGTTTAATAGTTGCTGCTGTTGCCATTGCTGCCACAATTGACAATTGTCTACATTTTGGCATGAAATGTCATACAATTGTTACAGTTACAAATATATATATATATATATATATATGTATGTGATATTTGTATTGTAGAGCGATTCCCATTTAAACTGCGTTTTGCGGTTTCCCGGCTGAGGTGAATGCCACACGGCAAATATGTTTAAAACAAAAAAAAAATAATAATAATGAACACAAACAACCAGAGAACTGTTTCAACTGGCATTCAGCACGTCATTTGCTTATTCAATTTCATGACACGATTTGTCGCCACACACAACGAGTTAGTCTCGCGTGCGTCACATAGCATAGTACAAAAATTTCTCAGCCAGGCAACAACAACAACAACAATAACAACAATAACAACAATAACAACAACAACGACAGTACTGCGATAATTGATGATAAATGTTGTATAATTTGACAAAAACACCAGCTGAAGAACAAACGAACCTGAAAAGAAAAATGTGGAATTCAACGGAGCTCAAAAAAAAAAAAACAACAACAAAAAACACACACACACAAAAAAAAAATAGAAAGAGAAACAGAAAAAAAAGTGGCACCCGCAATTATCGCTAGAAAGCATTTCCAAATAATTACAACACGTTTCTAACAATACACGTCACGTGATAATAGTGTATATGCAGTTTAAAACATATTATTCCTTCACATATATATTATAGTGGGGCGTAGCTGCGTAATTATGTACCCAGTAATGGCCATATGAATACTATATGAATCCACTGATATGCATATGCATATCCATATGGGATGGGATGACTCAAGAAACTGAACAGTTGGACGCCCGTCATTCAGTGCGGAATTTGTGTGAAAGAGCTGGCGATATATAAATAATATATATATATACTTAATTTGACAGACTACAATTTTCGGATGTATAATCTGAAACAATTGTTGAAATACTAAATGCAGCAAATAGTCGTCAAGTGTATGCAGCAAACCCTTTGACTAAATTGTGTTTAAAGTGAGACAAAGTCTAAACAGAAGCACCATATTATATACAAATATATATGTATACATATGTTTTTTTTTAGTGTTCGTTGTTGTAATTATTGTTGCTGCTGCATAGTGTCGATGAGTAATTGCCTCATAAAAATTATGTGGAAATTAATTTTTAGTGTTTTTTCTGTGCACGCTGCCTATCGTCACCGTTAGCGCTGCTCGCCCATTTTTATTTATAAATATGAAGGAAAGGAAAAATAACAACAACAACAACAACAACAACAAAAAAAAAGCAAACGAGCAACAAAATATTGAAATTTGAATGCATTTGGGGCCGTTCCCTCTGCCGACTTTGTGGCACTTGTCGTGGTTCCACCTGCCAAAAATTCAAAAATACACTCGCAACGTTGTTGCTTGACACTTTTGCCATGCACACCAGCCCCGCCAGCCCCGCCAGTCCCGCCAGCACAACCAGTCCCACCATCAGTCCTCCAATCCACCTCACTTCACACATCTCCACTCCCCATTCCCCATAGCTCAACACACCACACCCCGCACCCCACTCCACACTTCTCACAGTCAGTGCATTCGTGTGTTGGCTTTCTTTCTTGTTCATTTCACTTTGCGGCTATTTTTGGATTGATGCGCCTTCAAAGCCCGCGTGTTACGTATTAATATTAGTATGCAATATTTTTGTTTCAGAAAAACAGAAAACAAAACAAACCACAAAAAAAGAAGAAATTTATGTTGCGCTTTTTTTTTCACTCACATGTTTATTTTTGATGCGTTGAAAATAAACCGTAAATAATCGGGTTGGACGGTCGAGCAGCTTTACAATCAATTCACTTGCGCACACAACGCCAGATACATTTGTATGTGTGAATATGTAGCTGCATGTGTATATACATATATATAATTATATAAATATAAATACATATATAGGTATTTCGATCTGTGGTTATATTTATAACGAGTTGCCTGCTTGCACTCGTCGCAACAAATTTTAAAATTATTGGTAATAAAAATCCACCTTCTCTTGCCTGCCTGGCGTTTGCTGGTCTTCCATGCCTTTCGCCCCCGCTGCCCCAATCCTTTCAATGCCCATCAGCCCGAATGATGCATCATAAAATCTTGATATTTAATATGGTATGTTTTGAGTGCTCTGCCTCTGCATCTGCGTCCACCGCACTCACCGTTTGTGTGATTTTAAATATTAAAAAATGAATTATATAAATATGCATAAGTTTAAGTTTAAGTGGGCACAGCTGACATTTAGATGCTTGTTGACGCTTTTTGTCTTCTTCTTCTTCTTCTTCTTGTTATTATAATTATGTCTGATTTTTTGTTGTTATTTGTTTCCATTTTTGGCTCGATATATGGGAGGCAGACGGATATTGTGCGGCAAACTCACAGCAAGAGGTAAAAAAAGACCACACATTGCCAAAGATGGCTTTTTATATTCACGCAATTAGGCTTTCATTGATCTACCTGACTACTGACTACTTGCCAAAAAAAGTTAATGCGTTTAAGACTACGCAAACATGGGCAAAAACAATTTATGACGTGATTTCTTATACAACCAGTTTATGCAACATTGTTGTTGGGATTTTTTTTTTTTTGTCATGGGTTACTTAGCTCTCGCAAAGTTTATATCTCATTTTTTAGTATTCTCTGATTCATTCAACTTTATTATGTTTGCGGCACAACTGAACATTAAATTTCCAACATATAATTTAATTTCGTATTTATTCTGCCCACTCATTCTATGGCAAGTGAGCGAGGTCTTTTATTAATTTAAAATATAGGACTACACATATTTCCCTTCTCTCTCTTTTTATTTTATTTTTCTCTGTATTTTTTTGATGACAAATTGTCACGAGTGCATTGATGCAAAAAACTTAAATGAAGCGACATGCTGTTGAAATGTGTGCACTGCCTTAATTCCGTACCCAGTACCCAGTACCCGCCCTCTCTATGTCGACCACCCCGCATCAGCCCCTATTGCCCAGCACTGGCCCTTTGCCCTCTGCTGTTTGTGCTGCCCAAACTTGGCTGGTTGCATGCATGTAGTAGAAGATACAAAACAAAATACATTGCGTGCACTTGCAGATACTTCAGCGTCAGCGTCAGCGTCTGCGTCAGCGTCAGCGTCAGCGTCCATTGTCAAATTTTGGGCTCGTCTTTTCCAGCCATTTCAACTTGTTGTTGCTGCTGCTGCCAGTTGTTTGTTGTTGTTTTGTTCTTTCGTGTTCGTTGGCTCATCATAATGAACAATGTGAATGTGAGGACTTGAAAACTAATATGCCGGGCCATGAAAGGAGCACCATCAGTCCAAGTAACGAGCAAACAACAAAGTGACTAAGCCCGCAGACCCCAGACCCAGACTCAAACCCATACCTAGCCCCAAGCACCAAACAGCAACAGCAACAACAACAACAACAACAACGACAATGGGTAGGTTATCTGGCTACCTCTTTAAGTTCTTGTTGTTATTGTAGTTTTGCTTGCTCTCGGATTACATCCCGAACAAAAAACACACAGAACATGCGATCGTCGCTGTTGCAATTGAAAACTGAGCTTGACATTTGTTGTTGTTGTTGTTGCTGCTGTTGTTGTTGTTTTCGTGCTGTTTTTCTGGTTTATGGATTGCCCGAAAAATTGAACTTCGACTGGTTGGCGCTCTGGTTCTAGCAGGCTTTAGCTGGTTACCGTTAGAAGGGGGCATATCCTAAGTTTTCTCTCACTGTCTGAGTTTCTTTTTGGATTTTTGGTTTTTTGCTTTTTATTTAGTTTATTTTTTTTTTGTCGAGTCTGTGGCATTTTTAGGTCTTCCTGGAAGGGTAAGCAATATGTCGCTGCGGGTGCGGATTCCGATTCGGTTCTAAATTTCTGCTCGAATCGGGAGAGCTAGAGGGAGAGAGAGAGTATGAGGAGAGTGAGAGAATAAGAAAGAGTGGGTATTAATACACGAGAAAAACCTGAACGAAATCGAAATGAATTGAAAGCCATTGAAGCGAGCGTACTGTGGCAATAACTCAATTAGCAATGTTTCGTTTCATAAAAGTATTAGTTGATTTTTTTTTAATTAATGTGCAGTTATCATGCGATCCGATTAAGAGGCGACTCCACTCCACTCCACTCCACTCCAACTTATTCAATTCGACTCGAGTCGCCACTGTTATTCTCGTAATTGCAATGTGTTTGTTATTTGTAGTCCGAGCGAGCCAGCTAGTTGTTGCAGTCGTTGTTATCTGCCAAGAATGCTAATTATAAGATTAGTGGAGAGACCGAGTAGCCGCTATCTCTGCATCACCCAACTTGTGCCTGATAGCGCACACGCACACGAGACAAAGGCGTCGGCGTCGGCGGCGGCGTCGGCGGCGGCAAACTGTTGACAACAATGCTGGGTTTGACTTTGCATACCAGTCAACAGTCGCCAGTTGCCAGATACAGCAACACCAACAAAAACAGCATTGGCAACAGCTTCAGATACAGATACAGATACCGCTAAAGATACAGCTTTAGTTATGCCTCTAAAATTGCCCATTCGAAGTTCGAAGTTTTCAGTTTTCAGTTTTAGTTTTAATTTTATTTCTGTTTATCTTGCAATATTTATTTCGCATTCACATTCGCGTTTTGTTGAATGCATGAAAATACTTGGTGTGGAAATGCAATGTTTATTTAAGAAATGTGTGCGCAATGTGTTAGATAATAAATGTTTGGTAACACGCTACAAATGAGTGTGTGTGTGTGTGTGTTTGTGTGTGTGTATCGAGTATCTAATGCGGTTGTCAGACAGCTTATAATTTATAAAGTTTGCCATTTTGAGGTTTAAGTTAATAGAACTTTACGTAACAAGCCTGAAACCGGAAAGCTTTTCGATTTTATCAAAATATATTTAAATTAACAAATGCAATTAATCGTGCCTCAAAGCTTTTAAATGCTATTTCTTTTTAAGTAATCTATTTAACCAGTTTCATTTCAATGTGCACAAATATTTTTAAAGTTTATTGTAAACAGTTGTAAAAATATTTTTTTTTTGTTTAACTTGCCTCTTGGCTCTTTCACATTGGCCATAATTGAATAACAGTTAAATGCGGTTGGATTTCTTTTTCGAATATTCTTTTTGGATTGTTTCGATTGTTTTTCCCAGCGACTGCAATTCTATCTGAAAATATTTATTATGCTTTTTTCAGTTGATGTGGCTGCAACAACAACAACAACATCTTAGCACATTTCAGCATCATCATCATCATCATCATCATCATTGTAATCATCATCAGCCGACGAAAGACCGCAGCAGCCGCAACAATAGCAACAGCCTGTGCTACTTCACCGAATGCAGCATGCAGCATGCAGCACACACATGAGTGTGTGTGCTTGCCACAACTGCCACGCCTCTATTATATGGCATCATATACACTTTTCAGTTTCTCTCTCTCGTATGTCTCTCTGGTATCTGTCGAGTGCATCTCTTGAACTATCAATTTAAATGTCAGTTTAAATTGTAGAATTTTTCATTTCGTGGACTTCGTGCATGAAAACTATAAAATGGTTTTTATTGTTTTACGATTTTGTTATTTTTGTATTTTTTTTGTCGTCGTTTTTTTTTTTGTTTTCATTTCGAAAACTTAGCTTAGAGAGTTTAAGAATGAGGCAAGGCTACAAGAATGTGTATGTAGATAAATATACATACATATGTATACATATATATAGAGATGTTTCGCTGATATGGGGACGGGTGAGAGGAACTTTGGGGGCACTTTAGGCCATGGCTGACACTGACTTGTTTTAGATTTCTGTATAGTTCTTGGTGCTTGGTGTATGGGGCTGGCTGGCTGGCTGGCTGGCTTTCAACATTTGACAGCAGCTGTCAAAAAAACTTGAAAGAGTTTTGCCGAGACGTATACCGAGTCCAAGACTTGCGACTTGGCTTGGAGCGTCCAAGAGCCCAAGTAAAACTTGCGATATATTTGTTCTCTTTGTTATTGCCACTTGGGGCGTTTGCCCCTTTTTTTTTTTTTTTTGGGCAAGTTACCAAGTTGTAGTTTCGCTTACCTTTTTGGGTTTGTTCGATGGCGAGCAAGAGAGACAGCAAAAGAGGGAGAGAGAGATAGATAGATAGATAGACATGCCAGTCAGCTGAAATGTAAACAAAACGAAAAAATGTTGTAAGAAATATTCATGTTATAAAGTATTTTATATGAATTTTAAGAAGAGAGAACACTTTACATAATGTTTTAAATTTAAATATAACAATAACCATAAATCGTATAATTTTTGACAAATTTATGGCTTCGGGAAAACTTTACAAGTTCCTCCACAAAATTAAAGTTGTGGAAATTTTATATCACTTCCATGGGTAAAAGATTACAAAGTATTAAATTATGTAATGATCCTGATTTTTAAAAATTTATATGCATTCCTAAAATTTTATTGATTGGGGTTCAAGCCATGATAAAAAACAAAATACCCAAGCTATTTCTGACAAAGTTGTGACAATGAAAATATTTTACCTATCGTGTTTTTTATCTTTGAATGTGGTATCAAAAGTTCAAACATTAAGTCGTTGCTTACATATACAATAGACATGTATCTGTCATGGCTTGAAGTAATCTTCAAAAAAACTTACCCAGAAAGCGTATAGAAACAAATAAACACTATGAAATTTTAGACAAATCGATTTCATTTGCCAACAAGACGTGGGCTATTAATTTATCTGTTGTGTTAAAGTTTTTGTATCTTTTTTTTTGTCTAGCCCCGCAGCACTGGAAAAAAAAAAAACAACAACAACAACAACAACCGCAGCAATGAACAGTAAAGACTCAATATGTGAGGCCAACATTTCAATTGGATTCCCTAATGGACGAGCGAGCTGCATTTGAATTGAAATTTTGTATTTTTTTTTTGCTTGTTTTTGTGAATTATAAATGTCTTTCATAATTTCAATTGAGAATCTATAAATCAATATTTATAGCTCAAATTAAAACCATGTCGGTATGGATCATCTCATCTTAATATGGATAACGAGTTAGTCTTTGTCTATTTTATTTCGTTTTTAATGATTTCTGTGGATCTATTGTTTGGTAATTAAATGGCCAACACTAATTGCTGCCACCGTGCAGATAATAAAAAATATGGCAAAACTCAAATCACAAAGCAACCACTTTTTTTCCTTATTTTTTTTTTTGGCAACTTCTGACCGTGAAGTCAAAAAGTTATCATATTTGGCATTGATTGAAATTCGTTTTGACTGGCTGTTCAAAAAATAACCACAATGAATTAATTAACTTGTTGTGTGCAATTAAAACGTCATTAAGCTATTATCGAGTTGGCATTATGAGAGGTCTGTTGCCAAAATGCAATGCGCCCTTGACATAAACCGACACACACACACACACACACACACGCACACATTTTTCGCGACGAGGGTAAGTGGGACAGAGGGCAATGTGCCAAAGTCAGGCATTCAAACAATCAAACAGTGAAAGAGTCAAAAGCAACCCCGGGACACACGTCGCGCCTTTGTCTGTTGCCTGTTGTTGCTGTTGTTGCCATTTCAAATTGGCAATTATCGATGAATTTGCAAAAATACAAACAGACAGACAGACGGACAGACAGACGGACAGAGAGACAGACAGAAGGGGCGCGCCTGTTGTTGGCAGCTTAAGCGGCTCACAGTCCTGTGCCCAGGACGATTTGCTTGTCCTGCCTGTCAATATTTTGCTAGTTGGTTTTTGGGCTGGGCTAAGGAGAGCTGCCGGTTAGGGTTAGCCGGTCCCTATGTCCCGATTGCCACAATCCCGTCCTTGTCGTCGTCCTTTCACTGAATGCTTGAATTATGCAAATCAAATGGCACATATCGATGTCAGTTGCAATATTATTGCTGCAATTCAGCAGTTTGCAGCAATCAACATTTGCCAGCAGGGCAGGGCGTACGCAGCAAAGGGGGGGCGTGGCTATGCATGTAACGGGACTTGGGCGTTGTCTTCTTTGAAAGGATGTACAAACCCAAATTGATTCTGTTGCCAACAAAATATTCTCCAAAACATTTTCAATTCAATTTTTGCAGTAAATGTGATGAAATCTTGAGAAATTATTAATTGAAATCCGAGCTAGACTGCAGCTGCTCCTTGGGCCACACCCTTTCTCTTTGGGCTTGCCTTAGTCCATTTTTTTTTCCCAAGCACATATTTACATCTGACTGCGTCTGTCAAAAACTTTAAAGAAATCCAAAAGAAAAAAGGGTTTGCTTTTAATAGAGAAACCTAAGCAAACAGCGGAAAAGGAGAGAGTTTGGTACTGCGATTTCCTTAACAAATCGATGTACAGAAAATGGAAAAGAAATTAAAATAAGAGTTGAAATTAATTCAGCAGTAAATACCATTTACAGACAGGCATAACCAAAGTAGGAACGCAAACAGGCTCCTGTCGCGACAGCGGCTGTTATTTAAAATTCAAATTCAAATTACAAATCCTTAAGGTATAGGGAGCGGCAATAAGAGCAGGATCTGAATCTGGCAGACAGCCCTTTAATATTTCGTTGGTTTTAAACTCGGCGCACTGACACAAATCGACCCCCTGTAAGCCCTCCGCCCTGCTCTCTACTCGTTGACTTCATGCGCTCGAGCTGAACCCCTCGAACCTTGAGCTGATGTCATTGTCCTGGGAATGGGATGGGTTGAGCATGGGATGGGATGGGATGGGATGGGTTGATGCGGCCGCTTCTAATTTGAATATGTTTGTATCTCTGTGCGTGAGAAAATTGTCAGCATATTGATTCAATGATTATTAACAGTTATGCGCATATTTAATTGCTGTCTCTCAATTGATGTCTCCTTGGCTCAGTTATCTCCTAGCAATCCCCAGTTGCATTTGCATTAAGTTGAAGTGCAAATATGCAAACGGCCGCAGAATTTGACAAATATTTGCCGAGCTCCCAAAAACCCAGTACTGATTGACAGCCAACAATGAAATGGTATTTAACTATCGCTCAGCTCACCCCTCTTGCCACAGCTGCCACAACTGCAACTTCATTTACATGCCGCGCAGCTGACCCTTGTCCTCAAGCGGGGGGTCGGGGGTCAACGTTGCTGCTGCTGCTGCTGCTGCTTCTGCTGATTAGCTCAAAATAGAGGCGTAATTAGGCGACTGCCGCAGCTCTCACAAAAAAAAGGTCGACTCCATAAAGACACTGAGGCGGTGCCGGTGCGCACAAAGGATCAAATGGCTTTTATAGCTACTAATCTCTCTACTATCTAATTTAACCTTGCCGCCTTTTATATGCTTTCCATACCCATTTTCCCATTTTCCCATTTTCCTACCTATTTCCATTCCCATTCCCATTTCCATTTCGATGTCTATGGCCGACTGGCTGCCCTGCTGTGCATTTGGCAGCGCACAGTTGCCGAGTCGGGTTTTGCATGTGGAGGGCATTTGTTGACGCCAGCGTTGATGAATGCCCCGCCTGCCAGTGCAACGCAACTAGAACGCACTTACTCCCAAAAACCAAAAACCGTAAGCCAAATTCCCAAACCAGAGCCAGCGCCAGAACCACAAAAAAACCTTCGAGCTGCTTAAATTCCAAACGAAGCAAACTGAATAAGAGTTGTTGTTGTTGTTGTTGTTGTGTGTTGGTGTTGCATGTGGCATGTTTGCTTGTTGCCTCTTTGGCTGCGGCATTAATCAGCCGGCTAGCCCTGGGTTGGGTGCCAGGCGCTGGGGTTGCTGTCTGGGGTCGGCGAGTTGGGCACAGACATGGGCCTTGCCTAGCCTGCCGGTTTGCCTGTCTGCCTGCCAAACTATGCGCTATCCACATGGGCAGCTCTGGCTCCCATCTATCTCCCGGCTGTTTCTGCTGCTGTTGCCTTATTATTTCACTGTAATTAATAAAGATTAAACGCTGTGACACAGCAGCAACAGCAGCAGCAGCAGCAGCAGCGAATGAGTAAATGGATAGCGCTGAAGGCTGGGAAAGACAAGTCCACAAAAAGTCTAAGTAAAAAAGACGAAAAGCAGAAAAGTTTTTTGCTTGCAATTCGGGTTAAATATCTCAAACAATTTATATATAGTTGCCCTGTAGTTTTGTTGTGGTTGTCTTGTTGGTCAGATGAATATGCACTTGACAGTTTCAATATTTAAAAACACAACAAGCAACAAGAGAAAATTGAGAAAGATTAATGAAGCAAAGTTGTTAGCAAACAGTCACAAAAGTAGAAAGAAAACAATCAATTTAGAAGTATATATTTATATATATAGGAATTAAGTTTTCAAATAGTATATGTGTCCAATTTAGGCATACGTATTTTATTTATCATCTGTGGTAGCACTTAGTAGAAATTTAAACATTTTTTTACAACCCAATTAAGTAATACTATTTATAAATGCCCATAACAGATTATTATTCTTGTGATTTTTTAATGTTCTCTTGTAAAAATTGATAGCTAAATGAGTCTTTAAATAGATCGCATTTCAGCAATCATATCGATACCTTAAACTTAATGTTATATCATAAAAGCGACATAAAATCTCGTATATAGCCAACATTAATCAGTGTTACTAATTTTTTCGTTTTCATCGTGTTGCCATTGTGTTGCACATTTTGTGTAGAACTCGATACCCACACATACGACCATAATATATGGGTAATAAACATAAACTAAGATTAATGCATTCATATATCACTCAATATAAGACAAAATGAACCATTAAAAGCGAGAGGAAAAAAAATATCGTATTCTTAACGAGTGACTTACAAATAAAATTCGCTTTAATAACTGAACGAAACCTATGAAAAATTCAAATTGGGTCACAAAGTGCACTCTGTCTTTGTATCTATGGGATGTGTGTGTATGAGTGTGTGTGTGTGTGTATCTGTAGCTTCATTTAACCAAAATCGAAAACAAGGCGTCTTTTTCGATGTTGTCGACTCGGTTCATCTCTGTCTGTCTGTGTGTGTGTGTGTGTGTGTGTGTGTGTGTGTGCTGGCGTACTTATAGTTAATTGCACTGGTAATTAATAATGTTATTTATTAGACATACACACAGGCATAGACAAATGCTTTTATAGAACGAGTATGACCTCACCCAAATGTGCGCCGACTCGTGCCCATCTTTGAGATACATTTCGCTGCTCTGCTCTGCTCTGCTCTGCTCAGCTCAGCTCTGCTCTGCTCTGCTCTGTTTGTGTGTCATTAAGTAAATTAAGTAAATAAACATATGTCTGCCACTGGCCCAACACTGAGCCATAATTAATTGCCAGTCAGCCGGTACTCGTATTAGCTGCGACTTACCCCCAGCAAAATGTGACTCTGCCACACAGTGGCCAGCTGCCCCTTCGACTGCCACTCGCTCATCTGCACCAAAAGCGCGTTAGTTTTTGCGCCCTTTAAGCAGGCGCAAAGCGCCTCAACTTTCGAGCCAGTCCCTTGTTTTTTTTTTTAGTATATTTGGTCGAGGCTTTTGTTGTTGTGCATTTCAACGCCTTCATTTGCATGCGTTTTATGGCTTAATAGGTGCAAGGAGCAAAAGGCCAAGACTGACAACACATTGTGTCTGATAGTGGCCGCTGCTGCTGCTTATCTGTTCAACATTTTTGGCCAATAGATTGCTGATAAGCTGCCCAGGCAACAACAAGCATTTGCATTTCATTGACGCCCAAGAAAGGGTCAGTGGTTTTTTGTCTTCTTTTTTTTCGATTACCCTTGGGGCCGCCTTACCAACGAAAAGTAGAAAGTTGGCTTTTTGTTTTTGTATTTTTTTCTGCGTATATTTTGGCACAACAGAGCAGCTTCCACGTAATTGCGTGAAGAGCTGAAGTTGTTGTCCGGCTGCTTGTTCCTCCTTGGGCCACGTTCGCGCACTTAACTTACGCATATTGCGGCACCTCATCAGATCTGGCCACTGGCATTTCGGGCCGGTCCGTTCCGTTCCGGCAAATTGAGACACAACTCAACAGAAGCGGCAGACGAGGCAACCAAACCGTTTAATTTACTTTTATTGTAGTTGCACGATTTATTGAAATTGTTTATCGATTGTTGTTGTTGTTGTTGTGCGATAAACTGAATACCCTTTGTTGGCCAAAAAGAGAAAGTTTTACTTTCGATTTATTAAAATCGCATTCTTGATCAACATCTAGACTTCATTGCATATATTAATCAGTTATTATTAATAAGTTATCAACATTAAAGCTAGTATAGGGTATTTGAAAGTCGAGTTATTTTTAGCATAATGCATTTCATTATATAATTTCTTAGGATTGCGCTTAGTCTGTAATTTAAAAACTACTTTGACTGTAATGGACACTTGGTTTATTTAATAATTTGGCATTCGAGAGCGAAATTCGAATTTTTAATAATACTTATTTATTTATAAAAGTTTATTGTCATGTTTATAGCCTGAAATGCCGTTAGAATAAATGTTTAGCGAATATGATATTTATGATAATATCGATTTCATTTATTTATTTTTTTTGATTTTTGTTTTGATTTGTTAACCTGATTGCAGAACCGGCTATACCATGTTCTATATTTATATATTTATATTTTTTAGTTGACATAGACGTTATTGCATGATCGCATATTTTATTAGAGCCAATAAATGCTAACCTTTAGTTTTTATGGCTTTCGTGGCATTTGAAAATGTCTTCCAATTATGCAAATCCCACAATCAAGTAGCTCATTATTTGGGAGTCATATAAGCCACATATGGAATTCGCATGTGTTTGTGTGGCGCCCCCTGGCAAGTGTCTGGTCTGCCATTTAGCCAAACACGTCAGCATATTTGTCGACGCTCGTGCCGGCTCCATAAAGCTGTATATCAATAACAAAAAAAAAAATAAATAATAATGCCAATAGATAGACGAGTGTTATAATATCGGCGATATCAGCTCTGATCAAGGCATTGAATTGCATTGAAAACTCGCCCGTTTGTAATCTGAACTATTTGCATATTTATAAGTATTTGTGGCTCTGTGGCAGCACGGTAAATACGTCAGTATGTTTATCCACTCCGATCCGCTCCCAACCGAACCGATTCAATCCAATCCGATCTCGCTCCGTCTGTCCGTTAGTCCAATTTTTTTATGTTAATTGCATGGGGCTATGAAATTAATACTTTTTATCGGTTGCTCAATCGCCGCGAACTTGTAACTCACATGTTAGCTGTAAATTAAGTTGACAACTTGGCGCTGCCGCTGACACAGCTCGCAAGCTGGCCAACTGCTCAGCGTGGCCCCAAAGCAGTTGGACGTCCAAGTCCAAGTCTTGTTTGAAGTTGTTTGGCTTCGATTCGTTTCAGGCGCACAATTGAAATTAGATTGTTGCACAGATAAATCAGTTAATACGCTGCTCTCTTGTAAGCCTCAATTATGATTTTTATTTACATGCTCATGTATTTTGTACAATTCACAAACCAAGTTGTTCAAACTTGGCAAAAGGGCCACATATCGTTGGCTCATAAAAACATTGACGGGGCACGAAAAGCAAAACTCTTTTGGCTGTCACTTTCAGCTGACCAATGTAATGATGACGATGATGATGATGATGATGATGACGAAGACTTCAAATGACGGTGCCAACTCGCATCAAGTGCTTGACAGTACTGCTGGATGTGTGTGTGCGAGTGTGTGTGTGTGTGTGTGTGTGTTTGACAGGCAGTCAATGAGTTGAGCCGTCAGCTCGTCATTTCGTCAGTTGGGTACACTTTGCTACGCAAATAGTAGCCGCTATTTAAACGGCAAAAGCAACTGCCATTTGCTATGAGCCGGGGGCGATAGTGTCTTGGCCAGTTTCTGTGTCTGTGTTTGTGTTTTGGGCCTGGGCGAATGTTTGTCTTCGCTTGGCTGCTTTCGAGGTTTGGGCCTGGGCCAAGCCTTTTGCCACCACGAACCGGCCATCCATCGATTGCCGCTGTCTTCTCCATTATTTAGCAAATATTTAGAATATTTAAGCAACAGCTCCAACGGGCTCTGACACTTGCCCACTTGGCTACCGCTCGCGCTTGGCCAAACAAATCGTGGACATTTGCGGAGTTGGGGTGCGGATCGAACTGGAAAACTACACACGTCAAAGTTTTTCCCATTTTTGTTTTATTTATTGTTTAAATATTTAAAAGCGCGAGCTTTTGTTTAGTTTGTGCGTGTATGTATCTGTGTGTGTGTGTGTGTGTGCATAATGCACGCCTCTTGGCCAAAAACCAGAAATGAATACAAGATACATATACAAAAAAAAAAACTATCTGTAAATATGGATAGGAACCTGAAAGCCACCTGCTGTTGCCATTCCAAGCTGCTCGCTTGTCTGGCTGCCGTAATGGCCTTTAACCTCTTTGGACTGGTCAGGCGCAGGCTTGAAGTGCACGGTGAGTTCGTAAGTTTTTGGTATCTGCATCTGCATATTGGTCAGACGACTTGGCTTGTTAACAAGCTTGTTAATAAATTACAAACAAAATGGCCATAAAAAAGTGCCAGGCATAAATCAATGACGCCTCCTCTGCCGCGTGGGCAATGAACGCTCCTTAGCCAACACAGCCCCCCCCCCCCCCCCCTCCCCCATCAACACTCTCCAATGACCATACCATTTGCGTATAATATCGCTTTGCCCTCAGCTGGCAGTTTGACCAGCCAACAGTTAAACAGGCCACAACTCTTGGCTTATGCATAAATAAATATATAATTGCAAGTGTGAACACAAAACAGACAAAGCCGCCAAAAAAAATCTTTTAATTTGCTATCATTGAAATTGATAGAGCAAAAAACGAAAATTATGCTATGGCAACAAATATCGAATATAAATAAATTCAAATTAATCAAATGAAATCGGTGCCCAGCAACAAAAGCAGCGAAAAAACACTTCATTAAAATGCGCGACATGCATAAATCAATTCAATTAGTTGGCATTATACTAGTCTTTATCTTTATCTACCAGTTTTCTTGCTTTCCAGTTTTTGAATGCTTTAGGTTAACTGGGAATGTTTTATGGCTTAAAGGCTACTGCGATGGGGTCAAGAGCCCGCAGCTTTCAACTGAGTCGTATTAATGTTTGGACAATAAATATATATTCAGGCGTTCAATTGTTGATCTGATATTGCCCTGAAGTAAGTAAATATGCTGCTCTTTTTTTTTTTTTGGATTTTTTTCATTTTTATTATTTTTATGGGATATGTCAACTGTTATTGCAGTTCAGTGTCCGACAATGCAAATGCCATTTACAGAATTCAACTGGCCGCCAGGCACATCGCCAGTTGGCACAATTTTATGGCCCTGCTCATTTTGTGTCATAAAAAAACATTTTCAACACATCTTTTTTCTGTAGCGACAAGTGACTATAAAAAAGTGCTTGGCAACAGCAGCAACAACGACAACGTGAAGACAACAATAATGAAAACTTACCAGCCATTTGCAGCTTGTGGCCCAAAGGCGTTGGCGTTGCTTTTGCGATGGCTCGATGACGATGGCGATGACGATGGCGACTGCAATAAACAGAGTACAAATTATAATAATGATATGTGTTCGTTTATATTTAAGCTATATAAGCAGTATGTGATACTTATTTATATGGCGAGGGGAGCCTCGCGTTTGAATTTTTAGTTTTCTGTATTAAATTAGATAAAATTACCTTAAAAATGCCAACACAGAAAACAACACACACAAATCGGACGCCATGTCATGTCAGATTATTTCGAAATTATGGTCAAAAATGTTTCAATTAAAAATCGAAACTAGACGAAGGCACTCACTTACACACACACACAAACACAAACACACATAAACACAAACACACACATGTACACACACGTAGGACTGAATGAAAACTGATTGTAGTAGGCGGACAAGTTTTGCCATAAATTGTGTAGGCCATTTTACTGTCAAGTCATTAACAGCAACAACAACCACAATAATACGAACAACGGCAATAATAGCAACAATCGTGTGGCAAGCGAATCATTAACAACAGAGCCAGGCAAAAGACTGTTTTCTGTTGCTCAAATTAATAGTTACATTTTCATAATACCCAAAAATCGAAAATGGTTTTTGAGAGATTTTCTAGCTGCATTGAGTCTTTGAAAGCTTTACATGTGATTCTTTATGGGTTGCACATAAATTAAGAGCTTAAGTTTTTTGGTTTTAGTGCAAAATAAGAAAAGAAATCTCAAATTTTGTCAATTGCTGCGATTTGTATTTGGCCAATTTACTGTGCAATTTGTGACACGTGCCCCAATGGCTTATGCAAATTATTTAATGGTTCATAAAATTAGAATTAAAAAGTGGTTTTTATATCTTTCAGCTAGTCGTAAAAAATAGACATACATGCAAACAATGTGGTTTAGTTTGTGCGCGCCTTTGAGTGGCCCTTAATTTATTTTTTAATGACATGTGTAATAAATTGTTGCGGATTTGTGTGATGTGTGTTGCTCAATTTCTCGGTTTGGCAGCTTGTTTTTTTCCTATTCCATCAGTTGTCGTTAATCAATTTTATGCATTGGATACCCGACGAAATAAAACACGTTGGGTAACCAGCTGATTTGGGTACTAAAAACTGAATTCTAATTGATGTGAAAACTAACAACATTCGCAGCCGGTTCAAAGCGCGCTTTGATGACTGTTTTAAACTGCGGTTCTCAATTGACGCAACTAATCGAAGCGCGATGTAAATACCTGATATTCAATTATAGCCGATTATGTATGCATTCGTTTCGTGTTTTTAAGCCATAAAAATCATAGTTTAAAGTTGAAAAAGTGGGTGTTGAAAACACGACGAATTGATTGCTTGTCAATTTGTATATGCATAAAATATGTATATGTGTATGAAATCAAGAATTTAAGAATTACATTCTAAGCTTGATACTAACACAAGTCGAAATTGAAAATCATCATTTTTAAACAAAATGTAAAAGAGCGTGTTTCATTTATTTTTGTGCACGTCATGGCCCAATGGCTTGTGTCAAGGCACAGACACCCACAACGCTGTCGATGTCGATGCCGATGTCGGCACACTAAAATGGAAAAATAAATCTTCAAGCAAAACAAAAAAAAAAAAAAAGAAAACAACAGCACCAAAAAGTTAAAAGCCATGTAGCTAACAAAGTTTTGAAAAGGCGTTAGATTCGTTGCGGGATCGCGCGTCGCGCGTCTCGCGCGCGTTTTTTTCAGTTGCGCACATCAAAGCGTTAAAAGCCGCTAAACAAAATGCCCACACTTGGCACTGTATATGGAGTGTGTGTGTGTGTGTGTAACAACAATACAACAAATGCCTAATTGTCTTGGCGGCACTCGTAAAACCCACAAAATTATTACGGCTGCAAAGAAAGAAAAAAAACACACACAAAAATAACGCGCCACTTCACATGTTGAGACTGTTTTGGATCGGGTTCGCAACTCACAAAGAGCAATGGGGGCGACGGGAGACAGAAAGGTGCCAAAGGGTAAACTAATGACAGTTTAATTTACTCCCATTGCGATGAAGTGTAACGACTCTCAAAACTCAATTAGACCCGGCCAAGCCGAGCAGGTAGCTGGAGCCTAAGCTGAATGGCCAACGATTATACGTATTGCCGTATTGCTTTTGGCCAAATGCGGCTCTAATGCGACACTGGCAGCGACATTGGCAGCGGCTGCAGCAACAATGTTTGCAGGTGCAACATTCGACATGAAAATGCATAATTTGTTGACTTTATGAGCCGTTCGCAAAGGGATCGCCGAGTTCTTTGGCTTGGTTCGCTGGTCTCGTGTGTGCATCATCTACCCTCTGGGCCATCTCAATTAATTCGCCTTTTTTATGTTTATGACGCTGCTCGACGCATATTTCTGGGCCATAAGTTTCGATTAGAACGGCAACTCTCCTTTTTACATTATCAACTTTTACGCAATGCGTGCATCTCTTGGCTAGAAAGCGGCATTCAAATGCGAGCCACGTTAAGGTTATGGCTAAAACTCCGGTTTTGACTTGTCTTCTGTGAAATTTATGTTATTAGGCTCGTAATTTTCTACAATATTATTGCATTTATGTTTCGTAGGCGATGCGCCTAATGAGTTTTTCAGCTTCATCTCCTTCCGCGCTCTTTGTGGCACCAAATTTATGCATTGCATTGTTTATAAGGCTTGAACGGTGGGCGGTGGTTTTTCTCTTCTGCCAGTTGCCAGTTGCCAGTTGCCAGTTAGCTGGTTGTATTTCGCGGCTATTAAATGACGTGATGTGCTTTGAACTGCTTAGGGTTTTGAGCATTTGTATAGCAATACCGCAAAATGATGTTATTGTTATTGTTATGGCCATTATTGTTGGTTGCAACGCCCATGCGGCAGCTCTGCGAGTTGTTGCCTGGTTTTTGTGTAGGCGTTGGCTGAAGTGGTTCAAGTTGCCGTCGAGCGCGAAAGGATCTCTGCAGCGAGTTGGCCACTTAACATTAAAGACAGAGACGTCATCAGGCAAGGCAAGCCTAATGACAGAGCCAAGTGCAGTATTACTCATAGCTTATGGACACTTTAGTTGAGAGTACTTAGGATCTCACACACGCAGCTGCTCTGTGGTCCAGCTAATTGCCATTTGCAACAATGTATCTTTCCCTTTTCACTTGCAACACCAACAACAACAACAACAGAGACTAGACCACCGCATATCGCTACCATCAAAGCCAACATGCATCAGCAAGCATCAAAGTCAACCACAATGCAACACCAATCCATCAAGAGAGTCTACTTGAGCGAAGCTGTCATGCTCCAATTTTGAATGCTTTTCAGTGGCTGCTTAGACTCTGCTGCATTTCCTTATCGATATTGTGGCACAGTTGCCGCGTGGCCTTTCACAGCACGCCAAAAAAATACAATGCGACGCGTTGTGGCAACTAAATTCAATTACAAAACACAAAAGAAACCAAAAAACGACTTGAACTGATGGACGGACAAAAAAGGCATTCTAACTAAATAGCATTCACCTGTCCAGCGTAATAACATCACACACACAGGCACAACACACAGCCATACACACACACACACACATGTACAGCTGTCAATATGTTGGCGCCAAACGAGAATTTTTGTTCGAGCCAAAGATCCATGGCCATCCATTAAATGCCTACCGCCAAATCATAATTCATTTTTTACCCTCCTCCACTTCCTCTTCATCAGCTTCAACTTCAACTTCTACGTCGACTCTGCTGTGTAGACTCTTCAGCTATTAGGCACGGCCACTCCTAGGCACGCAGACCCATAAGCCCGGCCAGGCAAGGCAGCCAGGCAGCCAGGCAGCCAGGCAGCTGTGGGCACAGGTAGGGCCGGCCAATCTATGCAGCCAGTTTGCACCTTGCACAACTCCTATGAATATAAAATAAAAAATGGAAAAAAAAATGAAGTAAAAAGAAGACGAAAAAGATGAAACCCTAACGAAAGCAGCAGCGACAAACGATGCACACTTATTCGGTTGCATCGCCCGCGGCGCAACGAAGGTTCATTGATACTCTGTGGAAGTAGCAACTGCAACAGCAACAGCAACAGCCACACAGCCAGAGCAGCCACAGCAGCAGCAGCGAGTCAGGTGCTCAATCAAAGGCAATTAATGGGCTATCGGAATTTCATAAAGAGCCAAAGGGAGATTCAATGTTGAGGATGCAGATGCGGGCCCCAAGCGTCCAGTTAGCTGCATGCAGCGGATATGTCCCCTATATAGCTATTTCTTATTCAGCTTTTTTCTTTTCTTTCTACTATTGAAATGTCAGCTTTTCATATGTGTGTGTGATTGCCTTGGCTAATTTGCTATGCAATTTGCAGATACAGATTCATTTACCAGACCAGCCGCCTGCCAGATGCGGCCACAGATACAGCAACAGCAACAGCAACAGCAACAGCAACAGCAACTAGTGCATTAGCCAACTTTGTTGCCCCGTCTTGCTGTTCGGCTTCTCAAATGGCAAATAGCGTATATAGCCAAATAGCCAAATAGCAAATGCCAAAAAGCAAAATCAAAAGCAAAAAGGCGACACGAAACTTTATTAGCCCGTTGACGCAAATTAACGGTGACCGCTTCCATTTCGCATTTCAAAGCGTCAAAACGGCCCCAACTGCTGCCAATGGTGGCATGCTGCTTGGATACGATCTCCTGGTTGTGCGAAGAGAGAGTGGGAGAGGAGAGAGTGGGGAAACTGCAGCACTAGCAGCAACCGGCACCCCACGGCTGCTGCCAGCAAAATAATTTGTAAATGTCAGTGCATTTTGACAGTTTGCGGTGATGTTTTTCAAATTACAATTTACAACAGCAGCAAAGAAAACCTCAAAACATAGATGAATACAATTTTCCTGAAATGTAAATCGACAAAAAAAAAAAAAAAAAATGGAAAAAAACAAACATTATAATGAAAACGCAATTTTTAATTTTTGTTTTTATTAATACTTTTGCATTTGCAAATGCTATTTTTTGGCACTGAAAGTCTTTATCAAAAATGTTTAGCATTTGGAGTGTAAATGGATCTGAAAGATTGAATTTGAAGTGTGGCAAGATTATGGCAAAGCACATGAATATTGAAATATAGCTGTTTATGTATCGAAATTTCATGTATTATTTAAAGAGTAACAATAGTAAGAAAAGCTTACGTAAATATACAATTAATGTTCGTGCATATATTTTATTTGTAATTTTTTTTTTAAACCTAAAAAGGAAACATATTCAATTCATAGATTAGTATTATTTGTTTTTGTTTCTATAGTCTGAAAGAAACCTATTAACTTTTTATGGTCTCATGCTGCTGCAGAGATATATATATACAAGTCGTATTTAAACTTCAACTCGGATAACAAATCTGATGCAATTGTGAAAGGCTTAGTTGGTCACATGGGATGCCACTTTCACCTTTCGAATAACCCCCAGAGACAGTGGTCCAAAAACTCTTGGTCAAGGCAATGCCTTTGGGATGCTTGTCTTAATTTAATTAGGTAATGAAAACTGCAAACACTGGCTAATAAAATATCAGTAACAGGAATGGAAAGAGAATGAACAATAAAATGGGTTAATAAACTTTGGGTGTGGTTAAGTTTGCAATTGAGACCGAGTCTGGCTTGGAAGAGCTTACAAGGCACGCGGGAAAATTAAGTTCAAGTTGTTTTAGAGCAGATTACAAGACAAGACCGGGAAAAACAGGGAACAGGGGACAGGAACAGACAGGAGGGTGCAGCGACCAAATGCCAAACAAATGCGATAATAGTTGGTAAAGTCAATGGCTAGACAGTTAAACCAACAGCAACAGCAAACACAACAACAACAACAACAACAACAAAAACATTGCCAGCAGCAGCAACAATAACAACAACAACAGTCTGAAAACAACAGCAATGAAATTGAAGAAAATTATACTAAATTGGCTTCAATTATTGTATTAATTTGGGTTCCGTGTTGCTTTCCGGCTTATCCCTTTTTTCCACATTGTTGTTGTTGCTGTTGCTGTTGCTATTGTTGTTGTTGTTGTTGTTGCTATTGCTGTTGTAGTTTCTGTTGTCTCGTTTTTTTTTTTTAGTTTTAGTTTTGTTTGGCGCTCTGACTGAATGATGAGATGACCGCCTGGCGACTGCCACAACACAACGTTGGATTGCAATCATTTTGTTTCTAACTTGGTTTTGGCATTTCAATGTGCCACTTGGCCAACTATCGGACTTCATTCTCAGTGCAGAGCCGCCGCTTAGTTGAGTTATTTCAAAATTATATTAGACAGCAGCCTGCATGAAGACATGCTGCCAACTGCAGCTCTAGCATTAGTTATTGTTGTTGTTGTTGCTGTTGTTGTTGCTGTTGTTGTTGTTGCTGCTGTTGCTGCTGCCTCAGTGTCGTGCAGGAAACAGCGCCATGGCGCTGGTCAAAAGGAAGCTGACGATTACGTCTCGTATGTGCCATGTGTACACATGTGTGTGTGATTACTGGCTTAGGTATTATTGCCAACTAGCTATTTCTCTGAGGCTGGCTCTGAATCTGGTTCTGACTTTGGCTCTGGCTCTGGCACTGGCTCTTGGTCGTTGCCGTGGTCGGGGTCGGGGTCGGGGCCGTGTGGTGTCTTTTGGCGCATGTGCATAGCGACTTGGAATCAATTCAAGACTAAAACACAACCGGAAGAACTTGTCCCCTGGACATTTAGCTCGGAACTGATTTTTAGACAGCTTTTGTGCCATCCTAAGCAAAAACTTGCACTTTAAATTATCTTAATTTATTTAACGCAAAGACAAATAATATTAAATTGAATGCTTTCATCGAAATGCAAAATTTAGAAAAACCATCTAATCAGTTTTTATTTAAAATTATATATTTGATAAATGACATTATTTATTTAGTAATTTGTAAATATATTTTTATTATTAAAAAATTCTTGGCAAAACTATATTAGATTTGTGTAGATGTGATTAAAATTATTTATAATGTATCTATGAACATATAAATTAAATATTTAAATTCACAAAATAAATACAATTTATGGCCATTAGAAGTAGACGTGCACATTATTTCAGTTGTAGAGAAACTCACCAATTGTCAGTCGCTGCCAAGTTTTACATTCAAGTTCAAATTTTTAGAAGTAGACACACGAAAAGTACGCTTAGCCAAAAATTGTGGACACAAACATCTACGTCGACAACACAATCAACGTCGACAAAATGTAGAAATGCAAAAAGTCGAAAGTGCAAAATGCAAAATGCAATTTCCTCTCGAAATGTTTCCGTGGAAAGGTCACAAAAAAACTTTTGCCGTCGCCAATTGGCAAGCGGCACATTTAGAACAATTTAGCGTAGACGTAGTTCACAATTGTTTCAGTTAACACAGAAACAAACTCAAACGCAACCACACACACACATACACACACGCACACAGATACACACGCATTTGAAATAGTACGTAACATTTTGATAGACTACGGATACGCCGCAAATCGTATGATTTGTGAGAGAACGAATGAAAAAATGTTCTGGAGTTGATACACTGGTTTTGGCTGCCGCGCGGCACGAAAGCCGAAAAGCGAATGCGGCAACTGGCAAACTGGGTTGCTAAAAAAGCGACTCGGACTCGCAATCGCAATCGGCATCGACGTCAAACGGCAATGGCAACGACTACGTCAGCTTTTGGTCTTATAGGCCGTACGGAACAATTTGCACTCGCTGCTGCTGCCGCTGCTGCTGCTGCTGTTGCTGCTGCCGCTGCTGCTGCTGCTGCTGCTGCTGCTGCTGTTGCTGCTGCTGCTGCTGCTGGCGTCGTGAAGCGAGTCGAGACCAATACAAGCTTCCCCCAGCCGTGTTTGTGTGTGCGTGTTTTGTGAAATTGCAATTTTGCCAGCAGCTGCAGCGACAACAAAACAGCAACTGCAACATGTTGCCCGAACTTTTGTTGTCGTGCAGCTTTGTCGCCCACTGAACTCACCACAGTTGCTGCTGTTGCTGTGGCTGTTGCACGTGTTTTGGCTCAGGATTAGCCCTAGAACACAGCAACAACAGTTGTTGCTGTTGTTGCTGCTGTTGCTGTTTGTGGGCTTGTCCCCTGACTGACATTTCCTTTTGACTTGGATGCACCTACGTGTCGCCGCAACAACGGGGCGGGCAGGTTCCACTCCATGCCGCTGCTGCCGCTGCTGCCGATCGAAGGTGACATTTGCCAGGCGCTCAAAGCTCAAAAACTGCCATGGAAAGTGAACCCCATCAAGTCAGTCTCCGACTCGATTTCTGCGCATGACGGCACACAATGAGGGGAAAACAGTTGAGCAACTGCTCGAGTGATTCGATGAGTCGATGAGTGAGTGTGCGAGTCAGTGTGTGTGTGTGTGTGTGTGCCGAGTGAGTGCTTCTCATTTTGCACATCACTTGCCAATTGGCAATTGCATTGTTTTCCCATTTGGTGTGCGACTCCCACTTAAGTGCAGCCACAACAAAAATAACAATTATCAATTTGTGGGTGTTGCTGCGATTTAAACAAAGAATTCTAGTTTTCAGATTTATGTGAGACCTGAGACTTGTTTTCGAATTGTGTTGGCTGTTAATTAAGTGTCAGATATATGCACTTTTATAAATATGGCAACATTACTTACAAATTTCCTATGACAGCCTTCAAGTTAAATTAATGTTTGCAGCTTATTTATTTATGTTAATGTCATTTTCTGCTTAAATTTTACAGCTTGTTAGAAATGTTTTTGAGATAATTTTTTATCTATTTTTCTTTTTTTTTATCATTTATTATAATACAGTAGTTTCACAATAAATTTGGACAATGCAAGCAACGATTACTCAAATTAAGGCAACTCTACGAGAAACAACAGCTGCACATCTGCTGCTGCTAAATCTGTGCCACACACAACACGGCGTATACGTTCTCTGCCCCTAAAAATAAAAAAACAACTTTTCAGAGTGCTTGTCACAATTTGTGTGGTAATTTGTTTGCAATTTTTCTGGTTTCATAGACAACGGGTGGGTAGCTCTGAAAGTAATATCCTCAATTTTGTGGTCTACTTTTGCCAGCACACAGAAAACAGAGGCAAAAGTTTTGCAGCACAGAAAACCATTAGAATTCATGGCAGGCAAAACTATGGGGCAGGCACCGATTTGGTCAAGGACCACAAAATGGTGTCAAAAACAAACTGATGTACCTCAAATTGCTGCATGAATGAAACTGAACCTGAAAATAGTAATTGTGCACACATGCGGGGTGTGTGCGTGTGTGTGTGTGTGTGTGTGCACACATAATTCTCAGCAGCAGGCAACAATTCTTTGGCTAATTACAAGAGACACGCCCCGCAGCAACACTTGTTGGTGTTTTAGTTCCTCTTTGCTTATCTTTATTACATAATCTTGGTGGCAACGTCTGTGACTTTTTGTGGTCGAGATGGAGTTGACCACAAAATAGACAAGAATTTATTTGCTCACTAATCAACAGATTTTCAACGAGTATTTATGGCACTTCCCTTCTGCAGCAGCAACCAGCACATGTTCCCATTTTCACATGCATGCAACAAGAAACAACAAACAACGGCAAACGACAAACAAGAAACAAGGGGCAGCAACAGGGATAGGTATAGGTATAGGGATAGGGATAGGGATAGGGATCTGCAGACAAAGGGTCGCATATATTTATTACATCATATGAAGCCAAAAGGGAAGCACAAGGCGCAATAAGCAATCACAGACAGCTAAACCCACGCGGCTCTGAAAATAACAAAAAATAAAAATAAAAACCGAAAGTGCCACGGTAGCCTATAGACCTACTTACAGAGCCAGACCTCAGAGCCACACAGAAGACAGTTGTTGGCTTAAGAACAGGGGCTCGTTCCTGACGTTCCTGACTGTGCTGGGCATTGTTTCGCTTTCATTGCCTCGGCATTGGCAGCGGAAAGAGGGCAGCGACAATAAATCAAAGACATAAAGTTGAATGCACCAGCGAAACGTAGAACGGATGCAAAAGTCGTCGCTTGGGAACCTGAAGCTGATGATGATGCCGATGCTGATGCTGATGCTGCTGATGTTTATATGTTGATGTTAACCCTTGCCTACCTCAATGCCGACTCCAAGTCCGAATCTTGAAACGCAAATCTGAGACGCAGTAGGAAATACGTGAGTACAACATTAAAGAAGAAGAAGAAGAAGTAGACTGAGAAGAAGAAGAAGAGCAAGCTGAAGTTGGCAGGAAAAACAGCCAAGGCAGACAGACGGCCAGGCCAAGTGACGCTGGCGTCGGATGAGAGACGTCAGCTGAGCGATGGTGATAGCCACAAAGGGTTCAACGACAACGACAACAACAACGACAACTGGGGCCCAGAATCCAGGGGTCGGGGCAATCGTCAGCCAACAAGATGAAATGATGATAATCCCCCTTTAATTTGGTTGTCTGTGCTGTGCAAGGACGAAAGGGTCTTGAGCAGCCGTTAAAGTTGAATTCGGAGTTTGGTGTTGTTATTGTTATTGGCCAAGCCAAATGCCGCCGAGCGATGCTGCTTTGCATTAGCAAATAAATTCTTGAGGCGAGCGCAAAGCACATCGAATTGCCAGCTAAAGGAAAAGCATTTTTGCCCGATTAAAAGCAAAGTACGCATTTAGCCAAAAAAGGGTTCGGTTGGTTCTTAAGAACACACCAAAAAAATGGCATAATTTGCTTAAGAAAAGTTTTCCAATTTATAAATGACAAACAAAGCGACAAAAACTCGGCATAATGAGCAAAACTTGGAGACAACTTCCAGTTGGGTTTGCTGCACCCAAAATGAATGGCATTTTTCTTACTCCCCTTACTCCCCTCACAGCAAACGGAGTTTTTCTAATTAAAGTGCTGGCCATTTGCATAAGGGGGAGACGAGAAGAGGGAAGAAAAAAATCTACAAAAAGGAGCAGCCGCTAAAGCATTAATCAAAAAATCAGCTGAAAATTAAAAGCATAGCGGAACAAAGCAAAAGGTAGAGCGTAAATGAAACTTGCTGAAGTAGACGAAAAGGAAAAAAGGATTATTGAAGAGTGGATGGAAATGAAGGGAAGGGGAGTCATCATTTGGGGTGGAATTAATTGATAAAGCGCTGACAAGATGAAATAAATTTTTAAAAAGTTGATGTTGATGATAAGCAGAAGACTAAGCTTGTAATGAAGGCTTAAAAAATATATATTAAAATAAGTAGTATTGTTGAATTCAACTTTTTTAGTTCTCTTTTTTCGATTTACTTATTGCTAAAAGTCATCAGTATATGAGAATATGCGAGAACTTTGCGGGTGCAGCATCATTAAATTTTAAATGGGTCAGCATCACCTGATGCATGCAATAAATTAATGCGCATATACAAACATACACACACGAGACATACTCACTCACATATGTGGACATACATATATATAAAAATATATATATATATAAGTGCACGCACCTTTATTTACGCAGTTAACAATCACGCACACACAGCACCAGATAAACCGGGAAGAGACCCACAGTCATCATACACATTTACATTTACATCCACATTCACATCCACATTCACATCCACATCCACATCCACATTCACATCGACATCATCATCATTATAAATATATAAACACATTTCACTTGCTGTTGTTCTTGCTGTGCTCTTGTTCTTTATATACGAAATGGACATTTTTTTTTCTTATTTTTGTTTTTTTCGCTCTTCTCGCTGGCTTTTAATGACGAAACATTTCATTGCCATTGACTGGCACCGACTCCAGCCTCTCATTCCCATTCCCATTCCCCAAATGTTGCTGTCAGTCCAGTTCTTAATGCTTCCACTCGGGTCCCTCCCCTCTGATCCTCTAGCTTGAAATTGCAGGCTCACCAGCACCACCCAAAAATAACTGAACGAGCTCCACTATACAAGTCAGTGGCTGGGAAGCTTGGGCGGATTTTAAGTGGTCCTTGATAAGCGGCTGGCCATCGTGATGCGAATGCCTTAATGCGCTTTACCAAAGTACACACACTCACACACACACACACACACACAGAAAAGATGTGTTCTCTGCTCTGTCCAGATTGTTGTTGTTTTTATTTTCATTTGGCTCGAACGATCATTTTAAGGCAACAACTTTTGGTTCTGCCCATCTGATGGAATATAAATATTAAGGCAGCCACAAAAAATAAAAAAGTGAAAAGAAAACAATATTAAAAGCAATTTAATTCGAGATTCGTTCGAATGGCGTCAAAAAACGCCACTGATTTTATTTATCGCACTGCCAATATGCAGTTTTTATTAAGAAATTAAAAGAGTTGGCTAACATGTTGACATTTACGGCTGAGAAGGGTCTTGGCTGGATTAAGTAATTAATAAATGCAAACAACTCACAAGACACGAATTGCGAGTGAGACGTGTTTAAATCTTAAAAGCTTTCAATAAAATTGATTTAAATTTATAAATGGTCGCTTTAGCGATTATAAAACTTGTTGTTGGTTCGTAACAATAAATAATTGTTATAGTCTCTAGGCAAAAAATTTAAAAGCCACTAAATTAAAAACAATGATTTAAAGTCGACGAAAACATATAATTGAAATAAAAAAACAATAGACATAAATGAAAATTGAAATGCATGTCAAATTGATATAATTATATGTTAATTGATTATTAAACATATGATAATAAATTAGGAATTCTTATGCTATATAAATATTTTCGGCTAAATATAAAGATATATATATTTTAACTTATTAAAACGTACATGAAATGATGACTAAGTTGCTATTCACTTATAAAAATAAATAAATAGCTTATTTTAAACACTTCAATGAGCAAATTTTAAATAAATAAATTAACACAAAAAAATATGTAAATTGATGTTGACACGTGTTATTATGCAGATGAATTAAAACTTACTTGTTGACCAGTTTCTGTAATTGCATTTCTCACAGGTTGTCCACGTGTGCGTGTGTGAGTGTGGTTTATTTTTTAACCAAGTTAAAATATTGTCACTTGCTTTGTTGAATTTATGATTTTGTTCGCAGTTCGCGCGCCATAAAATTTAATACGATTTTCTGTACAAAGTTGCACTCCATATTCATTTTGTTTGTTTGTGAAATGAAAACTACTTTCTGCTCCGCCAACCCCTTAACTCTGACAATGTCACAGCAGCAGCAGCAACAACAGCATCAGCAGCAGCAACAACAGCAGCAGCAACAACAGCAGCAACAACAGCAGCAACAACAACAACAACAACAACTCGCGCACAATTCACCAACACATACGCACTTTTTACAGTTACAGCTACAGCAAGTGGCTAACAAGTTGAAACTGACCAGACACCAAACACCAGACAGCCAAGTGGTTCACGTTCCAGTCCAGAGCCAGACAATAAAATTTGCGCCATAAATCAATTTCAAGTTGCAAAGTCGCTCATTCGGCTCGGCTGCTGCAAGTGTCAGTTGGCCGTCTGGTCTGGCTTACTGGGTGCTTACTGTGCAACTGACTGACTGGCTGGCGGGCTGGCTGGCTGTTTGACTGTTTGACTGTCTGACGGGCTAACTGGCCAGTCTGCTATTGACTATGACTAAGATTTATTTGTCGCGCTCTATGGCAACTGGGAACTGGCAACAGCGGCTGCTGTTGTCATACTGCACAAGGCCAAATGGCAGGATAAACCACGGAGCCTGGGCCCGAACTTGTAGCCGGCTGACGATCCGCGCGATTCGCAATGCGGCGACGTCGACGTCGAGGCCAGCGTCCAACAAGAGGGTGGCATTGGCCATGGCCCTGCTACTCCACGGTTGTCCTGTTGTTGGTGGTTGCGCAAACCACCAAAACGAAAGAAGGACAGAATAAAAATAAAAGAGTCCACACCAACGCTCAGCACTGAAACACACACACTCGCACACACACTCGCACACACACACGCACACACACTCTTATGGATATGCAAATTAACGGCAGTTTGTTGGTGTTGAAAATAAAAATGGAGCAGCCGTAGCAGCAGCGGCAGCGGCAGCGCCGTCAACCGCAGGATAACGCAAGTCGCTGCCGCCGTCAACTGCGCTGCCAGCGTTTTTTTCTAATGAAGCAATTTTTGAGTTGAACTCTCAGCTCAAAAGCAAAAGCGGGGAAAGACCACTAAAAATCAGCTACAAGTTGCGCCTTGAGTGCAAAAAATCGAATGCAAGCAAAATGTACAAAATGGTCAAGTACGGCTAAAGTAAAGGTAAGATGCACATGTGCAGAAAACTGAGCGAATGTGTAACCAGTCATCCAAAAAAGATACATCAATTTGAAGAAACACGCAAACGCAGAGCACACAAAAGGAAAAATAAAATCACATCTAAGCACCAACTAAGTCAAAGCCACAAGGGAAGGCGACAGGCGAATAAAAATCTATATATACACAAATACAAATGTATATACCAAGTGTGAGTGTGTGCCTGTGTGTGTGTGTATGTGTGTATTCACCTAGCAACAGCGAGCAAGCAAAGCTCTCCGCTCACCAATACCAGAAGCAGCAGCCATCAATACACGTGCCGCACTCTATATACGAAAAAATGTATGTGCGAGCGCCATGAAAAAAAAATGTATACAAAATAAATATAAGGGAAAAATGTACTTGCCACCCTGCCACAAAGTGAGGGTGACTCGCCGTCAACCACCCACAGAAACCACCGGCATTTGAGTCACAGTCACAGTCAGAGAAAAAGCAAACAAAAAAAAACGAAGCAAAAAAAAAAACGCACAGAAAACACAAGAACAACAGTAAAATATACTAAAAATCCAATATGGCTACAATTTGCCAAAGCGGGCGAGAGCAAAGGCGACGGCGTCGCGAGAGCGCGCACAATAATAACAACAACAACAACGACTACAACAACAACAACAACAACGTGAATGCGAATAACAACAAGAATGAGAACGTTGAGAAAAATTGTACATGGAAGTTGTATTTGCCCTGGCAATGGCAGCAGAAGGGCGCGCGTCATTGAAGGGGTGGTGGCGATGGCGATGGTGGTGGTGGTGGTGGTGGGTGGGCGTCAAGTGGCGCGCAGAATTTATATCTAAAAAGCAACAAAAAAAAACTCCGCCCCCTTTTTTAAGACAAGCGTCTGCGCGAAGGTAGCAACGCTGGCGCAACGCCAGCAGCACAAACAACGACAGCAGTAGCAGCAGCAGCAGCAGCAGCAGCGACTGAGAGTGTCATCGCCATATCGTTGAGCTGTTGCTGTTGCTCTCTCGCTCGCTCTCGCTCGCTCGCACGCTCTGAGTAATTAAATGCTTATTAACGGTTCGCTGAGTCTGTGCGCCATCTAAAAACTCGTTAGCCTCGATATAATTAAACTCAGTTGCTCTGCACTCTGCAGCTCTCGCCGCTGAGTGTGATGAGAGAGTGCAACGCTAGCAGCAGCAGCAGCAGCAGCAGCAGCTCAGCAACCCCTGCAACTCACACTCGCTGGGTGTGCACCTCTGCGCCTCTGCGCCTCTGCACCGCTGCAACCCCACCCCTTGCTGCCATGCAAGCCCTCCCTGTACGGTGGCCAACTACGTAATGCAAGTTTTTTGCCTCCTGCTGCTGCTGCTGCTGCTGCTGTTGTTGTTGTTGTTGCTGGCGTATTTCTTTTTGCGGTTCTGCAATTCTCTGTTTTATTTTTTTATTCGTGTACTGCACTTTTGACGCCATTTTGAAAATGTAATTGTGTGCATTTTAGCAAGTGATTGCCATAGGCAGCAAAACTCTAACAACTAAAACAACCACAACAACAACAACAACAATGCAAACAGCCAGAACCGTTATCTGGTTTATTCACAACTTATGTTGGGAAGGCACAAAAGTACAGATGTCACCAAGTGTTCCATTAATATTAATTAGCCATAGCCATTTGTGTGCATCGAAACTTAAATTTGCCTTATAAGCGCTGCTTGTAGCCATATTTAATATTGGAGAGCTGCACAGCTGCTCTTTGAATAGCCAATAGTATTTACGTTATTACATATACGTTAATAGTACTCGTATTCTTTGGGCCAATTAAAATAAACTAATGTTGCATGATTAATTTGGAGTAATCTGTCCGCAAGGCAACTTAAACAGTCACATTAATTTTACCAATACACAAGCATATTTTTAATTAATTTAATTAATTTCTGTTTAAATCGGCGCTTATTGGTGGCCCATTAAAATGTCATTTAAAGCGACAAATGGTTTTCGTTTGCCATTTATTTATTTCTTTCTTTTGTTTAACCGGAAACTCTATATTTATTTATACATATTATTCATTGTCTGCTTTTTTGCTAGTTAATAGTTTAATTAAAATTTATTATTGAATTGCCTGTTCCTATACTCAATTAAAATTAAAATTATAAAATATATGATATAAAATGGTATTTTTCACTAAATTTAAATAACTAATTAAAAGCACATGCAATTAAAATGGGTAACTCTGAAATTGAATTTGTATTTATTGGATTGCTTTATTTACCATAAGTTAAACTGCCCATTAAACATTATTGCTCACTTCATATCCGTTAAATGAATAAAGTCCTTCAAAATGTTTAGAATGTCGCAATTCAATTGTGCTTTGACGCTTTGAATTTTGATTGAATATTTCAGACAATTTAACGCTAAATAAAATGACGCACTTTTATTTTTTCAGCGATGTCAATGGAAATATTCTCGAACATAAAAGAACTGGCACAAAATTTGGAACTCTTTTCAGAGTTAACCCTTTCGACACGCACTCGACAGCCTCAGCCTCAGCGGACCCGGACCCTTTGGGGTTTCTCTGTTCAACGCGAGCGACGCCGGCAAACTGGCGGTGTCGAAAACTTGCCGCCGTCGCGGAAAAACGCATCAATTTGACCGGCACTTGAGAAAACAAGACAAAAGCAAAAGCTGCGTGTGCCCATTGCTGTTGTTGTTGTTGTTGTTGTTGTTGTTCTCCTGTTTGTTTGTGCTTCGCTCAAACCTTGTTCGATTTTGGGCACACACATACACACATACACACTCGAAAGGGTTGAGTCGACAGTTGGGAATTATTAGGGGTTGGGGATTCAGTGGTGTTGGTGGTGCGGGGGTTGGGTTCTAAAAACAAAAACACAAACAAACGCAACGAGGCACGCACTAAAAACAACTCAGCTACTGCACACTGGCTGTGGCAAGTCGGAGTGGGAAATGGCTGTGGCACTGGGTGCTATCGCTTTTCCCGGTTTCTGCTTGCCGCTTATCCTTTTCAAAAAACCGTTGGCCCCGGCTAAAAACGGAACGCATTGTATTTGTCTCATTGAGCATCTCCCGCTCTCTGAGGCATGTGGAATGTGTGGTCAGCACAAAAGTGTCAACGTTTAAGGGTTAGCCAAAGGGTTGGGTTCCCATTCCCCATTTGTTTCGCCGTCGCGGTGTGTCAGGGGTGGCTTTGCCACATACACCAAAACCACTCAAAGTCCGAGCGGAAAGCACTCGTTGTGAAGGGGAAAATAAATGTGTTGGCGTTTCACTCGTCGGCGATGTTATGCGATGTTTTTTTTTTACTTGGCTCGCCGCTCGCCGCTCGCAGCTGCTGCTGCTGCGCTGCTCACTCGCGTGTGGCGAGCGCTCCGCCTACTTTTTTTGTATTGTGTTTGTGTTTTGTCTCGCTTTGAGTGAGTTGCTCGCTCTGAGTGAAATCGCTTGGCGGGGGATTGGCTATGATTTGGCTCGAGTTGTGCTCGCGATGTTTTTCTATGCGCTCGCTGCAAACTGTTCCCAGGTCCTTAGAAAACATCGCAGCGAAACCTGGGTAAGGAATATCTGTGATTTTTTATTGTTGGTGTGTGTCTTTGCTAAGCATGCATTAAATCGCTGAGTGAAATTTGTTGTGTTTATCAGAAAGATATAGTTTGTTATTGGTTAAGAATTGATTAAATTTCGCTGTTTACTCCCAAGTGAGACAAGCATTTATCTTTATTAGCGGCGAACAACTTGAATTTCATTAGCCACGCCATAAAAGTGCCTTAAAATCTTTGACAGTCTCGCTTGGGCGCATGGTTTAATTTAAAAACTGCTTGTAATTGCTGCAACAGATTAGCATAATTGATGCGCACGCCAGACGGCAGTAAAGCGAAGATTACTGTCATTTCCCTATACTGCTCGCTCCCGGCACGGGTCGTCTGGTCAACAAACAAAAGGCGCAGCAGGTGGCCGCCAGTTGAACACTGAAGCAGCAGAGAGAGCAGCCCCATCGATTTCCATTTTGCCATTTCATTGGACGGGTACACAAATGCTGTCCCAGCTCCATTATCTAATCGTGTCCCGTTTCGTTCTGTGTATTTTTGTTTTGCCAAATGCCAAATCTAATAAACACTGAAAATCGCATGCTGGCTTTTTTTTTTTTGCTAACGCATCAAACTTGCAACCTCATTGCATACTAATTGATTTTTATGTGCAGCGGGTTTTTTGCTGCCACTCTGACTCTGTGCCACAAGGGGCGAGGAGTAAAGAGTGCTAGTGCCAATAGGATAGAAAAACAGGCATTGATTCAAATCGCTGTCCCGCAGTGGCTGACGCCATCTAGAGGCAGAAAGTTGAAGTGCCCAAAGTCCTGGCGGTCAAATCTGTATGTAAAAATCTATTTGAATCGCGTTAGAAATGTGGTGTGAAACTTCTCTATGGCAACAGTGGTACAAAAACATGGAGTCTTTAAATAATCTCATTTATTTACATACATTTTATACATTTTTATATTTAAATTTAATTACATATACATTTAAAATTTATTTAATATTTAATTTTAGAGCAAATCAGCTTTTTTTCAGGCTTGTTATCAATATTAATTTGTTAATATAATTTCTATAGCAACATCTGCAAAGCTCATCCATTGGCCTGGCAGAAGTATTTGTTTTTTGTTTTATTATAGATTATTTATTATAATAATAATTTTTTTTATAGATTATTTATTATACATATAATAGATTACAATTTTGTCGTCATATTTTTTCGTTCCACGGATTCGGCAGCAAAATCTTCCTCTGAAGTAAAATATTCCTTAAGTGTAAAGTTGAAAATCGTTTTTCAAATGCCAGGCAATATTTTGTTGTATATATTTTGCACATATAATAAATAAGCAACCCCATTGAAGGCTCGGGAGCTACCCTATGCATATTCATAACTTAACGGATCAGTGCCACAAAACTCATCAAAATCGAACGGGACATTTTGTAATTTTTTGCTAACGGCAGAACAAATGCCGGCCAAAGCCCGTTGGCTTAGTTTACCGTTAATCAAGTGAATACGCAACGCAAATCCGCTGCACCGACCAAATGAACCGTTATCAATTACGTAACGGGTGCGTGAAACGCATCCTTCGAACTCCGCCAACCATTTCCCAATTAAACGTTGCAATGCAAATGCCAGCAGATAAAGTGCATGCGATAGGAGTCGTCGACATCGAATTCCACTCTCGAAGGGTCGACGGGTCGAAGGCGAAGCTGAAGGCAGAGGCGAAGGGGTTGCAGTTCGATAGAGTTGCCCCTAAGCGAAGGGTAGCCGGCGCCTCCTCAAGGAGCGGGCAAAGGTTGTTGAACTGCCAAGAAGTTTTCCATCAATTTATCTCCTCTTTGTGCTATTCTGACCGAAAATATATATTGTGCTGGAAATAATCGAAGGGAAACCCTTCTCAAAACAACATTTGATATGCTGCGTGCTGAAAATTAAAGTAATCCAGAAAAAAAATAATGAAATATGAAACATCTGAAACAATGTAAGATGTACAAAATTGCTTTATTGCCGAAATACAGAATGATAAAAATATAAAATTCTCCGACGTTTTCCATAGTGTGATTTTGCAAGCAGCAATTTTTAATTTTTAACTATTTAACTAATACTATTTATATTTATTATATTTAACAACACATCTAAATCTGTAAAAGAAAACTTTATAGAACAAGATTATCTTTATTAATCTGAAATAATACGTTTTTAGTTACCAGCCAGTAGACTTAAGTCTACACTGTAAAATTAAAATTATCGAATTAATTTCATAATTATATTTCACTTTTTTTTTGCTTTACTTAATCACTTATTTATTATTTTGATCAATGCTGGTCGACAGCCCTCCAAGAGCACGGTATTAAGTTCCTACGATTATTGCATTATTTGCACGTAGGAACTCTATACCTCGCTGATGGTAAATAGACTTCGTTATCTTTCGGTTTTTGAGATTTGAGTTTCACTTGGCGCACAATGCAGCTCACATGTCTACTTACCCAACGGTAATGCGTAAGCTTCTCCCACTTAGTTGTTTGCCTTGTCAGTTTTAAGCCGCAATTAAAGCCATAAACGGATTATAGACAGCATTTTTTGTTGTTGTTGTTGTCTCTATTGGCTTCATGGCGAAATTGATTCAATACTTGCCAAAGTCGCCCGTCTGTCTGGGCACTCCAAAAAATGAAAGACACAGTAGCTTCAAGTAATATGTGTGTGTGTGTGCTGTGCGTGTGTGTAAACATGTATGGATATTTTAGGTCTGGTCTTAAAATTTTATACTTACCCATTAGCCGCCGGCTGCTGGGGCACAAAAAATAGTCGGCTGAGCGAAAGGATGAGGTAAAGAGTGCTGTAAGCACTTATGTCTTATGCACATTAGCCATAAAAAGATGGAACGTAGAAGATACAGCTACTTTTAAGCTGCTGCTAAGTACAAAAAAAAAATAAAACTCAAAAAACCAAAACTGGAATATTCCTTAAGGCATTAGACCACAATATCTGTGTGTTGCCAGTTTGTGGCCAACTGCAATGCACTTAATAAATTGCCAATTCAAAACGTTCACACTTGAAATTAAAAACAATTCCGATTGTTGATTTCCAACCTTGAATTATCTGTATAATTTTCCACCCGCTTGACAAAGCAGACATTTAAACTGACTGACTGACTGACTGACTGATAGACAGTCACAGTCTTATAGAGCAACTCACACCAGCTAGTGCTGGGCCACGCTAATTACCAACTGCAGCACAAAAAACTAATCAATTTGATTGATTTATCTGACAGAACTGCACAAGTTGACATTTTGAAAAGGCAGCAACAGCAGCGGCAAACAACTCTTTAACGCCCACAGCAACAACAACAACAACAACAACAACAATCTACAAATACAAAAAAACATAAAAATTATCATTTCAATTATATGGTAAATAAATGCATTTTATTGCCAAGTTTACCTGGCCACAAGTATCAAGTTAGATACATACGTTTAAAGTGTTAGCCGCTGCAGTTTTGAGCCGCACAACTAACGTGATTTGCATTTAGTTGATGCCTTTTGGTAAGTCGTTTTTTTAATATTTTATTTGTAGTTCACATTTTTGCCATTCGGTAGCTATGAAAATCGCCCGCCTGCTGTGCTAAAGCGAGGCATGCCAATTGTTGACATGTGTGTGTCATGCCACGAGAGAGTTAGTAGGCGGCCAAAAGAGTCTGCTCCCTGATGCAGCTGCTCAGCGTCGTATAATGGCGCCATAACTTGCGGCAGGCGAGCCAGGTTGCCAGTCCAGGTTGAGTACATAAACTGGCGAACGCTGATTAGCATCGGGCTGGCAGTCAGTCAGTCAGTCAGACAGTCAGGCAGGCCCGAACCATTCAGCGACGACTGCCTTTGATTGACAGTTTGCATACAAAGCGTCAAGCAACAAACAAAATGAATACCAAAACAAACAAACCAAACCAAAACCAAACCAAACGAAACGAAACGAAATTCGCACATAAATCGCCTGAATGCATTTTGCGATACATCCGAAAGATACTTGAGAGAAGCTTACGACAATTGCTGCTGGCAAACGACGCACGGATGTTGCCATTGGCGGACTGTCTAGCTGAATGACGAACTGTCGTTGGCCTGTGTTGCCAGAGTTTTTATCGCTGGCTGTTAAGTGTTGACGTTTGGGCTGCTGATTAGCCGGCTGCTTTATGGGCTGGCCAAAAGCCGTAGGGTCAAGAGCTGTGCAGCTGCTTTGGCTAGCTTTTGAGTTTTGTCAACGCTTGTGCAACAGCAGCAAGTTGCAAGCAGCAGGATGTTTGGCTTTGTGAAAACTCAATTTGGAATGTGATGCCTCTCACATTTGCAGATCAAGCTGACAAGCGACCCATTTCACTTTGACAGACCAACCGACAGACAGACAGATCGACAGACAGACAGACAACTGAGAGTCATGCAATCTTTCACTTAGAAATAATTAATTAAAACGCCAAATTGCAAGCAGCAGCAGCAGCAGCAACAGAGAAAAGCAGCAAAAACAGAGAATCATGGTTTAAAGCGTTGAAAAATTAATTAAGCCAAGTAAATTAAAATGTATCAGACTTGGCCACGCTGCCTGATGCACGGCCACGCCCAGCCAGCGGCAAATGTGCAACGCCTCCTCCAAACGGTAAAACGTGCTCTGAAATTATGATCAACTTATTATTTTTTCTCTGTTTTTTGAGCTTTTTTTTTTTGCGCGCTTTTCGATGCGGCCCTCTGGGGAGAACAGGAGAACAAATTATTCCGTGTCTGTTGTGGCATTTAATGTTTATATTATTTAATTACTGCTGCGTTCCTTTCTTACCATGAAGCATGTTGTTTGTTGTTGCTGACCAGGCTCTGTTCTCGTTTGTCGCTCATTTGTAGCCCAGTTGTTTGCCGCTTGCCATTTTGATGAGCTTGCCACGTTTGGCAGGCAGCAAATTGTTGCGCTGCAACTGCAAGTAAGTAAAAAAAGTGACAGATTTAGAAACGGATAGATATGTGCAAGAAAAAAAAAAACATTTGAATTTTATATTAAAATGGTTAAGTCAAAGTGTTGGACACGTTGAATGTCCGGCGCCAGACGCTTGCCAAGCTTGTCATAACGCAAAAGTGAAGGTTCGGCCATGAAGAGTGGGCAGCTCAACTTAATTCACCTGCTGTGCCTCAAGCTGTGTGTATGTGTGTGTGTGTGTGTGTGTGTTTCTGTCTACCAGTGCTATTAGTGTAAATGTGCAATTTTATGTTATTGCAAATTGCCGTTGACAGCGTGGAGCGCAAAGAGCATAAAAATGCGATTCTCTGTATTGGCAATCCAATCTGGTCTTCAGTCAGTTTGGTTTAAAAAGTAAAAATTCCAAATACGTTTCTTACTTGACAACTTATTTGAAACACAATTGCAACTTTCAACTGCTCAAATTGGAATCATTCATCTGGCAACTGTAAGTTTAATGTATTTATGTAATTTTACAATCGAAATTCTATTGGATAAATTTACTTTGTTGGCCTCATCTCCGGATCTACTCATCAGTATTGGTATTTATTGTTTCCCTATTTCAGCATTCAGTTAATAAGTTTTGTACATTTTCGTCATGTGCTCAGTTTTATTATTGCGTTCAATTTTATTGCTTTATAATCGCATTTTAATGTTGCCTTTCGCCAGCGACCACAAAAGAAAAACAAATAAAGTATAAAATAAAAATGGATATGTGGATGTAGCCCGACATCATCTTGATGATGATCAACGGGCTGCCAACTGTCGGACGTGGTCTTGGACGTGAGGCAACGGCATCTGTGGTGTTGTGGCGACGACAAAGTTGTCCGTTTTCCATGTGCCATGTCCGTTGTCAACAATGTCTGTCCGCTGTCCGCTGTCCACCGAACAGACTCAGCTGGCCACGTTACATGTCTTTTGTGAAAGGCAACCAAATTACGAGCACACCAGCAATGGATACACATGCCGCATACTGAACTATAAGTTTATGGATGACGGTTCCATTGATACTAGCTGAAAGTCATATTTGTGATATTAGACTTTTGTCTGCTTGGATGGACATATGGTATGGATAGTATTTTCAGTGATTGGCAGTCAGTCCACCTTCAGCTGATGTCATTCATCATTTTAACATCTGTGTTGGTTAGAAAGTATGGATGGATCTCCTTGGCTTGGCTCAAATCACTGTTGTGTTTTGTGGAATGTGTGTTATAAAGTCGGAGATTTGTAATTATTTTTGCGCACTGACAATTTGGTGCGGCTAGCCTTTGACGCTGATTGATTGCGCTTTTAACTAATCTGTACATTTATTGAGTTATCTGCCTGGCATTTACAATTTGGGCATAGGAGTCGGTCTGGCCAATTCCATACCAAAAAGCCTACCAATTAAAAGCAAACGGTTTTCGAAACGCAATTAAACGCCATTTAACGGCAACGTCGACAACGATGTTGGCGATGGCGTTGCAAAAAGCTGTGCATGCAAAAATCGCTTCCTCATTGGCAGGCAACGCACATTAAAATTCCAACGGACCAACATAAATTTTCGCACTGATTCCTTTGGCCGTGGCTGTTGCGGTGGGCAGTGGGCGAGTGTGTGTGTGTGTGTGTGTGTGTGTGTGTGTGTGTGTGTGCATGTGTGTATGTGTTTGACCAGTTCCAGAACATGTTGTGCCAGCATTTGGACATTGAACATGGCCACGCAGCACGCAGCTTATCAATCGTGCCACTGCATTCAGATGCTGAGTCCGATGCAGATGCAGATGCAGATGCAGTTACCATCGAGAGACCCTCCCAACAGGTTACAAGCAGTCGGCTACAAGTTTGCTATTAATTTGGCCACGCTTCGCGTCCCTCCCCCTCCATCGTCTTGGGGCAGTTGGTTTTCAGCAGTTGCCTTGTTGAGTTGTCAGCTGGGCTGCGCGACGGCAAAGTTGCAGCGACTGCAAACTTGCAGCGTGGCGCGTGGTTATTAATGAAGTCAATCAGCAATTTTGACAGAAATTTATCTATAAACGTCGGCATTCTGCCAGCCAACATGTTGCACAGTCACACAGTCGAAGTCAGTCAGAGACGCAGAGGCTCACACATACTTTGCTGCAAGTTGCTAATTTTGCGCGGCGTTCAAACATGTTTACAGGCAACTTGGCAACTTGGCAACCTGGTAAGCTGGCAACCAGGCTAACTGACAGCCTGGCTGGCACTCAGTTCCGAGCCCAGCACAGCACAGCACTTTTATTTATTTAATTTTATTTTATGTTAATTTGAAACCTGTTTAATTACCAAGTGGCTTTCGTGGTAAGTACAACTGTTGCCTTTTGCTTTGACTTCACTTAAATTGCAGACAAACTACAAAAAACACTAAGGATATCTGAACCTGTATCTGTATCTGTATCTGGATCTGTATCTGCTGGATACTTTAGCTATAAATAGTATCAGTATTGAGGAAATATGCATGAATAAATTCTAAAATAATTTATAGCCTGCTACAATTTAAAAATAATAAATAAAGTGCGTATTATCCAATTAAATATTATACTGATTATAAAAAATAGCATTTTTTTCACAGTTCATTTCCATTGGCTTGTTGACTGTATTTAGACACGCTTGGCCAACATAAATGCAACTGTTTTCAAATAAATTTCAACCCAGTTTAGCTGCAAGAAATTTAAATATTTGTATGCAAAAATGGATATATTTAATTATTGCCATTTTTTCATTTGCAAATGTTTGTGTTTCTAGCTTTTTGCACCTTGCCATTGGTAATTTTGCTTAATGGCCGTAATCAATTTTCGTTTTATGGTTATCAAATTAATACTAGTTTGGCTCTTATGTATCGGCCAAGTTGAATGATCATTGAAGCATGCAACTTGCAACTTTGTCTGCGCCAATTAACTGCAACGAGAAGCATAAATAAAAAAATGGAGTAGGTTTTTTTACACTAATAATTATTGATTATTTCCTGAAGTGGATTTGAGTTAGTAAAATTAAGGAAAATCGTGTTTCTTAATGAGAACTAAATAATTAGCTTGTAAAGCAAATGTGAGCTGCAAAAAGAAGTGTAAATAAAAAATGGAATAGGTTTTTTGTCTGCGCCAATTAACTGCAAAGAGAAGCATAAATAAAAAGTGGCAAAAGGTTTTATTTTTTTAATAATAATTATCGATTATTTGCTGAAGATGATTTGAGTTAGTAAAATTAAGGAAACTTGTGTTGATTAATGAGTACAAAATAACTAGAGAACTTTTTGGAAGCAACAGGCTCTATTCGAACCCAGATACAAATTCATATTCAAATTATTTACTTTTCTTCATTTGTTTTGATTATTTGGCATTTCTTTACTCCATACAAAATGTAACCCAATTTGGCGGCAATTTTCTTATTGTTTCTTTAAGACTTGGCTTCTTTTTGTTGTTGTTGTTGTTGTTGTGTGTTTCTTAGACTTCTCCGCTGGCATTGCCTGCCGCATTTTAATTTCACTTTTCGCGGCAAATTTTCCTTTGCCATTTCTTGACGTCTTTATTTTTTTTTATTTCTCCCAACGATGACGCCGAAGTCGGAAAACTTTTTAATGTCGCGCGGCTGCTGCAGCTAATTTAGCTGACGGTTATACGGGTGGGAGTCTGGCAGAGGTGAGGGGGAGCTGGTGTTGGCATAGGGAGCCACATGTTTGGCATGGGTTTGGGTGGGCGTGTGCCTCCGACTTGGAGCACAGACTTTGCCAGGCAGTATCTTTTGGTTTTGGCTTCATTTGCCAGCCAACTGAGGGCAGGGTTTGTTCTCTTGTTCTGCTCCTTCGTCCTTGTCGGAGTTCGTTCATTTTCTTTTGCAATGAAATTAAAAACAGCAAGGTGTCGCTGCACACACACACATAAATATATTTATATATATGTATATATATAAAAATGTATAGTCGGAGCCAGGCAATGACACTGGCAGACGTTCGGGCGCCGCCTGCAACTTCCAAGTTTGCGTGGTGGTGCGGCTTCACACCGCCCCCCCCAGGACTAAATGAAAATGAGTAAAGTTTGCGATTTTCGCACCCACAGGAAGGATGAACGAAGAGAGGCCAGCAGGCAGCCAACCAGCCAGCCAGCCAGGCAGACAGGCAGACAGGCAATGCTGGCAAGGCAGCCTTGAAGAGCGCCTCTTTGTTGATTATGCACTTCCACAGCAGGGTCATCATCATCATCATCATCATCATCATCAGCAGCAGCAGCAGCAGTGTTATCATCATTATGATTGTCCTCGTTTGCTTATTAACCCAGTTTCTGTCTTTCGTCTTGGCTGCTGCCGGCAATTTCTTGCTCGCTCTCTTTTTCTCTCTCTCTCTCTGTCTCTTTCTCTCTGTCGCTTTCTGGTCTGCTCATTTGTGTGGGTGGTGAGTGGTGTTTATTTTTTGTGTCCTTGTTTTAATTTTAATTTTTGTTTGGTCTACGGTTCGTTTTTTGCTGCTGCCTTCTTGGCAATTTGGTGACGTCGTCGCTGGTTCTTCCCTCTTCCCTCTTCCCTCTTCTCTCTTCGTTTTGCATCATGTTATGGCTTCTTGTTGCCCTGGTTTATGTCGTCATCATTTGCCTGCCTTCCTTTGTTTCTAGGTCAAGAACTTTTGCCGGCTTTGTGACTTGTACCGTGCCTGCCATTTGCAGCACTGAGTTGTTGATTTTCTTTTCTTAACTGATGACATTGAAATCTCTCATTTGTTGGCAAGAAGTCGAAGAACATCGCTGAGGAAATTAGCGGTTATTTAGGAGTCAACAAATGACGTATTCGTAATATATAAAATTGATTGCGAATTACTTACGCACGAAAGTAACGCTGACACTCAGCTAAAATACATATCTAAGCAAATTGCTGTACACAAATGGCATTTGTCCAGCCCTTACAAAGTATATATATAGGCAAGCAAGTTGGCATATATGGAATAGATAGAATAGCCAATTTCTGGTACTGTTGTCGCTCTTGATGCGCAACTGCCAAATGCAAATGACATCACGCACTATAGTCATCAATTTTGCTGAAGTCGGCAAGATGTTAGCTGAATCCAAATACCCTCCGACAAAACAAAAAAAAAACCCTTACTACAAAGCATAAAAAATTCAAGTAAAAATGAAATCCTCTCACCGAAAGCTTAACCAGAGACTTTGACATCGTGTGTTTGAGTTTGAAATATTCGCAATTGCGAATCCTGTCGTATTTGTCACAGGACGCACACACACTTAAGTACATAGCATATATATACATACATACATATATATATATATATATAAATTTATATATATATATATATATTTGTAGACTCGTATTTAGATTGAAGTGTTCGCCAGGGAAGACATTATTATGATGGAATCCTATTTGTTACAAGGCAAATGGCAAGGCGAACGTAGCTGCCAGTGCCAATGACAGGCGAGGCGTGGCAAGGGTGTCTGTTGAGTGGGGGGTGGGCGGTGGGGGGATGGGGTGTGTGCGCCATGCTGAATAGCAGGATTGTGATAAATGAAAGGAGATGAGCCCCAAAGTTTCGATGCGAGCAGAGTAAATTATGCTAATGTCAAAATAATGCATATTCGATGTGGGAGCATCGACTTTATATTCACTATGCAAATATGTATATGTATAAATACATGAAAAGTTCGAAACTTGCTCATTTTGATTTTCAGATTGATTTTTAGTGCGTGGCTACGATGAGTATATATAAATCACATTTATGTTCGGCTTCAAGTGCCGCAACTAATGATGGAAATAAATTTACGGTTGCCAGCAGCCAGCAGCCAGAAGCAGAACTGGAGGATGACAATGCTGACTTTCAGCTGCCAACTGTCAGACGCAGCCAAAAAAATAAGTATATATTCGTGTATATATATATATATATATATATATATATATATTGTAAGCAACTTGTAGTTGGGGCTGCGGGTTGACTGTGCGCGTTGGGCTGTGGGTGGGGAGGTCAAACACGACTCACTCGACTGTGCCGCGCAATTTTTGGCTGCTTTTGACGCCAGGCCAATATGCAGTAAATCTGCCAGAATGTGCCTTTTAGATTTGGCAACACAGCAGCAGCAGCAGCAGCAGTAGCAGTTGAAGGGATCCCCGCTCTTTGAAATGGGTTACATATTTTATGCTTAATATTTTGCATTTTATTTCGCTGATGCGCGAAGGCAAAATGGCAATTGGAGGATGCCCCGGCAAAAGAAGGCAAAATTGCAAAGGCAAACGGCCTCTATGGCAACCAGAGAAAAGGAAACTGTTAACTGCCAACTGTACTTCAGCCACAGTTGTAGTTGTAGTCTGTATGTGTATGTGTGTGTGTGTGTGTGTGTGTGTGTGTGTGTAAAATTGAAAATTTGTTCAAGCCAACAATGACTGTTTGTTGTAGTTAGTTTAAAATGAAAGCAGAGCACGCAGATAAAACCTAATTGTATCTGAATCTCTGCAGTTGAGTCTTGGGCTGGTGTACTCAGAAATTCTGTCAGAATGTTGGCTAGATTTCATAACAGTTGGTTTTCCACAATTGTGAATTATTTTGCTAGGCTCACATGCAGTTATTAACACTTGCAACACGCAAAGTTCTCAGCTCTAACCCCAACATAAAATCGATAACAAGAACTTTTTGCAAAACACGATTTGCTTATCGAGTTGGCTGTGCAACCCTCAACCCTCAACCCTACAATAGTACATGGGGGGGGGGGAGGGTGTTGGGCCGTGGGGTATAGACTCGCACACTCGTTTGCTGGATTTCAATAAAACGCAAAACGCAACTTGAAGTTAATTTGCATATTTGCCAGCATTTGCGAGCACTCCGAACACGCACATTGCAAAATGTCGAATGCAACACTAATAAAAATTTGTACATAGGTGACAGTAAAACTGGGGAAGTGGCAGGCCAACTGGCAGGGTGTCCTGTTGCCTGGTGGTACCCTTTTATCTGGCTGACAACTGCGGCGTTAGCAAAAATCTATGCAAATTTTTGCGATCGAGCACACGCGACAGGACTCGACAGGACCTCGATCGAACTGGCTGGGACTTGTTATTGATTTGCAACACCAACAGCAGCAGCAGCAGCAGAATAAAAAAATAAAAAAGGTAAAACCCTGTTAATTTGCATAATCGGCAGGACGCAGGATTTTGCTGCCTGTTTGCAGTCTGGCTTGTTAAAGGATTTGCAAAAATACGATTTTACTTTCTCCAGTTCTCTCTAATAAGCAAATTGATTGCATTGTTGACTTGCTGTGTTTGTATTGTGTGTCTGTGTGTGTGTGTCTGTGTGTGTGTAAGACTGTGCATGCATTTGGTTAGATAAATATTTAGCCATTGAGTAGCCTGACAGCAACTGACAGCAGCAGTCAGCGTCAGAGTCAGACAAGCACTTGGCAAAGAAAACCTAAGTGAAAATATTTGGAAATTGGTTTTGGCGGCGCACCTGACAAAGGAAAACAGCAACGAAATCCATGCAAATACAAATACAGACAGTTTTGCCCCAGCAGCAAGTCGAATATCGAATGCACTATTTGGATATCATAGATGAGGAGAATCTTCCAGTCATAACCATTTGACTTTTGCAAGGGCAACAACGCTTGAGAGGAATTCATGTATGCACAGATATAAATTCAATTCACTTGAAGATGCACGACAGAAAGACGACAGCTGCATAGGATTTGGAGAGTGGAGTGGAGTGGAGTGAAGTGGAGCAGCACTTGGCAATCCAGTCAGGCATTCTCTACATTTTGATATGTACTCGTATTTTCCGTTTGCCTGCTAAAAAGGATTACGCTAACACAAAGCAGTCGCGCAGACAGAGATGGCAAACGGGCAAAAGAAGCTGAGACAGATAGGTAGGAGGGGGACAGACACAGATAGAATAAACCAACACACACACATATATATATATGTATATATATATATATGTGTGGAATATTTGGATTTTTGCACATGCCAATATGCAATGCAGACCCACCCAGTTAGAACCACACCCGCCACACTCCAACCCCAAAACGCTCGTCTCGGATTTTCATGTGTGTGCCACGCTTTTGTCGCATTTTCTCATTTTTTTGTATTTTTTTTGTTGCTCTTGTCGTTGCTTTGCGCTTTGTTCACCAGCGCAATCACCCCCGCCATGCGAGTGTGTGTGTGTGTGTGTGTATTTACACACATATTTATGTTTGTGTATGTGGTTGTTGTTTGTATTTGTACAGCAACCATCAAACATTTGCTCATGTCTCTTGTACAAGAAAAACGTTAAATTGTAAGCTGGTTTGAGTGTAAATGTGTGTGTATGGTGTGTGTGTGTGTGTGTGGGCAACAAATTTGCAAAAGTCAAAAGAAAATGGTTGGTTGTTGTCGATTGGGTGTCGTGGCGGGGGGATTATTGGGTGGCAACTTCCACTTTAGTTAGCGGGTTGAAATGTTTTCAGATTGAACTATGGCTGTCATAAATGGGTTTGCGACGCATATCTAAAGCGGCTCAAGTGCAGATTGATGGCAGCTCACAAAGAGGCAATAAATATACACAGGCAGGGTGAGACAAAGAGACAGAGACAGAGACAGAGAGAGAGAGACAGAGAGAGAAGTATAGAAATATGCACGAGATGCTATTGATTTTCTTTATAATTTTCTGTTTGCCTTACACAAAACGTCTAAACTTAAATCTTAATAATAAAAATGTGTCGAAATTCTGATTTGCCTGAAAGACATGTTCATCTACAATAATCGGCTGTGATTCATTATCAGATATCAGTTGTAATTTAGTGCCATCTCTTCCTGTTGTTAGTAATAAACCCTTCGCAGAGCTACTAAGCCAATAATTGCCAGCGGATATTTGCTTGCTCGACAAGCACTCAAGTCCTCGTTGGTTGTGCAAAAATCCCAATCGATAATTGACAGCAGAGTCGCCCGGAGAACATGATTTGCAAATAATGCACTTGAATTTGCATAAGGTTTGCAAAAAAAAATAATATATATAACGAAACAATTTATGCAAATTAGCTGAAACTTTTGTGCAATTAAATCTCTAAAACCCAATTCATGCACAGCTGTGCTGTCAGTCAACGAGCACAACAAAAAATAATACAAGTACAAAAAAATATATGTGTACGGGTAGTGAAACCCGTATTCTGCTCAGGTAGACAAAAAAAGCTCATTTGCATAAAAACCGAAAAAGGAAGAAAAAAAAACCGAGAGTGCATAGAAAGTGAAAGGGGTAGCTGGCTAGGGGTAAGCTTACCCCCTGAACCCTGACCCAGCCGCCGCTCATTAACATAAAATTAAACAAAACAGCAAATGGAAAAAAATACGGAAGAGAAAAGAAAAGAAAAAAACAACCGAATCCAATCTGAAACGGGAAATTCTGATGCTGTCTGGCCGCAGCTGCCGGCAGCTACGCATCCTCTGCAGCCTCTGCAGTCACATTCAGAGCCGCCAAGTTCAACGAACTGCGCCAAGTTGTCTCACTAACCCAAATTAAAATTATGTTAATGAACGCCGAGAGAGAGAGAGCCGGCACTCAAATCACGGCCAAGGACAACGGCAACGTTGTTCGTCCTGTGCTTTTCATTTTGCCTAATGAGCGCGCGACTGCGACGCGGCGTCGTTCTGCTGGCTTTGTGCCTGTCTGCCGCCTGCTCCTGTTACCGATGACGACGTCGTCGTCGCTCATTAATTTGGACGTCGCTTTTTCGCATATTTTTGCTCTGCCCTCCGTTACCGCAGCAAAATTTCTCCTCATGTTTAATTTTCGTTTCATTTTTCATTTTGTACCGCGCTCGTTTGGTGACGTCACAACACTCACACACTCTCTCTCTCTCCCTCTATTTCTCTATGCTGCCATCTCTGTCAGAGGCTCGGCTTCGCTCTCTGCCTCTGCCTCAACTTCGCTGCCGCTGCCGCTGACGCTGTCTCAGCGGCGAGTGGCTTCGCATAATTAAGATTTTAATTTATGCAATTATTTTGCCGGCTGTGTGAGTCCTTTTTGCTCAAATGTAGGCCAGACGGCTTCGCCTTGTTTTGGTTTCTTTTCATCCTTGTTTTTTTTTTTTGGATGTGAAGTTATTTTCGTGTTTTGATTCTTTGGGAGCGGTTGTGTTTTATTGCTCTTCAGAGATTTTAAAATAAATTAGAAGCAGTGCTAAAATAATAACAAAGCAATTTAACTACCAACACTTCCAAAAAAATATTATATAAAAGTGAGTGAGAAACGAGAAGGATTTTATGCAATTGCCACATTGCTTAAATTCAATAAAATCAAAACATTTAATTGAAAATTTTTTTTCAAAATAACTTTCAATCATTTTTTCTTAAATATCAACAAAGTTCAACTTTACAAACACTATATTAAGTCAAAAACGTAAATCTTGACAGAAAAATTTAGGAGAAACTCAGAATGAAATTTAGTGAAACCGAAAATGTGAAATTCAAATTAAGAATATCAAGAAATAATCTGTGACCAATTAAAAAAAAAAAAATTGTTTATTCACTTTCAAATTGTTTTGAGCTTCGCTTCAAAAGTTTTTAAATTTTTCTAGCAACACTTATACACCTTCCGATATTTCAAAATAGTTTAAAGCCATTTGATTTTTGACTTACCTGTACAAAAGTAATTAATTAATAATTTAATTACATTTTTGGTTTGCCATAATTTCGAAGAATATTTAAAGCTCTAATTTAAAATATTGAATTTTTTTATATTTATAAATAGTTTTTTTTTACAAAAAATTCAGCTAACTTATTGTTGACGGAAGTTCACTTTGAATCACAGTGTAGTAAATAAGTATCCTGTATTATCCTTGGCACAAGTATCTTTCTTAGTAACAACGGACACAACCGAACCGATACGCGTCGCATTAAGGAATGATTTCGACTTTGACTCCAAAAAAGTACTTTGGCGCTCAGTTGAGTTTTTTTGAGTTTAGTTTGAGGCGTCTCGCGTTTCGCTTTCTTATCAGAAACTCACACGAATTGGAATTGGAGTAATCGCGCAAGAAGCAGGCGTTCATGGAGCAGACGCCGTCGTCGTCAACGTCGTCGTCGTTGGCAGCGACGTCGCTGCCAAAGATGAAATTCAAGCGTAGTCGCAGGCAGACATCTAGCCGACTCTGAGTCGCCGGACTCGAGAGATGACAGCAAAGGGAGAGGACAAGACAGGACAGGACAAGACGCACCAGTCGGGCACAAGGCCCAACTGCTACTGCCCACAGCATTGCTGCCTAACATTTGTTTTCGACGTGGACGACGACGACGACGACGACGACGACGACGGCATAGCCGCTGGAAGCACTCGAACAGTCAAATTGCCACCCCCGAATGGCCGTCAAGTGCTGCGCTGCCGGCAGCGTCGGCCATCAAGTTTGAGTTCTGCGCAGACGCACTTGCTGCCACACAGCTCTTGCTCTCTCTCTGCAGAAGCAGCAGTAGTAGCAGCGGCAGCGGCAGTGGCAGTGGCAGTGGCAGTGGCAGTGGCAGCTACCCCCTCAGGTGGGTATTTCTCCTCTGTGCTGCGAAGAAGCATTTAAAAAAAACTGCAGCGTGCTTCCAGGCGTCGTCTTCAATCCAAAATCCAAAAGCCATGGAAAACGCAGTGCGTGGTGCGTGCGGCATGCTGCGTGCCGCGTGCTACCCCTCTGAACGTAGTGGGCCAAGCGAATCTGCCACAGTATTGAAATGAAGTTGGCGACTAGTCGTAGTCGTTGCTGTTGTCGTTCTGGAGCCGTTGAAGTTGCGCAACCAAAGCCTGGGCCCATCAATAGTTAGAAGAGCTGGCGCCTTATCAGGCAGCTGCCAGGCCACGCATTTTGTCATTTTTTGGTTTTGCGCACGCAACAAACGCAAACAGAGGCACCGCGATGAGGCCAAAACGGGGCCACAATGGGCTCAGACACGGGGTGTGGGTGAGGGTGTGGGTACGGGATGAGGCGACGCTAAACTGAGCAGCTGAAGTAGAAATGCTTATACGCTGGGGATTTGAGCTTTACAAGCGTAACAAAATATGTAAAAAGAAATAAAGAAAAGCCCTGGCATGGGAGCACACACAAATACAACCGCACACAATTGAGTATCTCTCTATGTGTGTGTGTGTGTGTGTGTGTGTGTGTAGCTCGCGTATCTATGAAGTTCCTTCCGTTTGCCGCAGACATTTGCGCCAAGTGTTCGCTGCCGTTGATGAATGATAGATGGATTATGATTTTGTTTGGCGTAAATTGAATTTCGCATATTTTTTTACGCTTTTCCAACAAACCCCCCCCCCAACCAGCCCTCCGCTATCGTAATCCCTACTAGCAGAGCGACCAAATATTTAGACAGTGTAAATATTCAAGACGGCATAAAAATACAAACCAAAATTTAAAGTTGGTCTACAAATGTTAAGGGCTTTCAGGCGCTTCAAGCTGTCAACTTTTTCGATGGCTGCATTCGTTTGCCAACGGAAATCAAGTTAACGAAGTAAAAATGTAAAATGCAACAGCAACAGCAAAAATAATAACAACAACAACAACAACAAGAGCAACAACAGGATACAACATGCCAGAAGCAGCAACAGGAATAGCAAGGAACTGCCTCAAATCGATGTTGGCGGCTGGTCCAGGACCAAAAATAAATACTTGCAGTTGGTAAAGCAAAATCAGTTGATGCTTTAATAAACTGATTTGTTTGGCTTAAAATGGAATTTAAGCAATTCAAACACATTCGACTCTAAGCATCTGCTGATAAGAAAATTATTAAAAATTCCTTAGCAAATTGAATTTTATTTTTTAATTTCAAGCAGTTGCTGATCTGCATAATATTTTGTCTTTTGTCGAAATCTATCCGAGTATTTGGCATATATATATGATAGATAAACCTTTATCTTTCCTTGAACTTGAAAGTTACTCAAATGTTGAATATATAATTATAAAAAAAATCATTCAGTTGACAGCTGAACTATTTCGGTGAATACATAGAAAGTTTTCATGTTTTTTCTTGTCGGCGTTGCCACAATTTGTTGTATGCCCCACGTCTTATGAGGCACACTCTGGCAACTACTCGTAAGTAGTAGCACTCGAGCAATGCTTTTGTGTTGCTGCTGTTGTTGTGCTGCATGCAACATACTTTTATGGATCAGCTGCAACTTCAATTCAAACCAAGCTCAGCCCGCCGAGGGGTAGGTTTAACTTTGAGTTCTGATTTGCCCAGTGAACGCTGCTCGGTTCCCATGCCGCAGTCAATGCCAAAGGCGAAGCTTTTGTTGTTAACACACACACACACACACACACGAACACAGATATAGACTTTATAGTTATTTATACTCCCCGACTCTGTGTGTAGTTGTCGACTCTTATAAGCAGAAAATTTGTATTTCTTTCTCATACTCTTGCTTACAGCTCGCATGCGTCATAACTCAATAAGCAGCCAGCAAAGGCAACCATCAAAAGCAACAGCAGCAGCAGGAGCAGCAGGAGCAGGAGCAGCAGGAGCAGAGCTAACTGTAATCCTAATGAAACTACAACACATATTACGTATATTGCACTAAAGTCTGCTGCTTTCGTAGCAACATTTGCATGCAACAATTTGGCCAACAAAAAAACCTAATAAAATAAAATAAGAAATAAGAGAAAGAAAAAAAAACTATTAAAAAAAATCAGGCAACTTCTGGCGGAGCTACTCATCAGAACTCGGTTTGCACATATGGAAACGTATGTGAGAGGAGCCTCTCATCATCCTCATCAGCATCTTGTTGGCCGTTGTGGAATTTATTATAAGATCCCTTTTCTTTCCTTTATGTGAATGCAGAAAACTTGGAGTTGTTGTTGCCTCTATGAAGGTTTTCTACAACATTAAAAAGGCATTTTGAAGTTATTTGGCTTACAAAATGTTGTATTATAATTTGTGTATAATCAGCTTGGGGAGGGAGAGGCGGCATAAAGTGGGGCAGTCACAACCCACTATCCAACTAGTTGGCGATTTTGTGTACTCAACTTTGGCATCCAATAAACCAAATTCCTGAGCAGCGACTAATGACCGTAAAGCCGCTGGCAAAAGCTAATCAGACGTGGTTTGGGCAACCAGAATTTCTGCTATATGAGTGTGTGTGTAGCTGTGTGTGAGTGTTTGTGTGTGTGTGTGTGTGTGTGTGTGTGGCTATTTGTGTGTTTGTTTGTGATGGCAGGCAAATTGCGTTTTTAGTATCATTAATCTGCCACACTCGACGCAGACGTCAGCGTCAGGCATCGACTCACTTACACTTACAGAGAGAGAAATGATATGCTACCCAGTCCACAAAAGGGCACATTAATTTCCTCTGCCTGCCGATATAGAGCCATATTACCTAGGCAGCGATTTTCCAAGCCCGATAGCTCTAGCTGATTGCACAAATGAATCTGCTTTGCAGCTGCAGAAGCCGCTCCCCAAAATACAAAAAAAAAAATATTACTCGATTTTGGGAAAAGTTTAAAATGTTTACTTGAAATACGATTATGTGGCATCCATTTTAAGACACAGAGAGAGAGAGAGAGACAGAGAGAGCGCTGAGGGAAGACCTTTTCCTAAGGCAGGTCATAAAGAATTGGCTGCTAAGTGTGCTTTACCCTGTCTCCACATTACGCATACGCAGCGTGTTGCGTTATTGCTGTTTGATGTTAACAGCGGGTTGAAGTACATAGGGGAGCATGTGTATGTGCTGCTATGTGTGTGTGTGTGTGTCGTATTTATGATGACATACCAAACATTTATGCAAAATGCTAATTTAAAGCCAAGTCTTAGATATTATTACAAGCGCTGAGCAGAAAAATCGATGTTGTCCTTGGTGTTATTGGCAGGTGGCTAAATAGGCTGCTTATGGGGAATATTCTTGAAATGCATATTTAATTTTGAACTTATCTAACTTAATTGTGGCCAAGTGTTGACTTTCTACTCAATTTAGTTTTGCATACTTGTAAATGGCATTACTGCCACTGTGCCGCCAAGTGAACGCCTCCTCATCAGCATAACTCGTCATGCATAACTGTGGGGCGCATGTTCTATAAATGTCCCATAGGCTGTTTGGCTGGTTGGCTGGCTACTTGACTGACTGACTCAATGGCTGAGTGACTGGCTGGCTGACTGGCTGACTGGCTGGCTGACTGGCTACAATTGAATACTTGATCCGGGGTAGCTGGAACTGGTGTGTCATTTACTTGCCACGCCTTTAATGCATGACGCTGGCATTTTGTTGTGCGCCCGACATCGTTACATCGTTACACGAAATATTGAAAATGGCTTAACAGGAAATTAGGCAAAAACAGCAGGCAGCTAGAACCGCCAGCAGATAGACGAGAGAAAGGCAAACTGGCTGTGGTCTGATCTCTATCTAAATCTGAATGGATATCTATGTGTCGCAAATCTTAAAGGGAAATTAGCTGCGAGAATGCTTAACGAATGCCAAATTTGTGAAATTCCTGGAGTATTTTAAGCTAAATACACACACATACTCACTTAACTACCCCTACCAGTGGCACTGTGTGTGGCATTGTGGCATTGTTGTTGCAAAATGTTTATTGTAATTCGGCAAGTATTTGTGGAATATGAATTGCGAGTATTTGCATAAATGAAATGTGTATGTAAATGGCAACTCGTAATGCCAATCAATCACCCCAAAAAGACCGGGCACACAACACACACACTCACACACATGATTCAGCTCCTCCCACAGTCACACACAAAACCAATAAACTAAATTCGCTTGAAAAAAATGTGTTGGGCAAACGAACGAAAAAAAACACAAAAAAAAAGAATGAATGAAAGAAAACCAAACGTAGCAGAAATCGTCAACAACACAAAACCCATACATGATGAGAAGGAATATATGAGTGTGCGACTAGGTGTGTGTGTGTGTGTGTGTGTGCGGGGTGTGTGTTCCAACCCTTATCCTTGCCAGGATATTACATGCTTCAACAATGTTGTAGCATTCCCAATAACAACAGCAAAAATAACAACAACAACAACAACAACAACAACAGCGCCTTAGCATTCCTGCCGAAAATGAAATTCTGTTTTGCATTTTATGTCGACGACTCCGAAGCCAAAAGCATAAAGATGAACAAAACGAGGAACGGAACGGGGACCAGTATAAGCACAGGAGGCGACTCGGAATGATGGAGAAGAAGCAGAAGATGTTGCTCAAACAAAAAAAAAAAAAAACGCAAGAATAATATAAAAAAAAAAGAAACGAAAGAAATGAAATCTAAACAAAATGCGTTCGAGCGTGTGTGTTCAATTACAATGTGTGTGATTGCTGGAGCCGGCACAGGGTCAGGAGATGGGTAACCGCCCACACACACACACACACACACACACTAACACACACACAAGCTGACATAAAAATTTACAATGCGAAATAAGCGAGCGAAACGCGTTTTGTTTGCCGCTTCTGTTGCCGATTCTTCTGACGCTGGTCCTGCCCAGGACACAGAACTCGAACTCGAACTCGAGCTAGCGCGGGACCCGGACCAGGACCCGGACCCGGACCCGGCCATCCTTATGCAAATAACAGCGAGGGCACATAAAAATAAAATAATAACAATACAATATTTTTTGATGACAGCCGCCAACACAACGCTGTTGGCCAGCCCCCTTTACGGCATCCCCCCCCCCCCCCTGCCCCACTCTCTCTATGCCACTACGCTTTGGTTTCAGGCTCTCGACAAAGGCGCACTCCAAAAAAGACAGCGCATAAAAGAAAGGTTTAATCGACGCGCATTTCAGGAGTTGGGTGGCTTTTTGAGTGAACGATGGAGTGTGGGGGGGAGGGGTAATGGGGGTAAGGGTCTTGGCAACACTTTAAATGTGTTTTAGTGGAAATTGTGAAAATTTTCTTATGACACCATCATGATGCGTCATCAATTTGGATTTTATGTCGGAGCTGTACGGATTTTGTGAAGGGACCCATAAACAGCTGCGGGACGTACTTGCAACAGTTGCCCCAAAAGGCAATGGCTAAAAATCGGCTGACAAATAAATCTGTGGCAAGATTGAGTTGACTTTAAAGAGAAACATTTAAAGAAGATTCATATTACTCAATGAATTCGGGAACAAATTAGTGAAATTTCATATAACTCAAAAAAATTAAAGATTTGTTTTGATATATTTCATTTAAAAGCTTCTTAAAAATTGCATTTAGTTTAATTCTTATGAATCTGTATTCTTCAAAAAATCAAATAAGTACGAGATATATATGTTAATTTTGTTCTTTTGTTTTTGTTTATGTAAGGTCAATGGCCCCAAATGAAGCCACATCTGCCACACCACCCACAACACCTACATAACGCTTCAGCTGATACACATGCAACTCAAACTACAATTCAAGTCGAATTCCTCGCATGCCAAATGCAACAATCTAAATAATTATTTTTGAATACAAAATGTTAAACAAACAACATGAGCCAGGTGCTCAATGGTTATGGGATGAGGAGCGGGAACGGGAACGGGAACAAGAACAGAGACGGGTAAAGGATGCGAGGATATGCTTGACAAGGACAATCATAATAAAAGAAAATAACTGAACACAGAAATCACATTTGAATAACAATCATGCCGCATGCAAGTTATTTCGATTGCAAGGAGCCCAGAGGGGAACGGAAGCGTTGAAAAGATATTGAAAATATGAAAAGAAATAAGAGACTAAAAAAATGAAAAAATAAAAAATACAAAAAAAAAAAAACACACGCGAACTCACAAAGAATTCATAATAAGCGTCATTGTCATGCGAGAAATGAATAAAAATCAAACGACAACAACGACTGAAGCTCGTTGAAAAGGTGAAAGGGGTACATGACTGTGCGGGGGTAGGGGGGAGCAAACGGGAGGAGCAGGCAGAGTTCTGTAGGCTACGCATAGGGAATGTGGAATTGAATGTGTCGCACAGGATGCGTATTGTGTGTGTGTGTGTGTGAGTGTGTGTGTGTGTGTGTGTGCAAGTATTTCCAAGGATCGTCAACAAACATCATCTGCATATGTGAGAGAATGAAGCGGCTGGCGGCGTGGGTTGCATGAATTTTAAATGCCATGGCAACAACAGCAAGGAGCAGCTGAACAGGCTACGGCCATTGTGCGGCAGCCTGCGCAACGGAACGCTCCACTTGAGCCAGGATGTGCCCAAAAAAAAAAAAAAAAACCCAACTGGCCCCATACCTCAACACCCGGTCAGGTTGAGAACGCAGTGAACCAACAATCTCTGCAATGATGTTGTGCCTTTTGTGCGTTGACAAATTGTTGCCAGTCGCTTGTGGCATTTAATTTTCATCACACGCCTCGCCAACGGTTGCTGTCATAATTGATTTCATTAAACGTACCCCAGAGAACTGACTGGCAACTGGCAACTGGCAACAAGTGGCTGGCAGACGCCCTCGAAACTTTCAGCTGAAAGTGAAAACAAATTAAGCTGCAAATAAATGAGTCGGCGTCGACGTCGACGTCGACAGCAGAAATAATTGGGGGAATTCCCACGAACACGCCAGACACAACCAACAAGACGAAGATGAAGACGCAGGCAAAGCAGCAGAAGAAGGAGCTGGCAGCGCCAGACACTTTGACATCATTTCCAAGCCAGCCAGCCAGCCAGACGATGACGCCCGCACAAGGACACGACCATAACCAGCCCCAACAAAGTTTTAATTAATTGCGCTCAACACACACACACACGCACACGCACACACACAACACATACAGACACACACACACACACACACACAGCAGCAGCAGCCAAACCGAGTGGTAAATTAAAATGAGCGAAAGCACAAGAAAGTTGGGGGCAAATTTTCATTTTCACGTACACAAAAAACACTGAAATGATTTTTGGGTAGCTTGTTGCAGGTTGTGTGGCATAAGACGCTGACTGGGGCAGCGGTGCTTAAATGATATTTTGTTTTTTTTTTATCCGCAATATATAAATCTCTAAATGAGAGAGAGTAGATATTCTCCTTTATACTTTATATATATTCAGAGATTGTTCTAATCGAAAACCTATATTTTATTTGATTTAATTTATTCACAGCTGACTAGCAGTTGTCCTTTTCAAGTTGCAAGAAGTTTCGTCCATCGCTTTCGAAAGTTTTTGTTGCCCTACACCAACAACAAGAAGAAAAGAAAAGTTTCAAAATTTATTTGCCACAGCTCAATGACAACCCAAGCGCCATGAAGAAGCTGCATCAAATTATAAAAATAAAAAGTAAAGCATAAAATCCTCAATCAAATTCATGATGCGTGAAGACAAAGACAATACGGCTCAGGTAGCACAATGAGTCTGATATGATATGCGTATAGAAATAGGGGCATTTCGATATGCAGATAATGTTTGGCCATATGCAAAGAAATTCTATGGCCCACATCAGCAGTTCGACCATGAAATCTACATGGAAACTTTCGATTTACCATCTCTGTGTTTGCTGTTTTTTTTTTTATAAAACTCTAATTAAGTACAACCACAGACACTCGAGTTCATGTTCACTGTTTGTGTGTGAGTAGCGAGCGGCAGAAAGTCAGGTACCCTCTGCCCAATATCTCTAACATCGTGTTACCCCTTTTGGCAACTCATTCAACGGCAAAACCAACAAACACACGCACAACAAAAAGGATGCTCTTGAAACCCCTTTTGTCTAGCCCATTGTCTGCTGTGCCATCCGAAGGCGATTTATTGCCGATTTGCGCCGAGAAATCGAAAGTGCGTCGTCCGCATTTATCGATAGGCAAAGGGTTTGCGATCAGTTCGTGTCTGTGGCAGGGACAGAGATAGATAGGGTAGGGGGTGCGGTTGTGCAACGCATTATTGTAAATTTGCCTTTTAATTTACGTTACGCCGATTTTCAACAATGCCGAATCAAAAAATCGAACTATGAATATTCATAATGCCCCCCTGCCAACTGACAATTGTTAATGGGCGAGCATATGTTAAGCCATTGCCAGGCATATAGATTCAGGGGCAGCCTCAGCAAGCCCAGTTGCTGCCACAGACCCTGCGCTGTTATCTCTGCACAAATTGTTGATTTATGCGCGCTACTTTGAATTTTATGCCAATTTTTTATTTTATTTTATGTACCGCGCACATTTAACAAAACATTTACATGCTAGTTTTTTCTCTCGTTTTATTATAGTGGTAATATATTTTGATGTCATGTGCATTGTTTGGAATCGTGTTGCGTGTTTAAAGGGTTCAGTGTAGATTGGCCATGATGTGCTTCAAGTGTTGCTTTTGATTTGACATGTGTTTTAAAAATAGAAAAATTAGAAATTTGCATCTTATAACTATCATTAGCCGAACGCTTAAAGAACCCATCGTCAGAATAAAATCCTATGGCTTAGGCTCTATAATATCGCCAAAAAATAAACGTTCGCTCAATCAATCAAATGTCAGCGACTTAACCAAAACGCACGGAAAATTGTCAGCTGATAAGCCGACCAAAAGGACGACGCCTCCAGAGGCAGCCAGGACAATTCCGAGGCCTCCTCCATTGGCCATTCAAATTCGTTACGCAACGATTGATGTGGGCTTTACGTGACCTGCCAGCGGCAGTAGTTAAAGTTGATACTGTCAAAGGGGTTTCTCGTATTTTTTTTTTTATTACTACCTTTGCCCATTTTTGCGTAATTTATGCGTCTGCGTGAACGCCTCAAAAGAGACAAACAGACGGAAGCTGCAAACGCGCTTGGGCCTGTCTACCTGGGCAACCTGGCGAACCTGGCCAACCTGGGCAACCCCTTGGCGATGAGCTCGCAGCGGGGTCGACTGCATAAATTACAATTTATTGCGATTTGCATCACACAGCTGCAAATCCTGGCCAGCTAACCCAGCCGGGCTGACACTAAGGCCCGTTCAGTAAACGCGTGAACTCCGTGAGTGTTGGAAGAGGTTTTTGGACTTGCGATCCGCACTTATAAATTAAAATTGTGGATCGTATATACAATAATATAATTGTTAAAGACGCTACGCATGCGTAAACTTTACGGTCAAGTGGCATTGCGATTGGCAGTAGAACTTGGACCCTGTAGATAGATGGGGAGTAGGACGACATAAATTCTACGGCGGCTCTTTAGCTCTATTGGCTCTTTGGGCACTTCACATGTGAGTCTCGCACACTCGAGTCAAGTTAATAATATGAAAGAAATCACTTTGCCGCTTTGTGCATTGTTAAAAGTTTTTAAGCCGCGCCTCAAACAGACTCAGACTCGTTGCATATATGAAAAAATAGGGAGAAAAAGCAAAAAAAAAAAAACAAAAAAAAAAAAAGAGCTCGCATGTGGAGGCAAACAAAGTTGTTTGTAGTAGCGCTTTTGTAGCGCTTCCCCTCCTCCCTTCTATCCACAAGGTGGTTAGTTGGGCGCCAGTAAACTTTGCTGTTTGCAAAGTTTGTTTTTTTTTTATTTTGCAGCAGCAGCATCAGTTTTTTGCACCATTTCTTTGTTGGACGAAGAACGACGAAGGAGCAGCCGCTGCGTAAAACTTTCCACTTTGACTCCACTTTATTGTATTTCTAATACTTTGCCTTTCAGCCAAGTTGGTCGCAACGGCAGCATGTGAACAATGTAAGCGGCCAACGCGTTACCAAACTGAGTAAGCTGGCTATGAAAATGTGCTGGCGATTGCTGCAGCTCAGTCTCTGGATTGGGTGTTTTTGGGGTTCGGGTTCGAGTTTGCACACAAATTGTAGACAATTGAAAATTTTTACATTTTATGACGCTGCGCAATTTGGTAGCTGTGGTTGGAATTTACTTCTTTCTTTCCCTTTTTCTTTTTTTTTTGTACGACTTTCCAAACTTTTCGGTGGCGCACACACTTTAGCAAATTGTTCGTTCAGGTTGGTAAGTAAGCGTGGCCAGGTAGCTGGAACCTGATAAAAATAGCTCCGATAAGGCGGAATGGTTGACAGGTTATTTAAAGCATATTTTTGGCTGCCTAAGATGGAGTCAACATTTGATGAGATAAATAAATATAGTTGATTGAACATCAGGCATACATAACAAACTATCTAAGCATGATTAGCTTACATCCAGCATTTATGGAGATTCGCCTTGACGTCTTCTTAGTTGCGCCTTAAGTGGAATAAATTGAATTGTTTTTTATATCGTCAAATAAAATTAACTTCAATTACAGAAACAACAGCAAAAGAAAAATAAATACAGTTCTCTACCAGTTGGCGTCACTTGAAAGCATTCGTCGCAAAACCCATTAGAAAACTTCGACAGCAAATTTGGGCAAAAACCAGAATTGGAAACACATTCGTTAAGGGAACGGGCACAAAGATGAGACTGTGATGCTGAAGTGGAGGAGTGGCAGCGGAGGCTTCCCCTGTGTTGGACTCTTTGACTGTTTGACTCAAGTCGAGTCAAATGAAATGTGATGAATTGTGTAATTTGGACTGAGAAATGGCATTTGCATGCGAGGCATGCTAAAATGAGCGAAATTTGTTTGGTCTGCACTACAAGCGCAAAAAGGCGAAAATGCGAAATAAAAACGAGAGCACTAAGCAAAAAAAAAAAAAAAAACGCGTCAAACTGGCAACTGACAGTTTGGAGCTGGCAAAAGCTGTGGCACTCACATCTCATTAATTTGTGATTGATACGCTTTGCCACCTCCCCAAGTCCATTCCCTTCTACTATCAGCCTCTCTGTCTGTCTGTCTGTCTGTCTGTCTGTCTGACAGACTGACTGTCTATTGGTGTGTTTGTGCGTAAAGCGTCTCAAATGAAATTGATGTGTGTTTGTGATCCCATTACAAATAAGCGCGAGCTGCGTGCCCAGTTCTTGGCGAATGTTGCCTGGGTTTGGGTACTGTACTTTGGATATTCGCATTTGATGGATTTGCTCGCGTTGTGACACAAGTCACTAAAATATCTTATTACACACACGCACACACACACACTGCATGGCAGCCATTTTAATTTTTTTGGCGCACACGCGTATAGGCCGCAAAGACAAACAGGACACGGCAACGGAGGCTCAAGCTAACCCCACACACACACACACACACACACACACAACATCGGCAGTTGTCTTCCATTTATTTTTAAACTTCGATTTTTGCTCGACGCACACTTTTTGTGTAATATTTATTTTTTTATTTTTTGCAAATTGACACCCTTACACACACACACGCTCTTACTAACATATATGTAGAAGAGCTTGTTAGTGAGTACTGACATTTGAGGTTGTTGTCGTTGTTGTTGTTGTTGTCGTTGTTGCTGTTGCGTCTATCTGGCTGTCAGGCTGCGGCTGAAACGGCAGCAGCTTCATCAATGTTGCTGGCATGCCGGAAGCGTGAAAATCTACAGCGTTCAGTGCAAAAGGGAAAAGTTCACAAATGGAAAATTACGGGTGCACACGTGCAGTACACACACTCCAACACACACCCGAACACACACACACATACAGGAAAAACTACCCACCCTGTTGGCAAGCGTCCCCACCACCCTTGAACCCTCTGCCTCTCCCTCCGCCCCATTAGCAGCCTTTGCCACTCTGTTCCTTCGTTCGTTTGTCATTTCAGGTTGTTTTATTCAATTTCAAGGCAAGCGAAATTCGCACAAAAAAAAAAAAAAAACTCTTTGAAAATACAACGCGCAAAATGTCATGTGATATGTCACACATGTAGCTGTAGCTGCCACGCCCCTCCCCCCCCCACACACATCGCTACACCTCCGGCATGGTTTGCCTTATCGGTTGCCATATTAATGTACTGGAAATTTGCCATTTTCCTTTGGAAAAGAAAGCGCTTTTCGTTTAGCTGCCGTCGCTCTTTAATCTTATTTACAATAAAGAGCATGCCAAATAAAAGCCATTAGGCATAAATATCAGCACAAATATCATATATCGTACATATATTTATGACTTCATATATATATATATGTATACCTGTGTATATGTGCACTAATAATGACATATCTACAGCCGTTAGCCATTCAGTTCCAGCGTTGCGTGTCGCCTGATTCTAGTCACAAACATTTGCAGAACTCAACCAAGCGGGAAAAGGCGAAATGAATCTGTGACATTCATTGGCAGAAACGTTTTTCCTTTATGGCCAGTCTACTGCCAAATGAGAAAAGGTCAGTTAAGGTCCTATCCCTTCTGATTGACTCTAAATTGTTCGTTTTTTGTTAGCCCTCTTGCCTTTTGCTCTATTTCGCTTCGTCTTTTTTTTGCCTAGCAAAGCAGCTTTCCTTTGAATCAACACAAAAGTGACTTTTCTTTGTGCCAAACAAAAGAGTTGAATCAGAAGATGGTAGATTAGTCCAAAAAACTGGTTTGATTGCAGCTTTTTCAGATTGAATCTAGTCTGCATTGTCCTTGTTGGTAAATTAAACTTGAGTTGTGTCCATCCACTATGTCAACGTTTATTTAACTCTATTTAAGTCGATCCATTAGCTAGAAAAGCAGGAAAGTTAATTAAAAAATTATGAGAGCATTGGGATTGAAAGAGTATTCCAGTTGTTAAAGATTTATATAAAAAGTTTAGAATTATGAATTTAAAACTTGAGCCTAACAAAAAAGAGTTAAACAGAAAGCAGTTCCAATTGGATGTTGAATCGGCATAAAATGCAGTCTTATAAAATGAGCTTGATTAATTTGTTTACAAAGCGAACTTTTAAACAAACTCGCAAATGCAATTATTACCATAAATATGATTGACAAAAATCTATTTGATTAGTGCAGTAATAAATCTCGGAATACTTTGCATATGCCCACATTTGCACACATGCTCAACAGTTTCGTAGTAATATTTCCGTTTTCGGCTGCAACTTACGCCTGCCACTCTGCCACTCTGCAACCCAACAACTGCAACCCATACAACCAGCTAACTGAACTCGAATTCTCCCTCACGCTTTGGACATTAATTTATTTTTGCCACTTTAATTTCGCTTTCATTTGCAGGTTTATGTTGCAAGGCCAAATGCAGCCACGTTTTGGTTTGGTTATGGGAGAGGAGGTGTGGAGGAGTTGTGGGGCTGTGCGGCACGAATATGGGTGCTCTAAAAAAGAAAAAAAAAATAAAACTGTTGCATTAAAACGGGGGCGCAACAGCCGTCATTTTTGCTGCTGCTGCTGTTGCAGCTGTGAAAATGAGCCAAGTTCGTAGTTAGTCAGGGAGCATCGGTCGACGTCGACAGAGACAGAGACAGAGATAACGACGGCGACAGCGACAGCGACAGCAACTTCGCCTCTTTTGCTGCGGCTGCTGCTGTTGCTGTTGCAGATGCTGAGCTCCGTTTGTTTCATTTCATTTATTTCAGGCTGTTGGCGTCGGCCCCAACTCCTTGCCCCCCCCAACCATGCCCGCCTGCGTTGTAATTTCGTTCGCCCATTAAAAATTTACTTTGCAACCCACTCGCTGCTGCTGCGGCGGCTGTTACTGCTGTTGTTGTTGTTCTTGTTGTTCTTGTTGTTGTTATTGGTGGCACAGTCGGGTTGCGTCGTTCTCGTCCTCTTTCTGCGTTCCGTTCGTTAGTTTGTTTTGGCGCAAGCCACAAGAGAGCGCCGCCAAATGAATGGGAATGAATGAAACGAAAATGAATAAATGATAATGAGAGCATTTGCAGCTGATGAGGCGGCCATGGGAGCATCCAGCATCCAGCTGAGAGGGTGGGTGGCTGCTGCTGCTGCTGGTGGGCGCTGTTGCTGCTGTTGCTGCTGCTGCTTCGCTCATTTTCATTTTCGTTGATGAGATAATGGCTGTGTCTCTGTGTTTTTACTTTGCCTTTCCGCCGGCTGCTGCGACGCAGCCGCTCTGCCCCCTTCTGTCAACGTTGATGATGAGGATAATGATGATGAAGTTGCTGCTGCTGCTGCTATTGCCGCCTGCGCTAACGAGTGAATTATTTTAAATGTGGGTTTCAAGGTCAAGGTGATGCCAACGCCGCTGCCGTAGCCTGAAAGTTATTGTTTTGCATTCTGCTTTCGCTTGGCATTCATTAAGCGATGCTTGCGTCTGCGTCAGCGTCAGCGTCAGCGTCTGGCGCTTACTTGATTAGGCGACGCACAGGATAATGAAGAAAGGAAGGTGAATAACCTGTGCTATCCTGCAACTGGTGGTTCTTATGCCAAATGTGTTAGAATCCTCCCTCCACTCTGACTAATTGATTTAACCTCTGGATTAAGCTGCACAAGAGCGGATTCAGGTGCTGCTTTAACGTGACGCATTCGACGAACAGTTTTATACAATTTATAAAATGCGATATTTCAGCATGAAAGTCTGTCTGTCTGTCTGTCTGTCTGTCTGTCTGCCTGTCTGTCTGCCTGTCTGTCTGCCTGTCTGTCAGTTTGTTAGTCAGTCAGTCGCCTTTTTGGTGGCTCAGTCGAACGATAACGACGCACATCAAAATATGCAAATTGGAATTTCAAAAATACAGCAATATTGTTGAAACGATGGCTTCTCACTCCACTTTCGGTATTGTTCACCCCAACCCACAACCCTGCCCCACCAATTGCCAATGCGCCACAGCCTCTGTTGTCTCTCTATCCACACATATATACACACACACACACACACATAACGTTAACCCGATTTTGGGCGCATGCAAATTTCTTGTACAGCCCCTGAGGCTGCCAGCGTCGCTGCCGACGTCACCGTCGCAGTCAGCGCTTTACCCGAGGCAGTGAGAATAACAGCAAAGCCGAGCCACCATTATTCGCCCTTAGCGCTGCACACGCTGCTTCGTAGCCAGCGTTTTAGTTGTCAGGGGAAACAGGGCGGCGGCGGCAGCAGCAGCGACCAGTGCGCAAGCGTCCTGCCGCTGTCGATATTCTCTCTCTGTGCATCCCTGTCACACGCAGCGGCCAGCAAATGCTTTCGACTCCCTCGCACAGCGCTGTCAATGGGTGTGTGTGTGTGAGAGTTCTACTGCCACCACCACTTGCAGCAGCAACAGCAATAGCAACAACACCAGCTACGTTCCATTCCGTTTCGTGTCGCATAATTGCTGTGGGGAACATTTCGGCATTCGGCATATGAAATTAACGCTGCGCACCGAGCTCACAACCGAAACGACGAGACGCTCAGCATGTAATGAATGAATATGAAAATGAGAAGACAAAGACTACCGAAAATTACCCAAAATGAAGTTTTCTGGCAGCAGCAGCGACTGAAGCAGCGACAGTGGCAGTGGCAGAGGCAGAGACACTGTCATTGGTAGCGCAGGAAACAAAAATTTAATGACGTAACGTGGCGTCGACGTCGCTGCCAGCAATTAAGCAACAGTTAAATTAAACGGGTTTCTAGTTCAAGGACACGAGCCAACAGCAACAACAACAACAACAACAACAATATTGACGACGTGCCGGCGCAGCAGATGCCACAGCGAATGGTGATGGTCTGCTTCAATGTTGTGGGTGCTGTGGCACGGGCCATGGGAATTGCCACATTTGATGTACCGAGTTTTAATTGCGACGTGGTGTCTGGAACTGGGCACGGATTGAAGAACTTAGATATAAGTAGATTAAGACACCATACGGATGTATGTAATTTATTTAATTCTTAAAGCTAGATTTGTTAAATTAAAAATGTAGATTGAACTAAATTTAATGAATAATTAATACATAAGTTTAAGAAGAGTTTCATAATAAAATGTATATGTAACTATGTAATTTTTAAATGATTATTAAATTAAATAAATACAAATTATCAATGGAGTATAAATATTATAATTATTGTGCTCTTTTTTATTCTTAGCTGACTAAGCTTCCAGAAATCGTAGTTAAATATTTATTATATATTATTATTATTATATTTATTAGCACCTCTCTCTGCTCCTATCGCAATTAGTCGCGTCCAGCTTCTCCCATCTCTAATCTCTCTGTGCTCTCTCTCTCTCTCTCTCTTTATCTATGTGTCTCTCTCTCTCTCTCTCTCTCTATCCCACTCTCTTCCTCTATCGGGGGTCTGTTTGCTGTTTACGAGCCGGCAACACGTGCTTCAGCGCTCATTTTCATTTGCGCGCTTTTCATTTTCATTCATTTCGCCCACTCGGTGCGCTTTTGCCCACCGCCGCACCCCGTTGACTAATGACGACAGCGCAGCAGCAACGGCAATGGCAACAGCTGATGACGTCGTCGTTCATTCAATTTCTTTTAATTTTTGCGCGACTTCTTTTGCGCGCTTCCTTCACTTTTATTTTTATTCCCAGTTTCGCCTGTGCAATCCGAGCAGCTGTTCATTAAAGCAGCGCAAATTAAAGGCCGCAAAAAGAGTTGCGAAACGCCCCGAAGTAGGCAATGAAAATGTGGAAAATCGCATGTGTTTGCAACAAACAGTTTATGGTGAGTCTGATTTAGGGCACAGCTTTTATCCTTGCGCTGAACATTGTTGCTTAATTGTGCGCATGAGAAATATCGATTGTTGCCCCAAAATCCAAGAGTAGCAGCCGTGACAACATAAGCGAGCCAGCTCCAAAAAAAATATATATTTAATTTTTTGTTGGCACGGCCTCCTTGAGCTGTGTTCAGTTCAACATATATATCCATAATATATATAAATATACATATATATATTATATATATATATATTCCTTTTTATGAGATAAAATAGAAAATTTTGTTATCAGGCAGCAACGGCGAAAGGATATAAAGCAGCACACACAAACACATGTGTGTATGCTTTTGTAGTCATGTGTGTGTGTGTGTGTGTGTGTGTGTGTGTGAGTGTGTGTGACACTTGAAATGGCAATAGCAGCTACCCTCAGCTGGCTTGGCAGCTTCATTCCCCCTTGCAACAGGCGCTCTCTGTTGGCGTTGTCGCTGCCAACGGAAGATGTCTTCGGGTTGAGTGCTTTTCCGGAGAAAATGTAATTTTCTCATGGCAGTCATCCTCGTTGCTCGTTGTAGTTGTTGTCCTCGTCGAATGTCGCACGATTGAAGTGTCGGTCGGTCGGTTGGTTGGTTGGTTGCTTGGTTGGATGGCTGACTGGCTGAGTCTGCCTTGCCTTGCCTTGCCTTGGTACCTAGGCAAAAGGGATACTTAAAGGATGCTTCTTGCTGCTTCGTCTTTCGCCTCGCCAGTTTTCTGTTGCCCTTTTCAAGCAGCGTCTTGCAAATTGCTCTCGCATCTCTTCTCCATGTGTGTCAGTCTAAGTGTGTGTGTGTGTGTGTGTATATTTGTGTATTTGTGTATTTGTGTGTGGCATTGTCGTGGCTGGCGCTGTCTTTGTCATTATCCTTTTGGGGGTATTGCGACGTGTCAAAGCAACAACGCCACGCTTGGATGTCTCTTCCCTCATCGTGGCTCAGTGTGCAGTAGCATCCATCAATTTGATGGATAAATATATGCAAATTGTGTATTAGCAGTCCTTGTTGTTGTTATCCTTTAGCAAACAGACAGACGCCCTCACACAACCCTACGCACACAGCAGCTCACATCAATAGTCGCCGACGATGGCATGGAATGAATTTGGCACACGTGTAGTTGAGTACCTTTTGTGGGTGTGTATGCGGGGGGGGTGGCAGGTGAATTGTGGGTCGCATTGTTCCCGTCTACCACATTCAATAAATCATGTTAACAGCCAGTCAAAATGGAATACATAAGCAGTTGTACAAAGTGCAAAACTTTGGATTATCAAAGTTGCATTGCCTTGTAACTTATTTAAATGCACAAAAACTTACTCCAGGACCCTTCATAATCGAAAGTAAACAGCGTTAATTGAATTATTTTTCGAATTCACACGCCTCAAGAGAATAGTTTCTCAGTTGGCATCCCTAATGCAAATTCCTGGACACTCGGGGTTGCAATCCTTTCGACTATAAAGAAAAATGATTTATATGCAAAATCATGCACAGAAGAAAAGGCTGCGATCAGAAACTAAATACAAATCGCAACTGCCGTTCACGAAAATAAAAAACGATCAAATGTCGCCGCTGTTGTTGTCATTGTTGGCTCATTTGCATTTGCATTTGAATGCCGACGGCGATGGTGATGTTGGCTTGGCTATGGTAAGAGGACATAGGACACGTCAAACTGTGAAAATTAATATTTTTGCTCGTTTTGGTTTTTTTGCACATCTCGACGCTGCGCAAAATTTATGCAAATTTTTCACTATTTGACAAACAAAAGAAGTTGTAACAGTTTTTCTTTTGTAAGGTGTGAAAGGGGTTTCTTTTGTTTAATTAGTGCCCACAATGGAAGAAGGGTTGATGCACTGAAAAAAAATACATATGCTATATCTGACTGTATAAATTTAAACAAAGATAAATTTAAAAAAAAACCTAAATTGCCCATATCAATATTACTTATATTAAAGTTAAGTAAACTATTATAACTCAGACATGGAATTTTTAAAATGCTGCGCCTTTCAAATCACTAAAATTCAGTTTTAATCAAAACAACTAAATTTAGTATTTAAGTGATTTATTTAACATAAATTTATGTTAGTTTACTATAAATCAAATTGTCTTTTATTTAATTAATTTTTTTTCAGTTTTATTTATTATACAGGTTGCTCTCCATAAACAACCGTCGTTTCAAGCAACTGCATTGAAATCTGTCCGAGCGCCATCTATCGCTCAACCTGGCAAGCAAACGAGTTCTCAGACGTTACAAGCAGTGCAAAGGATGCTGCACTTGGCAAGCAGTGCGCTGCTGCGATACTCACGCGGATTATGCTAAATAAAATAAATAAGTAAAATAAATGGTTATAAATTATGTGCGGTTGGTGATGAATATCTTGAAATTTGCATTAAATGAACGCACCTGTGTAGAATATGTTAAAATACGCGCGTTAAAATTACGAAATCTAAAGCAATAAACAATAAACTTTTTAAATTGATGAGATGCCAAACTTGCAAAAATTAATTTCAATAAATTTCAACAAGATGCCTCAGCAAAATTGTGAAAATTGTTTTACTGACTGAAATTAACAGAATGCAATTAAGAAGCAGACGTGAGCAACAAGTTGCGTAAATGTCTATTCATAATTATGGGTCACGGAGATGAGCGCTGTGCCTTTTATGAATTATGTTGTAAATGCCGCACATACTAAGAGGCCGCTTAGTCGACCAGTTCTGCTCCGACAGTCTGGGCCCAGCCTGCTGGCCAGCGCCGTTGTAATTGCAATGGTTAATGAGAATGCCGCAAGTTGAGGCCGTTGCACAGATGCAGCTGCTACTACCTTCGCGCATTACGTATGGCGCATTCATTTTTAAATGAAACGCTGTCAATGAGGGGCAAACAGGCAGCAGGAAGCAGGCGGCAGGCGGCAAGCGGCGGTCAGCAGAAGAGGACGCAGTGGAACGGGTCTCAAATGACTTCGATTTGATGATTGCTCGTTAATTTGCGTTAACGATCGACGAGAAGCGAAATGAAAGGAAAACAAACAATCCAGTTGTGTTTAAGCCGTTAAGCAAGAAAGCTCGCAGGATCGGTGTTCAATCGATCAGTTTTGGCCATCAAATTATCTCCTCTTTTTATGGTCAGTCCGGGGCGCAAGCACGAACACACGAGGATAATCGCCAGTGTAAACATCCAGCACTTTGCGTGCCGATGCCACAAGATATGAAACCCTTCAATCAGCCAACAAGCCATCCAGCACTGGATCTGTAGCTGACTGGCTGGCCGGCGTTAGGATTCGCACTGTTAACCAAACAAACCGACTATGCGTAGCAGCAGGGCATGGCAAGGTGGTCAGTGGGGCAGCGGCCTTTCACAAAATGTTGTTGGGCAAATTCTCGAAAGCGCTTTACATTCATTCGCATCAAATTAAATATAATTATTTCTCAGTTGCGGCCAAAATGCAATATGTGCGTTCAACAACAGAGCCGCTGGTTGCGCAGGAACATCAATTCCAGCTGAGCTGAGCTGAATGAGCTGTGCCATGTTGGACGCATACGAAGATCCAGTTGTTCCTCTCTGGGGCACATATCAATTGCCTTTTTTGTGCTTGGCGCTTCATTTGGGCCACCGAAAAGGAAAAGTTGCGCTGGTCCAAAACTTGTTTTGAATGTTGTGTTGTTCAATTCTGATTCAGATTCTTATTTCGACGAGATGAAGAAAAATAGTCAGTTTAATAGTTGCCTTCTTTCCAGCTAGTTTTGTATATAAACAGAAAGCTTGTTCTCAGATTAAAGCGTAGTGTTCCTTTAGAAGTTAAGCTTTGATTAGAACTGCATTGATTGTGAAAAAGCGTAGCTGTGAAATGCAGTGAAGAATAAAATTTTAAGTATTATTTTTATTACAAAAATTGCAAGCTTTTCAAAAAATGGAAAACTTCTGAAAAAGTTATGGAAATTTTAGACCCATGCATATATACACGTTTTAGAGGTATAAAGTTTAAGTAATATTCAAACGAGAATAGAATTTTTTTAAAATTATAATGATATATAATTTTTTATGTGTTAAATATATAATATATATTTAGTGCTGATGATGATGATTTTGACTTCGTATAAAAATGTAAAGTAAGTGTCTGTATCACATGATTCTGTATATAGCCACATATTAATATTTTAATTAAATAATTAACAACAATTTTCTATATTTTTCGGGTTATCGGCAAATAAGCCCGCTCGCGCACAAACAAACGAGATTTCATGTCAAAACCAAATTATGGCAAGCGCCAAAAAATTAACATGAAAAGCGAATAATTCAATTTTGCCATATACTTAATATCGCAGGCTTTGGTGTTGCACATTTTAATTACAATGCCTGGTTTAGTGACCAGTTGCCAACCCCAAACTCGGAACGAGCTCCAAGGCGAAACCTTAGCCAGATGCCATTTCTGGAGAAGCTTCATTGGCTGCGTGCGTCGTTATGTCTTCATAAAAACAGCAATCATGCTAAAAGCTGCAGCCGGGCCTTATAAACTGGGCCACAACACAACACATGATGGCCATTAACTACTAATAATAATAGCCTAGTATGCTTGGGTTCGAGTATATTTTATAATATATGTTATTGAAATTATTTTTAAATATATTGCGCACTGGTCGACACTTTGCATGATTTTCTGCTCGAGTGCTTGATTAAGTCGGATGAGTTGCAACAGCTGGAGGAGGATGGAGGGTTGCAGCTGGAGCAGGGAAGAGAAGGAGCAGCACCAGCAGCACCAGCAGCAGCAGCAGCAGCGTCATCAGAAGCTTGATTTCAATGGCACTCGGGACTCGAGAGTGCACAGACGACAACGCTGGGCAAACGATCTGTTAATAAACACCTACCAACCAACAAACCAACCAACCAACCAAGAAACATGTAAAGGTCTTTCCACCTCGGCTTCTCACTCGCTTCTACTGCAAACGCATCCTGCAACCCCGACTGCCCACGTACTTCACATGTGTATGCATTATTTTAATGACAGTGCCGCGCACGCTGCTTGTGACGCACGCCTCAAACATTAAGTGCGACTCCGACTCCAGCTCCAACTTGAGCAGCAAGAGCAACAGTGAATGCGCGAAGGACAACGAGATGAGGCAGTTCTGGGAACGGGAACATCGTCGCTGGGCACTTGTGTTAATTGCAAGGCGACATTCACCGACAAGTGGGGCGGGTTTGGTAACAGCAACCGACAACTGGCTGTGCAACCGACAACCGACAACCGACAATCGTCGATTTGCAGGTTGGGAATGGCAACTGCAAATTGTAAATTGCGCTTACACAACTTGCCACTTGCCAGTTGCCAGTTGCTACCCGTGTCACTGATCGAAAACTGACTAAAAACCAGCTACAGTCGAATTTTGGACTTATTATGGGTCAGTTGGCGGTTCGTTGATGATGGTTGGATCGATACACAGACTGCCGCAAGTACAAGTACATTGGATGTGAGCGAGACTCATGCAAATTATAATGCAAGCATTTTATTCTGTTGCAGTTGTTTATTTTGCAATAATGAGTTTGTAGTTGAGTGTAATGATAGTCCATCGTTGTCCTATATATGCGCAAACACAGGCCCCAAATTATCGAAAGGTAGGCCAAGTCAGAGGCGGTGCCTACAGTTTGACAGCCATTGTAGCGACTGCCGCTCAACGCCAGGCGGCGCTGCAGTGCACATGAATGTTGTGTATGAGATATTGAATTAGGGGTTGCTTTAAGTTGATTGGGAGATCAATAGATATTGGAATTGAACAGAGCTGAACAAAACCCGCGTGTGAACAGAAAAACCAACGAATGGGAAGTATCCAGTAAAATCTTCTAAAAAAAGGGGACAGATGTAAGAGAAACGACATGGAAATGAATTAAGTAAAATAAATTATTTTTATTGATGACGTATTTTAGGCTTATTCCTCAAAAACTGAATGTATGCATGGAATATATTTCTATATCTAGATAGTTATGTTCCTCGTTGCCCCAGGCGAAACTACCGGTGAGCCTGCTCGCAAAGCAAACAAACAAACTAAACGTGTCTCAGGTCGCTTTAAATGCGCTACCCCCGTTCCCTGTCCCTTCTCCCTTAATGCCCTATGACCTCGGGTACAAAGGCTAGACAACCCTTTCTTTGCACAGTGCCCATATCGAGGCCATGGCAATCAGTTCTCTGTGTTTTTTTTTCCTCTCCGCTTGTTTTTTTTCCGCATTTTCTGTCAAATCGTCATGATTTAATGAAAAAATCAATGAAAAAAAACTTATTTGCATACGGATATAATTTAGCATTAAACGAGCCAGCGACAGGCAGGAAAAAAAAGGATTTTATAGCGAGATTTCCTTTTTTTTTATAACGAGTATTCAGTGGCGTTTTGTGTGTGTTCGTTTGATGGTGCGATAGGAAATGGTTCGACGCTATCTGTTTGCTTGAGATTAATATGCCGTGCATCTGTCGGTTTCTGGCTGTCCCTTCGATATGAGGGATTGTTCCGTAGTTTTGCCTGTCAGCTCGTTTTCAGTTTTTTGTTTTGAATGATGGTTCAAAATTAGCATGGATACGATTTCACTTTTTTTTTAATCAGCGACGTTTTGTTCAGATTCGGGTTGGCATTTGCAGTGAACAGATATCATGGAGCTGTAGACAATAAAAGAGACAGTCAAATTACTTGAATCGTTAAGATAAAGTTGATGTTTTTCAGCTGCAAATAATATCTACAAAATTGCTTGAATAATTTTATAAAACTTATTATTACGAGATCTTTAAACTAGTAAACATGAAAGCAATTAGACAACTGGTTTAAGTAATAGGAAGGTCACTTAAGGGAACTTTAATTTGTATTTAAAAAATCTGAAATTTACCCAAGCTTATTCTGCATATCCTGTGCAACAAATCACACAATTTTCTTATCAATGACAAGTGATTTAGTCGTCAAGCTTAATCGTTAAGCACAGCACACGCCCTTCTTGCATATCATTATAGAAAATCCACCTTCCTTCCACCCACCACTTGAAATACAAAGCTTTAAGCTGCAACTGAAATATTTATTATTACTTAAATTACCTTCTAATTACAACAAACGCCTTCGAATTATCTTTTCTACAAGACTTACCTGCCCAAAATGTGCTCTCAGACCTCAGACCAGAAGCAGCCCCGCTGTGCTCTGTGGAAAAAACAACATGCAACGAGGCATTTACATAAGAAATTAGCTTGTAAAATTAATCCGCAATAAGCTCGTCTCGCACAGCAGCCGAGTAGCCAAAATTGCCGTATTAAAAAGCAATTAGCATTTAAATATCGGGCAAAGTGTAGACTGAAGACAAAAGGCGGTGCGTGGGACGAGGAGCTCCGAATAATAAAAAAAAAATCCGCGGCATATGGGCGGCATTAAATGGAGCTCTCTCTCTCCCCCTATTCCCCTCTATCTTTTACCCTCTTTTTTGGTCTGGGTCATCTGTGAATTCTCGGAGCTAAACTGAACTGTGATGAGCTGAGCTGAGCAGTGCTAAGGTTGCCATCAAAAGTTTCTTGGAAATTAAATTTCCGTTTAGTTGCCGAGGCGTCGACGATGGCATTAAAATTAAATTTGCGCTGGGCGTGCAAAATCAAACATGGCCAAATCAGCAATGTTGCCGATAAACAAACGCGTTCGGAAGCCATTAAAAATTATCATTTGCGCATATTGATTAGGACTACGGAGACGTCGAACGGGGGTGATGGCTCGGTCTATTGGTTGATGGTGGAGGATGGGAAGGTGGACTAGCAGCGACAACGGTAAACATCAGCAGGCCTCAGGCCTGAGCCGTGTCCTGTGCCCCTGAGACGCGCACGAGGCGCATTAGATTAGGCCAACGTCTGCTGGGTGGCTGATGCTTGTTATAGAAAACAAATATCGATTCCATCCCTTAAGTTTGCACCCACAGCGTGGTGGCACTGCCACAGCGTTACCCTCAATGGCTGCCAAACAAAGGAAATGAAAAAAGCGCTGCAAAAAATACAGAAAGCTAAAAAAATAAAAATATAAAAAAAAACATATAAAAAAAACCACCCACCCACAGGCAGGCAGCAGGCACAGCCGCACCCCTGACAACGCCAGACGATGCTGGCGAAGGCGCCGGGGATTCTGACTCCGACTGCGACTCAGACTGGGAACTGGGTTGTGGGCACTGGGAACTGGCATCGTTGACTGCCTCTTCAGCGTCTGCTCAGCCGAGCAGCGAGCAACCATTAAAATTTCAAAAATCCATCATTGGAAAAATGGTTGAAAAAACTGTGCGTCCAACTTTCGTGGCCATGTTTTTTTTTTTTTTTTTGGCTTATTTTTTGGTATATTTTTGGCAAGTCTGTGGGTAGCTGATTGGGGGACTGCTCGAGAACATTTGCAAAATGTTCTATTACATTTTTCAATATTCAGAAACGTTGTTGCATAAAACGCAGCCAGCAAGTTGGTAACTGATTTGATTTTCTAATTTGCCGCACCAACCAAAATACTACAAATAAATTTGAATTTGAATTTTGCCCTTGGTTGTGTATGTGTGTGTGTGTGTGTTTGCGTGTGCCTAGGCAGGCAGCCATAAAAACACAAATCCAATCAAATAAATGAAATTAAGTGCACGTTGATTCGGGGCAAATCTGTTTTCAGCCTGAATGATGACAATCAGCTGGAAGACGCAGCTCTGGGACTACGATTCAAGATCCAACTTCGACTGTGGCTGAGACAGCGACTCAAATCGAATCAGCATCAGACGGTGCATTTTTTCTTCTTTTTTTTGCACAACAACAAAAAATTGATTTCTGCAAGCGTGGCACAAAAATTTCGAATTATTTTTTTATTTAAATTTTCAAACGGCAGCCACAAAATATGCCGCACACAAATTTGCATTAGGCACCTGTAATTTCAGTAGGACCCACATCAGCAGCAACAACAACAACAACGTCAATGGCAATTTCCAGGCCAACAGCATCGCTTATACTGTGGCCCAAGATTAAGAAGCGGCTGCCAAGGCAACGCCAGAAAATGTTGATTGTTATTTGTGGAGACAGTAAAAGCCAAAGCGCTTGCCCCAGCGAGGCCCCACACAGGATACAGCACGCAGCACAAGGAAAACACGGGCCGAGGCAGTGGCTTTTATTATAATGCGCTCCCATAACTTGCACCAAGGTAGAGCCAATGCCTACCCACAGAAGCCACTTGGGGGAAGCAGTGAAAGCGAAAGATTGAAATGTGGAATATTTTTGAAAAACCAATTTTGTTGAGCCGCCACCAACGCCCCAACAAACGAGCCGAGTATCTACCACATTTACAGAGGTGGTGGTTCAAAAGTTACTTATAAACGAAATTGTTTTGCGTTGAGTTCCGAGAATTTTTATTGAAGCTGAGCAACAATAATATCTAAAGATAAATACTAAATAAATGTTAATGTACTTGTGTTTACTCAGATATGTGTTTGTCCAAAGATACAACAGAACGCAAGAAATATATACAGAGCTCTTTTAGCCATTTAGCATTTCAATGCGAATTGCGTTAATTATTATTTGATTGGACAGACATAAAGAGGCCAAATCGCATATTGTTTTCTAATTCAACACCAATCCAGCAAAACCGGAGCCGACTTTCAAATGCTGTCATAAGCACTTCATAATTAGCAAACCGAAAATTGGCACACTTTTTCCTAGGGCCAACCCTCGATGGTTTCGCTAACAAAAGAAAGTGGATTGTGGTGAAAGTGTAATGGCGAATCTAGAATCACAAAAGAGCAGCAAATAACAAAAGGAATTAGCAAACATGACAATGTAAATGACACAAAAGATAAACAAACACAGGAGAGTTGTTAAGGGATTGCGACCCTCAACAGTTCGAGTTGAATTCGATTTTGCGACTTAATTGCTTTGACATTTGACTCGCTTAAATTGGCAAAACTGTAAGAGTTCGATAAGCGATTGGCAAACACTAATAGACGAGGGTTGCCGACTGCCAATTTGAGGGGAGGATAAAAACTAATACTCATTATTAGGTATTGGGATTTGCCAAATTGTCGGGACGATATTGGAATTGCAAATTGTTTTTTGTGTGTCGCTGGCTTAATTTTCTCCTTAGAACCTGTTGAGCTCCATGCATAATTCATTTATAGGCAATGATATTAGAAATTAGTAAACTATTCACCAAGTAGATGAAAGCAGCTGCAAAAATAGATCGGCTGTAGAGTTGTAGGGCCTGGGAGTTTCTCACGCGCTTTTTGCTTCACTTGCATAATGCATGAGGGCTGCTGCTCCTGGAAGCTGCCTCCTTTACTGAAAACGTGCCCCGACTTGAGTCTCATCGGTCTCACCTTGTCCTCAACCTTGGTCTTTGTCAGTGGCATTGAGCAGTAGACTGCGTGACAGGAAGCACATGTCCTGTTGTGTCACTCATATGCAAATTGGCAGCCTGCCAGACTGCTTTTTTATGTATACACCATCACATCGTATACTGCTGCCTATTAATTAGAATAATAAGTAATAAAGAAACTGCTCGAGAATGTTGCACGTGCAGTAAGAGTAAAAATCTTCAACCCTTTAGCATCGTTTCGTAGCAGCATAAATTAGTTGCCTCATTGGCAGTAGCTCGGGAGCTAAGGCTGGGAGGGCAAGTTACCTGTCAGAAGCCAAACCAATTAAATTCCAACAAACACCAAATGATGCGTACTTAAACACGTCGACGTGATGTGAAAACGAAAACCGAATGTGGGCCGAATGTCTTGCCAGAGTGCAACCAAATATGATTTTACTGATCCTTCGGCCCGACTGGCATTTTAGGGTTAATCGAATTTCAATTTGCATATGATTTCTATTTAACTTACGAAAAAAAGGATAACTCTCATATTGAGGGGAGGTTGGGTTGAGAACAACATTTTTATTCGTTTTTCTTTTTTAGTTGAGAGTTTATATAATATTTTTGTTTCTTACTATATATCTTGCACTGTGAAGCAGAAATCGGTAATTTTGTTTGTGACCAATAAAGCAAGCAGTGCAGTGTTTATTAAATTCTTGCGGGCAAGTTTATTAGACAAAAAGCTAAAATGAATCAGCGGATCAGGACCGCCTTACTCCTTAAATCATCATAATTCCACTAATCCTCATTTGACATCAGCAACATGCCCAAACTATAAACTGCTTTTGTCAGTTGCAGAGCTGTGTTCACGTTGAGTGGCGCCATGTTGGCCACAGACATGCATGGTGTAGTCAGGCACATGCGCAGCATGAGCAATACAAAACGCTGCTCTGATATGGGTAGGTCATACCAGCGGCATTCGGTGTAGATGGTTGTGAGGCAATCGTCATTCTGCAGAATATCAACATATTAATTCAGGGATTACCAACTCATGTGATGCACTGAAATATACCGATTTTTCAACAATGGTGCCCAGTCCACAATACAAATACAGAATCAGAAGCGAGAAGACTAAATACACGGGAGCCGCGGGCCAAACGCCACTCAATAAGCAGTACATGCTGCACAAAACGCTGAAAAATGAGCTCATTATTTGAACCACGATAACACCAGAGTAAATGCGTTTTACACGTATCTGTAAACTAGAAATATGTAGTTAGACTCCAGACAGTGCTCGATCTTTACGTAGGATATTCACCTCAAATACTTCCTATGCCACAGAACAACGTTCACCATAGCACAGCGCAATTGTGCTCTTGTTGGCTTCTCAACACCTCCTCGATCCATAAACCTATTAACATATCTAAGCTTGCAAGCTAATAAGTCCTTGACAAGCGGTACACTTCCGACAAAGATGATAAAATATACGTCACCTAAACAGTTTCCAATTGCCCCTAGTGCTAAGAATGTGAAATGCACACTAGTCAGAAAATAATATCCAAACGTTGTTTCTTCGTCTACAAACGGAAGCAGGAACTGCATGATTAGAATTCGCTTGTTGTAGAATATAAAATACACCACTGGGAATCCCGTGCAGCCAATAACGACTGTAATATAACCGATTATTAAAACTTTGAGGCCCTTCACAGTATATGTAATGCCATCGAGCAGTACTTTCTTGTAGTCGCCACCGAGTTTTTCAAACCCCATGTAGGTGTTGTCCAAAAATGTTTGCAATTCAATTACAGAGTCGCGGCCAAATGTGTGGCAGAAAAGTTTCGTAAGAGCCAGTATGGTGGCACCCACAAAGCTGAATAATTTCAGAATTACGTTGTAGTTTCCATCAGCGGCGACGCTTATATATATCGTGTTAAATGTACAGAGAAAAAATAGAAACATCAGGAACAACAGGGTGTAGGTGACACAATTAAATTTATAGCCAGGTTCCGTAATATCCGCACCACACAATTTAGCAACCATTTTTTGGTTTTTAATGATCCGCCGATAGACCTCCACGCAACTTAGTTCGTCTTCCATTTTCTGCGCCGCAATGACTTCCGACTAACTGGAACTTTAGAATAGCTTTTGAGAAATTGTCATGAAACCGCCCGTATTTATAGGTGACAGAAAAAGGACATGCGTTACATATTGTCACACGCATTTGAATTGGTTGTCAATGTGACTGACACATATCGATTTTTTAATTATTAAGTATGTAAAGTGACTGACGGCTTAATAAGTGCGCTGTTTATGACATTTCCCTGGGTTTTTCCAACTGTATCAGAATTTTTTGTCAAATGGGCATGTTTAATTTATTTTATTATCATTTAAAAGAATATATTTATGTTGTTTCGAAGCGCTTCAGATACAACAGCTCAGTAACTTTATTTATATATTTTTTGCCAGTTATAAGAATAAGAATATAATGCAAGTCTACGATAAAGAATTACAATGCTATATTTTACTCTGGGTATGTAAAAAGCATCATGCTGAAAATATAAATTCCCTTTGTTAACTGCAGTGCAGTTGCAATCGACATTGGGAGTACGCTCATTACAGTTAAAGCCATTTAATTTTGAGACTTGGCCACTATGGGGATGATGTGCTTTTGTTCTGTAATCGGCAGATGATACCACAATAAATTTGAGTAGATCGCATCTACAAAATCTTCATTCTAATAAGATAAGCAATTATATTAATTTAAAGGTAACCGTATAACCAATCGTTATTCAGAAAGAATTTCACATATAACGTATACAGGTTCGAGAGGACAGCTGTCGAATGACTCTAGCGGCATTTTTGTAGCCATTTCGTTGACGGAGTTTTCACCGAATATCTGCAGCCTTTTCGATGTGCGCACACTTCCTGCTTTCTAGATATTTGTCTTTTACAAAAATATTGAGTGCATAACATATCGCCTTTTATACCCCATCCTAACATTTTTTCATGGAAAACTGCGTCAAACCAAAAAATATGGCGGCGCTTGAACACTTGTTGTGTAGGCATGAGGAATGCAGCATTGGGAGTGGCCTTATCCAGAGGCTATGATGAATAAAGGTGCTTAGGCGTCGGACATTTGATTAATGATGCGTTTACCGCCCCACAGCGAGACAGCTTGCGCGCGCAAATAATTTTAACACAATTTTTGGTAAGTAAAAAAGTGAAAATAAAAACACACACAGTATACTATTTTTCACAATTTTCAGGGATTGTTTTTGCTTCGGCTTAACTTTATTTTATTAGCACTATGTGGCAATCTGCTGGATTAAAAGACAATTTTTACAACTTACCAGAGTTTATTTTTCTCTTGCTTGTTCATTTTGTACCCTGCAACCATAAAATGGTGCAAAATGGTATATTAAAATTCTAAACATTTTTTAAATCTTACATGGCTTCAAAATTAAAGACCTTATTATTAAAAACACATTTATTTATGCAATAAAAACTTATCTCTTATTTGATTGCAGCATTGGTAACAGATTACAGCGCAAAGCAGATGGTATGGCATTAGCAGGGTATATCGTAGTTGAGAGTATATATAATTTTTTTGGTTTTTACTATATATCTTGCACTTTGTAGCAGACGTCGGTAATTTTTTTTTTGTGACCAATAAAGCAAGCAGTGCAGTGTTTATTAAATTCTTGCGGGCAAGTTTATTAGACAAAAAGCCAAAATGAATCAGCGATTCAGGACCGCCTTACTCCTTAAATCATCATAATTCCACTAATCCTCATTTGACATCAGCAACATGCCCAAACTATAAACTGCTTTTGTCAGTTGCAGAGCTGTGTTCACGTTGAGTGGCGCCATGTTGGCCACAGACATGCATGGTGTAGTCAGGCACATGCGCAGCATGAGCAATACAAAACGCTGCTCTGATATGGGTAGGTCATACCAGCGGCATTCGGTGTAGATGGTTGTGAGGCAATCGTCATTCTGCAGAATATCAACATATTAATTCAGGGACTACCAACTCATGTGATGCACTGAAATATACCGATTTTTCAACAATGGTGCCCAGTCCACAATACAAATACAGAATCAGAAGCGAGAAGACTAAATACACGGGAGCCGCGGGCCAAACGCCACTCAATAAGCAGTACATGCTGCACAAAACGCTGAAAAATGAGCTCATTATTTGAACCACGATAACACCAGAGTAAATGCGTTTTACACGTATCTGTAAACTAGAAATATGTAGTTAGACTCCAGACAGTGCTCGATCTTTACGTAGGATATTCACCTCAAATACTTCCTATGCCACAGAACAATGTTCACCATAGCACAGCGCAATTGTGCTCTTGTTGGCTTCTCAACACCTCCTCGATCCATAAACCTATTAACATATCTAAGCTTGCAAGCTAATAAGTCCTTGACAAGCGGTACACTTCCGACAAAGATGATAAAATATACGTCACCTAAACAGTTTCCAATTGCCCCTAGTGCTAAGAATGTGAAATGCACACTAGTCAGAAAATAATATCCAAACGTTGTTTCTTCGTCTACAAACGGAAGCAGGAACTGCATGATTAGAATTCGCTTGTTGTAGAATATAAAATACACCACTGGGAATCCCGTGCAGCCAATAACGACTGTAATATAACCGATTATTAAAACTTTGAGGCCCTTCACAGTATATGTAATGCCATCGAGCAGTACTTTCTTGTAGTCGCCACCGAGTTTTTCAAACCCCATGTAGGTGTTGTCCAAAAATGTTTGCAATTCAATTACAGAGTCGCGGCCAAATGTGTGGCAGAAAAGCTTCGTAAGAGCCAGTATGGTGGCACCCACAAAGCTGAATAATTTCAGAATTACGTTGTAGTTTCCATCAGCGGCGACGCTTATATATATCGTGTTAAATGTACAGAGAAAAAATAGAAACATCAGGAACAACAGGGTGTAGGTGACACAATTAAATTTATAGCCAGGTTCCGTAATATCCGCACCACACAATTTAGCAACCATTTTTTGGTTTTTAATGATCCGCCGATAGACCTCCACGCAACTTAGTTCGTCTTCCATTTTCTGCGCCGCAATGACTTCCGACTAACTGGAACTTTAGAATAGCTTTTGAGAAATTGTCATGAAACCGCCCGTATTTATAGGTGACAGAAAAAGGACATGCGTTACATATTGTCACACGCATTTGAATTGGTTGTCAATGTGACTGACACATATCGATTTTTTAATTATTAAGTATGTAAAGTGACTGACGGCTTAATAAGTGCGCTGTTTATGACATTTCCCTGGGTTTTTCCAACTGTATCAGAATTTTTTGTCAAATGGGCATGTTTAATTTATTTTATTATCATTTAAAAGAATATATTTATGTTGTTTCGAAGCGCTTCAGATACAACAGCTCAGTAACTTTATTTATATATTTTTTGCCAGTTATAAGAATAAGAATATAATGCAAGTCTACGATAAAGAATTACAATGCTATATTTTACTCTGGGTATGTAAAAAGCATCATGCTGAAAATATAAATTCCCTTTGTTAACTGCAGTGCAGTTGCAATCGACATTGGGAGTACGCTCATTACAGTTAAAGCCATTTAATTTTGAGACTTGGCCACTATGGGGATGATGTGCTTTTGTTCTGTAATCGGCAGATGATACCACAATAAATTTGAGTAGATCGCATCTACAAAATCTTCATTCTAATAAGATAAGCAATTATATTAATTTAAAGGTAACCGTATAACCAATCGTTATTCAGAAAGAATTTCACATATAACGTATACAGGTTCGAGAGGACAGCTGTCGAATGACTCTAGCGGCATTTTTGTAGCCATTTCGTTGACGGAGTTTTCACCGAATATCTGCAGCCTTTTCGATGTGCGCACACTTCCTGCATAGAAAACAACAATAACTACAACAGAAAAAAATAATATTACAACATCCGCATCCTGTTCAGCTGCCGCCTCAACGGCTGCTGCATATGCAAATTTTACCCGAAACATTTTCGTTTTGTCTGCAACCTTTTTACGACTTTTGTTATTTTTTTGTTGCTACTCTTTTTTCCGTTTGATGGAAAGTGAAGCATTTTGTTGTCTCGGCAATATGTAACTGACACTTGAAGGGGTGTTTGAGCAATATTTGATGTTGTTGTGATAACCAAACTCGAAAAATAAAAAAAAATTTTAACACAAAAAAAAAAAACATCATTACCATCACCATAGTCAACGGACAGCAATCTGCAATGTAAAAACTCCATTAGCAGCATTAGCAGCAAACATTTGAACATAGCTGTGACTGTAGCCCCTAAAAGTTGTCTCGTGCTTGATGATTTAGTGAAATTTAAGCCTGATTTATGATGCTCAAAATTCAGTGGCAGGCCGCAAAACAAGTGGCCACTGCCAAAATGTCGTATAGGACATTAAAAGTGGCCACACACTTTAGAAGAAAACGAATAAAATAGCCACCCGCCCCCACGTCAACAAAAAAAGGTAAAAAATAAAATATCAGCAGCAGTATACGTTTGAACCAAATTGACTTGGGCCATTAGGGAGGCTGAATTTTTTTTTTTTCGCTTATTTTCCTTTGGTTTAACCACACGTGAATTTTTCGTGTGGTTTTTGGCTTGTATATTTTTATAGGTTTGCAACGAGCTTAGAGTGCGCTACATCGATCAGTTGCTATTATTAATTTGGGAAATTTGAAGTCAAAATCCTGTTTTGCTTTCTAGATATTTGTCTTTTACAAAAATATTGAGTGCATAACATATCGCCTTTTATACCCCATCCTAACATTTTTTCATGGAAAACTGCGTCAAACCAAAAAATATGGCGGCGCTTGAACACTTGTTGTGTAGGCATGAGGAATGCAGCGTTGGGAGTGGCCTTATCCAGAGGCTATGATGAATAAAGGTGCTTAGGCGTCGGACATTTGATTAATGATGCGTTTACCGCCCCACAGCGAGACAGCTTGCGCGCGCAAATAATTTTAACACAATTTTTGGTAAGTAAAAAAGTGAAAATAAAAACACACACAGTATACTATTTTTCACAATTTTCAGGGATTTTTTTTGCTTCGGCTTAACTTTATTTTATTAGCACTATGTGGTAATCTGCTGGATTTTTGTGGCATTAAAAGACAATTTTTACAACTTACCAGAGTTTATTTTTTCTCTTGCTTGTTCATTTTGTACCCTGCAACCATAAAATGGTGCAAAATGGTATATTAAAATTCTAAACATTTTTTAAATCTTACATGGCTTCAAAATTAAAGACCTTATAATTAAAAACACATTTATTTATGCAATAAAAATGTATCTCTTATTTGATTGCAGCATTGGTAACAGATTACAGCGCAAAGCAGATGGTATGGCATTAGCAGGGTATATCGTAGTTGAGAGTATATATCATTTTTTGGGTTTTTACTTATATCTTGCACTTTGTAGCAGACGTCGGTAATTTTTTTTTTTGTGATCAATAAAGCAAGCAGTGCAGTGTTTATTAAATTCTTGCGGGCAAGTTTATTAGACAAAAAGCTAAAATTAATCAGCGGATCAGGACCGCCTTACTCCTTAATTCATCATAATCCCACTAATCCGCATTTGACATCAGCAACATGCGCAAACTATAAACTGCTTTTGTCAGTTGCAGAGCTGTGTTCACGTTGAGTGGCGCCATGTTGGCCACAGACATGCATGGTGTAGTCAGGCACATGCGCAGCATGAGAATTACAAAACGCTGCTCTGATATGGGTAGGTCATACCAGCGGCATTCGGTGTAGATGGTTGTGAGGCAATCGTCATTCTGCAGAATATCAACATATTAATTCAGGGATTAAAAACTCATGTGATGCACTGAAATATACCGATTTTTCAACAATGGTGCCCAGTCCACAATACAAATACAGAGTCAGAAGCGAGAAGCCTAAATACACGGGAGCCGCGGGCCAAACGCCAGTCAATAAGCAGTACATGCTGCACAAAACGCTGAAAAATGAGCTCATTATTTGAACCATGATAACACCAGAGTAAATGCGTTTTACACGCATCTGTAAACTAGAAATATGTAGTTAGACTCCAGACAGTGCTCGATCTTTACGTAGGATATTCACCTCAAATACTTCCTATGCCACAGAACAATGTTCACCATAGCACTGCGCAACTGTGCTCTTGTTGGCTTCTCAACACCTTCTCGATCCATAAGTATATTAACATATCTAAGCTTGCAAGCCAATATGTTCTTGACAAGCGGTACACTTCCGACAAAGATGATAAAATATACGTCACCTAAACAGTTTCCAATTGCCCCTAGTCCTAAGAATGTGAAATGCACACCACACAGAAAATAAAATCCAAACGTTGTTTCTTCGTCTACAAACGGAAGCAGAAACTGCATGATTAGAATTCGCTTGTTGTAGAATATAAAATACACCACTGGGAATCCCGTGCAGCCAATAACGAGTGTAATGTAAACGAGCATTAAAACTTTGAGGCCCTTCACAGTAGATCTAATGCCATCGAGCAGTACTTTCTTGTAGTCGCCACCGAGTTTTTCAAACCCCATGTAGGTGTTGTCTAAAAATGTTTGCAATTCAATTACAGAGTCGCGGCCAAATGTGTAGCAGTACAGTTTCGTAAGAGCCAGTATGGTGGCACCCACAAAGCTGAATAATTTCAGAATTACGTTGTAGTTTCCATCAGCGGCGACGCTTATATATATCGTGTAAAATGTACAGAGATAAAATAGAAAGACCACTAACAACAGGGTGTAGGTCACAAAATTAAATTTATAGCCAGGTTCCGTAATATCCACACCACACAATTTAGCAACCATTTTTTGGGTTTTAATGATCCGCCGATAGACCTCCACGCAACTTAGTTCGTCTACCATTTTCTGCGCCGCAATGACTTCCGACTAACTGGAACTTTAGAATAGATTTTGAAAAATGTTCATAAGCCCGCCTGTATTTATAGGTGTCAGAACAGCAACATGCGTTATATATTCACACACATTTGAATTGGTTCTCAAAGTGACTGACATAAATAGATTTTTTAATTATTAAGTATGTAATATGACTGACGGCTTATTAATTGCGCTGTTTATGGCATTTTCCTGGGTTTTTCCAACTGTTACAGAAGTTTTTTATCGAATGGGCATGTTTAATTTATTTTATTATCATTTAAAAGAATATATTTTTATTGTTTCGAAGCGCTTCTGATACAACAGCACAGTAACTTTTTTTATATATGGCAAAAAATATATAAATAAAAAGTTTTTAACACCATTTTTAGTAAGTAAAAAAGTGAGAATAAAAACACACACAGTATACTATTTTTCACAATTTTCAGGGATTTTTTTTGCTTGGGCTTAACTTTATTTTATTAGCACTGCGTGGCAATCTGCTGGATTTTTGTGGCATTAAAAGACAATTTTTACAACTTACCAGAGTTTATTTTTTCTCTTGCTTGTTCATTTTGTACCCTGCAACCATAAAATGGTGCAAAATGGTATATTAAAATTGTAAACATTTTTTAAATCTTACATGGCTTCAAAATTAAAGACCTTATAATTAAAAACACATTTATTTATGCAATAAAAACTTATCTCTTATTTGATTGCAGCATTGGTAACAGTTTACAGCGCAAAGCAGATGGTATGGCATTAGCAGGGTATATCGTAGTTGAGAGTATATATAATTTTTTTGGTTTTTACTATATATCTTGCACTTTGTAGCAGACGTCGGTAATTTTTTTTTTGTGACCAATAAAGCAAGCAGTGCAGTGTTTATTAAATTCTTGCGGGCAAGTTTATTAGACAAAAAGCCAAAATGAATCAGCGGATCAGGACCGCCTTACTCCTTAAATCATCATAATTCCACTAATCCTCATTTGACATCAGCAACATGCCCAAACTATAAACTGCTTTTGTCAGTTGCAGAGCTGTGTTCACGTTGAGTGGCGCCATGTTGGCCACAGACATGCATGGTGTAGTCAGGCACATGCGCAGCATGAGAATTACAAAACGCTGCTTTGATATGGGTAGGTCATACCAGCGGCATTCGGTGTAGATGGTTGTGAGGCAATCGTCATTCTGCAGAATATCAACATATTAATTCAGGGATTACCAACTCATGTGATGCACTGAAATATACCGATTTTTCAACAATGGTGCCCAGTCCACAATACAAATACAGAGTCAGAAGCGAGAAGCCTAAATACACGGGAGCCGCGGGCCAAACGCCAGTCAATAAGCAGTACATGCTGCACAAAACGCTGAAAAATGAGCTCATTATTTGAACCATGATAACACCAAAGTAAATGCGTTTTACACGCATCTGTAAACTAGAAATATGTAGTTAGACTCCAGACAGTGCTCGATCTTTACGTAGGATATTCACCTCAAATACTTCCTATGCCACAGAACAATGTTCACCATAGCACAGCGCAATTGTGCTCTTGTTGGCTTCTCAACACCTCTCCGATCCATAAACCTATTAACATATCTAAGCTTGCAAGCTAATAAGTCCTTGACAAGCGGTACACTTCCGACAAAGATGATAAAATATACGTCACCTAAACAGTTTCCAATTGCCCCTAGTGCTAAGAATGTGAAATGCACACTAGTCAGAAAATAATATCCAAACGTTGTTTCTTCGTCTACAAACGGAAGCAGGAACTGCATGATTAGAATTCGCTTGTTGTAGAATATAAAATACACCACTGGGAATCCCGTGCAGCCAATAACGACTGTAATATAACCGATTATTAAAACTTTGAGGCCCTTCACAGTATATGTAATGCCATCGAGCAGTACTTTCTTGTAGTCGCCACCGAGTTTTTCAAACCCCATGTAGGTGTTGTCTAAAAATGTTTGCAATTCAATTACAGAGTCGCGGCCAAATGTGTGGCAGAAAAGCTTCGTAAGAGCCAGTATGGTGGCACCCACAAAGCTGAATAATTTCAGAATTACGTTGTAGTTTCCATCAGCGGCGACGCTTATATATATCGTGTTAAATGTACAGAGAAAAAATAGAAACATCAGGAACAACAGGGTGTAGGTGACACAATTAAATTTATAGCCAGGTTCCGTAACATCCGCACCACACAATTTAGCAACCATTTTTTGGTTTTTGATGATCCGCCGATAGGTCACCACGCAAATTATATAGTCATAATAAGAAGGTCGTCATTTTCCAGCAGTTGTTAAAACCCTTTGCCTCGGACTCTTTGTTGATTAAATTGTAGGTATGCATTATCTCGCGCATTGACTTTTTGTGTGACAATGTACATATCCGTTTTGTAATACCCTGGAGAGTGGGTCCTGCTGTGGTAGATAACCGCAGATCGACTTTCCGGTCGTTATTCAGAAGAAATTCTACATATAACGTATACAGGTTCGAGTGGACCCAAAGCCCAGGCAAAAACGTAATAATATATGTCCATGTCCAAATACGATAGTTGGGATTCCAAACATCGCTGCCACAAAAGTGTGTACACACGCGTATGAGCCTTATAACACCTCAACCAATAGCTGTACACATTTGATTTAATAGACAAGTTTTTAATAAAATCTGCTTTTAAAAAAGAAGGAAGAAAACAGGACTGACATACCAAGACAACTTATTCTAAAACGACTGTAAGATTCTATATAAAATATAATCGCATATTTTTACTTCATTGTTAATTTTTTCCGGTTCTAATAAGGTACTGTTATTTCTTATTGACCTTTAGCCAAACCGTATTGCAAGTTTTAAGACTCCATGCTGAAGTTCTCCAACCTATTTACTCAGAGACCCATTCGCATATCGTGCCAGTTCTTCCTGCTTTTTAATCTAGCGACCATTTTCAATTTTTGTCCAAGCAGGATGTACCAAGCAAAATGTAAAACGCCTAAGCTTCGGCCCAACAACTAATAAAGGCTATCAACAACATTTCAAACATCAGCATCAAAATCAACAGTAACAGCAACAACAACAACAGTTTAGTCTTTACAACGTGCAATGGACAATAAAAAACTGGCTCTGGAAAACAAACAGCAACAACAAAAACTAGATGTTGACGAAGAAGCAAACTTGAAAATATTTCTTCATACGCACTCAAGTGTATATTTTCTCATTTTCGTGTATTTAACTAAAAAATTTTCTTTGAAGTTTTGACATTTCATAAAGCAGATTTCATTTCCCACTTAATTCGTTGTTGTTTGCATACATACAACACAAAATATTCTTCTTTTTTTTCTATCGAGAACCCAAGCAAACAAAAGTAAAAGAGACTTCGCAAAAAGAAGAAATTTCTGTACGAGTCACCCCTGCGGAAGGTGTGGCCTCAGCTACAAAATAAAAAAAACGACCCTCACCAAATGCCTACCCTGCTTTGACCCCGCTCCTGCTCACATGAGCCAAACGCGGCGTATACTTAATATGAAATACACGACGTCGACGTTGGCGTAAAGTAGCCAAGGCAACGCCGAAGAAGCTGGCACACAAGTTCAGCGTAGGCCTTTGAGCCGGTATTAGCTGCCTCACAAAATTACTGCCTCGTTAGTTGCCAGGTAGCAGGGGAGCGCCGACGTCGACGTCGACAGCAGCAGAGACAGCGACCGAGGTAACTTCCTGTGTTGCTCTCTATCTCGCTCTATGTGCTTGCTCGCTCGCTCGCACACGCACATGGTTCTGTGTGGTGGTTGCGGGGTAGGGGTGGTCTCGGTCTAAGAGTCAGTCTCAGAACACTCTAATTTCCAGACACACAATTCCACTGGAAAGTGCGTATATAGCTGCCGCTGACCGACAGGCGGCGCCACCATCTACGTGAAGTCAGTTTTGCTAATTGCCAACTGTTCTTGCATCTTGTTTCGGCTGCTTTGCCTCTAATTATATTTTAATTTGCTCACTGTTTCTATTTGCATTTTTACTCTCTCTCTCTCTCTCTCTCTCTCTCTCTCACTCTGTTACTCTATATATTTATCTCATCGTCTCGTTCTGTGCGCACAGCCCAAAAGTGTTTGCACTTAACACTCGGCATCCTGGCGCACATTTTAATTGCAATTATATCAGGACGATGCTTGGCCGCTTCTTAAGGCTTGTCCTTGCCGCAAGGCGTTCTGCTTAGCACGTAGCACCATCATCAATGGGGCACTAATTATACCAGCAGGACGTGGCCAGCCGCCACAACAACAAATTTATGCCAAATTTTGCCGTTTTTTTTTTGGGGTAATTATTTTGTGGACTCAAGGAAATTGAGCGTGTGCACAAATTCCGAATATTAAAAAGTATCAAAAGAGACAAACCGATTTCTGTATTACCTTAAAGTCCGAAGCATTTTTCGAAGAGTATTTGTTGGGCTGTCGGTTCATGCCCAAAGAAATGGCCAAGTTCGGCAATTTCTTGTTGAAATTTTGTTGGAACTGCACACCAAACAATTAGATCGCCAAAAATGTGTGCAAAAGGATGGATTTGCTGAAACCAGTCACGTACGGGGAAGCTCATTTCCTGGCCATGGGTCACAAAGGTGTCAAACGGATATAGCGACGTGCCGTGTGTGTACAATGTCCTGCTCCTGGGGCTTTTATGCTCTGCCCGGTAATCAAAGAAACCCGAGAAACAGTTCACCAAATTTAAGCTAAAGCGAAATTTAAACGTTTCATAATTGTTAAATTGCCGTTGGCCGATATCCCCACAGCATACACAGCACAGGACAAAGTGCCACACAATTAAACAGTGCCAGTAAAAACCGCCAAAGACAAGAAAATAAGTAAAGGAAAAAGAAGAAGAAGAAGAAGAGAGAAAAAAAGTAAAAACCAACAACAGCGGTAAAAAAGCTGCAGGCGGGCGAACGCTATGTTAATTAATTTGCCAGGACATCCGTGACGTGAGGCAGGGGATTGGTGTGTACTGTGGGAGGTGGACTGGAGCTGCGTGTTTATTTTATGCCGTCGCGCTTAAGTGGTAAGCCCCATTAACAACTGCCTGTCGTTTGGCAGGGAAATAATGGCGTTAGATCATCGTCGCCTTGGCCAGGACACAAGACGTTGGACGCAGGACGAACGCCCAGTACTGTACGTCATTTGAGCGCTCAAAGCTTTCAGCGTAAATTGTTGAAAATTAAGAAATGTTTCTCCACACTCTCGCTCTCGCTTTCAGAACCACCCAACAGCTGCAGTCCACGCTCCAGTTTAGCTGCCCCCTGGTTCAGGTTCCATCATCGTCATATTTCATCGCTTTTCCTGGTTCTGCTCTGTTGTTTTATGAGCGCCATTTGGATTTGTTGTTGTTGTTGTTGCCGTTGTTGCTGGTGTAGCTATTGCTGTTGCTGTAGTTGCCATTGTTAATGTCCTGGCAACCACAAATGGTGACCAATCTGCGGCCCCCCGCCCACCGTCACGACGACCGACAGTTCGGCATTTGGTTTGTCTTTTGCGGTTTCCTTGTGTATTTCTCATCTGGTTGTTTTTCTTTAATTTACTCCCTGGCCAAGTGGCTTCCTTGTGGGCGCGCTTACAATAATTAGATGTAACGGATATTGTAATTGGTGTTAAATTGCGTCAGAGGCCATGTTAATGCTTGTTGTTTATATGGCTGTGTGGAGGGGGGGTGGTAACAGCATTTAGTGTGGAAACACTTCGGTAATTTTTGTGTGAATTTGGGTCGCGGCAGAAAACATGCCTTTGTGGTGCTTTTTTCGGAGTAGTATTATTAACTTATTCATAAACTCGGTCATTGTACTATTATAATATATTAACACAATTATTTAAACACAATTTAATATCGAATCATCCTGTGAGCACTCTGTTAAGTTGCAAGTTTCTCAGAACTTTACGCAATGACATGTAGGTACAAACTAAATAAGGACATTCCTCCGAGCTGCGGCTTACCTGACTGCTGTTAGTATCTCTGCAAAGGAAACTCTCTGACTCGATTCTCATGGCTATTCTCATTTCAATTAGCATGACAGTGTGTGAGACAAGTTTAGGATGCGAGGGAACATTCTGTGAAAGGGCTTAAGGCTACGGCCCAAACAAGTTCTGATGGGTACACAATAGAGGCTTGAGCCTTATGACAGGATACGATTGAGTTTGAATTTGAATAAGAAGACTCAACGGTGCTAAAAATTAAGGTACAAAAGCGCAGCCCGTGTGAAACGATTTACCAACTACGAATTCCTCAATTCAATTTCAAACATACACGCTCTTTCACCGTGTGGTTATCCCGAAGGAACTAACGTGGCAGGCAGGCCAAATGCATAAATCTCTGCGCTACATTTGCATAAGTTGGTAGCCCACAACGAAATCGGCGCCAACACATTTTAATGGCCATTTCGCTTGCGTCGACTGCGCCGCACACCCTCTTCAAAAGTTTTGCTTCTAACTCTCTAATCAAATTAGCAACAGTTAACCGGATGTGCGAAAATCTGCCACCACTTTCACCTTTGTGCTTCTCATTGTTTGTTGTGTTTATTTTGGGCTGGAGTTTTTATTGTGGTGTGATGCATTTGTTTTGATTTGATTGTTCGCACATCAGCGGGTAGCTTCAGTCCCAGTCACAGTCCCAGTCTCCGGCTGTGGCTCTGGCTCTGACTGGCTTCTAAAAGACCCGCCCAGTATCGCGTTTGCTTGCAAATTTTGTGCATTCGCATTTGCATTTGAATGTGGCTCGCGTGCGAGGCATGAATCATTCATCGTTGTTGCTATTCATGATGATTCAAGTATCGATTTGCATTGATTTGCATTTCAATTGCACTTTTTCGACACTTTACAATGGATTATTTTGCAGTTGCATAAACTTTGAGCGAGTCAAACCGATGTGCGATGTGTGATGTGATTTATTTACGAGCTGAATTACTTTTCAAGTGATTCGACTGCTTTTCAATTGTTGCTGCTGCTGCAGATAATGAGGCTTCGTTTCTAATTATTCGCGTCTAATGATAGCCCTTGAGTTGAGTTTTGACATATACACATTATATATACTCATAGCATTAAGCACGCTGCTGGTGCATTTCAATTGCACTTTCATGCTGTCCATATAACAAGCCCCAGCTGCATTTAAAATCTACATATGGCACTCGCATGTGCCACGAATACATTTTTCATAAATGCACATTTTGCAATGCCACAAAATATATCATTGAAATAAATCATTGCGAAATTATTAAACAAATTACAGGCGAAATTTCATCCAAGGTGCACCAACATTCATTTTTTTTTTTGTTCTTTTTTGCATAAGTCTGTTGCATTTATAGCTTTGTATTATAATCTTTATATGTTTTTATATGTTTTTTTGGTTGTAAAATTTGCTTGACAGCAATGGTATTTATTGCATTTTGTGAAAATAAGCTTGAGTTTCACGAGTTGTTCCCTGCAAAATCGAGTGCTCAGTGCTACTGGCCAATATAAAAGTAAATCGATTTATTGGCTATCCTTCACTTCACTTGTGCGATAACAATGTGAGTCGATAAAATACTTTTGACATGGGATGGGAGCTACCGACAACCGAATCAGAAGCATTAGACAATCGAGATGAGCTTTTTTATGCTTTTGAAACTCAGAAAGACGAATCCAATGTCAAAAACAATATCCAGCTAGACACTAAGGACAGAGAAATTAGGCAAGTGGAACAATCGAGGGATGAAGATACAGGCATTTCCAAAATTTCGGACTTTAAAAACACATCCGAACAGGATGAATTATCAGAGGAATGTGAGACAATAACAATATGTTCGCCGGCTAATGACTCTGCAGTATCTATGAAAAATTAGTCAAGTAGTGAAAAAAACAAATTCGCTAATGATGATAGCTATGATGCTGTCGGAGATTCTGACGATATTGACGAAATATCACGTTCACGGGAAAAAGATGCCAATCACTTAAAGAATAACGAAAAAAGCGAAAAAGATGTTTTTAAAAGATTGTTGAGGCAATGCCCTGATATGAAAGGGAGGTACTATGTTAGGCGTCCTAATCGTAAGATTGGTTCATCTATCTATCTATCCTACTACTACTACTACTACTACTACTACTACTACTACTACTACTACTACTACTACTACTACTACTACTCCTACTACTACTACTACTACTACTACTACTACTACTACTACTACTACTACTGACTACTACTGACTACTACTACTACTGACTGACTACTACTGACTGACTACTACTACTACTACTACTACTACTACTACTGCTACTACTACTACTACTACTACTACTACTACTACTACTACTACTACTACTACTACTACTACTACTACTACTACTACTACTACTACTACTACTACTACTACTACTACTACTACTACTACTACTACTACTACTACTACTACTACTACTACTAACTACTACTACTACTACTACTAACTACTACTACTACTACTACTACTACTACTACTACTACTACTACTACTACTACTACTACTACTACTACTACTACTACTACTACTGCTACTACTGACTACTACTACTACTAACTACTGCTACTACTGACTACTACTGCTACTACTGACTACTACTACTACTACTACTACTACTGCTACTACTGCTACTACTACTACTACTACTACTACTAGCTACTACTACTACTACTACTAGCTACTACTACTACTACTACTACTACTACTACTACTACTACTACTACTACTGACTACTACTACTACATACATAGCTACTGATGCTACTAGCTACTACTACTGCTACTACTGACTGACTACTAGCTGACTGAACTAGCTACTACTGCTAGCTGACTGCTACAATACTACTACTACTACTACTGACTGCTACTACTGCATGCTACTACTGCTACTGCTACTACTACTGCATGCTACGTACTGCATGCTACTGCTACTACTACTGCTACTGCTACTGCTACTACTACTACTGCTTGATGTACTGCTACTACTACTACTGCTACTGCTACTGCATGCTACGTACTGCTACTGCTACGTACGTACGTACGTACGTACTGCTACTGCTACGTACGTATGTATGTATGTATGTATGCATGTATGTATGTATGTATGTATGTATGTATGTATGTATGTATGTATGTATGTATGTATGTACTGCTACTACTACTACTGCTACTACTACTACTACTGCTACTACTACTACTACGTACTACTACTACTGCTACTACTACTACTGCTACTACTACTATCTACTATAATGATAAGAATGTTATAAGAATGATATCGTATGATAAGAATGATTACGTATGATAATAATATTCGTTATAAGAATGATAATCGTTATAAAATATTCGTTATAAAAATGATTTGTATATAAGAATAATTCGAATGATAAAATATTCGTTATACTACTATACTACTACTACTACTACTACTACTACTACTACTACTACTACTACTACTACTACTACTACTACTACTACTACTACTACTACTACTACTACTACTACTACTACTACTACTACTACTACTACTACTACTACTACTACTACTACTACTACTACTACTACTACTACTACTACTACTACTACTACTACTACTACTACTACTACTACTACTACTACTACTACTACTACTACTACTACTACTACTACTACTACTACTACTACTACTACTACTACTACTACTACTACTACTACTACTACTACTACTACTACTACTACTACTACTACTACTACTACTACTACTACTACTACTACTACTACTACTACTACTACTACTACTACTACTACTACTATAATGATAAGAATGATAAGAATGATAAGAATGATAGGAATGATAAGAATGATAAGAATGATAAGAATGATAATAATGATAAGAATGATAAGAATGATAAGAATGATAAGAATGATAAGAATGATAAGAATGATAAGAATGATAAGAATGATAAGAAAGATAATAATGATAAGAATGATAAGAATGATAAGAATGATAAGAATGATAAGAATGATAAGAATGATAATAATGATAAGAATGATAAGAATGATAAGAATGATAAGAATGATAAGAATGATAAGAATGATAATAATGATAAGAATGATAATAATGATAAGAATGATAAGAATGATAAGAATGATAAGAATGGTAAGAATGATAAGAATGATAAGAATGATAAGAAAGATAAGAATGATAAGAATGATAAGAATGATAAGAAAGATAATAATGATAAGAATGATAAGAATGATAAGAATGATAAGAATGATAAGAATGATAAGAATGATAAGAATGATAAGAAAGATAAGAATGATAAGAATGATAAGAATGATAAGAATGATAAGAATGATAAGAATGATAAGAATGATAAGAAAGGTAATAAAGATAAGAATGATAAGAATGATAAGAATGATAAGAATGATAAGAATGATAAGAAAGATAATAATGATAAGAATGATAAGAATGATAAGAATGATAAGAATGATAAGAATGATAAGAATGATAAGAATTATAAGAATGATAAGAATGATAAGAATGATAAGAAAGGTAATAATGATAAGAATGATAAGAATGATAAGAATGATAAGAATGATAAGAATGATAAGAATGATAAGAATGATAAGAAAGATAATAATGATAACAATGATAAGAATAATAAGAATGATAAGAATGATAAGAATGATAAGAATGATAAGAATGATAAGAAAGATAATAATGATAAGAATGATAAGAATGATAAGAATGATAAGAATGATAAGAATGATAAGAATGATAAGAATGATAAGAATGATAAGAATGATAATAATGATAAGAAAGATAAGAATGATAAGAATGATAAGAATGATAAGAATGATAAGAATGATAAGAATGATAAGAATGATAAGAATGATAAGAATGATAAGAAAGATAATAATGATAAGAATGATAAGAATGATAAGAAAGATAATAATGATAAGAATGATAAGATATGATAAGAATGATAATAATGATAAGAATGATAAGAATGATTAAGAATGATAATGAATGATAAGAATGATAATAATGATAAGAATGATAAGAATGCTAAGAATGATAAGAATGATAAGAAATGATAAGAATGATAAGAATGATAAGAATGATAAGAAAGATAATAATGATAAGAATGATAAGAATGATAAGAAAGATAAGAATGATAAGAATGATAAGAATGATAAGAATGATAAGAATGATAAGAATGATAAGAATGATAAGAATGATAAGAATGATAAGAATGATAAGAATGATAAGAATGATAAGAATGATAAGAATGATAAGAATGATAAGAATGATAAGAAAGATAATAATGATAAGAATGATAAGAATGATAAGAATGATAAGAATGATAAGAATGATAAGAATGATAAGAATGATAATAATGATAAGAATGATAAGAATGATAAGAATGATAAGAATGATAAGAATGATAAGAATGATAGGAAAGATAAGAGATGATAAGAGTGATAAGAATGATAAGAATGATAAGAATGATAACGAATGATAAGAATGATAAGAAAGATAATAATGATAAGAATGATAAGAATGATAAGAAAGATAAGAATGATAAGAATGATAAGAATGATAAGAATGATAAGAAAGATAATAATGATAAGAATGATAATAATGATAAGAATGATAAGAATGATAAGAATGATAAGAATGATAAGAATGATAAGAATGATAAGAATGATAAGAAAGATAAGAATGATAAGAATGATAAGAATGATAAGAATGATAAGAATGATAAGAATGATAAGAAGGGTAATAAAGATAAGAATGATAAGAATGATAAGAATGATAAGAATGATAAGAATGATAAGAATGATAAGAAAGATAATAATGATAAGAATGATAAGAATGATAAGAATGATAAGAATGATAAGAATGATAAGAATTATAAGAATGATAAGAATGATAAGAAAGGTAATAATGATAAGAATGATAAGAATGATAAGAATGATAAGAATGATAAGAATGATAAGAATGATAAGAATGATAAGAAAGATAATAATGATAAGAATGATAAGAATAATAAGAATGATAAGAATGATAAGAATGATAAGAATGATAAGAATGATAAGAAAGATAATAATGATAAGAATGATAAGAATGATAAGAATGATAAGAATGATAAGAATGATAAGAATGATAATAATGATAAGAAAGATAAGAATGATAAGAATGATAAGAATGATAAGAATGATAAGAATGATAAGAATGATAAGAATGATAAGAATGATAAGAATGATAAGAATGATAAGAATGATAAGAAAGATAATAATGATAAGAATGATAAGAATGATAAGAAAGATAATAATGATAAGAATGATAAGAATGATAAGAATGATAAGAATGATAATAATGATAAGAATGATAAGAATGATAAGAATGATAATAATGATAAGAATGATAATAATGATAAGAATGATAAGAATGCTAAGAATGATAAGAATGATAGAATGATAAGAATGATAAGAATGATAAGAATGATAAGAAAGATAATAATGATAAGAATGATAAGAATGATAAGAAAGATAAGAATGATAAGAATGATAAGAATGAATAAGAATGATAAGAATGATAAGAAAGATAAGAATGATAAGATGATAAGAATGATAAGAATGATAAGAATGATAAGAATGATAAGAATGATAAGAATGATAAGAATGATAAGAAAGATAATAATGATAAGAATGATAAGAATGATAAGAATGATAAGAATGATAAGAATGATAAGAATGATAATAACGATAAGAATGATAATAATGATAAGAATGATAAGAATGATAAGAATGATAAGAATGATAAGAAAGATAATAATGATAAGAATGATAAGAATGATAAGAATGATAAGAAAGATAAGAATGATAAGAATGATAAGAATGATAAGAATGATAAGAAAGATAATAATGATAAGAAAGATAAGAATGATAAGAATGATAAGAAAGATAAGAATGATAAGAATGATAAGAATGATAAGAATGATAAGAAAGATAAGAATGATAAGAATGATAAGAATGATAAGAATGATAAGAAAGATAATAATGATAAGAATGATAAGAATGATAAGAATGATAAGAATGATAAGAATGATAATAATGATAAGAATGATAATAATGATAAGAATGATAAGAATGATAAGAATGATAAGAATGATAAGAATGATAAGAAAGATAATAATGATAAGAATGATAAGAATGATAAGAATGATAAGAATGATAAGAATGATAAGAATGATAAGAAAGATAATAATGATAAGAATGATAAGAATGATAAGAAAGATAAGAATGATAAGAATGATAAGAATAATAAGAAAGATAATAATGATAAGAAAGATAAGAATGATAAGAATGATAAGAAAGATAAGAATGATAAGAATGATAAGAATGATAAGAAAGATAATAATGATAAGAATGATAAGAATGATAAGAAAGATAAGAATGATAAGAATGATAAGAATGATAAGAAAGATAATAATGATAAGAAAGATAAGAATGATAAGAATGATAAGAATGATAAGAAAGATAAGAATGATAAGAATGATAAGAATGATAAGAATGATAAGAATGATAATATTGATAAGAATTGGTTGATGAAAGAGTTATGGGCTCAGAAGAAGGCACAATAATAATAAAAATAATAATGTATGTATGTATGTATGTATGTATGTATGTATGTATGTATGTATGTATGTATGTATGTATGTATGTATGTATGTATGTATGTATGTATGTATGTATGTATGTATGTATGTATGTATGTATGTATGTATGTATGTATGTATGTATGTATGTATGCATGTATGTATGTATGTATGTATGCATGTATGTATGTATGTATGTATGTATGTATGTATGTATGTATGTATGTATGTATGTATGTATGTATGTATGTATTCGTTATAAAAATATTTGTTATAAAATTATTCGTTATAAAATATTCGTTATAAAAATATTCGTTATAAAATATTCGTTATAAAAATATTCGTTATAAAAATATTCGTTATAAAAATAATCGTTATAAAAATATTCGTTATAAAATATTCGTTATAAAAATAATCGTTATTAAATATTCGTTATAAAAATATTCGTTATAAAAATATTCGTTATAAAATATTCGTTATAAAAATATTCGTTATAAAATATTCGTTATAATAATATTCGTTATAAAAATATTCGTTATAAAAATATTCGTTATAAAAATATTCGTTATAATAATATTCGTTATAATAATATTCGTTATAAAAATATTTGTTGTAGAATTAATAGTTATAAAAATATTCGTTATAAAATATTCGTTATAATAATATTCGTTATAAAAATAATCGTTATTAAATATTCGTTATAAAAATATTCGTTATAAAAATATTCGTTATAAAATATTCGTTATAAAAATATTCGTTATAAAATATTCGTTATAATAATATTCGTTATAAAAATATTCGTTATAAAAATATCGTTATAAAAATATTCGTTATAAAAATATTCGTTATAATAATATTCGTTATAATAATATTCGTTATAATAATATTGTTATAAAAATATTTGTTATAAAAATAATCGCTATAAAAATATTCGTTATAATAATATTCGTTATAATAATATTCGTTATAAAAATAATCGTTATAAAATATTCGTTATAAAAATATTCGTTATAAAAATATTCGTTATAAAAATAATCGTTATAAAAATATTCGTTATAAAATATTCGTTATAAAAATATTCGTTATAAAAATAATCGTTATAAAATATTCGTTATAAAAATATTCGTTATAAAATATTTGTTATAATAATATTCGTTATAAAAATATTCGTTATAAAAATATTCGTTATAAAAATATTCGTTATAATAATATTCGTTATAATAATATTGTTATAATAATATTCGTTATAAAAATAATTGTTATAAAAATAATCGCTATAAAAATATTCGTTATAATAATATTCGTTATAAGAATATTCGTTATAAAAATAATCGTTATAAAATATTCGTTATAAAAATATTCGTTATAAAAATATTCGTTATAAAAATATTCGTTATAAAATATTCGTTATAATAATATTCGTTTTAAAAATAATCGTTATAAAATATTCGTTATAAAAATATTCGTTATAAAAATATTCGTTATAAAAATAATCGTTATAAAAATATTCGTTATAAAATATTCGTTATAATAATATTCGTTATAAAAATAATCGTTATAAAATATTCGTTATAAAAATATTCGTTATAAAAATATTCGTTATAAAAATAATCGTTATAAAATATTCGTTACTACTACTACTACTACTACTACTACTACTACTACTACTACTACTACTACTACTACTACTACTACTACTACTACTACTACTACTACTACTACTACTACTACTACTACTACTACTACTACTACTATAATGATAAGAATGATAAGAATGATAAGAATGATAAGAATGATAAGAATGATAAGAATGATAAGAATGATAAGAATGATAAGAATGATAAGAATGATAAGAATGATAAGAATGATAAGAAAGATAATAATGATAAGAATGATAAGAATAATAAGAATGATAAGAATGATAAGAATGATAAGAATGATAAGAATGATAAGAATGATAAGAAAGATAATAATGATAAGAATGATAAGAATGATAAGAATGATAAGAATGATAAGAATGATAAGAAAGATAAGAATGATAAGAATGATAAGAATGATAAGAATGATAAGAATGATAAGAAAGATAAGAATGATAAGAATGATAAGAATGATAAGAATGATAAGAATGATAAGAATGATAAGATGATAAGAATGATAAGAATGATAAGAATGATAAGAATGATAAGAATGATAAGAATGATAAGAATGATAAGAATGATAAGAATGATAAGAATGATAAGAATGATAAGAATGATAAGAATGATAAGAATGATAATAATGATAAGAATGATAAGAATGATAAGAATGATAAGAATGATAAGAATGATAAGAAAGATAAGAATGATAAGAATGATAAGAATGATAAGAATGATAAGAATGATAAGAATGATAAGAATGATAAGAATGATAAGAATGATAAGAATGATAAGAATGATAAGAATGATAAGAATGATAAGAATGATAAGAATGATAAGAATGATAAGAAAGATAATAATGATAAGAAAGATAAGAATGATAAGAAAGATAAGAATGATAAGAATGATAAGAATGATAAGAATGATAAGAAAGATAAGAATGATAAGAATGATAAGAATGATAAGAATGATAAGAATGATAAGAATGATAAGAATGATAAGAATGATAAGAATGATAAGAATGATAAGAATGATAAGAATGATAAGAAAGATAAGAATGATAAGAATGATAAGAATGATAAGAATGATAAGAATGATAAGAATGATAAGAATGATAAGAATGATAATAATGATAAGAATGATAAGAATGATAAGAATGATAAGAATGATAAGAATGATAAGAATGATAAGAATGATAAGAATAGATAATAATGATAAGAATAATAAGAATGATAAGAATGATAAGAATGATAAGAATGATAAGAAAGATAATAATGATAAGAATGATAATAATGATAAGAAAGATAAGAATGATAAGAATGATAAGAATGATAAGAATAATAAGAAAGATAATAATGATAAGAAAGATAAGAATGATAAGAAAGATAAGAATGATAAGAAAGATAAGAATGATAAGAATGATAAGAATGATAAGAAAGATAAGAATGATAAGAATGATAAGAATGATAAGAAAGATAAGAATGATAAGAATGATAAGAATGATAAGAATGATAAGAATGATAAGAATGATAAGAAAGATAAGAATGATAAGAATGATAAGAATGATAAGAAAGATAAGAATGATAAGAATGATAAGAATGATAAGAATGATAAGAATGATAAGAATGATAAGAATGATAATATTGATAAGAATTGGTTGATGAAAGAGTTATGGGCTCAGAAGAAGGCACAATAATAATAAAAATAATAATGTATGTATGTATGTATGTATGTATGTATGTATGTATGTATGTATGTATGTATGTATGTATGTATGTATGTATGCATGTATGTATGTATGTATGTATGTATGTATGTATGTATGTATGTATGTATGCATGTATGTATGTATGTATGTATGCATGTATGTATGTATGTATGTATGTATGTATGTATGTATGTATGTATGTATGTATGTATGTATGTATGTATGTATTCGTTATAAAAATATTTGTTATAAAATTATTCGTTATAAAATATTCGTTATAAAAATATTCGTTATATTAATATTCGTTATAAAAATATTTGTTGTAAAAATAATCGTTATAAAAATATTCGTTATAAAATATTCGTTATAATAATATTCGTTATAAAAATAATCGATATTAAATATTCGTTATAAAAATATTCGCTATAAAAATATTCGTTATAAAATATTCGATATAAAAATATTCGTTATAAAATATTCGTTATAATAATATTCGTTATAAAAATATTCGTTATAAAAATATTCGTTATAAAAATATTCGTTATAATAATATTCGTTATAATAATATTCGTTATAAAAATATTTGTTGTAAAAATAATCGTTATAAAAATATTCGTTATAAAATATTCGTTATAATAATATTCGTTATAAAAATAATCGTTATTAAATATTCGTTATAAAAATATTCGTTATAAAAATATTCGTTATAAAATATTCGTTATAATAATATTCGTTATAAAAATAATCGATATTAAATATTCGTTATAAAAATATTCGCTATAAAAATATTCGTTATAAAATATTCGATATAAAAATATTCGTTATAAAATATTCGTTATAATAATATTCGTTATAAAAATATTCGTTATAAAAATATTCGTTATAAAAATATTCGTTATAATAATATTCGTTATAATAATATTCGTTATAAAAATATTTGTTGTAAAAATAATCGTTATAAAAATATTCGTTATAAAATATTCGTTATAATAATATTCGTTATAAAAATAATCGTTATTAAATATTCGTTATAAAAATATTCGTTATAAAAATATTCGTTATAAAATATTCGTTATAAAAATATTCGTTATAAAATATTCGTTATAATAATATTCGTTATAAAAATATTCGTTATAAAAATATTCGTTATAAAAATATTCGTTATAATAATATTCGTTATAATAATATTCGTTATAATAATATTCGTTATAAAAATATTCGTTATAATAATATTCGTTATAAAAATATTCGTTATAAAAATAATCGTTATAAAAATATTCGTTATAAAATATTCGTTACTACTACTACTACTACTACTACTACTACTACTACTACTACTACTACTACTACTACTACTACTACTACTACTACTACTACTACTACTACTACTACTACTACTACTACTACTACTACTACTACTACTACTACTACTACTACTACTACTACTACTACTACTACTACTACTACTACTACTACTACTACTACTACTACTACTACTACTACTACTACTACTACTACTACTACTACTACTACTACTACTACTACTACTACTACTACTACTACTACTACTACTACTACTACTACTACTACTACTACTACTACTACTACTACTACTACTACTACTACTACTACTACTACTACTACTACTACTACTACTACTACTACTACTACTACTACTACTACTACTACTACTACTACTACTACTACTACTACTACTACTACTACTACTACTACTACTACTACTACTACTACTACTACTACTACTACTACTACTACTACTACTACTACTACTACTACTACTACTACTACTACTACTACTACTACTACTACTACTACTACTACTACTACTACTACTACTACTACTACTACTACTACTACTACTACTACTACTACTACTACTACTACTACTACTACTACTACTACTACTACTACTACTACTACTACTACTACTACTACTACTACTACTACTACTACTACTACTACTACTACTACCTCACTACTACTACTACTACTACTACTACTACTACTACTACTACTACTACTACTACTACTACTACTACTACTACTACTACTACTACTACTACTACTACTACTACTACTACTACTACTACTACTACTACTACTACTACTACTACTACTACTACTACTACTACTACTACTACTACTACTACTACTACTACTACTACTACTACTACTACTACTACTACTACTACTACTACTACTACTACTACTACTACTACTACTACTACTACTACTACTACTACTACTACTACTACTACTACTACTACTACTACTACTACTACTACTACTACTACTACTACTACTACTACTACTACTACTACTACTACTACTACTACTACTACTACTACTACTACTACTACTACTATAATGATAAGAATGATAAGAATGATAAGAATGATAAGAATGATAAGAATGATAAGAATGATAAGAATGATAAGAATGATAAGAATGATAAGAAAGATAATAATGATAAGAATGATAAGAATGATAAGAATGATAAGAATGATAAGAATGATAAGAATGATAAGAATGATAAGAATGATAAGAATGATAAGAATGATAAGAAAGATAATAATGATAATAATGATAAGAATGATAAGAATGATAAGAATGATAAGAATGATAAGAATGATAAGAATGATAAGAATGATAAGAATGATAATAATGATAAGAAAGATAAGAATGATAAGAATGATAAGAATGATAAGAATGATAAGAATGATAAGAAAGATAATAATGCTAAGAATGATAAGAATGATAAGAATGATAAGAATGATAATAATGATAAGAATGATAAGAATGATAAGAATGATAAGAATGATAAGAATGATAAGAATGATAAGAATGATAATAATGATAAGAATGATAAGAATGATAAGAATGATAAGAATGATAAGAATGATAAGAATGATAAGAATGATAAGAATGATAAGAATGATAAGAATGATAAGAAAGATAAGAATGATAAGAATGATAAGAATGATAAGAATGATAAGAATGATAAGAATGATAAGAATGATAAGAATGATAAGAATGATAAGAATGATAAGAATGATAAGAATGATAAGAATGATAAGAATGATAAGAATGATAAGAATGATAAGAATGATAAGAATGATAAGAATGATAAGAATGATAAGAATGATAAGAATGATAAGAATGATAAGAATGATAAGAATGATAAGAATGATAAGAATGATAAGAATGATAAGAATGATAATAATGATAAGAATGATAATAATGATAAGAATGATAAGAATGATAAGAATGATAAGAATGATAAGAATGATAAGAATGATAAGAATGATAAGAAAGATAATAATGATAATAATGATAAGAATGATAAGAATGATAAGAATGATAAGAATGATAAGAATGATAAGAAAGATAATAATGATAAGAATGATAAGAATGATAAGAAAGATAAGAATGATAAGAATGATAAGAATGATAAGAATGATAAGAATGATAAGAATGATAAGAAAGATAATAATGATAAGAAAGATAAGAATGATAAGAAAGATAAGAATGATAAGAATGATAAGAATGATAAGAATGATAAGAAAGATAAGAATGATAAGAATGATAAGAATGATAAGAATGATAAGAATGATAAGAATGATAATATTGATAAGAATGATAAGAATGATAAGAATGATAAGAATGATAAGAATGATAAGAATGATAAGAATGATAAGAATGATAAGAAAGATAATAATGATAAGAATGATAAGAATGATAAGAATGATAAGAATGATAATAATGATAAGAATGATAATAATGATAAGAATGATAAGAATGATAAGAATGATAAGAATGATAAGAATGATAAGAAAGATAATAATGATAAGAATAATAAGAATGATAAGAATGATAAGAATGATAAGAATGATAAGAATGATAAGAATGATAAGAAAGATAATAATGATAAGAATGATAAGAATGATAAGAAAGATAAGAATGATAAGAATGATAAGAATGATAAGAATAATAAGAAAGATAATAATGATAAGAAAGATAAGAATGATAAGAATGATAAGAATGATAAGAAAGATAAGAATGATAAGAATGATAAGAATGATAAGAAAGATAATAATGATAAGAATGATAAGAATGATAAGAAAGATAAGAATGATAAGAATGATAAGAATGATAAGAATGATAAGAAAGATAATAATGATAAGAAAGATAAGAATGATAAGAATGATAAGAATGATAAGAATGATAAGAATGATAATATTGATAAGAATTGGTTGATGAAAGAGTTATGGGCTCAGAAGAAGGCACAATAATAATAAAAATAATAATGTATGTATGTATGTATGTATGTATGTATGTATGTATGTATGTATGTATGTATGTATGTATGTATGTATGTATGCATGTATGTATGTATGTATGTATGTATGTATGTATGTATGTATGTATGTATGCATGTATGTATGTATGTATGTATGTATGCATGTATGTATGTATGTATGTATGTATGTATGTATGTATGTATGTATGTATGTATGTATGTATGTATGTATGTATTCGTTATAAAAATATTTGTTATAAAATTATTCGTTATAAAATATTCGTTATAAAAATATTCGTTATATTAATATTCGTTATAAAAATATTTGTTGTAAAAATAATCGTTATAAAAATATTCGTTATAAAATATTCGTTATAATAATATTCGTTATAAAAATAATCGATATTAAATATTCGTTATAAAAATATTCGCTATAAAAATATTCGTTATAAAATATTCGATATAAAAATATTCGTTATAAAATATTCGTTATAATAATATTCGTTATAAAAATATTCGTTATAAAAATATTCGTTATAAAAATATTCGTTATAATAATATTCGTTATAATAATATTCGTTATAAAAATATTTGTTGTAAAAATAATCGTTATAAAAATATTCGTTATAAAATATTCGTTATAATAATATTCGTTATAAAAATAATCGTTATTAAATATTCGTTATAAAAATATTCGTTATAAAAATATTCGTTATAAAATATTCGTTATAAAAATATTCGTTATAAAATATTCGTTATAATAATATTCGTTATAAAAATATTCGTTATAAAAATATTCGTTATAAAAATATTCGTTATAATAATATTCGTTATAATAATATTCGTTATAATAATATTCGTTATAAAAATATTCGTTATAATAATATTCGTTATAAAAATATTCGTTATAAAAATAATCGTTATAAAAATATTCGTTATAAAATATTCGTTACTACTACTACTACTACTACTACTACTACTACTACTACTACTACTACTACTACTACTACTACTACTACTACTACTACTACTACTACTACTACTACTACTACTACTACTACTACTACTACTACTACTACTACTACTACTACTACTACTACTACTACTACTACTACTACTACTACTACTACTACTACTACTACTACTACTACTACTATTACTACTACTACTACTACTACTACTACTACTACTACTACTACTACTACTACTACTACTACTGATAAGAATGATAAGAATGATAAGAATGATAACAATGATAAGAATGATAAGAATGATAAGAATGATAAAAAAGATAATAATGATAACAATGATAAGAATGATAAGAATGATAAGAATGATAAGATTGATAAGAATGATAAGATTGATAAGAATGATAAGAATGATAAGAATGATAAGAATGATAAGAATGATAAGAATGATAAGAAAGATAATAATGATAAGAATGATAAGAATGATAAGAATGATAAGAATGATAAGAAAGATAATAATGATAAGAATGATAAGAAAGATAAGAATGATAAGAAAGATAATAATGATAGGAAAGATAAGAATGATAAGAATGATAAGAATGATAAGAATGATAAGAATGATAAGAATGATAAGAATGATAAGAAAGATAATAATGATAAGAATGATAAGAATGATAAGAATGATAATAATGATAAGAATGATAAGAATGATAAGAATGATAAGAATGATAAGAATGATAAGAATGATAAGAATGATAAGAATGATAAGAATGATAAGAATGATAAGAATGATAAGAATGATAAGAAAGATAATAATGATAAGAAAGATAATAATGATAGGAAAGATAAGAATGATAAGAATGATAAGAATGATAAGAATGATAAGAATGATAAGAATGATAAGAAAGATAAGAATGATAAGAATGATAAGAATGATAAGAATGATAAGAATGATAAGAATGATAAGAATGATAAGAATGATAATAATGATGATAATAATGATGATAATAATTATAATAATTATAATAATGATAATAATTATAATAATTATAATAATTATAATAATTATAATAATTATAATAATTATAATAATTATAATAATTATAATAATTATAATAATGATAATAATGATAATAATGATAATAACGATAATAATGATATATTGACATCGTTATTGTTTCTATTAAATATTCACTTACTACCAAAACGGCAAAATTACAGAAAAATCCTATTGGCGAAGGTGATTTACCATCCGAAAATATTACATTTATTGCAAACGAACAGTGCAAAGACAACTTCAACTCACGCTTTTTCCCAGATCCAATACCAACAACTGAATGGAGGAAAAACTCTAAAACAATTGACGATTTGGAAAATTTGGAAAATTTAAGTACTGACAAAATGGAAGTTCGGGAATTTTCTGGAATGAATAACATCATAGTTGAGGAGCGTGGCTCATTTAAGTTAGCTGTAGAAGTTGCTCATTTTGAGGTCAACTGTTTGCCCAGTGAGATAGATTCTTCAAATGTATCACCTATCAAGGATGCAATGGGTACAGTTGAAAATGAAAAGACGGTTTCTCAGCAAAATGTCAATATTAAAGGGGAGCTACCGGCAACCGAATCAGAAGCATTAGACAATCGAGACGAGCTTTTTTATGCTTTTGAAACTCAGAAAGACGAATCCAATGTCAAAAACAATATCCAGCTAGACACTAAGGACAGAGAAATTAGGCAAGTGGAACAATCGAGGGATGAAGATACAGGCATTTCCAAAATTTCGGACTTTAAAAACACATCCGAACAGGATGAATTATCAGAGGAATCTGAGACAATACTACTGGGGAATTTAACGAGGATAATAAAACATCCAAAGATGACATAAACAGTTCCGAAGATGAACGAGGAGAACTAACTTTCGAGTCAGACGAGAACGTTGCGATTTTCCTAAATGCATATGAGGAGCTCTTTCATGAGATTTTCAAGATTATTCCTAAAGTACCCAATCGCTTCAAATATGAAATATACAGTCTTCTGTTCCCGACACTTGAAATTGGATATACTCAAATGGTAATCAGCGGTAAGTTCCACATGGGCAGGGCATTCGTAGAGAGCTATCGGCACAACTTTGACCGTTCTTACACTGCCCTTTTGGATAAGCTATTGGAAACGCAGGACCAACGAGATAATCCATTTAAAGATATGAATTTGATTAATGACGTTAAGCAAAAGGTTTTTATATGCGAGAAAACTTACTATTTGTTGAAGATTCACCGTCAGGCGATGAGCCTCGACAGCACAGTCGCACCGACTTTACTTTATTGGAAAAGATTAATTGGACTATACCCAACACGCTTAACGCAAATAATGAAAACAGCACCCAAAAGGGCCGACGGAAGCGTTTAAAGAACAACAAAGCTTCTCCAACCAGAATTAGCAATTTGCCAACAGCCAATCACCTCTATACTCCAATACCAAAGCGTTGGGACTTGGAACGAGATAAGGAAGACAAGGATAATCGTGTGTCGCTTAGCCGCGATAGTCTGCCATCGGTCTATCCTTATACGACTAATGAGATTGCTGAGATTGTTACCTGTGCTGTGTTTTCGAGCAACACCACAATGCTTGCTGTTGGCACCGAAGACTCCGCGGTTCACGTCTTTACGCTGACATCCTCTAAGCTTTTGCAGCTCAAGTCAGCCACATTTCTCAAGCAACTGAACACCAGCATGTCAGGCATAGATGAGAGCATGCTGGACGCGTCCAAGACAAGTATGAGACGCAAACTATATGGTCATCGAGGTTCCGTATACCACCACCGTATTGCCACCACTTCGGATGATTGCACGGCACGTATTTGGGTGCAGGACTCCAAGAAATGTGTCTCCATTCTCTGTGGCCATCTGGCTGAGGTTGACTGCTGTCGCTTTCATCCAAATCTGGCCATATGGGACATCGTCAAAGCGCTCCAGGTGCGCGTTTTCACTGGCCACAAAGATGGCGTTAGAGCTTTGGCCTATTTTATGTGTGGAAGCTACTTGGTGTCGGGATCTGACGATCACTACGTAATTGTTTGGGACACTGACAAAGGGCAGTTGGTCAGTTGTCTGTCTCATCATACCTGTCCAATTAACTGCATTGAGTTTGAGCTGGACAGCAAGATGTTTGCGGTGGGCAGCCAAGACTCCCAGATGTCCATTTGGGATTTCGAGCAAATGACTAAGGAATAGGCCGATTCTAAACCAATGGAAATGCAAGACAATAATCAAAATAGTTATGCAAAACCAACTCCATCCGAGCTTAACAGTGAGGATTTTATTATCATATCATATCCTAACAATGGTACTCCATTCTATACACTACGCATTACAAGCCGAAACTTGATGCTTGGAGTCTGCGTCCAGCCAAAGAAGGCTGATAAACTGATTGATTCAAAACCATACGTTGACCGAAGGGAATGGCTCCAACTCTTGGATAAACTAATAATAAGGGCATACGATGGCATAGAGAATCCCTCCGATATAAATGAATCAAATGAAGAGATCGAGAACTCTCTATGTATGTCCGGAGTTATGTCTGTAGACGATGATGGCGATGATTGCGATGTTGTCTCCTTAAAGGATCATGATGTTAACACAAATGATAGTTATAAGGTGAATAAACTGGGTTCCAAATTAATTGAGTTGCTTCAATCTTAATTTAATCTCACACAATATAGAACCGAAAAAATTGTCATAATTTAAACCCCATTTGATATAATGCTGAATTTGTATCAAAACAAAACGGAAAGAATATAGAAATAAATAATTCCAATAGCATAAGCGCTGTGTGACTAACCCCAGAGGAACAGCAACAGTAACAATTTGACAGTTTCAAAAACTGGTCAGGCCACGTGGACCGCCTACCGCCTACCGCCTACCGCCTGCCCATCATCCGCCCACCAACCGCCCCCCAAGCGACCAGCCACAAAAGGCGTGCAAAATTTATAGACGCACGCATTAAAAGCCGCCAGGCACGCTCGACTAACTGCGTCGCACTCGTCCACGTCGTCTTGTTCCTGGATAGTGTCCTCTTTACGGGCAACTCTCTGCACCCACACACTACATCCCCCCTTACACCGAAAAGCGACAGGATAATATATTTACGCAACTTCTTATGCTTTTGTGGTGGTTGTAGTTGTTGCTGTACTTGTTCCTGTTGTTATTGCTACTGCTGGATCCACATAAAATAAAATATATATATATATATATAAAAAGTAAACGAATTCAAGTGCTGTCCTTGGTGTCCTTGTCCTGGGCTGCTGTTGTCATTGTTCTTGTTCTTGCTCATGTTGCTGCTATATTTGTTGTTGCTGTTGCAGGCAACATCTTGTGCCTCGTTTGTAGCAGTTATCTTTTGGTCCTGCTGAGCTGGCCGCGCGAAATGAAATTGTTTACTCCACTGTCATGTGCACGTGAGACGTGGACAGAACGCCGTGTCCTGGCTGCTCCTTCCGGCCCTTTAGCCCCGCTGCTATCAAAAAACGAAAACTCTCTTTTCTTTTTCTCCCCAACCAACCAAAAAAAACACAAAAAAATAAAAGAAAATTCAACGTAATAATTCTTTTCCGCTCGGATAAGGTGCGATAGGAATGGGAATGAGCGCAAAGTTTGGGCAGGGATCGGGCTGTCGGGCTGTCGGGCTGTCGGGCTGGTGGGGTGGCCAGGGCTTTTGCTCCGTAATTGTGCGCAATTTTTGTGGCGCTTGTGCTGCTGATTTGCCCACAGTTACAACATCTTCTGTTCAGCATTTTTCTTTCCGTTTTCCTTAGCTATTTTCTTCTCTGTGTTATTCTCTACTGACTGGCAATTCTGCCACTTTCCCCTCGCCCATCGTCTCTGGTGATTGTGGCCAATTGTGTGCAGCTTGCTTCGCCATTTTGGTCCACACACACATGTGATTCATACACATACCACCCACATGAGCATGAGCAATGGTTGTGCCCGGTCCTAAGCCTTGGCCATTATTCATGGGGCTTATTAGGGGACAGCGCGTAAAACTGTCGCAGCAAACAAAATAAACAGCACAGTCCATTTAACCGATTTCATGGGGTACAAAAGCAAAGCATAAAATAAATATTTATAAAGAAAACAATGTCCTGTCGTGGGAGGCGTGCGTTCTGCTGATGATGAGCAAACAACTTGAAGCGCAAGCATTTTAATTTACAATTGTCGCAGGCTGTACTTTTATTTGTCCTTGTCCTTGTCCTTATCCTTGTATATACCATTCCAGAGCACGACTCCTGCGGCGCACCAACCTGCACTTGACAGCCACTCACCAGTGTTCCCAGTTCTCAGCTCTCAGTTCGAGTTCCAATCAAACCATGGGCACCCCAAATAAGACCTTTCCATGTCTTTTTCTACCAGTAGCATTTGCCAGCGCAATGCACCCCGAAACGTACTAAACTTAAACCGCATATTAGCAGGCCATAAATGCAGGATGTGTTTTGGACTCGGTACTTAAATATGATAAATGCGCGTATTGTATTACATTTGGATTTAGGGCAGTGCCAAAGACAATAAATTAAGAGGGACACACACCGATAATTGCACACATGCTGCGCCTGCGCTTATCCAATGCGTTTTACCCAAAAAAAAAAAAAAGAAGCCATAAAATAAGAAACGTGCACCGGAGCAGAAATACGCTTGCAAATATGCTAAAGTACTTATATTATATATAATCATAGTTGTATTTTATATTACAGTATCATAATAATTATCAATTTTATAATTTCAAATTAAATTTATATTATACATTGCCATTGCCTTTGTATTTCGCAGAACTGCGAAACTATTGTACCTTAGTGTCAGTGTATGCAATGAAACCCGTAATTACTTATGGATGCAGACCAAATGCATACCTCCCAGCCCGTTCTCCAGTTGGCTGCCCAGTGAAACGTTTGCCAAATTTACACAAATAACATTTGCCTGGGTCGGCGGCAGTCTACCAACTACCGGAGTTAACTTTGGGCACTGGCTGCTTTATGAAGATTGGCCCGAAACGTGTTTGTGGACTGGCCAATAACGAGTTGTGGGCAAACTTCTTCGTATTCTTCCTCCACATTGCCTGGGCCGATTATTATGGGCAACGGTGCGCTGCAATTATGTCGTCCAATTAATATCAACACAGCGGGCGTCCTCTGATGATGGTGTTTGGGGGGGAAAGTGCGGAAAGGGGCATTCGTTTGTCGTTTAGTATTTAATGCTATTTTTAAAATTTATTGTCTCCGTTGGTATTCAATGTGGCCAGGACCACCCGTTGGCCTGGTTCAGCGATCGCTGAACTTATGCAAAATGATCTCGATCGATTTTGCGATTACAGGTAAGAAAAAGAAAGAAAAAAAGGATCTGTAGGGGCAGACATCAATCAAGCTGTCAATATGGCAATATATGACCAGTGCAAGGTGTCTGCATAATTGCAATGCCCAAACTTGATATTTATTATAATTTCCACACATCAGACGCAAGTGCAACTTGAAAACTGCAAACTGCAAACTGTTCAGTTCAGTGTTGATCATTATTTTTTACATGTAACTCAAAGTCATTACATTGATAGACTTTGCACAAGGGGCAGCTGCAGCCGTTGCAACGTGACATGCCGCATGCCGCAGGACGAGGAGCAGGTCTTGGTAGAAGCCAGAGTGGCAACACTGTACTGTGTACCCTTTAATTAACAATTAAGTTGCAATATGATGAGCAATTCAAATTCACCTTTTAATCCCGCTGCGAGTGGAACTAAACAGTTAATGGCCTCTCCTAGTCGCCAGTTGAATAAATTATACATTCAGCTCGTTCCTCACACGTACATGCATATTAAAGGATCGCCCGAAAATCTTCCCATGTGTCATGAGACTAGTTCAGGCTGCAGTTGCAGCTGCCTCACTTGGTCACAGATCCGAACTAACTGATAAGGTAGTCCAGCGTTTCTAGGGATTGTTGCTTTTAGCCGATGCCCACTTATCGCATAAGTTGGCTTTAATTGAATTTGTGGCGAATGTGCGTCAAGACTAGAGTTGCGAGATCATTATTTTGCGTGCCCCATTTTATTTTATTAATATGTTAAGGGCCACATTGTAATTTATACTTTGGCCATGTGGGGAAAGTATATAAAAAAAAAACCAACCTTAGGGCAACACGTTGCGATGCGATGCGACGCGCTGATGGATTACAAACAAATTGGCCAGCTACACAAATTTTTATGCAATTTTAATGAAATAAATGATCTGACATACTGGCAACAATATGAAGGGCTAAAGCTGCTCGAACCGGCTCGAAGGGCTAAGGGCAAGGTATTCGCCAACAAGTTCGATGATAGCGCACAATATTTTGTGCCGAGATCATAAGCGTTATCCAAAAGGTGATGAAAGTAAAAATTTTAGTACTACATTTTAGGGGAGAAAGACCCTCAAAAATTTTGGTAATAGTCCAGTTTGGCCTCCATTGGAGTTAACGTGCACAACAGAAACGCCTCAAGGTGTGCTCATCATTATCCCAGCTTTCACTATAAATTACACTTATCTGTTTATATATGTTTATATGCATATATTCTGTGTGGATATATGTTTTTGCATTAGTATTCTAAGCATGGCTCCCTATGATAATTAGGCTTTGGTATACAATTTGAAAATGCATATAGTATTAACATTATTATTTTTCGTCGAAAAACATGCCAGCAGCGACATGAGAATGCGAATGCAATTGGCAAACTTTGAGGCGAATTGCCATTGTTTATGGCCCTGATACACGCACTACTTAGCCACAGGTACAGGTACAGAATATTCCTCTAGCCCCTGTCCCTCTCCCCACCCCACCGCTCATTCAGATAGTCAACGCCGATAACTGGCATAGTTAGTTGAGCTTGTGTCTAGTTGCATACATTCTACTTAAATGGTTCGTTGTGCGGGACAGAGTCACAAGTAAACAATGCTTCATGCATGCAACTGCTGTGGCAAGTTGAACTGGGGTAATGCCTAATTATGGGGCGGGCGTTATCGTTGGCAAATCGGCCATCAAATATGCAGCGTGCAACGCGTGCATAGATAAGAACAAACATAAATTTGCAAAAGTTATATGAGCTGCAATCATGAAAAGTTCTCTCTCTTTCACATAATAACCCAACGTCAGCAATTAACACATTGTGCTCCTTTGATAAATTCAATTTTCTATATGACATTGGCTCCAAAACTCAACATGTGGTGAATAGAGCAACGGCCTCTCACCTGTCTCTCTGCCTCTGCCTCTGCCAATCGTCATGCAACAACAAAATCGATATACGTTGCATGCAATGCGAGGCGAGACGAGACTGAGCCAAGCTTCTGCTAGTGCTGCCGCTGCTGCTGCTGCTGGTGCTGCTCTTGGCCACGGCCTCTCTGATAGCATGACGACATGGCAGGGCGCACAGGAAGCTGAAGCTGAAGCTAAAACTGATGCTGATGCTGCTGAGCATGGGGCAAGCGACAAGCGACGGCAACATGCGCCCGGCATTATAATGCCAGACGCGACACAGACCGACCCCACACACACACATACACACACACACACACACATACACACACACACCAACATACGCACCGAAGACAGGGGGAAACTGCTAAAACGAACTGCTGACTGGCAACGTTAAAACCGGTAAATCTTCATAGAGTTTACTGCGTACGTTGCTCTGCGCTGCTCGAATACTCTAACCGAGTCCATCAGCATCTTAATATTCTTAAGCAGAATGTAATGGACAAAAGGACAACATTTCTGATAAAATGATAATATTAACAGCAACTAAAGACAAATCTCACACCAAGTGCAGCCCAAAAACCGAGGGATCTATATTAATAAAAGTTCTCAAAGATTTATTTTAGAGTATTTAAATTTCGGTGCACTAATTTTTAGCTTGCGCTGCAGACAACGCTGCTGCCGTAGACGATGAGGGTTTATTTCATGCTTACTTTGGCTTTCTTGCCAGCACCGTAAGCAGCCCTCCCCTTCTAATACTAAGCGCAGTGGATTTGCCACCACCCAAGCAAACCTTGCCACCCAACCACCCAACCACCCAACCACCCAGTTACCACTGAATTTTCTCTCTGGCCTGCTACTTTTGCACATTCTTTTCAATTTCGACGGCGGCGCTGGTTCGTTTGGGTTGGCTGACTGGCTAAGGCATTTTCTTTTGCGAAACTTTTGCAATTTTCTATTAAAGCAATACACACACACACACACACACATATATACACACATGGTTGGCTCTTGTGCGGTTCATGTTGGTGGTGTAGTCGTGTGTGTGTGTGCGAGTGTGTGTGCGAGTGTGTGTGCGTGTTCTCGTGTGTTTCTTTTTCATATGAAATGGGAAATTTTCTTTATGTGTTGGCGCATGGCTTTTGTTAGTTTTTGGCCCGTGCGTTGGCCAAGTGAAATGGCTTTTCATTCCCATTCCAATTCTCGCTCTCTCTCTCTCTCTCTCTCTCTGCCTTCCTTCCTCTAACTCTCTCGTTCTCGTTTTGCTAATTTAACAGTTATTCAGCAAATGTATTTTCAAGCAGCACCGCCATGTTTGTTCGCACATAACCTCAAAACTTTATACGCATTTTACCAAATTGCGTGTGCCTTTTTGTTGCAATAGAAATACAGCAAAAACATCGAATCGCTGAACAACTTTTTGCCTTTGACTTTCGCCACTGAAGCGTTGCATAGTTCTTGGCGTTTTGTGTGGTTTTTGCTTTTAGCCAAATTTGCTGGGCGCTTACAAACAGTGCTTAAAGCCTTTAAGTAACTTAATCAAGCCATTGGCCTGTATCTAATCAGTCAGCGTGCTTGAACCTCATTCATGCCTCAGTTGTTGTTGAAATTTGTTAACACTTCAGCGCCACACGCACAACCCAATGAGAATCACAAGGAACGGCATGTAACACATTTGAATGTGTGTGTTTTGACCAAAAGTTGGTTAACCGTAAGAGCATCCATATAACTTCAAAGGTTTCCACGAGCTCTGCTTGATCAGTGAATAGCTTGCTATATATACTCTGCATAATAAACTAGATACATATTTGCATGGTATTAAATATTAAATTTATACTTATTAAACTTAAGATTTTATGTGTTTCGAGAATTTTATTGAAATTGCCATTTGAATTTCATTTTAGATGATGAGTTCTCGCCGTTTAACTGTGCACGTTCACCTGAGTCCAATGCCATTTTATCAGCTGTGTGTGTGTGTGTGTGCAAAAAGGGCCATAAGCACATTTGGGCCAACAGCCCGTCATTGACATGGTCACTGGTTACAGGTCCCGGCGGTTGCTCAGTCCATTGTCCTTTGTCGTCCTTCCCCTTGACTGTGTGGCTGGAGTCTAATGTGCTCGTGTCGCTGGCAAAAGCGTTCAAAGCCATTTTCTATTTTTATGTGCGCACAAACTGTAAAAAAAAAAAATAAAAATGTGAGAGAGGCAGCAACAGCAGCTGAGTAGACGTTATAAAAAGGCAGTTTCGCAACGGTGGCCATAACAGCATGGCCAGAACCAACCCATCGGCCAAGTTAACTGCATTTTAACGCGCATTTCAATTTGGAACGGATATAATTTATAGACGACTGACTGGCGCTCGCTTATGTGTCCAAGTCCAAGTCCACATCCACGTTTACGTCCATGTTTCCATCCAAGTCCAAGTACGAGGCACAATGTTTGTTGCCTCCAAATTGAACCGTTCGCTTGACTGCTTGTCCAACCACCCACTATATTCCTCTGTCCGGAGCAGCGAAGACATGGCAATATCTGCATCCCATATTTATCTAGATTTTGTTTTGCCAGCTCCGACATCGCCCGTTAATGTGCAAAATTTAATAATAAAGTATTACGACCCAACGGCGGTTAAAGAGTTTAATGTTCTTCAAGTTGCTGTTGTTGGAGCCGCTGCTGATGTGGCAAATGCAATTTCATCAAATTTGCATTTGCTTTTGCAGCATCAGTCAGTTGCAGCCAGCCTTAAAGTATGTTGCAAACAATTTACTTGCCAAATTTGGTCTATAACTGCAACTGACTGCCCGGCCTGACAGTATCGTTGCCTCGCTGTTGTCCTTCTCATGTTGATGCTGAACCTATTTTTTTTTCTTCCCATTTTTTGTATTATCCTCGCGCATTTTTCCACTTTTCAAAATGTCTGCGTGTTTGAATTGAACAATAACCTTAAGTTGTTGTCGTCGAAATAATATTTTCTGTGTCCTCCAATGCTGATTTCTCATACAAATAAACGTGCGTCGTTGTCTTTCTTCTCCCTCACTCTCTCTCTCTCTAACTCTCTCTCTCTCTCTCTCTCTCTCTCTCTCTCCCTCTCTCTCTCTCACTCGCTGTCTCTCAGTCTCCCCCATAACTCTCTGCCTCGTCGCTTGAATTCCTTCCCTGCTGTTTGCGCTACAGCGAAAATCGCAAAGCAATCAAATAAAATTTGAATAAAAGATTTTTGTCTGTCGTTGATTTGCGAAAAGTACAACAACAGCAACAAATGGCAGAAACAACAACAACAAATTGAAAATAAGAAAATGATGGCCGGCAACTTGTGCGCCTTTTCCATGGGAGATCGACTTCAGGGTTGGCTGGGAGTACATATATATACTTACATTGGAAAATGGGAAGTCGGTGAAAACTGAAGATGTTTCAATGTACAGTTTTGGTAAAGTTTTTCTGAGCTGGTATAATCAAAAAGACCTATGGAATAAGAAAGGAAACCCTTGTTAATTGTGCGCTTACCAAACTTAAAGATACAGTAAACCCAAAATTCAACACACACAAAATGTATTTAAATTTGTTGCATGCTTATTTAATTATTTCCTTAAATTTGTACAAAGACAACAGTTTGACACTGACCTTGACCCTGACCGTGTACGTGAATTTATGTTGGCTTTAGCCTTGACCGAAATGCTACGAAATGCAAATTAGTTCAACCCACAAACGAACCAAGTAAAATAAAAACAAAAACTCATTACAAAACACTGCTCCACGCGACACTCCGTGCGGCCCTATTTAATTTCATACCAAATTAAACAAGAGGAAGAGCCAACAGCAACAAAGGCGACCCACATAAATGACGTCACCGAAGGGCAGACACAAAACGTGGCAGCAGCTAAAACCTAATTAGCCAACGACCGCGTCGCGTCGCGTCGCGTTGCCAGCATCGTCAGCGTCTCCAGTGTCGCATTATTTTCAGTGTCACGGCCGGCGACCCGAAGCCCAGTTTGTTCAGACCCAAAGATGACCCCAGCTTCGAGAGGGCCCACATTAAATTACGAAACCGTCCAGCGTGGCGGGGCAAACGGCAAAACAGTTATTAACGCGGCCGGCCAAAAAAAGAAGGTCGCGACGCTAAACTTGGTAAAGATATGTATGCTAGGCAAAAGGGAAAAGGGAGAGTAAACGGCTTTTGTTGAGATGCTGTTCTGACCTTATTGCGAAAGTGTTGACCGCAAAACGTGCTGCTGCCACTGGCGAAGGGAGTGGGGGTGGGAGGGTTGGAGCGTGGCAGCAGCAATTGGTTGGCCACCATTTAGGTCAAAGTTGGCAGCAGCTGGCGCTAATGTAATTAACACCAACTCGCTCACACAATCTCTCTCTTTCTCTCATCAGCACACACATCTTGGCCTGCTCTCGCTCTCTATTGCTCTCTGTCTCTCTCGCTGGAAAGCAGCGCAATTGGCTGTCACTTGTAGCAGGCGCACAGCACTGAAAGCTAATGTTTTTAATTAACTTTTGGCGCTTTGCAGTCTGCCTACTTGCCACTTGCCACCTCCCCAATTTGCACCACCAGAGCGGTCGGCTTTTTGCAGTTAATATATGTGGCTTTGGCTGCTGCTCGTGGCAACAAAGCTCTTCACTCTGCTCTCTCTCTCTCTCTGTGTGTGTGTGTGTGTGTGTGTTTTGTGTATGAATAATGTCCTTGCCGCAGTATGCAAGTATTTGTAGGTGTGAATTTGCGTTGAGTCTGGAGCCAAAAAGCCACTGGGCGAGCAGCAATTTGTGAATGACATTTTTGAATGGAATAAGCAATAGAAGAGAGACCAAGAATACCCTTAAAGACAGAGTGAGAGAGAGAGAGAGAGAGAGAGAGAATGTATTAGTTAGAGTGGAAATAAGCTGGAGCTGCTCTGAGTCTGACAGCTTTTGAATGATAATCACAATTAAGCTCAAATGCCATTAAATACACTACATTAAAAAATATAATTTTTATATTTTATTAATGCTCCTAATTCAAGGCAGCTTCTGCCAAAGCTTATTAAAAATTAAACTATTAAAATGTATATTACCTACATAATTACCAGCTATCAATATCGAATTGCAGTGTTAAGGACAGTCCTCAATTAACAACCCTCCGAATTGCACAGGCAACTGTCAAACTTGGCAAACTGACAATACAAATTATCACTTATTGCCATTGATTATTGTCAATTGCCAATTGCCAATCAATTTTGGCTGGCAGTCACAGGAGGGCGGCAAAAATACCAATTGCAAAATGCCAAATGCCACAACGTCACGTCAAAGTCCCAGCTAAGGGAGAGGGGTGTGTGGGGTCGTTGAATGCAATCTTTTGTTGTTGTTGGTAGGCCCACAAAAGGCACTCAATAAAGCAAACTGAGCCAGCCTGCCAGCCTGCTGACTGTTTATTGTGTGTGCCGTGTCCTGGCCATGCCAACTCTCTGCACTTGACTTCCCAGCTGAACAAAGGACATGCATGGAAAAAAAAAAACACAAAGCCATGCTGCATGCAACACACTCTGAATGTTGCAATTAAGCACAGCAGATCTCGAAAACGACATCGACTCAGAAATACAGAAACCCCTATTGAGCCTCCATCGATATTTCAAGTTACCCTTTTGTATCTCTGTACTCCGGACACCCTTTCCAGCACGTTGTTGTTGTTGTTGCGTGCATTTGCATAATTTGCATATAATTCTCTGTCAAACTGTTAGAGATACAAAACAACATCGAAACATAAAAAAACCGCCGCTCATGTTTTTCAATAACTCTATGCAAATTCGGTCGGCGTGTGAAAATTTCATACCACTGTCAAACAGGCAAGACAACTGCTGCTGCTCTCGATAGAGAGAACCACCCGTAAGAGAAATACTTCAAAATAACAAAAATATAAAAAAAACCAACTTCAGCTTTTTTTTACTTCTACAGTCTATAAATATTCAAGCGTTGCATTGGCAAAAGTTTTACTTCAACTTTTAATGCTGCGACAGCTTAAAACAATAAAAAAAATACGCGCGAGCTTTGGTCAATTGGCATCGGATAGGAATTTATATATCTTTATATATATATTTTAAATATATATATTTAAATATATATATACTTACAAGCTGCAGAAAACTGGAACCAAAGTTTTCACGCCGTTTAGCATTTTGTTACGCTGATTTGCAGGGGCAACTGTGACTGTGTGTTGCAAACTGGGAAACGTTAAAGTTTTTGCCACAAATGCGTGGTGGAAACAACAAATTGAAAGTAACAACTGTCGTGGCACAGTCCAAAGCATGTATATCAACAAATACAGTTGTCATTATGTTGAAAGGATCCAGTTGCAATTGGAAAAAGCAAATAAGACAGCTTAAGCCAGGATTTCGTTGATTTAAGGAAAACTAAGCGAAACATTGTATTGAGTGTAGCAGAGGACATAATAGCAATGGCACCATAAACTATATCTATATATAGGTTTTACGATCGCACTCGATTAAATGGCACAACCATTTAGCGCAGTAACTCATTAGTTAAAAGTTTTGTTTGTCTGTGGTTGCTCATTCAAATCAATATCATGCATCATAAAATACCATTCCAGAAATAAAAAATAATGTAAAAATCCAGTGGATGAAATGACTGGGCCAAAAACGCATGCAGTTGGCCAATTAGCACGCCATAAAATGCACGAAACGAGCAAAAGCAACAGCCAAACGGTAGCGCCTTGCAATTAGCCAACTTAATTAAGTCTCGGACGTGAAAAAAGTGCCTTAAAACGGACGCCTTTTGCGAGCGAATTTGCATAATAAAAAGCAAATTAAGTGTGTTTAACTAGCTCTTAAAGGTGCGGCGAACCAACCAAGCAGACAATAACATTCAGATGTATAATAATGCGGCAAACAACAACGACAACGATGGGAACCCAACTTGCCATCTTGTGTCCCATGTGGAGTGGTGCAATTGTGGCTGGATTGCAGCCATGCCAAGTTCAATTTATATGCAGCCAGTGGGTAAGCAATTCTGCAAAATTCTGCAACTCCCATGCATGGTTGCCCCTCATCTACTCCTCCCCCCAATGCTACCATTTATAGTTGGTACCATAAATTTGGGCAGTCGGCCATGTCCGAGCAAATGGCGAACTGACCCACGCCGCAGCCACAAACTTAATTTCGTTTTTGTTGCCAAAAACAAAGGCTGCCCAGCCCATAAAAACAACAAGAGTAACAACAAAAGCGCAAAATAAAAGTGCCATACGATCCTACATAGTATATCCCACACTACTATATATATATATATATATCGGAGCTACTACATACAGTTGGCAGGCAGTGGCTCAGAAGCGGCATCGACATTTGGGCCAGCCCATTGGCCATTTGGCCATTTGGCCATTTGGCCAGACATTTGTCTGCAACAGACGTCGCCTCGGGGCGTGCACTTTGTTTACATTTGCCAAAAAACGGCAAGTTCTGTTCTGGTAGCAAGTTTATTAGGGCGTATGATTAATTGCCCCTCGCAGGCGCCGGCACTATTCAGCCGCAGGCAACATTTTGAGGAAGCTAACCAAAAACATACAATGACGTGGCTCAAATATCTTCGCTTACTTATAAGAAATTGACGGTCATTATTACAGTTTTTACTGCTAGCGATGCCCAAGACAATTCCCCCCAAAGCCAGGGAGTAATAGGTGGGCGTGGCTTTATGGTAATTAATACTGACATAATCAAGTTTATGAGCAGTACTTGAGTACAAGTACAAATAAAAGAAAGCTGACTTTTTTTAACATTAACTTTATTTCTAATATTAATATTGGTCTTGCCACAAAATTCCATACTTAATGATAAAGAATTATTGCCATTAAGTTTTCATCTCTTCCACTGTAATTATAATTAGAGGCAACTTTATTGCTCATTGAGGCAAACCACTTCAGTTAAGCCATCGAATTCCCATTCTCAATGGGACGCGGCGGCGTCTGCAATGTGCTCACTAATTTTTTGCAATTGTATCTTTTGCTTTGAATGCGATATCTATGAAATCTATCCATCTATCTATGGCTACTTGTAACGGTATCTGTGCATTGTGCATTGCCAACCTGACGCTGGAGAGCATTTCAATCAAAACCGCACTAATGAAGCCCATTGAAAATGCAATGCTTAAGCAGCAGCTTTCGATTGAAAATGCCCCCACTCCCTCTCCCCTCTCACCTACCACTCCCACCATCTACACACTTCGTTGCCCCCTCATCGGGCCAGCATAACCACATTTCAAAGCGCAGAGATCCAATTCCCCAGGCGCTAGCAGCTTTCCGCTTGGCGTCAATTTTAATGGGCGCGCTTTATTAATGACATTTTCATTTCAATTGCATTGGCGATGGGAAAAAAAACAGTTAAAAAATAAAAAACAGATGCGTATTTTTTTATCTTGTATGTTTGTGTCTATCTTGTCAGCATAATTATGAGTAAGTCACAGGGCAAAAGTCAGTAGGCAGAGCATGGCTATCTATCTATCTCTGTCCCACTCTCTCTCTCGAGCAATTGACTTTTATTTTTGCTTACTTGTGAATATTTTTATTCATGTGTATGAAAAATGAGGGGGCGTGGCAACCAAGTGATATGTTTTTTTTTTCAAGCTGCAGTTGTTTTTTTTTTTGATGATGATATTGTCGGTGTTGTTTGACGCTTGAACTATGCTATTCACTTGCCATGCAAGAGGTTGCACCACATCACACCACACAACACCAGAGCAGCCCAGACCAGATCAGGCTCAACCACATTAAGCCAGTGAGCCAAGAGTTAACCACTGGCAAAATAGAGTTCTTGCTGTTGCCAGGTGTTGCCTTCGAGTATTATATATATATTTTTGCACATTTCTTTATTTTCATGTTGCCATAATTGCGTCGTCGTCGTCGTCGGCGTCGGCTGCAATTCTTTTGTCCAAGTGTGCCTCATCAGCGTCGACCACCAACGTTCGCATCCGCTCAGAATATGCCCCATCTTGTCTGCCCCTCCCAACGGATCCCTCTCTCTCTCTCTTCATCTCTTTTACTCAGTCATGCTCGCGGTAATTAAAGCGAACTGCAAAATTTTGTGTTTTTTTTTCGGCGCTTTTCAGCGTTGTAATTAAAAATTGCAAAAGTATTTTCTTGTTTTTTCCGCATGTTTTTGCATTTTTTTTTTTTGGTTTTTACTGCTGCTGGGAGAACAAATGCTGAAAAGCTGAGTGGGAAAACCGCGTCAAAAGCAACAGAAATGCATTGGACAGCCCTTTTCTCCTTGCCGGTAGGACTTGGCTGGGAGTGGCCCTTGGCTGGTTAATTTTTTTTTTTTTTTATATGTTTTGTGTATGGCATTGATATGGCAAAAAGCTGCACGGATTGTTGTCATTTCAGCCATGGAATGAGGAAACCGCAACTTAAAGCTGACTAAAGCTCAAGACTTTATTAACGCATGCAAGGACTACAAGTGAAGATGATTAAAATGGATAATAAAGATACTTTCTCAAGTTTAAAATTCGATCTTGTCTTTTGTTATTTATATAATATATTATAAAAACCTTTTACAATCTTGGCTGCTGTCAAATGTTGCCGCAGCCACTTGACAACTCTCACTCCTAATTTGCAGCCGAAAAAAAAGAACCACATTTTGGGGCTAATCACGAAAAACTGTCAACTAGCCATAAATAAATAAAAAATTAAGAAAAAAAACCCCAGAGAAACCAAAAACGACAAAAATTCCCAAATTAAATTAGGCAGGCAGACAAAAGGCAAAAGGCCTGCAATTTACAGAAAAGTGCCAGCAAATCAAATTGCCTTATAACCAGATCCCAGTCAGCAAATAAAACGATCGCTGTCCAATTCCCGTGTGGACAATTGCAACGGAGGAATAAGCGGTTGCAGCAGTCACAGCCGCAGCCACCAGACACAACCAGAATCGCTGACAGAGCAGCATGCAGCATGCAACAGCAGCAGCAGCAGCAGCAAGAGCCAAGTAAATAATTTCATCTTGCCATAAAAGTGGTGTACGGCGAGGGTGGGCAGTGCCGGTGTGTCAGGTATTGGTGGGGCGGGGAATGCTGGTAGATGGCAGCATCTGTCAATTGCTTGGAGATTGATGCCCCTGGATAATAGCGACGCGAACAATTTGCAGACGACAACACGCCACGGAGCCAACAACGAGGTGGTCGCCTGTCCCCAGACAAAGTGAATGACAACTCTTTAGACTCGGGCTGGCTGGCTGGCTGGCTGACTGGCTGGTAACGGGATTTTTAAAGCAAGTTATTTGCCCAAAAATGGTGGCAACAGGCGGCGAAGTGTCGCAGTGCCGCCGACAAGTGACAACGGCGCATGCGTGACTTAGCCAATGTGGCCCAATGTGGCTTCAATGTTTGTGCCGTCGTCTCCCGATTGTTGGCCAAAGATTGCCAATTGGCAATTGGAAGACACTCATTGTTGGATGGTTGGCTGATATGGATATATGGTAAATGCAACATTGACTGACACTTTGTCAGCATACGCAACTTGGACAAATTTGCCTTGTTTCCCACATGTGGCAGCAGTGGCAGCTGCAGCTTTGTCTGCCTTCCAAGATCTGTGTGACAAGGCAAAGGGGTTTTCATGCTTAAGCCGCCAGCTGCCTGCCTAAACATTCCTAGACAAAGACCACATTGTTTGTGGCGAGCACAGAAGCAGGAGTCGAGGTAGGGGCTAGGAGCAGGATGCAATAAAACGCAGTCGCAGGTGCATCAAATGTTGGTCCAAGTCCCAGTCAACATGTTGCCAAGTCATTAACTTGAGCCTGTTTCAGCTTTTGTTACATGTTTCTGATTACTGCTGCCGCTGTTTCTGTTGCTGTTGCTGTTGCTGCACTTGTCGCAGAGGGGGTGGGGCAGCTGCAACAAAAGGCGGCCAGGACATGGACATGGGCTGTTTTGTTGTCGGTTGTCGGCCGGATAATTGCAACAGAAACAGAACTTAAGGGGCAGCTGCGACGGCGATGGCGATGGCGTTGGCAGCGCCTTGAGCGTTTAGGCCATTTGAAAATTGCAGCCCTACAGCTGACTGCTTCTTGTGTGGGAGGGGGGGCCGGGTTTGAGGCGGAGTGGTTTGAGGAGGTGCCTCACAGAAGCAGCAGCGCCAGCCAGCAACCACTGTTGTTGTTCCCGTTGTTATTCCTCCATCTGCGCTGCCATCGTGTGTGTGTGTTTGTCTTGCTCATGTGCGAATTTTTATGGCCAAGCAAACAACCCCCAAGTGGCACGCACACACACACACACATACATACACATATGAGTTTTATGTTCAAGTGTGCATGTGTGTGCGTGTGTGTGTGTTTGGCAATGTCAACTGGGGCGGCTACAAGCTGCTAAGTGCACTTGCCCAGTATTTCTTTGCCTTTCATTTGTTTCTCCTTTGCCATTTATCTATACGTGAATGCGAGAGGTTGACTTGGGGGTGGTGCTATTGCCGCTGACACTCCCCTCACCACTCACCCCTTACCGACACATGTGCTGCTTTTATTTTGTATGTTTTTTTTCCTGCTCAGTAAATGCCATGAATATATAATGCACTGCACTTGAGGCGCTCCTCCCACTCCCACTCTCACTCCCACTTCCACTCCCGCTGCTCACTCGCTAGTGACAAAAGCGGGCGGCTAATTCAAATGATGGGTGCGGGACTCACTCCGTCAGATAACTGCATTCTCCAAATGTTGCCAGAGGATGCAAGCATTCCCAATCTCTCATCCCCCACCAGCTGGGCAGCATCTTTGTTCACCATCCGTTGCCGTTGCCAGTCGGCCGGAAAGTAATTAAAATCTGCGCTTAAGTGCAGGTCCTTAAAAGCAAGCGAACATAGAGCGCGGGCGCGGGAGGGGGCCGAGGCGAGATCTAGCAACAAAAGTGTTAAAAGAGCTACTGAAATATGCAAAATGAAATATTTAATAGGCCTGCAGCAACCGCCTGAAAAACAGAGTAAAACATTTCAGATTGAGCAACTGGCAGATTAGTAAAGTGATTGGCGCCATCTATGGAAAGCAGTTGGCACAAATCTGTGCTTCCTTGCTGACAAACCACATTTGCATATCCTTTTTCGACACACTAGCGCCATCTGGCGCCATATGAAAACTGTTCCCAAAATCACATCGTAGACACAAAACATCGCAACGGGAACAGCTGCCCAGCCCAGCACATAGCACATCGATTGTAGGGGTTGACTGAGGAAACATTGCAGCGATGTTAACATCGCCACAATTGAGTTCCACTCAAGCAGGACGCACTCAAACTGAAACTCAATTACCCCTCCAAATTAACCACTCCACTCACAGCGCTGCACACAGGAGCAATCTTGAGTGAAAGAGAGAGCAGCATAATAATTGAGCCAGCTGCAAATTGCCTCGAGTGGCAATCGAATGAGTTTCGAGTTGAGCGCTAATTAATCGAGACTCGCTGCAATAATAAATTGTTGTCGTTTTCTTTTGCTGATGCAGAATTAAATAATTAAAAATAGCTAAAGTTTTAAAACCACCCAAACCAAAGAATGCGGGCCATTTTTTAATATGTTACAAGCATATCTACAACGCAATCGGATAAAGTTTTGCCCTCTGCCAAACGTAGATGCAGGTAAAAGTTTTTCCACAAAAATACATTCAAATCCCATTTTTGTTCAATGCTGCAAATGAGCAAAAAATGCTTGAAATGAAGTGGGAGGCTGAGTTGGGTGAGTTGGTCACAAAACTGCGAAAATTGAAATGAAAATTACCCATTGTGGCAGCAGCATTTCAATTTTAGCTGCCATCTTGCACGTGCCTCAGCCTTGTGCCTCGTGCCCTGCGCTCCTCTCGTCCCTGCTCTGCTCAGCTCTGTTCTGTTCTGCTAATGGTCCGTGGCAGTTCCTGGTTTCTGCCTGGACTGCCAGCTCCAAGCCATCCATAAAGCCGGCTTTTGCATTTTATTCATGTCGAGCGACGTCAACGTTCGACTTTATTAGTTATTTTCTGCTCAATTTGTTCTTTGGACGCAGGATAACAAGAAAAATTATTTTCAATTCATTCAACTTGAACACATTTAGCATAATGGAAGAAAATAATAAGATGAAAAAAATATATGAAATCGTTAGTTAGTTCAGTGCAGGTGGCAAGTAAATCCATTCATTGGCACTCGAGCGAGTAAAGTCCCAATTTATGGCTCAAACTGGCTATTGCGTTTTGGCCTTGCAGTCTGGGCACGTACTAGACCTGGTTTTCAAAGCACGTGATAAGCAATTACAACTCTTGACTTTGAAATTCAATTCCACATATTAGAGTGTCACAAACAATGTAAATATAATTAAAATAAGATGTTAAATTTGTTAAATATATATATATATTAATAAACCAATAATTGTTTATTTGTGTTAATGTTGATACCGCCTTCGTTTCCTGATTTGTACATGTCACTTGAAGCCCGCCAAATCTCTTCCAGCAATGCTCAACGGTCAACGGAGGTAACTCAGTCTGGTTCAATCCATTACCCATCCATGAGAATCTCGCAGCTGCGACGATTTGTAGTTCTAACGCCTAATTAAATTCTTGTACAAGTTAGAAACTTTAAGCACAATTATCAACACTTGGCCAAGGCGTCGTGATGGGGCACAAAAAGTTGTCGGACACGCCCAGTTCGCTGCAGTTAATCGGACAGTATAAAAGTCGAGTTCTGGCCACATCCTGTACAGTCATAGCAAGTGAACCTGAGACATAAGGTGACAATAAATGGAAACCATGACGGAGAAACCTCGCACCTTTGGGGATATGATGCAGATGCCTGTGCTCTTCTACAAGACAATCGGCGAGGACATCTATGCCCATCGCTCCACCAATCCCTTGAATTCGCTGCTGCTTAAAGTCTACCTGTATGCGGGTTTCATCAACTTCAATCTTCTGGTGTGTGGCGAGCTGGTTTTCTTCTACAAGTCAATTCTGGACTTTGAGACAGTGCGACTGGCCATTGCCGTAGCTCCTTGCATTGGCTTCTCTCTGGTGGCCGATTGTAAGCAGCTTTATATGGCGTTTTATAGGAAAACGCTGATCCAACTGCTGGATGACCTTGAGGAGATGCATCCCAAGACACTGGAGGCACAGAGCCTCTACCAAATGGCCGACTTTGAGCGCACCATGAAACGTGTCATTAGAATCTTTACGTTCCTCTGCCTGGCATATACCACAACTTTTACTTTATATCCGGCGGTGAAAGCGACGATCAAGTTTAATTTTCTGGGCTACGAGACATTTGATCGTAATTTTGGTTTTCTCATTTGGTTCCCCTTTGATGCAACCACCAAAAATTGGGTATATTGGATCACTTATTGGGATATTGCGCATGGCGCCTACTTGGCTGGCATTGCCTTTCTATGTGCAGATCTGCTGCTCGTCGTGGTCATCACCCAGCTGTGCATGCACTTCAATTACATATCGACGTGCCTTGAAGCTCACCCATGTAATCCGGATCATGACAAGGAGAATGTTCGCTTCTTGGCCACGATGATTGAATATCATGATAAGTGTTTGTTGTAAGTGAAAGGCAAAAGAATGTCTTGATTCACATTTCTAATTATTTTTTAAGAGTTTCATTGGCTTATTTTGAAGCAGTCAATTTGGTTGCTAAACTCATTTGTTATCTGTTAAAGGCTCTGCGAACAAGTCAACAGAATGTACAGTTATTCGCTGCTACTCAACTTTTTGATGGCCTCAATGCAAATTTGCTTCATTGCCTTCCAAGTGACCGAGTCCACAGTGGAAGTCATCCTGATCTACTTCATCTTTCTAATGACTTCGATGGTGCAAGTGTTTCTGGTTTGCTACTACGGCGATGCATTAATAGCAGCGGTACGTGACAATTAAAGTGATTAAAGTGATTCTGATTCTGGTTTTTTTGCTGAAAATGAATACACCTTTTGCAGAGTCAGCGTGTGGGTGATGCGGCCTACAATCAGAACTGGTTTCAGTGCAGCAAAACCTATTGCATCATGCTCAAGATGCTCATTATGCGCAGCCAAAAGCCAGCCATGATAAAGCCGCCCACATTTCCACCCATTTCATTGGTTACCTACATGAAGGTGAGTGGGTTTCTCAAACTTCTAATAGACCATTTACAGTTTTTGTGCTTTTAGGTGATCAGCATGGCGTATCAGTTCTTTGCATTGCTGAAGACAACCACTGATCGAAACTAAGTAAAAAAAAATCAGAAACCATTTAATTCCTGCCATTTCCAATGGATAATTCCGCTCCAAGCAAAGCTATGCGAATAAAAGTTCTCCTCCTGCAAGTCGCTTCAGTTCCCGATGGGTGCCAGCTACAAGCCTAATGATGTCCACTACACACTTTGATAATATTTAATTAAAAATCGCATTTAAAATTAATAAGCTTAAATTGAAATCAATATCGCCTGAACGAGCACAAACGCAAAAAAATAAAATAAATAGAAGAGCACACGGAGGAAAACAATTTTTCAAAAAGAATACAACAGCAGCAATAAGAAATAATTTCACATAGAAACAGAAATCTGTGATGCCCTCCCCTCCCCCCACTGGGGCGTCCAGCATAAAAAGATGCCTGGAGCAATCTCCCCATCCGCATCCACTCCACAGCTGGTAATAAAAGGAACAACATAAAACGCAATCACAATCATCGACAATAATCCGGCAGCAGCAAAAAATGCTTATTATAAAATTTCACAGTTTTTCAATGAGCGGCAAAAAGCAGCAAAAAGCAAAGCAAATCAACAAAAAACAAGCAATAACAAAAAATGGAAAACATGAAATAAAAAACAGCAATGGCTTTTCAAAATCATAATGGCAGCTAGTAACAAGAGTTTTGTGTACAAATAAGTGGAAAAAAATTGCCAGGCATAACGATCAGCATCCACATCTACATCCTCGTCCTCGTCCTCGTCCACGTTCGCGTTCCGTTCGCGTCCATGTCCATGTTGGCGTCAATGAGAGCAAGCAAATACCACGTCAGCAGCTCCAATGGCACCACAGCGTTCCCTTCGCCAGTTCGCCAGTGTACGTCACGCGCAACCACTTAAAAAACCTTGAGCCACCCACATCAACACCCACATCCACATCCACATCCAAATCCACACCCATTACCAGGCCATTCCCCATTCTCAATGCCCCATTGCCCGTTCCCCATAAAGTTCTCCTCGTTGCATTTTCCCTTAACAGGCCGTTAGTCGTTATTATTTTGGTCCATTGACGCTGCGGGCCATGGCATCCCAGCTCTATGTATACTGGTATATATACATCGACCATGTACACCCCCGCCATCTCTCCTCGCCACTTCTCTCCCTCTCTCTCTCTCTCTCTCTCCCTCTCTCTCTTTCGCTGACTCGATAACAGTTTGCTGTGCTTAATGCGCCGTTCAGGCCAACGGCAGTGCACGGGCCACATTATGTATCACCACCACCACCACCACTACCACCAACACCACCACCACCACCGTTCCTGCCCTGGCCAGTCCATCAACATCAGAATCACCCACCTCCTGGTTGGGCTGTTTGCCACCCTCGTTGACGTTGATGTCCCGTATTGGAATCGCGTTCGTCTCGCCTTGTTCGTTCGCCTCCTTGGACCCTCCACCGCTTCCGTCGTCCTGGTCGCGCACTCTCGGCAACAGCATCATCAGGAGGGCAATTTTTATAATTTTAGTCTCGTTTGCTTTGAATTTATTTTTATTTTTCTGTTTTCTTTTTCTTTTTCTTTTCCATTTCTTCTTTTATTTTTTATTTTATTTTTTTTTTTTCTCTCTTGCCCGCTCGACTGGCTTGACTCCTCCTATCCGGCATGGCAAAAATGTTCCCCCGTTGCGGGCTTTGTTGATTTTATATGCCTGCTGCTTCTTTCTAAAAATTTCTTGTCAGCGCTGAGAGTTGTTGTGTATACACACACTCACACACACTCACACACACACACACTCAACGAGATTTAGTTATGGATTTGTATTGGTTTCATTTGACGCTTTTTTGCATACTTCCCACCCGTCATTACAAAATGGCGTTGCCTGTATTGATTTTCGATTTGTTGCTGCTTTTATTTTCACCAGTTTTTTGTACCCTGTGTAGGCCAAATAATGCCAAGTAATGACTAATCAGAATTTATGCTAATGCGCACAACTGTACCTTCAATATCTAAGTGCGAATATCAAATAGAAGTTCTTATTTCTCTTAGCTGAACGAAACTCGAATCTTAATATTTTCCCTATTTAAAATCTGATAGTTTATTTATACAAGTTTGGAAAAACAAAAACAACTATGCCTTTCCCATTAGCTGACCATCATCAGATTTCACCTCCCCGCCACACTCCACCAACGAGTCCTGATGGCGAACATTTTGTATTGAATTTCTTCAGGATGCTGGAAGTGAGTACAAAGTGTGCGCAAATACGCAAAATCTTTTTATTTCGCTTGCCAGCTTTTAATTTTATGCTTTTCCCTGATGGACCACGGCCAGGGACAGCAGGGGCGCTGGGATGGGATGTTGCTCTGCTTTCCTTACGCTTTTTGTGCGCAAGAACTGCGACTGGACCTGGGCCGAACTTATGCGGCAGCCTCACAAAAAACAACAAACAATCCTGGACCATCTTCGTCTCCGGCTCCGACTCCAGCTCCGGCTCAAAAGATGGCCATGGTGAATGCCCGCCTCCATGCGGCCCACTTTCCTTAGCAACGTTAATGAGATCCAAACGAGGAGCGCGGAGGTAACTTTCCATTACAGAGAATTTGTTGCGATTTCTTTTCTCTTTTTTTTCTCCTCGTTGTCGTTGATGCTATTTCGTTGCCCGTTTTCCCATTTTCCCCGCATCACGCTTGGCCCTGATCTGACGTGTGTCCTTTTGGCTTGTTAAGAAAATGTCGCTCTCTAATGCCCGGCAAGCAGCAAGGGGTTGGGGGGCAGAAGGACTTGGCTGACTGGCCGCTGTTGGTATTGGTGCCGCTGCCGTCGCGTCCTTAAATTAGAAAAATGTAAATTTATTTTAATTAAGATAAATAAGTAACAAAATGTTTTATGGAAATTACGTTAACAACGTGGAGACAAGCGGCGGTAATGTGCTCCAAGGGGTGGAGAATGCTTTCGCTTTGGCTATTACTTTCAAGAGGCAACACACTCCAGAGCAGCGCAACGACCGCAGGACATCGCAGGACGACGCAGCAACTGCTTTTACATGCAAATGCACATAAGCAGCAGGCAGCCACTGGAGGCAGCCACTGGAGGCAGCAACATTCGCCAACAACAACAACAACAATTGTAATAGGAGCTGTCTGGGTCCATGTAGCCCCAACCCTCAGTTGAAAAACAAATGAAATCATTTTTTATATTTTTGTGTATTCTGGCTTTGTTGAAAGTTAGCCATTGGAGCGATCGATGTCTGATTTTTAAAAATATTTGTTTTTGTTTTTTATGTTTCACATTTTATGTGTTTTATTTATGTTGTACACATACTTTTGGAGCGACTGTTATCGACACTCATTGAAGCGGTTTGATGAATGTTGCTGAAACTTTTAATTGAAGCCAAGCCTCCATCGAGTCTGAGCCTTTTGCAATTAATATATATTTGCACTTGCGTTTACCACACAATATTTCAAACAAAAACAAACAAGCACATAAAAGCCAGTCGTTTTTTTTCAATTTATTATTTTTACACATTGAATTTTTATTTATTTTAATTAAGTCCCTTAATTTGTGTTGTTTTTTTTTCTCTTTATTTTGATTTTAATTGCCTGGTCAGCCAATGCATTAAATGTCCACATTGAAAATTTATAGTCATCAATTGAGGCTGCAAACGTTATTCAATAAATTCCATAATTAAAACTGTTCATAAATTTTGGCTTCCATAGCAGTAAGGTAATTTAATGCCTCAAACATGATTTATTAATTAAATAACATATAATCTGGTTGTTACAGTGTATTCACCTTAACGACAGACATATTCTCATACAATGCAATGAATGCATTTTTTTTGTTAACACATTTTTTGTTATTGCAATGAAATTTTAATGAGTGAATTATTTGTATCGCTTTGAACAGCTACTTTTTTAGTACAATTTTAACAAGAATTAAATAAAAGAAATAAAGATGTTAAACAATTTTTTAAAAGATGACATAAAATAAAGTTATGTCCATATCCACCACATTATGAAGAGTAATAATCTGCATTTATTCTGGAAGCACTCGGGGAGTCGACTTTCCAAGCTTAATGGTTTAAATATTTACTCATAATTAAAATTCAGCTTTATGCACATCACATCAAGTGCATAATCACAGTCCCGTTATGCTGGCCACGATGCTGTCAGCATCCCGGCAAGGCCATTGAGACGAGATTTTTGAGTGAGATGAAGCCCAGTGCGGCTGTCACCAGCACCCAGCACCCAGCAGGTGGAGCAGCACGAATTGGGCACAGCATTAGCTACTGGGCAGGGTAAGTAAGCAACTGAAGATTATGACGCCCCCCAAAGCAAATGAAACTTGTGCACAAATTACACAAGTCAGTTGACTGGCTCCTCACTCCACCACACTCCTGCCCTCCACCTATGGGTCTGCGGCATAGCTCCATTCCACTGCATGCCACGCCACGCCACGCCACTCCACTCTGCTGTGGCCCACTCGGAGCAGCTCTGCTCATAATTAAAACAGGCGCTGAATGAAATCGCATAAAATGAATTAAACATTTTAGGGCTATTTAGAGGGGTCGGCAGGGGATATTCGAAATGTGAGGTGTGAGGAGTGCACGTGTAGAGGATGAGGAGGAGTGCACGCCCATAGTTGCTCTCGGGACAATTGCAGCGTTAAATGCAATATTAATGGTGAGGATATTCAAGGCATGGAGCAGCTTCTCTAATAATGTAATCCAGACGCAGCTTTTGTGGGCGTTGTGGGTGGGCGTCCGAGCAAGGACTGTTTTTAATGATTTTTTGTTTCCCTTATTGTGCTCGTTGTTGTTGTTGTTGTTGCAGTTGTTGTTGCTGTTGTTGTTGCTGTTGCTGTTGTGCACACACACTACACATTTTTCAAGTGCATCATTATTTGTTGCGAAATGTGCGGACGGTTGCGGCGCTAGGGGCGTGGCAAATGTGGCTGCCTCGTGCAAATTCAATGCGCTGCATTTTTAATCCCGGCACAAGAATTTTTTCTGTGAGCCTGTTTTACATTTTTTTTTTTCAATGCCGCAACTGAAGTGCATGCCACGCCCACTGCACTTCATATGCAAACATTTATGATGACGACGTCAGCTGCCTTTTGCTGTGGGCACAAAGGTAGTCCTACTGCTTTTGTTTCGCCTCCCTTCTCCACGACCCTTCCTTGCGGGAAACCATGTGTGGGACGCCGCTTGTCGAGTGCATTCCAGGCTGCATAATGGGATGTCTGATGAAGCTCTTAGTCGGCATAATTACTTTTTCTTCATTTTTATTTTATTTTTTTTATATTTTTTTTTTTTTGTTGGAAAGCAACTGATATGCGTCGGATTCACTGCTGAGCTTTGCTTTAATACATTGAAATGAAATTAATAATAATATTGCAAGCTGACAAGCTTCTGGCCAGCACTAATGAGGTAAGCTGTAAGCTGCTTCGCACTGGCCAGGATACAGTGGCAATGCGAGCATTAACAGACGGAACGGGAGCAGGAGCAGCAGGAGGTGGTTGCCTTTGATCGCAACCACTTGAATGCCAATTAAAAGCGTGTAAATAAATTTCAACAATTGCCAAACACACAAAGGACATGCATATATTATGTTATATTACATTAGGCAGCAGCAAAACCTGTGGCAGGACAGCCTGAGTTATGGCTACTGCATTAGCATAAGGATTTCGAGTACGGCATAGTTTGAGATGGGTTAAGGCAGGGAAACGGTGAAGCGGGGAATCAGAATCAGCCTAAGAAAGCTGCAATCATAAACATAAATCGTGGGAAAGACTAGCACAGACTGAGGCACAAGAAATATATTCAAATTAGACGAATGTCACTTCATAGGACACAGGCCAAAGAGCAGGATAATGCGGCATTCGAAACTAGCGCTACAGTTTTGTCAACGTGCCCAAGTGACAGAATAACTGAATAGGTGAATAGTTGAATAATGGAATAGGTGAAAGGATGAATGAATCAAAGGGTGATTGTTCTTGTTCTCACAAACTGCGCCCAAAGTGGCGATCGTTTTGTGTTTATGTTTTTGTAAGGGTTCGTCAATCGCCAGGATCACAACGGCTGATGATGCTGTGCGTCTTTTCAAGCTGTCCCATAACCCTTTCTATTTTTTTTGTTTTTGCATATTTTCCAACCAATTTTAATTGAAATTTTTACCTGGAAACTTTAAAACTTTGCCATCATTTGGGTGCTCAGCATGCAGCTGCGACACGCTCAGGAAATGTATCCGAGCCACGGATTAATATGTACCATTCTGTATTTATTGAAATGCGCCAAATATTTTCATAAAAAAATTACCACAATATTCCTAATGAAAACCGGCTAAACCGGTCTGCCTTTTACAATTTATCCCTAGCATCTATCAACTTCATCCACATTTCGTAGACTTTGAGATACATTTTTCTCCTTGATAGGTTGATAAGCTGTCCAGATTTGGGTGCCGGATATTGACATCAGCTGTTCAAACGCAGATGATTAAATTCAAGAAATACTTCTTACATAAATTAAAATAATCTTGAGAAAAATAATGGCATACCGTGTATAATTTGAGATAGCTTCGACTAATTTAAGCGAATATATATTGTCGTTTAATTATATCGAAATTTAAGTTTGTAGTTTACACATTTCCGTACTCAAAACTTTTTCAATCTTCGCAATCTATCACCAAACTTGGACTTGAACGACAGCTGCGGGAAGACACAAAATTGTTGTTTGCCGCCCCATTTTGAGCAAACAGCAACTTAATTTACGCTGAAATCCATTTGACTTTATCTGACATTCCAATCAAGCCGTCTAAAAATTTGTAACAACACAAAAAAATAATTATAACAAAAAACAAAAAAAATTATGAAAAAAAAAACGTTGCTTGCAGTCAGCTTCGTAAAATTTTTGAAACAAATTTTTTTTAAAGGCATTTTTTTCTTCTCTTGCCTGCCTGCCCCTGCACCATGGCGATGATGAGGTTGACGATGATTATGATGATAGTGGGGTGGCGCTGCGCTAATGGGCAGCAGCCCACCCCTCGCTGATTTCACGTACAAAAATAATTCAATTGTTCGTGCGACGATAGCGAATGAGAGAAGGACTCGGGAAAATTAAAATAGTGTGGCAAAATAAAAAAAAAACAAGAACAGTAAAAGCTGGAAAAAAATATTTAAAATAAAAAAGAAAAAATAATGCCTCGACATGCCAACAATATGTGCTGCGTGCACCAAATGGATGGGTCGTTGGGATTCCTTTTAGCTTCTCTGCTGCTCCTGTTATTGCTGCTGCTGCTGGTTCTTCTTCTGCACGCACATAATTTCCGGCTCGTTTTTATTTATTTTTTTCTACTACTGGAAATCACATGCTGACATATTCTTCCTCATAACAAAAAAAAAAAACAAGACCTTTTTTATACAAAAAAAATTTGTAATTTTGTAGTCAAACTGTAACATTTTTTTTGTACACTCAAGTTTCAGGAGGGTAAAGAGCAACACAAAAAAAATATATAAATGAAATTAAAAAAGCGCACAGTTTCGCTCTATAAATTTTAATGTAAATGGATTCTGTCCTGTTTGTTGTTGCTGCCATTTCAACTGCCTTTCGTTTCGCACACGTCTGTTGGCTTAAAAGCGCATTGTTACTGACAAGCTGTCGGATGCGTTTTGTGTTATAAATTTTGACTTGTTTTTCTGAAGAGTAACAAAGTAAAAAATACAAATATATTGCTGAATAAAAAAAAAAAACAACGACGCATAAAATGCAAATGCGTGCATAGTTTATGGCATGCTTTGGGATTTGGCTTAATATGCATATTATAAACGTGAATTTGTCGCACAGCTTTATGATGCCAAATAACGACTACAGTTGCAATAACAACAGGAAAAAGAATGGCAATTTTATGATTTATAGCTTGGTCAATTAGTTATGAAAAAGTCAATATTGATGGAAGTACTAAATAAACGTTTTGTTTAGTCATAAAATCCAATTATTTATATTGCATGTTTCGTTATGTATGGCCTAAATCTGTTACATTAATTAATAGGCTGACTGACTAAGAGCAAACTGTCTGTCACTCATTTAGCTTATATACATTTATTGTAATGATCCACTATTTTTTTAGCATCAATTGTTTGTTGCCTATTGATTAATTGTTACACCATTTTTCAGCTAAATGCAGTTGATTTTGAACAACTTAATTTAATGGGCAACAACGTCAACAATGCACATATCATTCAAGTTTTACACTAACTTAAAACCACATTAATCTTTCCAGCTCATCGTCGTGTTACGTGTGCAACATCAATCAGCAGCCAATTTGCTCACCCCAGACCCATCAACAGGCAATCCGCAACATGGCCACAATTCTCCAACCTCCTCTCTCTCTCTCTCTCTCTCTCTGCCTGTCTGTGACAGTCGCCCGCCCTGTCAGCTCGGATTTTTTGCGAATTTATTGACATACAAATGGGATTTTGACGGCGCTAACAAGTCAATAAAGCAAAGTTATATACCTCAGCCGGAGATACAAGCTGACAGCTAAAATTGTCTGTTTGAAGTACTTGGGCAAAATTTACAATAAATAAAAGTCGAAAGAGTGCGCTACCAACAACAACAACAACAGCAACATCGGGAATTAAGCCTATTACCTTCTTTTTTTTGGTAGCCCAGCAAATAACAAAAAAAAATGAAATAGAACAATAAAAAAACTCTGACGGGTTGTTCGGTTAGGGGTTGGGCCAGGCTTACCCCTGGCGAAGCACCCCTCAATGCACATTTTCACACCAAGCGATCAATGCTCACTTTGTTCCCATTGTTGTTGTTGTTGACTGGCTGTGTATATATGTGTATATATAAGTGCCGATTTGCGATCGATTATGTGGTCTGCATTGATTTCATTATTGATTATGGCTGCTGTTCAGTTAACTGTTTCCTGTTTACTGTTTACATTTGAGCCTGTCATTAGAGTTGTGAAAGAAACCCCCCTTCCCGGCTGGAAAGTCGCAGTAATTTGCTGCTCATAATGGCATTGTCTGAGGGCGCTTTCAGGGTTCCACAGTGCATTCAATTATCGTAATACCTTAATTTGCCACCTGAGCTCATTGGCGACCTTTCTGTTTAATTTGTATTTTTTATTTAATTTTTTTTTGGTTTGGCTTGGCCAGCGACAGACACTCTCCCAATTGGAATGCTAAATGGAAATGCCGCAGACACGAAACCAACCAGAAGAACTTCGTTTCAGTCAGCGAAATTATACAGCAAAAGCGGTAAAACAAAAAAATGAAAAAAAAAAAACAAAAAAATGGTACAGTCGCCAGTTCAGAAACGCCTTCGCAGGAAGGACTGCCAGTTTTGTGGTAAATGTTTGAAGTTTCCTTTTGGGTTGCAATACGCAGCATTCAGTTGTCTCCTTTGAAGATACTCTATTATTGCTGGAACAACAATGCATTCAAGATTTAAACAGTAAAATGATCGTAACGAATTAGATTCTAACAAACAGTCAAATTTGTGTATTTAAAATGTTAAATAATATTTTAATCTAAAGCTCTAATCTAAGGCTAAAAGTGTACTTGCAAATTGTGAGCACTCCATTTGCTGCGTGAACCCGCAGATTGGTTTCATCCGAGTTCTCTGCTTTTGTTTCGTATTCATTTCATTTGGAAATGCCACAGCTTTTTCATTTACCATTCACAACTTTTGGCTATGCTGCGGGAGGTGTGTGGTGCGGCAGGAAGGAGGTCTTTAAAATGTGGAATATCGCCCGCTCACTAATATTTCTTAATTAAGCGCATATTTTTCTGGTTCTCGTTCTGGTTCTGGTTCTGCGTTAACCACAGAAATATTTTTGCAGTTCATAAGATGAATACCCGTGGAGGCCCCTGGAAATGTCAGTGCATTTAAAAAACTATTATTTTCGCACAAAGTGCAATATAAGCTCGCCGGGGTTTCCTTATTAAATTTCCAGGACAGACAAGGACGATGGCGGCGCGTGTAATTCCTTCAAGGGAAATCTTTTCAATTACAATTCGTGCAGATGGTTGCGCGTTGCCTTCGCATCACCTCCAGCCCGCCACGACCATTCTCTGCGGAAGTCCTCCCCCCTTTTTCGCTTGTTACTTTTTAAACCCGGACAGACAGTGGCAATTTCTTTTCATTTCGAAGCGTATTTTGGAGCGGTCCTGGACGAGGCGAGGTCGGGTCGGGTCGTCCTGCCTGCTGCCTGTTGACAAACTGCGGGCTGCGCTTCTCTTTGGGCTCCCTCGAGTGGCGCTGCGACATCACAAGTGTCTGCTCGAGACCTGACTTGAAAGGTGAGGCATCTTCTGGGCGGCAACTTGCAGTTAATTAGTGTATGTGGTGCACAGTTCTAATTGCATGCGACAGCTGCCACAGAGCTGCCACAGAGCTGCTGCCCTGAAGCATGTTATTCCCAAGCACAGAGCAAATCAGTGCATCGGTATCAGCCAATAGACTCCACGGATATTTACGACTTCATAAAGAATATAATCCGAGTCGTGTTATTGTAACCCTCTAAAGCAAGCTACGACATCATTGAATACTGCTGGTGGTCTGAATCTGGCCTGGTCGTAAATTCTTGACGTGGACTACAAATTGGATGGCCATTTAAGCGCTAATGAAGATCAGCCCACAGCTTTTAGCGCCGGCTCATGTAAATTATGAAATGACTTTGCCCAAGGAGCAATAGAAAAATTGAAAAAAATTCAACGCTGAATTTCGGTCACACATTTGATTTGATACCCTACATTGGAGCCGATAAATTGGTAGAGATTTTAATAAAAATAAATTAATATGATTAGTTTTTAGTAATTATAGAATTATAATTATAGTTTAAATCATTATTTAATATTATTTATTTTTAGTTGTTTTTTAGTTGTAGCTTAAAACAAAAACAAATAAAAAATAACTTTCATTTGAGCAGTAATTTTTATACAACTGTAGCGCAGATGCGACTAGCCGACAAAGCAACTTGCAACATACAACTTTCCACAGCTACAGCACCAATAAAATTTTTGTTTATGACTGACAGTGATGGAGTACATCGGATAATGTGAGCTTGTCGAGAAGTTGGCCATCAGCATGAAAGCCATAAAGTGGGTTGCAAAAGTGCCACTCGAACACTTGCCCAGTCAGACATAGTTTGATTATCTACAGATTACGGTATTTGTCATTTTATATGTGAACGCCCACAGTTGCAAGTTCAATCGGTTATCGTCTGGGGAGACGCCCCCCGCATTGGGCCCCGGGGCCTGAATGGATTCGTGCGATTTGTGCATTAATTACATTTAACATTCTAAAGCTGAAGCGATTTCGATGTTGTGTTGAGGTTTTAGCGACAGAGCTGACAAATTTTCCAACGGCCATAATGAAAAATTGCATTTTTTATTAACAAGTAAAATAGTTAGATTCTGACATAATCCGCTTAAATGTATACAGCTTTTGTCATAAATTCCAGTGCATTGTTCCATGTCACTAAATCATATCAACAGCAATTTATGCAAACCCACACACAAATCAAACCCATATGCAGAATTCGACCCAAGATTCAAGCGGAATCAGAATCAGAATCAGACGCAGGTCCAGTTTTCAGATTTCAGTTCCAGTTTTGCAGTCGGTGTTCGGCCAATTAAAATGCAAGAATTGTTAATGCCCGACATTAAAATTCATTATTATTACATTCGTTTATTATTATTACGGGCATTTGGCATGCCAATTGCTCTTGCCGCTAATCTTGTGCCTGCTCCATGTAAATGCCCAACTCAAACGTTTTTTTTTTAGCCGTTTAGGCAGCTGTAAACCTGAAACTGGCAACTGCACAGAGAAGTATTCTTGAAAAGGGGGCGTCAAATAATATTTGTATGGCAACAAATATATGCATTTTATTAGCAGTTCCACATATTAGCAGACACATTTCTGGTTGCATTTTACCTGCCCCCATTTTAAGTTGTGGCTGCTGCGCCGCTGCCACCTGAGGGGCACCTGAACAACCCGAACAACCCGAACAACTCACACGCTTTTCAACTCCTACCGTCTGTCAAACGCGTTAAAGACCAGCCCAAGCCGCATTGTAATTAATGACAATAATTTCTGTTGTCTTTCGTGTCAGCCAAGTTCGAGTTCTCAAGCTCTGCCTTCGATTGGTGTCATTAAAAATTGAAAAATTCTGCAACATATTTTGCCCGCATGTTTGTTCGGCAAGCTCGTTGCAATTTATGGCCACAGTTGAAGCAACCACTTTTTGTTCCGCCACACACATTTTGTTATTATTGAGTTGTTAAATTTTTCAAATTTTTCTCTATTTTTTTTTTGCATTTTTAATTGCTTATCATTAAGCCGAACGCGCCAGTCTGTAAAACCCCAAAAAAGCAAAACACTCGCAGCTCTCTCGGCCCGCAGTCATCCGTTGCCTATCGAGTATCACCCAACGTGCAACGCGGAACGGGCAACGTGCAACGGGCAACGGGCAACGTGCAACTGGCAACGGGCATCGATCAACCCCGCGGCTGACCCCTGGGCTTAAGCTCAGCTAGTCAGCGATAGCCCAGACTAGATAACGACAGCTGCAAACCCTTTCATGACCACACACACACACACATATGCATATATATATTTAGGTAGGATCACAGGACCTCTGCTCACAGTTGGCTGCACAACAAAAGCCTTAACCCTTTCCAGCAGATTGGAGTATGCAAAAAAAAAAAAAATATAAGAGTCGCCGTTGCCCAAAATTTCATTTTAAAACATTTTTAATATGCACGCATGCGGTTCGTGTTGAGTTCTTGTTTGATTTGCAGTTCATTTCGGGATGGTTCTGGTCAGAGGCCGGCTAGACAGCTGCCCGGATGACTGGCTGGCTGGCTGGCTGGCTGGCTGGCTGGCTGGCTACTCAGCCACCAAGCGCGTGACCTGCCCCTCGACCCGTCCAATAATTACACGCGGCATTTGCTTTGTTTTCTGAGCGCTTTTTCTGCTCTGTTTTTTTATTTTTGTTTTTTGCGCCATGCGATGCCAGCATCCTGGCATCCCGTAGAAGGACGAACGCTCGCTTAAATAAGCAATTACCGTGTAGCAGCATCCTGTCAAAGTTCTGCCCAAGGTCCGCAACTATACATGCAACAAAGCGAAAGGGTTAAAAAACAAAAAACATTAAAAAAATACATACACAAACAGCGCGTTCGAGTCGCGCTTTGTGTTGGCTGTCGGTTTTGATTTAAATCGTTTGGCCATGACATGTGGCCACCAGACCAAGAGCTAACCCTTTCCTCACTCCCTCTCCCTCTCCCTCTCCCTCTCCTTCTCCCTTTCTCACTGGTCTCTCTGTCTATGTCTCTCGGTGGTAAAATCAATAAATGTCAGGGCGCTCTTTAAAATCTGTGTGGCATCGCTGGCTGTTCGTGGCGCCAAGTTCAAGTTCAACACTCGATAATTAATTGCGCGTCAGCTCAAAAAAAAACCACACAGACCAGCAACACGCCCCCTCATCCGCCCCCCTACCCCGGCGTCAAGTGCGTGCCCCGTCTCATTAACATGCCGGGCAGAAAAGGGTCGACATTTCGGGTCATTGTGCTTTTAATTAGAAAACGGACGGGTTGAGGGCAAAAATAAAAGGCAAAATGAAAACTCATTAAGATTTGCGTTGTACATAAGCCCTTTTTTGCCAGCTCCTTTTACGCCATTTGCCGCTGCTGACCTAGTTTCGTACGGGTCTGACCTTTCGCCCAGTAAGTGCTAATTAAGTAATTAAGCTAAAAGCACTTTAACCCCCCCCCCCCTAACCAGACGGACGCAAAAATAAAAAAACAGAGCGAACCCTGACCCAGGTCAAGCAATTTGTGCAATTCCCATGGAATCACAGGTGTCCTTGCATGTTTTATTGCCACTGCCACTGCCACTGCCTGTGCATGTGTGTGTGTCTCTCTCTGTGTGTGTGTGTGTGTGTGTGTGTGTGTGCGCATTGGTGTGTGCATGTCCGGTCATTCTTTAACGTGATTGCATTGCCAATATGTGCAGATGACCTCGTGCAACAATCTTTTATATTTTGTTTTTGGCTGACAACAGCTGCGCTCCCATTGAGCCAACTGTTGGTTCGTTGGCCAAATGCAGTCCCCACAATCTTCCTCTTCTTATTACTGCTGCTGCTGTTGCTGTTCCCGTTGTTGTTGTTGTTGTTGTTGTTGTTCTCTTTGTTATTGTCCTTCACATTGACACATTTATGCTGCACTTGTTTTTAGCTGTCCGCGGCATTTCCCACACATGCAACACCAACACTGACCCAACACAATTTGTATTTTGAATTTGCTCTGCGATTCTTATGCATTTTGTGAATCAGATTTTTGCAGTTATTTCTGAATTGCGATTTTTGTCATGGTTAGTTTTTAGGTCTTCACCGCAAGGAAAAACAGCATGTTTTTATTATATTTATTTATATTATTATAAATTACTTAAATTTCTTTTGAATTTATTTTTGTTTCTATTGTCTCGAATATCTATTTAAATTTATGGTCTCAAGCTTTTTGGCTTTGTGAAATTATTGTAAGTATTTAAGTTAGTTAAGATTTATGGCATTTTTTCAAATAAATTTTAGCCAGTTGTTAAGTGTCTAGTGAGATATATATTAACATATCTGGTTAGACATAAATCTACATATCTAGTTAAAAAGCGCAATAAATTTTAACTTAATTTAAACACCTCAAAAATATGTGCGCCCAAAATCTTCAAATATTCACATTAATATGTAATTATTCAAAATTCCTTAGAACACGCGCCAAAAAACAAAGATCTTTCAAATTGCGTTGTTTTTTGTAGACTGATATCAGTCCAGCAAGATCATCAGGTAGCAGATGTTGCCACAAGCTAAGCTGTCGTTCTACCTGTCTTCTGGACGCAACCCTTCCAAGCTTCGCAATACAAATGCTGAGAGCCATCTATCAATTGGGAACGTGGACAATAGAAGCTTCGGACTGCGACTCCGTCTCCGACTGGGTGTATCTTTTGGAGACTTGATTTATGGCAGCGCTGTCCATTTGAAGAATACTTTTGCTTTCGATAACGGCGATCCAAACACACACACACACACACACACAAAGGCACACACATAAATTAGATCAAACTGACAATAAATAATCGGAAAAAGATAAAATAAGAAGGCTGCCCAGGAAAAATTTGTAGTTTTTAATGTTTAAAGGCGCAGAAACAGCGGCTAATGAGCAGCTAACAGAGATGCGGAGAATCTTTGGCACTCGACGCTGCAGCTACCTTTGCACCTGCACCTGCCACTCCGCACACTCGCTTGCTCAATGGGGAGAGGGGTGCGAGGCACCCGCATATAACTTGCCACTGGAAGCTGCATTTTGTTTGCCGGCTGCCTGATTTTTCGAGATTTTGATGCACTGAAGCGACAGAAGCAGCAGCAGCAGCGCCGTCGGCGGCACCGGCAAAAGAGTTGAGGTCGAGGTCATGTGTGGGTGGTTGGGTGACTGGGTGGTTTGGGCTGCATGAGGATGAGGTGCTGCAGTTGGAGCTTTTGTGTTGGTTGCTAACCGCAAAAATGCTCTCTGACTCGCTGGTTTTGTTGCTATTGCTCATTCTGTTCCCATGCAAAAAGCAATGGCAACTAATTGAATGTGCTAAACTCATACCCACACACACACACACACACGCGAACACACACAGGCATATATATATGCAACTGCATTAATATCGCTTTATATGGCGCATTAATGCGCTCATTTCAGCAATTTCTTCCTCTTTTTTTTGCTTTTGCTTTGCCATTTGGCCTGACCCGCTGCGAGGGTTCATTTCAAGCCCCACAGCAAGTGCGGTGGAGTGTTGGGAAGGGGGGTGTGGCAGTGTTCATCATGATGATTTCTACATTGCGCATTGCATTCGTATTGGTAATTACGATGTAACTGTCTGTGCGTGTGTGTGTGTGTCTGTGTGTGTGTGTGTGTGTTTGAGTGACGTCTGTTTGCTGTCCCTGCCTTGGGGTGGATTTTGCCAACATTTTTTTTTCGTCCAACATTATTTTTTGCTTGGTTTTTTCTGCTAGCCTCTCTCGCTTACTCACACACACACACACACACACACTCACCCACAGGGCAGTCGCATTTTTTGTTGTTTCTATTTTTTGCTTCTCAGTTTGCCGTCAACGGAAACCGCCATTTTTATGCGCCCTAAACTCGCCACCCTCTCTTCCAGCTCTGTCACACAACTGGCCTGTGCAGCTGTCGCCATCTCGCTCTAGCCTCGACCTCAGCCAACCCGCACCCTGGCGCACCCTCTCTCACCCTTGCACCCCCTCAATCTCTCTCCCTCGCACCCTAGCATGAAATTTGCGCATTAGAAAAAAATATGTGGGCTCTGTGAAAAAAAATTCAAAAAAATGGCGTTTTTTTGTTGATGCCAAAAAAAAGAAGAAAATGGATAAAAATGTTTTGCACATATATTTGCATAGCAACAATCCAAATATTAATAGCAATAAATATATATATAATAAATAATTGCTTATTAAACATTCTGTTTGAATTCGCAGTGTCAACTGCTCCATTTTATGACTATTAGTACAAATTCAAGCTTAAATTTATTTCGACAGCTGCAATTTTATATTGTGCTCAAAGTAAGCAACATAAACTTAAAATAAGACTAGTTGAAAGTAAATATTTTAATTTAAGTCTGCATTGTGTTCATTTCTGGCACCATCTGTTGTGCGGCAGTAATACTTGAGTATCTTGCGCCATCTGTATTTCAAGTTTACAATTCTGTGGCGACATACTCTGTTAATTTTAGGTATCAGCTCCCAGTGCTGACAGTTGTTTGCAGCACGATATATCGATAGTTACAATCGATAATTACTAGGCATTTCTAGTATTTTGGTGCTTACCGCTGTCAGTCCCATTGGTTGCATATAATTTCAATTGTGTTTGGGATTTGTTAAACAAAAACAAATACAGCAAACCAAATTGTGGCAAATAATTGATAGAATCGAATAACAAATGCAGCTCAAAGCAAATATTTAAACAAGTGTAAAAAGCTGCGGCGTGTTTTCGATCCAAGTTGCTTCCAACAGAAACGCACAACGAAATCAGAAACAAAAACAAAAAGAAAAAATTAGAGAAACAATAAAATGAACAACATCAATAAAGGTGGCTACGTTCCACCCGGTTATTATCCACCGAATGCACCACCATCTGAAGGCGGTGCACCATACGCACCGCCCTATGACTCACCCTATCCTCCACCACAGCACGGAGGATCGCAGCCTCAGCCATTACCCTACGTAAGTAGTTCTAGTATTTTCGTGGGCGTTTCCTACTTTCAACTGCCTGCAAATATGATATATGTATATACATATTTTATATATATATGTTCACATTTGCACGCAATCATTTGAGGTCTGTCGTCATGTTTTAACTTCTGCTCATTTCTTGTTTATCTTTAAAGTTGGGGTTTGCTGATATCCACAATGTATTTTTTTTTTGCTCTTTTTAGGTAATAAATGAGTAATTTAAAGGCAAGAAATTTGCATATCTTGAACTTCTTAAATTAAAATTTTTTGCAAATTTCTTGCCAATTCAAATATCTTATTTATTACTTAAAAACAGCAAAACAAATTCATTGTGGATATCAGCAAAACCCAACTTTAAAGAAATTTGCATATCTTGAACTCAGTAGTAATGGAGCTATCAAAGATGGTACAAGCTCGCCAACTTCATTAATTAATAATTTTGTAAATTTAGCAAAAATTGCACTAAAATAAGTTATTTATTTTTAGGGTTTTTCACCGCCACAGCCGCAGCAAGCAGGAGGAGGAGGAGGTTATGCTCCAATGCCTCAACCGCATCCTTATAATGGTGGTGGATCAGCACCTTTTGGCGCTGGCGCTGGCCCTGGTGTTGGTCAATTTCAGTATGCGCCGGGGCCAGCTGGACCGCCGCAACCATATGGACTAGGACCTCAACCGGTGATAATAAACCAGCCTCGTATGCCCGGACAACCTGGCATGGGCGGCGCAGCTGGACCAGCTGGTGAGTTTTGCTTCTGATTTATTTGCCAGCATTTTAATAATCACAATTTGACACCGGCATCAACTGAAATCAATTGAACCAGACGGGAGCGTTGTGCGTTGAATCGGTGTCAATGTACTGAAATTGTGATAATACCACAAAGTCCACAAAATGGAAGCTTCTTTGGTGCCATTCAACCGCACAGAATGCAATGCATCAAAATATATACCAGCTAGAGATAATAGCAACTACCAGTTGAATAGATGCGAGAGGTAAACTCCAACTAAAGTTGAGCACTTTTAGCACCCAAAACAAAGCGTTTAATATTTACACATCAGCTGGTGGCGAGATATATTTGAGGTTACTATCTCTAATCTCGATGAGCTATCAACAGCAAGATGTTGTTGTTTGTGTGTGCACAACCCCATGCTGAAGACCCCGCCGCAAATGTAAATGTATATGTATTTATGCATATATAATAGCGAATCATCCAAAAATGCCAACCCGCTGGTTCTTCTTATCACGAGGCGACGCGTTTGCTTTAATTGGACCAATAAAATAATACAAAGATCTGTTTAAAAACACGTTCAGCTTGCTTGACTATGATGATTTTTCCGGCGCGACGCGCTGTCAACAGTTGTCCATTTGTATGCCCTCTCCTAGGCAAACGCTTCAGTTCAGCTCGGTGCAGCATCGCGAGCAGTCGCACCAAAACCCAACTCAAATTTAATTAGCGTTTACGATGTCAGATGCAACCGCAGTTCCAGTTCCCGATGCAGTTGCACCTGCCGTATCCAGCTCGAGTTACATCTCGACCTTGGATTTGACCAAAAACGAATCGGGCAATCAAAGGGATTCGACTGCTGCTGGTGCTAGCAGTGGCTCCAAAGTGTTGCGCCTCATTTGGCACTCGCTGTACAGCAAGTACAATTATTTCTGCACCAGATCCCAGACGCTGAAGCAGGTGGTCTGCCGCGAGGCCAACAAGCCCTTGCCCAAGAAGTTTCGGCACACAATGCGACTGAACAAGTCGGCCAAACGCAAGGGCTACGAGTTTTATATAAGCGATGAGGATAGAAGGTGAGATTGATCCGTATGTTCAGCTTTCGAGTGTCTCCCGGGCTTCTGATCAATTCTTAATTGGCTTCCCAAGGCTAATTTATTTACAGCTCATTGAAACCCACTCAACTCACGTATGGCATTTTTCAAGGCGGTTATGTAAAGCTGTCTCTTTAGACGTGCCAAAGATAGCGTGCTTTGTGAATTATATAAGTCATTGTGATAAATTTATAAATTTGCATTTACTTAAGATATATATCGGGAGTGCCGTAAACGTTATCTGCCAATCTAACACCGCAAATTAGATTAGATTAGCGGCGTTGATTGGCGTAAGCAGTATAAAAACCTCGGTGCGAGTCGGGTTCATGGTCTGTCATTGTCCATTGTAATGCGTTCAATTGGGCATTTGAGCAATTGTCACGATGACAGAACGACATTGGCCAATTGACCCGCTCTTCTGCATTGAAACCAACCCACACACACACACACACACATACATGCTGATGTGATCTGATTTTGAAAAAAAAAACAATTTAATTATTGACATATTGTGATTGTTTTATGTATATTTAAACAGGCGACTGGATGAGTATACCTGCAGGAATTCCGAACTGTCCGCGCGGATTGGAGTACCTTACGAGTATCGACCAGCTTTTAGTTAAGCAAAAAGTGGAGCTGTTAGAGGCCTTTACTGGATTCGAGACCAACAATAAGTTCTCAATCAAAAACGCACTTGGCCAGAAAGTCTATTATGCAGTGGAGGACACCGATTGCTGCACCCGCAACATGTGCGGCCCAAGTCGTCCCTTCGATATGAAAATCTTTGACAATTTCCAGCAAGAGGTAATCCATGTTAACCGTCCATTGGCCTGCTCTTCCTGCTGCTTCCCGTGCTGCCTGCAGAATATGGAAGTGACAGCGCCGCCAGGCAATGTGATTGGCTCTATCGAACAGGAGTGGTCCATTTGCTCGCCATCGTACCGCATTCTGAATCACATTGGCGACACGGTCTTGCGCATTGAGGGTCCCATGTGTACCTTCTCGATGTGCGGCGATGTGGAGTTCCATGTAAGTGATGTAGATCTCTCATTCTTTATCAGATTATAAATGATCATTTCAATTGCATTGCAGGTGGTCTCTCTTACCGGGGAGAAAGTGGGCAAAATATCCAAGCAGTGGTCAGGATTGGCACGTGAAATATTCACGGATGCCGATTTCTTTGGCATTACTTTTCCATTGGATTTGGATGTACGCATGAAGGCCGTGCTGCTGGGCGCCACGTTCCTCATTGTAAGAAGCCTTCATTTTGATTTAACATTCAAATTGAAATACTAAAAATGCTAACCTTTTTTATTGTACTTCTTGTAGGATGCAATGTTCTTTGAGAAGAGTGGCAATCGTGAGACTGATCGTCCAGGCATGTTCTAACCCTTTGGAATTGCTGTGAGGTTTGCTTAAAATTTTCTTAGCAAACTCACATAAATTGACTACTAAATATGGATTTCGAAGCCCAGTGCACTATCGCGTACTAGTCTGATATGGCCAAAGCAGCTGCATTCTTGAACGAACCAAATTATTAAATTTCACTTTTTTACCAAATTGGGCTAGAAGCCATTTTCAAAAGATCGAATATATTTTTTTTATCTCAGAATATGTTTATTTGCTATATATTTTCTTAGTATTTTTATAATTATGTGTTATTTACTACAACTCTTAATGACTTTTGTATATCTACAACGATAAATGGAAAACTCTAAGAAGAGTCGACAATGTACTTTAACTATTATATTTGAAATATATGAATGTACCTATATAGATAAATATATATAATCTTACCAACAATCTATCTGATTCAATAACGCACAACACATTATTCAGTATAACGAAAGTATTTTTGACATTTTGAAATACAGATAATAATCATATATATATGATCTACACTATTGAAAGAATGTTCAACATTCGATTATAGATAAATGTGTACTTACAAAAAAATATTGACAGTTTGAAGATAAATGAATGTATTTATTTACACAAAAAAGGAAAATATTTTGATTGCTATATAAAGAACATATTAATGCTTATATACACATGTAAACTATTTTATAAAGTAAATTTAATGTCAGTTAAAGCAAGTAATCAAAATAAAACGACAACTGCTACAGAAAATTATAATTAAGTGCTAATGTGAACTATTCACATTAAAGGAACTATTCACATTCTTGAATTAACATCAGCTTTTGGATCCTTTCTTTCGGTACATTTAATTCCTACCTGTCAAATATATTCCAATGTAGTCTTTTGACTCGTTTTCGGACGCATCGAAACCGGTTGATCAGCTAATTATTATACAGATGAACAAACAAGTTTTATATACATATATAAAAAATAAAGACAATGTAACGCACTGTATTTTTAGCTAAGTGGTTCAGTTATAATAAAGATGCAGTCGAGACGAGTTCTTATTCTTGCGATGCTGCTGGCATTTTGTGAAGTACGTGCAAAAGATGTGCAGGAATGTGAAGAGATTGTATATCATAACTATGTTTGCCGTGAAATTGAAAACTTTGAGCAACTCTGCCACTACATAAAAGATGATTGGCAAACTGTTAAAATTATTAATGAGCATACGACGATTGAAAACGATGACGAACCGCTCCCCAAGCTGTCTAAGCTGCGTCAACTGGATTTGTCACAGTCTACAGGCCTGACTCTGGGTAGGCGTGGATTCAGCGACTTTGCTTCGCTACAGCAACTCAACCTGTCGCACTGCCAACTGGAGAAGCTGCAAGCCACGCATTTTGACAACAACTCGGCCCTAGTCAACTTGGATGTTAGCCACAATGATATGCTACTCATTGATCGAGATCTTCTGAGGCAAATGCCGAATCTTGTGCATGCAAACTTCTCAAATAATCTCATAGCCAAAGTGGAGATGGACGCCTTTAAGGACCTAAAGTACTTGGAGTTTCTTGATCTGACCACTAACGAGCAGGAGAACATCACCCTGGGTTCCAATGCCAATCTGCGTTATTTGTCCATCAGCAACAATAATATTAGAGATGTAAGTTGAGCCGATTTTTATATTCTCCTGGTAAAACAGACATTCTTTTCTTGTAGTTCAAATGGTGCCGTCTGCGAGGACTGCCCCAGCTGCAGGAGCTGCACTTGCACAGTAATTGGCTAGAAGTTCTGGATGCGAGCCTCTTCTATGTTTTGCCACAACTGCGAGTGCTGAATGTGTCCAATAACAACATCTACGAAATTCAGCGAAACTTATTCGTCGGACCAGGTCCTGATAGAACTCCGTTGCTGCGTTTGCTCGACTACAGTTCCAACAATGTCAAAGTGCTCGAGGATCAAGTGTTTAGCAGGCTGCAGCAACTGGAGACACTCAACCTCTGGTTCAATCAGATCAGCAGGATTTCATCAACTGCCTTTCGGGGCTTAGCTAACTTACAATCTCTGCAGCTGCAGGGCAACAAAATTCGTGAGCTGCCCGATGAACTCTTTGCCAACTTGACGTCCTTGCAGCTGCTTGATTTGAGCAAAAATAATATTAGGCAATTGGGCGCCAATGTCTTTGGCAGCTTTGTGCTAAGGAAACTGAGCTATCTCGATCTGAGCAACAACCAGATTGAGCAACTACATCCGCTGGCCCTCTCCTCAATGCCTTTTTTGCAGGATCTGCGACTGAGGCGCAATAAGTTGATTTCATTGGACATCCGGATGATTGCGCCACTGCGTCGTTTACGTTTTTTGACGTTGAGCGAGAATCATCTCATGGAACTCGACGAGGATATGCTGACTAACCTTGACAAGCTGACAGAGCTGGAAATTCATAACAATCGCTTGACCTTCCTGCCTGAGTTGAAAGAGCCTCTTCTATCAGAGTTGCGCCGCATCAGCGTCGAGGGAAATCCTTGGCAGTGCCCATGCCTTGACGAGCTGACCAACTGGCTGCACACTAATCATGTAAACTATGCACGGGCTGCCAGTGACTACTTCAGCGGACGTAAACCCCTATGCATAGTGACACCTATAGAGCACTGCGTGAGAGATTTGCATGTGGTGCGCGCGTATGGAATTGTGGAGCGCTACGAACAGATTTGAGGTGGTTGTACAGGAGCAATAAATCAATGGCACTAAATGCTAGTCAAGTTCCTCAATGGGTGGGTCCATCTAAATTTCGTTTAGCTGTAGTTGTTGGGGTGAGTGGCTTGGAGGATTGGTCTTCGTAAATCACAGACAAATGAATGACCATCAGGCGCAAAAGTTTTGCAAGCCAAAGTATTTGGCCAACTGTCGTAAAACAATAAAACGGAAACGGCCGCAAAGCGAAGTCCAAGTGGAGAACAGAACAGAACCGAATTAAACAGGAGGAGCAATGGGAATATACCATTGAATAGCATAGATTTTCAAATACTTAACACCATTTAGGGCAACAGTTCGACAATGACAGCGAAAAGTGGGCTCCTGGAGTTGGATGAGAATTGAATTCCTCCTTGATTGTTCAACGTAATTAAACTTAAGAATTTTTATTATTTTATTTGCGTGTAAAGTTGGTGCTTACTGTGAGCGGGTGATTGACCATGACTTAATGAATAAATGATTGATTGAAAGAGGGCGAGTGAGCAGGTGCGTGCTGCTCATGCTGTGCGGACGTAAGGGAAGGCGTCATCCGGCTGCACGGGATATATGGGAAATGGAGCTGTAGGAATTCTTGAAGAATTCTTTTAAAGAATGCGCTATAATTTTGAATAATTTACCAGTTAAATAGGTTACAAATTTTTGCATATTACGCTCTTTAAAGGCTATTGAGTTAATGAGTAATGATGAGGCCTGAATGGAAATATACTTTGTGTCCAACGATGCCAACTTATGGAATACAACTTTTTTCATTTGCTCAGCTCATTTCTCATTGGTGCAAATACTTGGTTTGTCGTGCTTTAGAAATGCTTGGCTGTGTGTAAATGAATATTTATGCTACGCAGAAGTTTCTCAGACAAACACGCACTCATTTACATTGACAGCATTTGCTGGCAAATAAGTAGTTCAACATCTGAATATTCAGGCAGGTGCATTCAAAGTCGGCACAAGTATTCGAGGCATTCACATGCACAGGTGACAAAAAGAAGCCTACTCCAATGCGCAGAGACAAAGCATTCTTGCAACTGCACTGAATGCGGGTATTACAGCAACAGAAGAAGGATCAACGCCTAAGGACATTTGACATCGTTGCTGAGCAGGGATAATAAAAGTTTTTTTTGTTGGCTGTGGCAAAATACAGCCAGAGTTGAATATTGTTTGCTGTTTCGTCTACGCTGTGTGAATAAAATTTTAAACAAATTTAATTAATTTCACATTTTTTTGGTTGATGGCTGCCGATTTTCAAATTTTTCAAACTTTCCATTTCGCCGCTTCTTAAATGTGGACATCAATTTCCTTGCAAAGAGCTGTTTTGGAGGGAGGGACAAAGGAAATTCGATTAATTTAGATACAAACTTTGGTTCGAGTTGTGTTTGCACAATTTGATAAATGAAAACCGTAGGCGTTAAATTTGTGTGTTGCCCTTGTGTGTGTTGGGAGGTGTGCCACACTTGTTGCACACACCACAAACAAATATTGAACCCTCATCAAAAGGAAATCACTTTCAGTGCTGTCAAAGACATCACAAGCCATCACATTGAGCCCTTAGTTTGGCCATTGACCAATCGTCGAGGTTGTTGACATCACCTGGCATTTGTCTGATATTATAAATTTCCATTTCATTTTTGCCTATCTGCATTTGATGAATCCTGTCTGTGGAGTGCTCCACCTGTTCCTAAAAATAGATATACATGGATGTCGCCTGTGTCTCTTGGCAAAAACCAATTTAATGTCCAGTTCTGGTAATTGCGTGCACAGTTCATTGCATTTTTGTGGCCTTAATTGCCACACATATTTGTTAACGAAATGTTTGCAAAACATTTTATAAGTTTTACTACAATTAGCATAACAATTGTGTGTGTTTTAATGCCACATTCTATGTACTATGTTATTGCAACAAAATCAAAAATTAGCGCAAACTATGCAGCACAGCCGGATGTGGGACAGACTTCACCCCAAATTACAAAATTCTGCGGTTCTGTGGCGTGTTGCAATCATAATTATCCACAGTTGTATCTGTGTATGTGTGTGTAGTTTTGGGATGTGCAATTTGATTTATATGCAAAGTTTTTCGCATCATTTTGTTGATAGTTATGATTTAATTCATTTCTTTTTTTCAGGTTATGGACTATTATAATAATTATTCTTCTTTGCTGCTCAGTCCAAGCTACAGTTGGAGTAATACAATATATCCAATTACGAGCAGGATGAGAATGGCATATGCTTAGAAATGGCTGCTTAAAGGCCCACAATTTGCAAAGGCTACTTGGAGATGCCACACATCACTTGACGAGGATTATTAATATAAATATATAATATTTAATAATATAATAGTAAAGTAGTTATTGTATAGTACAATTAAATGCCGAGATCGCTTTAATGCTTCAGGCACATACCTGTCAGCTGTGCCTCTTCTCAATTGTTTCTTTTTTTCATTCTTTTATATGTGGAAAACGAGACCTTTAACTACATGCGGTACGTGTTACCTGCAACTGACGCACTTCAACATTCTTAGATATCTTTAAGCTATGTTTGGGGTACATCCGCATCTGCTCGTGCTGTTCATAGACCTCGTCTAGATTCAAGTGGGACCCCCGCTCTATGTTTGGCCTATTTGGACTCACGTGCAATTTTAGTTGTGCTGCCAGTGAAAATGTCAAAGCAGTTATTCCAAGGCACAATATTCCATGTCGCCAAGGAATATTGCTGGCATGCTACGTAAGTGTGGGAATTGCTACAATGTCATCGCCTGCTGCTTGAGCTTTTAATGAAAATACTTTACGGGTGCCATAAAGAATGCAGCATGCAGCATGCAGCATGTAGGTTGGAGCATGCAGCTGCTAGCCAAAAATTCATCATGCTATGCAGGCAGGTACCAAATACCTTTTGCTAATGATTTTTAATGACGAAATTGCATGGCCATCCTAGAGTTTGAGTTGAGAATTGGGCACCTTGAGGATCGATGTACACAGCAACTTTTGAGATGTGTATATACATCGGAAAAGCTATTGCCTTTTTGGTCCTCGTCTGCTTGTTAAAAGCTGTTTGTTTGCTGGTCTTCAATAAGCCGGGAGCAAGGACACAACAATATACTGTGCCTCACATACGTGCAAAAACAATTCGATGCGAGTTTACGGTTAATAAATTATGCATGCCCCCAGCGCAGCAATCGCTCCAATGGTAAGAATGGGGCACACAATGGAGAAAGTGGGCGACGTCCATTGGCCTCAAAAAACAAATTAGTGGCGCTTACTCAACAAGATTGAGCGGCACTTGTGGCAGCGTCATCGTCATGCTGAGTTTATTGTTGGCAACAGAGGTGTGGCAAGGTTAGTTAACCATACCTCAATGTCACAATTAAGCCCCCTCAAGCCCGACGCCACTGAGTGCCGCTTGCAGCATGCGACTCATCACAGCAGGCAAGGCAACAAAAATGAAAAAAAAAAGAAGCAAATTCGAACTTAATTAATGAAAGAACTTCCGACGGCTGTGCCGTGCAGGACTCGTCCTCCAGTCCAGTCGAGTGTGGAGCTATTTATAGTGGCATAGATATTAACTGGTGGATATTCATACAAATATATATTCAGTGAGTGAAGCTGACGGGGCAAATCAACAGCTCAATATAATTCAGTTTATAAAAACATGCAATATTCGTAATTTGTGTATCACTTCAAACATTGCGAGCAAATTTGAGTCGAGCATTGGAAATATAAATGGAACTTTGCGTGGCAACTGTTGGCAATTGGACTCCGCATCTGCTGCAAATGAAATTATGGTAATGTGACAGTAGCAGCTGCTGTGTTGTGCGTGTGTGTGTGTGTTTGTGTGTGCTGACCCACAAATTTAATGTGGTTTCGGTGGCCACCGCTTGTCTAAACCTAGTTTAATGTTGATTACTTGCATTAAACATGTGAAAACGCCAAAAACAATTGGCAACTCCTGCGGACTGCCCTGAAAGGATGTGTTTGTGTGTGAGTGTTTGTGTGTGTGTGCTTGTGTGTGTTTGTGTCTATGCGTATTTATGCGATGCAAATTAGCGCATTTGGCGCGGCAATTGAATAAATTTAATTGCAAATAAAGCTTATTACGGCCAATGAAAATGGAAATAGTTGCGGTTCCATGTAAACTTGGCAATAGTCAATCTATGTTGCATTTCCCTGACTGCAGAATGCAAATTGAAAGAAAAATCCGATTAAATTAAACGCAAACTGTTTACGACACTTGCAACTTTAATGGTAAATAGCAACAATAACAAGCCGCAGCTGTGCCATGTTCCAAACTTGCTGTAACAAAGTTGGCCAACAAAATTTTGCTTTGATGGGCTCCGTTGTCGCATTGAGAACTCCTCGAAGGGACTCACAGACTTACAGACTTACTACAGCAATAGATACGCTCCGCATAACTTGCAATCCACCTAAGAAATCAGATAGTCTCCTCTGTTTTGGCCTTAAAAGTACAACCACGAGTGGGCCAATATTTACTGAGCCGAGTCGGTTAGAGTATTGGCAACTCGCCATCAGGGCAAGTTTTTAACTTTTAATTTAAAGGCAATGGCAATACTGGCCTCGATGTCGATGTCAAATTAATATTGATTTTGTTATTGGCCTGCTCCGGCTGTTGCTTGGGCTTGTGCTTGGCCTTATCAGAAAGGGTGCGCCTCGAGTGTCCCTTGGGGCATTGACAAAAGTTTCTTTCTATTATTTATGCGCTGTACATGCCCCAAGCAATCGGCTCTTAATATGTTGTTTATGCGAGCATGTTGCTACTTTAAGTTTAAGTTTTGAATTTATGCTGGCAGTTGCCCTGCTGAAATAATAATGAAATACCATATACCGAAATGTCAAATGCATTTGGCTAAAAGAACCCAAATACTAATAATGTGTTAACTTTTTGGCATTTTGACTGCTGCCAATTTTGAGTACTGCTGCTGCTACTGCCACTGCTACTGCTTTTGCTTTTGGCTGTTGCTACTGCTGCCACTTGAGCTGTTGGCAAACAGTCTGGCAAGCAACTTCACCACTTGAATTGCCAGAAAGTTTACCCAAAAGAGGCCAGCAAACTAATTATTTAGTTTCATTTTTAGCAATGGCAAACGCAAACGGCAAATGGCAAAAAGCAAAAAGCAAAAAGCAAACGGCAAACGGCAAATAGCAAACGGTAAACGTCAGTGTAAGCAAAATATCAATAAAAACTCCAATCGAGATCTATTTCAATTAACTTGTATGAAAACTTTTTAATTAACGGCACTTCAGAGCCAGAAGCACCCAGCAAAGCCGGTCTTCATTTCCGGCTTCGCAATGCCATTGTTCAGCAATTTATTGCTGCGTCTAATTGGGCAACGTGCAACAAAACGAAAGCTAAAGCAAATAATAAAAAAAATAAAAGCAAAAAGAAAAAATTTGCTTGTTATGTAAATGTTGATAAATCAAGTTGCGACTTTTGTCTGTGACAAGCGGACAACTGTTGGACAGTGCAAATAAATAAATAAATACATATTAAGCGAACAACGCTAACATGTTCATGCTGACCCCATTGTGCTGCTAGCTGGCTGCCCCAGTGGCAACAACTTGTATTTGTTTGCCACTGTTGCATACTTTGCAGCGACCCTCATCAAAAAATGGCGACCATTGCTGGGAGTTGGGCTCTATCGTGACACCTTGTGATTTAAAAGCCAGGTCAAAACTAAAGCGTTGCTCCTCAGCTCTGTGATTTATTGGAGCTAAGCTGATTTAATGCTAGAAATGCTATAAGCTGTGGCCATAACTAAGGGGACAAGGGAGGAACGCTGCTTAACAGAAATGAGCACACGCTATGTTGGCCACAATTACAGCGTCTAGACTATGAGCCAGCTCTAAGAACTGCCAAACATTTGCCCACTTTTTATTGTTGATTCTTTATAGGCAGTGCTTCACTGTCAATGGCCGAAGTTTATTATAGAAATGACAAATGCAGCGACATCTTGAATTGAACTGGTGATGAGTTACTTCTTCTATCCAGCTGCTTGATTAATTGTGCTCTCCCCCATCTTTCCAGCCAATGGACTATTAATAAGATAAATGAGCGACAATAAGTGGCAGAACTTCTTCCGCTGTGGAATATGGCATATACGGCGTATGCGTAATTACCATTTCATATGCATTAAGCCCCAATCACAAACCACACAGCGCCGAGCATCGAGCGTGTAAGTAAATATTTGTTGAGCTGGCTAAGAGTTTTCACGGCGCGTGGCTCGGCTGCCTGACTGTCTGGTTGGCTCACTGGCAATTGGCAACGCAGTGTCATTAAGCGCATTTGTAATATCATCAAGAAGAGTCGTCGATGACGTTGCTGGCGTTGATGGCGCCGCTGGCCTTGCCGGTCGTCAAATGGATTTTATTGTAAGCGGGGCATAAAAAAATGCACAACAAATTGAAATGCGATCAATAATAATTATTGTTGGAGCACAGTGAATACACAGAATAATTGCGTTTCCATGCAATTGCTCAATTCTCAATCCCAGAAGGAGCTGCCTGTCGCACAATGACGCGAATATCAAAAGAAATTGATGGTCCTTAAATAATATCGAGCGCCAGCTTGAATTGGAATCACAATGTGAATTCAGTAATTGTTAAGTGACATTTGTAAATGGAGTACAAGAGGAAAAATAATAATATAATATCGATAGACGATGATGCTTTAAATGCTTTAATATGAATCGCTAAATATCGAGTGTATTTAAAATAAATGAGAAGAAAACTTAATTTGCATACGATTTCTCACCACAAACTTTCAATTATGATCCCATTGTGCAGCAGCTGCCGGCGGCGGCATCGTTTAAAAAAACATTAGCCTGAGTGACAGGCGTGAGTGGCCAACAATGCAGCTTTAACTTTAAGCCATAAAGTAGTAAAAGTTTATGGCTATTGGGGGACAAGCATCTTGACTGTCTCGGTTGACCACAAGTACAATGATGTTGGTGGCCAACGACGGCCTTGTCCAGTTCGTCACAATGAAAATCCAATTTAATTTTACTGATTGTGCACTTTGGCCAAATCGAAACGAGCTGACCTTAATCTAACCCATGCGAATCTCTTATATATTTTCATATATATACATATACATATTCTTTTTCTGAGTATTCAGTTAGCTTAAACGTATGCGAGTATCAGTCGTCGGCACATCTAATTATTGTTTACCGTGCTTAAGCGCCAAGAAAATTGAATTGAAATCTAAATAAAATGCGACGAAAATCGAATTTGCGTCCGGAAGTTGAGTTGCCGGCCAAGCCGAGTAGCCGTTGCCGGTGTCAGCTATGCCGGACCCCAAAACGGTGGCAGGTATTGAAGCCAAGCGCCAGCAAATCCTTAAAGGTTTTGGCTTAACCCGAAGCAGAGGCAATAAGAAGCAAAAGAAGCGTAACCAAAGGAAAGCAAAAAAAGTAGAAGCCACAGGTAACATGAAACGGGCAACCAACTGGCTCCAGATAAAAGCAGGGCGCTTCCAGCGGGCTGCTGTGGTATGCGAGGTCTGTCAAGGTTAGCCTGTGTTTTGCCCTGGTTTACCAAACATCGAGCAATGTGTGTGTGACATTTGATTTCGGAGAAGAGAGAAAAAAAAAGAATCTTCACTTTGTTCTTGCCCCACGCCTGCTCTAATCATATTAGTACATGCCGCTCGACTGTGACAGAGGAAATGCAGCTGGCCAGACCGAACGGTATCCAATTATAGAAAAACACCAAAATGAACCGGCTCCAACAACTGTCCGATGTTAAGGTTGGTCAGCTTGTTCAGATTTGGGATACATTTGCATTTGCATTTGCAAATTAAATTCACGTTGCGTGCGAATGAGCAGCAGTTCCATCAAGAATAATTCCTCGTTCATATGATTTGCTATCCTGTATCCTGTAAATAAAGTTAAGTGATTGTAGAGATTGCAAACATTCAAGTTACTCAATTTTTACATAAAAAATTATATGTTTCAAAAAAATATTTAAATTTCCCAAGGCTAAGGTAGATTACATTAGCATACCCTACCATAATCAAATTGATTTCACTGACTGGATATAATGAATGTTTAACATACAAATGTGCACTGGCAGGCAAGTTGGCCCGAAGACGTTGGCCCTTAAGACCTGTCAGTGTCAAAGTCAATGTCGTGCACTGACTGGCGGCTTCCTTGGCCAACCTAATTGCTGTCCGGTAAAATTGCTCAGCAGGAGACAGGCAGCGTGCTTCCAGTTTGTGTATCCACCTAAATTCTATGCAAATATTTGCCTTATTAACATCGTGGGGAACCGCAACTGATAAACGTTGAAACGCACGCGCCATTTTCGAGAGCCGCCCAAAAGTATGCTACAAAATACAGAAGCCATAAGTTATGCTAATACCAAGTTTTTGGCCGGAATGGTTGTCCCGGTGGGGGGGGGGGGGGGAATCCCATTGAATGTTGGTGTTAATTCGAATGACATTATTTAATGCACAGTACACGCAACATGGCACTAAGTTAATTTATATGTGTGCGTAAAAAGAAAGTGATTTTCATAAAATGTGTTAAATGCTTGCATAATTCAATTCAATAAAAGTGAAAAAATGTGATACTTTTTTATTGGCATTACACAACAGTTTATATATGTTTATTTGTATGTATATATTTTCGACCAGGCCCAACAATGAATTGCATATCTAATGAGAGTCAGCACTTATGGCCATTTAATGTGTATGTGGCAATTAAATATATATCAACAATATCAGATGCAACATGTTGTCAGTTTGCTCGTCTGCTTGCAAAACTCTTTGCCAACATAATAATAACAACAACAGCAATTAAAATCAATTATTTATAAGTAATTGCATACTCAGAAAATTTGCATATTTATTAAATTTGGTAATTGAATGCGATAAACTTGAATTTACACAACTAGTTAGTAAGTGGAGAAATGAGATAGAAATGTGAAAAAAAAACACTTAAATTCAATTGATGGACGAGATTCCGTCTGTCTAATCTTTGATTTTGTGGTTTTACAAATAATTTATGTAATGGCATCCTAAGGGTTATTAATATGTTAGCTTTTATACGAATTCCAACATTTTAAACTTTGCTCCTTGATTTGTGGTTGATAGTGGAATGACTAAAAAAATATTCTCATACTAAATTCATTAAATCAAGCCGTGGTTAAATTCATATTCTAGCCTGGTAATGGATTTCGTTCTGTCTCAGACGTATTTTGATAATATCTGCATATATCAGTTGAGACTATACCAGAATTTATAATTGAATTTCAGTGCTCAAAAGCTCATCAGTCTGAGGCTGATCCGTTGTCGACTCGTCTGGGATTGGGATTGGGTTGGTGCTGCTGCCGACAAATCAGTTTGACAGTTTTATGAGCATAAATGCCATTTTGTTAATGTTGTAGTCATGATGCCACGCCCATTTTGTGCTGTGTAATGTATTCGTTGCTTCTGGCAGTCATTTTATTGCCTTAAAGTGTCAATTACCCAGAGACCCGAAGTGAGTTTCTTCATATAATCGAATAAATATGTATGTGTGTTTCTATACTTGAATTATAAAGAGCTCGAAGGCAGCAGCAGAATTAACAATGCCAACAATTGTAATAAGAGCAATTGGTCTACTTATTTTTATTGTTGTGGATGTTGTTGTGGATGTTGGTCATTGATATTGTGCTTCCCTTTTCTGTCATGTATTATTTTTTACCTGCTGTTGGTTGTTACTGTTATCGGCAGTGAAAGAAAGAGAAAGTGCCTGTATCCAGTTTTTTGGTATTTATTTTGTTGTTATTGTATTTACTTATTCGGATTGACTGAGAGAGGAGGCAAAAGAATGTCAATTTCTGGCCGTAATGTTCATGCGGACTTTTGCTTTTCTTTGAAGCTGTGAAACAAGCCCCACATTAACTCAGTCACAATACCATACACGCACACACACACACACACACACGTAAACACACGTACAGTGTGACACACACAGCTGCATATAAAGTAACACGTTCGTCTGCAGCTTTCCCTTCCTGTGCGAGAGTCACTCGAGATGCTTCCACTTCCACTTGGCTCATCGTCTCTGTATATATATTTTATATGTACGTGCATGTTTTATATGTATGTGTTTGTTTTATATGTACGTGTATGTTTCGTTTTTTTTCGATAGGCTTAATTCAGTTTTGAGCTGATTTTACATTTACATATCTTTTATTGGATATCGGCCGTGGCAAAAGCATGAAAGTAAAAATGGATATCATTGAATGACATCGCTGATAACTTTTTCTTTTTGTAGAACGATTCATATATATATGTATATATATATATATATTAATGAAAGAAATGCTTCTAGTGGCTTGTAGACTTTCGCTAATTGAAAGACACAAGACTAGTTTGTAGAAGTGAGGTTTGAAGTTCTGTCTGCATATTCATTGCAATGCGACACAATTAAATCGGACTGACATAAAGATGGACATGGGCATGGTCAGGTAGTAGCCCAACCCAAAAGACTTCGGGCCAATCGCACAAATTTTAGAAAACATTTTGAGGGCACTTTCATTTACCATTTTTATTTTGTCGGTTTTTTTTTTTGTGTTTTGCGCTGGTGCGTATTGAAATTGCTTGGCTCGGTTCGGCTTTCGTTCGATGGATGTGCCGCTCATTGAATGCGAAATGAGTGACACAAGAGAAAAGGAAGCCACTTCGAACTTAGTGCTCGAAGATTGAAGCTTTAAGCTTGCCACTTTGAAATGTCTTAACGGTCAACTGAAGTGCCGGCCATCGACGTCGTCGACTTGGTCGCCGTCGTCGTCATTGTCGTTTTCGTTGTGGATTGTACGTGAATGAATTCATCGAGGAACAACAACAGTTTTGGCCACTGCCGATGTACAGCACGAAAAATTGAATATAATGAGCAAATGAATGTCAATAGCAACAACAAATTGAAGCCCAATACACAATCCCAATACACAATATATAAATCCACAACGAATATATTTGAAATTTTCAACAAAATGAAATTGTTCGCACGCATTTTGCATATAATCAGGTAGCAGCAGCAGCGACTAACTAAAAATCGCTTCGAAAAATCGATTTGTTGGCAGCCACACGCATAAAATGGTAGGTAGCCTCTCACATTTTATTGACAATTGTTCCGAGTCCAACTGGCGCATCCAATCCAACAGGGGCCCTGCTAATTATTCTGGGCATGAAGCAGAGCTACGCTTTCATGAATAATCTCACCTAAAACTACAACAATAGCAAAAATAACCCACGTGCAGGCAGATTAGGGATACTTAGGCATTTGTATTTCACTTTTTTTCTGTGCGTTATTCGAAGCTGAAAGAAAAGCGAAACTTTTTTCGAGACGTTGAGTTGGCAAGAAAAACGGTTAGTAATCAAATAATTTCTAGCATTTAATTGTCGACGTCAATCTCAATGTGTCTGCCTGTTCACAAACAATAAGCAAAAGAGGGCCAAGATATTGAATAGATTAAACCAAACAGTCACGAAAGTAATCATTAACGCTACTCGAACAAAGTTGATAGTCATTTTTTTGTTAGTCTGGATAATGTGATATATTTCTCGAACACTTAATTGATTTGAAGTACTCAACAATTAACAAATATTATTATTAATATCCGCTGTCAAGCAAAATGAATTATAATAAGATTATCATTAACAAATTTAATAAAATATTTATTTAATAATTTGAGCCGCGTAAATTAACCTTTAATCCAGAATAATCTTTTTAATTTTGTGCGCACATATAAGAGGCTAAATATGATTTTTCAAACTCAGCACTCAGACCGTAAAAATATATATAAATGAAATATTTATTGGGTATACGATAATCACATACATATAATCATAAATCTTAAAGCCACTGATTTCTGATGTCTTCACATTTTTAATAACCACTTGAAAAATGAGTAATCAACAAACCCTCAAAAACAAAACCGAAAATGAACTTATGTACCATAAAAAAAAGTTTGTTGTAGCTGCAAAAACTAATCAGCCCCAAAAGTCTGCGTTTTCATGAAAGTTGAGTAAATTAATTAGTCAAATTGAGCAACGCCTCTGGATTGGACCACAGTCCGAGAGCATCTCCGTTGATTTTGATTTGTTGCGGAAAATGTTGAACAAAACCAAAAAGCAAAATACATTTTGATTAGGTGCAACTGAGTCCAAACATGACTGCTTGCTTGGTTGGGGCAAGACACCTGCCCATCCATCCACACGGCAGTTGGGGCGCAACACACAATTGTTTTGTGTTTATCAAGTTGTTTGCGAAAACAAATTTCCAAATTAAGAAAGGAAAATATTAAATTAAACTGTGTTTAAAACAATGATCCTTAAAATAGTTGAAGTTTCGCCAAGCAAAAAATTTGTTATCTTCAATGAAAGTTTTTTTCTTATTTGTCTGCTGTTGACGTTAGTCGAAGCTCTTCTATGTTTTTTTTTCTGTTTTTTTCTTTTAGCGAGTTCTGTTGTTGTTTTTTTGGCACATTACATAAAATTTCGTAACATTATGCGGCAAAAGACTGAATACGTTCGCAAGTTGAGTTAAGTTTTTAAGTTGAGAAACTCCACTGACCTGTTAACTGAACTGCTGTGCAAAGACTTGCATACTTGCCTGCTGTCTCAATAACAGCAGCAACAACAGTAACAACAGCAACAACAACAAAAACAACAACAATAACAACAACAAATGCTACGACGACAACGACGACAGCAAGTTGCGAAGAAAGTTATAGACAGACCAAGCTTTGGGCTGCTGTTAAAAAAACAACTTTTGCCCAACTAGTACAGCTACAACAACAACTACAACAACAACTACAACTACAACTACAACAACAGCTACAACAACAACTATAAACGGGTAGAACACGTTATACTATTTGAGACGCTTACTGCGCTGCCGGCGAAACTGTTGTCGCGTATTGTTGAGTACGTGTGTGTGTGTGGATATGTGGGTGTGTGTGTGCGTATGTGTGTGCGTGTGTGTGTGTGCGTCTGTGTGTGCGTGTGTGTGTGTATATGCGTTTACGTGTGTGGGAAAGCTTTGACTTTGACATTCCGATCGCTGACTGTCCATTTTCCTTGGTCCACTGTGTCCCGGACATTGAAAATGAAATGCAAGTTATTAATTACATTGCAGCTTGTCGGAGATGTGAGTAACTTTTTTCGAAATGTTTTTAGTTTTTGCATTTTTTTATACACATATGAAACATCAGCGTCATTGCCTTTGTTAATTAAGCCCTGTCCTTCTGTCCATCTACAAATATTTCACAAAATCATTATAGATGTCAGTTTGCAATGAAATTAAAATTTATCCGTTCTGCAAATGTATGTTATCTTCGGCATGATATCGGTTTCTGTTCTTACTACATTTTGACTCATTTTGTATTAGTCTGAAATACATTTTGACTCATTTTGCATTAATCTAATATACAAATTGACTGCTCGATGGCTAACGATTTCACTTTAATTCGCTTGTTCGGAAATTAGCACTTCTCATTTGACTGACGAAGCGCGAAAAAGCTCATTAATAAAATATGCACATATATATTAATACGATATGCATAGTATATATATTATTCATTCTATATTTGTCATAAGCTCATTGAGCTGGCCAAGTGGTATTTCCAGAATGGGGTTAGGGAGCGTCATTCAATATTCAGAAGCAACCGCGTGTATATTCAAGAAATTAATGATTTATTATTTCTGAAAAAACCCGATGAATTAATATTAAAAAATACTGATTTATTAAATGTGAGCTAATAAAAGCATTAAATTTACACAGAAATTAATTAGGTGCATTAAATGCGTGATTAAATTTACTGGGAATTGTTGAAACTTAAATAAGCCTAAACTCAGCTTTAATAAAGCACCATCATATTACAAATTAAGTGAAGTTTAAGCCTGTTTCGTCGCTAACTGTAATAACCAGACGTTTACTGTGCCAAATACTTTCCCATAGGATCCGCCCCTAAAGCGCACAGCTCAAGTCCAAAAAAGATTGAAAATCAAGTTGGTCAAGACAGAGAGAGAGAGAGAAAAGAGAGCCTATCAGCAGAGAACGCAAAGAAAGCAATGTAAATTAATTGTGGGGGGTGGGGGGAGGGAGGGATCGGTGTCTTCACGGTGTTGTCTACAACTATGCTGGTAACTGAAGATTCCAGCCACGATCAGTTGCAGACGGTCAGTCGTGCGAGACAGTTGAGTGCGCGGCGGTGTGAAAATTACCAACGACGAAGCTCGACAGCATATAATATAAGAAACCAGAACTACAATCACAAAACCAAAAACTCCAAAACGCCAGCGAGAAACAGGTAAAAAGCAAACGTTGAAAAAAGAAAGTCAGTCAAGAATCGCATGGGGCTAAAAAGCATACGAGAGAAGCTAAACCAGCGACAGTCTTCAACGGGTACTCAAAGAGTGAGCAGCGGTTACTTAAACTCAAACTGAAATCGGTTATCGTAACAAAAAAAAAAAAACGAATTAAAACCAAAAAAAATATAATAATAAATAAAAATTTACGGTGTGTGAAGCAAGAAACTAAATCAGAACAATTTACAATTATTATCATCGTTTACCATTATCATAACCAAAGGGCAGCTCAAGGTTAGCATTGGATTAACAGTGTTAAAATCTGAGGATTATCGTAACATCGTATCGTGTGTGTGCCAAGTCCCACCCCCCACAAACCCACCCCACAATTACTGTTGACCCAAAAACAGTTCAAAAACTAGAAGTAGAGAAGAGCCTTGGAAGCGTCTTGGGCAAGAACTTTTAATTGATTTTTAGAGCTCAGAAAAACCAAAGCCGACTCAAGCTTGGACTCGGACCCGGACTGTTAAATAGCCTGGGTCATAAATTGTATCTGCGGAGCATTTTACAGCCATCCCCGGAATTTTTTTATGTGCTTTGCTCCAGATACAAGCCACACAACCCAATTTGCTCCAATTTCATATGTGCTCTGTGGTCAGCCATCGGCCAAATGGAAGAAAGAGCAGCAGTTGCCTCGTTGAGTAATCTCTCATGCCATCCCACAGATTTCTTCTCACAAACTGACCCACATACGGGCAAGTGGCTAATTTAAGTGTTTCCTGGCATCGCAGTTATAGTTTACGCTGTTTACATTGCTCCTGCACTTTGCTGCCAAAACAAAACATTCTCAAGTGTTGTTCTAAACATTCTCAGCACCAACACCAACAACGACAACAACGACAACAACGACAACATCAACACCACACATGCACTTAGCCAAAGTAGAAGCTATTAACAGAGAAATATTCGCCATAGACACTGAAGTTTTTTGTTTTTTATTTTTTGTTCGAAATTTGAGTGGATCAGACAGCAAACCCACTCGGCAATTCACATACCCCAAAAGTTGAAACCGTTTTTATGTTGTTGTGTACTTAGTTTATGACAAGAAATGTAAAAGTTTGCCGAGTTTCAAAGATAGAAAAAAAGGATAAATGAATGGAACTGTTGAGGATATTCGACTCTGAAATACACTCCCCAAGAGTGTTAAGATTTCACAAATGCCTGGCATAATTTTGGCAGAAATAACTATTATTGAAATAACGAACAAATTTATGATTTATATTCAAATTTTAGCAAGTCATAATCAGTAATTGTTATCAATAACTGGCAACAGAGTATTAATAGAGTATGCCTACAAAATCATGACCAGACCAAGTGCTTTAGTTGGCTAAGATGCCTGGCAAAGAGTTAGTGTGTGTTTGGTGCAGTGTTGTTCCGCCAGGTGGCTCCGATGCGACGATAACAGCTCCTAGCTCATGCGGCATGCAAGTTCAAGCAGAAAGCGAGATGAGCGAGATGAATGAATATGATGTGAGATTGGGAGACAAAGAGGCAAAATGTTGCTGCTGCGGCTGCAGGTGCTTGAGCACGGGGCGTGTCACCTCAAGCGGCACGTGTAGAGATTATTTTTTCTTCTTCACTTCTTTTGCCATTATCTTGGAAAATTAACCACAACAGCCGCAGCAGAAAAAGCAGTCAGCAACAGCAGCAGCAGCAGGCGGCAAAACAATGTCGCCCAGCTCAGTCAGTGCCTCATATATGAGGCAAGTTTAAAGCACAGACAAAGGCTCACACTTGCTGGAACAGCGATGTTAACAGTCTGATATGTAAATCCCAAGGCACTTTTATGGGCGCTTTCGCGTGGCCTTTTGTACGGCCAGCATATTTATTGATATGACGCTGATATGACAACGCAAACGCAGATAGGACGAGGCAGCAGCCGCTGGCAGCCACGATAGGGATCAAGTGGATGCGATGCGTTGGTGGTGGCAAGCTTCGGCTTCAATAATCCTCCATATGTGGGGTGGGGTGGGGTAGGGTGGGGTGCGAGGGGCTTCAGTAATTTTGCTGCCTGTCATGCAAGTGCATAGCATACACTCTAGCAATGCTCCACATCCTCCTGCTCCTCCTCCTCCTCCTCCTCGTCTGCCACTCGCATGAATATTAATGTAAAATGCTCACACGGTTAGTTGCATTTTTCTATGGTGCATTAAAATATTGTGGGAGCAGCGTTCCATATGAGTTAGTGCCTACAATAGTGAACTGCAGCAAAAACCAGAACCAACTGGTCGGAGTGAGATAGGACGGGCGAGAGGGCGTAGTGTCGAGGAGGGTGTTAGGGGGAATGCTTGTCAAAAGTTTTCCCATTGCAGTGCGGCTTTTGTTGGTTTTTGTTCTTCTTCTTGTTCTTGCTTGTTATAGAATGATGCGTAAAATGCTTCAACTTAGGTGAGAAAATGGAAGAATATTGAGCAGCTTTTGGGGAGGGGTATGCCACGCGGTGGCAAGAAGACAAGACGCATGCTTGCTGGCAAAGTAAATGCAATTTCGTAGACTTCAATAAACATAGTTTATAAGTACCCCAACTGAAGACGCTGTGGTAAAAGCATTAACATTCACAGTGGGCGTCAAATGTCAAGTGCTCTCTCTTCATCAATTTATTCATATATATATAAATATGTATATATATATATTGAGTACTGGTAATTTAGTATTATGAAGTATCTAACATGAAATTCAAGTGCTGCCACATAAACAGAATAAAAGCAAGAATTAATTGAAATCATACAATATTGGTAACATCTCAGTTCAGGTTAAGAGAAAAGCTTTTGAAAAGTTGACGCTTGATATTAAATTTTGCAGTTAATATTCAATTTGTTGCACTGTGGCACCTGCCACGAGCAGATGGCCGTTGCTTAGCACCGCGCGAGTCTTGTGCCTGCCGAGCAGGTGATATGTCATCTTTGCCCAGCCCAAAAATTTCGCTTTCTCTGCCACTGCCACTGCCACTGCCACAAGCAGTGGGGCATCCGATTTAATAAGCGCTGCTTCAAAGTGTGCATCGTAAAAGTTTTAATTAAGCGGAGCTTCGCGGCGAAGAGTCTTTAGTCGCATCTGAGCTGCCTTCGAGCTTATCAACTAGACTATCAGCAAACCGAGGAGAGGCCCTTAGCGGCCAACAAAACTACGGCCAGAACCACAGCACTGTTGGCCAACTATTTGGGGCTGGCCAGTAGGTCACTGGGTTTTCACTTTAGCCGACGTTGGCTTATCAGCGCTAAGTTGAGCTTGATTTTGAAAACGTTTCACACATTTTTTAAGGTTAAGTTGCCGGACAGGTAGCCAACAAAAACAGGAACAACAACAACAACAATAATAACAACAATAACAACAATAACAATATTGAATAAATCGCCGCACAAAACTTGTTCGTGGCAGCGCATTCGACGTTGGCGTCGCTTTCACTTGGGATAGCCGCACTTGACAGTGTGACAACAACAACAACAACAACTGCAACAACAACAACAGAGCAGTAACAGCAACAATTGTTGCGGTTGTTTGTTACAGCCATTGGCTGTTGGCAATGCTGATTGTCATGGTTAAAGAGCCAACAAAGCAATGCCAGAATGGAAAGTCAGGATGTGCACATGGATGCCACAAATACCCTTACCCATTAGGACTCTATACTTTTCTCGACACACTAACTAAATATATTTAAAAGCTTTTGGGCAAGCAAATATTATCCACTTAGAAAACAAATGCCAAAATATTTTATTTGTTTTTAAATCCGTTTGAAATGACCAAAAGTTGAGTTCGAAATTGTCAGACAAAAGCTAAAATGCTGTAATTTAAGAAACAATACTCTAACTTTTGTCTGTCTTTGTGTCTTTACCTGCTACTGCTGTGGTGGTGGCAACTGGATAGGCGTCAAATGGCGCCTGCAGCATTTTAGTTGTTGTTGCAGCTTTTGTTGTTGCAGCTATTGTTGTTGCACCCACTGCTTGTGTGTGTCAAGTGCCAACAAAATGGACATGTGGACAGCGCCCGGCGGCAACTTTGAGTCGCAGTTCAAAAACATGTTTACACTTACACACACACACACAGAGACAAACACACACACAGTCACACACACTCAGCCACACACACAGTCACACACAGTCACACACATACCTCGAAGTTGCTTTCTTTGATGTCTTATTGCCAGACTGTTTTAACTTAGTTGGCCAGTCAGAGTTGGCTTTTGTTCAATAAATATGTAATTTATAAGAGATGGAAAAGAAAGTGTTGCACTGCAACAAATTGGGTTAACCGCAAAAGTAAAAGTTCTGCATGCCCCCAATCTGAACCCAAATGTGCCCCACAATTTTAGTTCAACTTTTTTTTTTTTCTGTCTGTTGCAGAGACGAACCAAAAATGAAATTCGTGATTTTGCTGTGCGTGCTTAGTGCACTGCTGCTGCAGATTGAGGCATCGCCGGTGCAGCTGCTCTCGAGGAGCGAACGGGCCGTGGCTCGCCAGCAGGCGGTCAACAATGATGTGGCACCAGCGGCGGCACCAGCCTCCGATGATGATGACGACGACGAGGATGACGATGACGATGAACCGGATTTGGGCGATTTGGTTGATGACGATGATGGTAGGTAGCCAGACCAAAAAGTGACCAAAAAAGAAAAGAAGCGCACACACACACACAGATATTTAAGTAAGCACCCCGATCCCTTGAGCACCTGAGCACCATGCACCAACTGAGAAGCACCACTAGCAACTAGCAACTGCAACTAGCAACCGCAACTGCAACCACAATGAGGCACTCAACGAGCAACCATTTTGCAACAAAGATATTTGCATATTGTGTGATGTTATTAACGAGAATTTTATGCTCTCCTCTCCTTTGGGTAACGCAGTTATTTTGCTTTCGGGGTTTACAGATGATGACGACGAGGAGGATGATGACGACGAGGAGGAGGATGACACGCCCCAGGGCCAGGCAGCGCCAGCAGCCGCCGCCGATGAAGAAGAGGATGACGATGACGATGACTACCTGGACAGACTCTTCGATGATATTCTGGGCGGTAAGGACCATCGATAAGACTGAGTCGACCAATTAAATTTACTTGGGCTGTTTGCCTATTTCCCCATTTTGCATTATCAGATGATGATGATGACGATGATGATGATGAGGTGGCGCCCGCTGCCAGTGCACAACAGAGCGCTACAGCCCCGGTGGCCGCCCAGGCACTTGATGAAGTGGCGCCCGCTGCAAGCAGCGCGCTGAGCTCGGGCATCTCTGATGGTGTCGATTTGCCCGCAGAGAGTGGCAATGCCGTGGAGCCCATTGCCTCTGGCAATGCTGTTGAGGATGTGGCTATTGCTCCGGCGCCCGCACAGCAAGCGAGCAGCGGCAACAACAACAACGAAGGTGAACTAAATGTTTTTTACGATGAAGATGCACTTTTAGATGGTATTAGTGGTGGCACCCCTAGTTTAAGTAGCACGAATGCAATTGACCAACAAAAACACAACATACAACTACAACAAATACAAATACAACAACAAATACAACAACAAATACAACAACAAGAACAACTGCCACAACAGCAACATGGGACACATCAAACAATAACAGCAAATCAAGCATCATCACAACCGCATTTAACAACAACAACAACAACAACAACAGTATCAACAAAAAACACTAACAACAATAACAATTTAATTGTCGGCACTGCTCCGGGCGCCCAGCAAGCAGTGGGCGTGGCAGTGGGACAGCCACTTGCAGCGCCCGCTGCTGCTGCTGCTGCTTCTGCTGGCGCCGGTGCAGCGTCTGACGATGATGACTATGACGACGAGGACGATGAATATGATGATGATGATGATGTTAGTGATAGTGATGATGATATTGATGATGGAGTCGATGAAATTACAGGTGCGCTGACAGGTGACGACGAGGAGGCTGACGACGATGATGACGACGATGATGATGATGATATTATTGGCGATGACGTCATCGAGGCCAGACGCGAAGCACGTGAGTCCAAGTCAACAACAGCAACAAAAACAACCAAAGCCAAAAAATCAACAAGTGCTTCCAAGAAGTCCAAAAAAGAGCTCAAGCAATAAAAGTAAACAACTGCCACAACAGCAACAACTACAACAATCAGAACAACAACAACAACAACAATAAGAACAACAACTGCTAATGACAGGGACAACAACAACAACAAAATATCAAATTGAAATGACTTAAGACGTTGCCAACTGTTTTTTTGGGTAGGACCACATGAAATCTCTCGGACATTGCATAATTCTTTGCCTGCACTGACTATCTTTGTAATCCCAAAAAGCAACAACTCGATCAAAAAATCACAGGAATGCAACAACAAAAACCTATTTCTAATTTATTTATTTATTTATTTATTTACTTTGAGTTTTAGTTAAAATGCAAAAACAAAACGAATTCAAACACACAAAACACACACAAATTGCATATTTAAGTAAAAAAAAAAATATTTTAACAATATCCTCGAACTGAGTTGATTGAGAGTTTGGTGCTAGTCAAACTATCTGCAAAATGACAACAACAAAAAGCACAATAAAAATGTAAATGCAAATTTGCAAGCTGCACTCGCAAGTAACAATCCTTTCTACCCCCTCACCACTCCCCCCCCCCCCACCAACACACAATTGTTACGTTTATATTCAAAGTTATTTACGCACGGACGGTTTCACAAGACCACCAAACACCACCCACCCAACCACCACCAAGAACAACCACAAGAACAACAACAACCATGAAACGCACAACAACCAAATGTTTAATGCTGAAGCACAAATTGTTGAAATAATATTCGGAGAGCAAAACAAAAAAATACAAAGAATTAAGAAAAGCTGAAATGAAAATGTGAAAAACTCGCCTCGTGGTATGCAACAAAAACAAAAACAGACATTTTTGTTGCTATCCGTGTCGTACGCATTCACGCATACACATATACACATACACACACACACACACACACATAGATAAATAGCTAATTCTATGTTTGTAAACAACAAACTACAACAACGAGAATTGTCCACTTAGTGTAATTTATTAATTATAATTTTTAACTTCTTTTCTTTGTAATTAATTGACACAAAACAACAACAAAAGTAATCGCCGAATTTATAAATGCATCAAATCTGTAGCTGTAAAGTTCTCTCTATCTATCCCTAATTATACCTACATATATCTATATATCTATATGTGTATCACTCTGTTTATTTCTCTGCTCACTTTTCCTCACTCTCTCGCTTCACTCATTTGGCTTACAATTGACATCAATTAATCGTTGGCTATTTTATTTTCGGCTTCTTTCTGGCTTCCATAACTTTCCGTAAACGTAAATAACGCAAATTGTAAAAAAACATACAAAAAAAAAACAAACAAAAGACAAAATTAATTCAACTGTAAATTGTAGCTGAAAGTTGAACGCTTGAAAGGCAGTGCACAATTTGCCAAAATATTTCACATAAATGAAAATTAACGTCAAAAACGTTTTTTGTTAAACTTTTGCATTTTAGGTTCATTTATTTTGTAATTTATTATTTATTTATTTATTTATTTATTATTTATTGTAAAAACAAAACAAGAAAAAAACAACAACAAAAAAAATTAGCAAAGCTGCAAAAAAAAACACACACAAAAGTTTACTTAAATAAATTTTTAATGAAATTTGTGTACAACTTTCTGACAAATCAATTGAAAAAATCAAATAAAAACCTGTTTATGTGTTTTATTTATACATTCCTCCAACAAACAACACTTTCAAGCTTAAGTTTCAGGGTTTTGGGTTACACGTTCTCTCTCTCTCTCTCTCTCTTTTACTCTCATTAACTATCTGTCTATCTCTGTCTTCTCAAGCAACTTTCATCATTAGAAAATTCACTTGTTGCTCTGTTTTATCAACTCATTCAAGTTTGTAATACAAATAGAACTTTTTTGCACTTGTACTTTGATTTCTATATATATGTATTGGTATATTGGATTGGTTTATTCTATATAGAAAAAAAAACTTGACTTTTATCTATATTTAATATGTTAATTGGAAAAAACGGAAGCAATGAACGTCAGTAGAAATTTGCCTTAATTAACCACAACAAAAGGGCACAGTTTAAAATAAATAACGCTTTTATGGCAGAATGTCAGCAACTTTACTGTCTAGTAGATTGAACGTGGGTGGAACACACACATACAAACACACACACACACACACACACTAGCATGTAAGTGGCACATTATTGGCTCATTATTTCTCACATTACCAGAGCAATCTTCTCCTTTATATGGTACTCAGAATTTGTGTTTGATTGAGGGATGGAAAAAAAATATCTCATCAGAATTGTAAAAGCTTTCTTAATATTTTTTATTGATAGCTAAAAATATTTTTCACTGCTAGGCAAAGCTTTTCTTTATGTTTATATATATAAATTAATATTTTGAATACCGTGTAAATTCCTTTTATGGGAAACAGTCGCTATTTTTATTTACCAATTTGTACAAGCTTGTAAAATGTGAAAATCACTGAAATCAATTTAAATCAATTTACGCTTTCCACAATATAAATCATATATTAATGTTAAGCTACTTTTATACCAATTCCACTTAAAATGCACACCTCAGCATCCCTGGCATGGTTGTCCATGGATTAGGTGTTTCTATTGGAGCCAGTAAATGCTCAGCTTAAATGTCAATGCTTTTTTTATAATATGATTTGCCATTATTATTTTATTATTATACTCACTCTTCACATGCGCCCACACATCATATGAGAGCATGGCTATTTGTGTTGGGTTCTACACACTCACACACACACACCTGTAATTAGAGACACACACACACACACACACACACACACACAAAGTGGCGAGCAGTGCATGAAAGAGCATGTTGCGGAATTCACCGCACGGGGCCAAAGGGTCGTAATGTTAACACACACACACTCAAATTTACACTCACACACACACAGAAAATACAATTGAGTGCCGGGCTCATGAAAGCGTATTAACATCCAATCTTCTACTGCGCCGGGCAGGTGATCTGAAAAACAACGTCATCGACATGTCAACGGATGCATTCCAAGCGCGTCATAATCATTTCATCGATGCCATTTTCTCTCGCATAAATCGCATTGTTTCCGACAACTATGATCCGTTTGTTGTACGATTGGCTGGACGCACTGCCACGCCCACATATGGAGCTGGTGCTGCAACAAAGACCACAACAAAGACCAAGGGGAGTGGCAATCAGAAGGCGACAACACACAAAAAACTGTAAGTCAAACTGGGAATAGAAAAAAGTGACAACTTAAGAAAAGAAAAGTTGCAATCTTTTAGATTTTGAAGTATAGTTTAATAATTGGCCAAAAGCAAGAAATTATTTAACCCAACGACAAGTTGGCCACTTGACAAAGTCGAGCAGCTGCTTGGTCGGGCAAGGGTATAGAAGCAGACATCAAATCAGGGCAAAGTCAAAGCAAATGATGCAAATTTGTCAATCTCTGTGACTTGCAGCAAGAACACTCGTTCGGAGCCGCGTGCCTCCTCCGCCGCCTCCGCCTTCGTCTCCGTCTCCCCCTCGCTTGCTGGCAGCGTCAGCAGCAGCACCGAGTCAATCACATTGCAGGAGCAATTGACGCAATTACAGACTGAGCTCGGCCTCAAAGCCCGGGAGGAGCAGGATGGCAAAAAGGAGGTGCCATCCGGGTCTGGCAAAGCGGAAACCCGTACCGTGTTCAATAGGGAGCAGGGTGCCACCAAAGTCAACCAAAAGAAATCCACTGTCACACAACAGCAGGCGGCGCATAAGCACAACCCCAAAAAGCCGGGTGGTGGTGGTGGTGCGGCCCTGAAGGCTACAAACACTGGCAACGGCAACTACAATAAGCCCGCGGGTGGTGGTGGGGCCGCCGCCAACAAGGCGGGTGCGGAAGTGGAGAAGCTGCAAAAAGCGGAGGGAAGTCTGTCGGGTCTGGCGTCGCTGAAGCGCGTTGGCAACGTGAAAGTGATCAGCGATGCGGAAGGACGCAATTCGACCATTAAGGCCAAATTCACGCTGGGCCCATTGACTCTGCGCGTGGAGAAGTCCTTCAAGCGGGGCAGCGTGCGAAACGTTAAGAGCGCCACGGCCAGGACCAACGAGATGATCGGACGCATTAAGTTCAGTGTGCTGGATGATCGGGCCACCTTGATGTCAATCAAAGTGCAACAGCCCAAACAGGTAGAGCCTCCATTGCCACATCTTTGTGCCGATTGCAATTGGCCTTAATTGTTGTCCTTTCTTGCTTTGTTTATTTGTGGTGTGCAGGTGGAGGTGGAGAGCAAGGATAACCACGACCGGACCCGCGAACTCGTCTGGCGTCGCACTCCCAAAATTGCCAAATTGGTCAACGAGAAACTCAAATTGGCAGCCGAATCCCTCTTCACCCCTCAGGGCGTTGAGGTTGTCCGGCTCTAAGCGGCAGGCAGTTGCCCTCCTCCAACTAACCTAATTGTAATAACTAACTTATTTATTTAAATTATTTGCTCTCTCTTTATTTGATAATTTAATTATATTACTGTCGCAATCAAATCTTTATTTATTAAAATAATTTAAATTATTTAAAATAAGACAACTTTTATTGTGTGACAATTTTTGGGCGCCCATCAAATCGATGCCATCAAATTGTATCTGAAAGTCTGCTTTTGGCTTAAATAGCTGTGCCACTTCAAACAAAAAGGGCTGCATCAGCAGTTGTTGCATCCAGCTTCATTTCAGTACATTCCAAACTAACGAGAATGCTGCAAGTATCTCCCTTCATTAAAACTGCAGGTGGATTCTGGACAAAAGAGTCCCCCCCCATTCCCCCCAAAAGCAAATATGAGTGCGTATTTTGTGTAGCATCTAAAAGCGGAAGGACATGCAATTTGTTGTTGTTTGCTTATGTAGCTGTGTGCCCCACCCACCCACTCACTGCTGCGTCCCCTCATCAGGAAACTCTTGGCTTCTTTGTCGCCATGTTGTGCATGCTGTTTGTATTGTCCTGGCTGATGTTCGTTGTTGTTCTTTGTTGCACCTAAATTGACAACAATATCGTTTCATTTGCTCAGTGAAGTGAACTCATCAGTGTTCTGATTCCCCCACATACCCCTTCTAACCCACAACACCGCTGTTCCTCATCCCAACTAATTTCGTTTTCAGGACACACCCATGTGGCACATCACATTTTTTGGCCAGCTCTTGCCGAAACTTGAATGTAGTATTCTAAAAAGAGGACAATGTGTGATTTCGTGCTTCAATTTTTATAAATTGAATTCACTTTAAATACTTGTTTCATGACATTGTGCAACGTAATTGTTGCTGCAAAAACATCTACAGCAACAAATTAAATCCATTCAATTGCTGAGGCAAAAACTCATTTGTAGAATTTGCCAGCTAGAGCGAAAAATACGAAAATTTGTTTAGTAAGTAAATTTCTTGAGAATTCATTTGCATTTGTTATTAGTTGGTTAGTTTTGCCAGTGGCAATTGTTGTTGAATATGCAACAATGACTGAAACGAAGCAAAGATGATTAAATTCCAAGCTGGACCTGATTGCATTACCCCACTGGGTGGTCGAAATGACCTATTTCATTTTTGGAAAAATTGAGCGAGGTATTTTTATAAATCATTTACTACGAATTCGAATGCTACTCACAGAATCCAGATATGTTTCTAATTCCGAAGTTTTTAAAAGAAATAGAAAATTCGACTTTAGTTTAGTTGGAGTTGGAAAACATATCGAGCGAATGTGCAACTTTTGAGTGAAACTTTTTTTTGGAAAAGCTTAATAGTTTCACAGGCACCACATGCTGCCTCATTAGACAAGGATAACGATGTGTGCTTGCCACGTTCACACAAACGGTGTGGAAAAAAGTTGAGGCACCACACTGCCTGGCTGCCTGCCTGGTCGAAAGTTATCAAAACTATGCCCAAGTGGCTGGGCAAAGTCAAGCATAAAACTTGCCCCATGGCAACATGGTCAAGGTCATGAAGAGGGTGGGGCAGTAGAAATTAATCAACTTGTTTAATTAGCTCGCTAAGCTGCAGATGGGCTTTACCTGCTGTCCAGGCAAAAACATTGCTCTGATCGAAGGTGTCGTCGAGGCTTGCCACAAAAGCGGCAACTAATTGCCGCATAATGAACAACAACAACAACAGCAACAACAACAACAACAATGATGACAATGCGAATGAGCAAAGGAACTGTGACAACCGCAACAAGCGGTAACTATTGTGGGTGGCAGTTGGTGGTGGAGTGGGTGGTCTTGCGTCGGAATTGAGCACTTACGCTTTTTACCAACTCAATTTACGCTAATTACTGATTTTCACCATGGCGATAACGGTTAGTGCTGTATTTGCCTAACTCTTAGCTATCCCCAAAGAGATAAAACCCAAAACGAACACAAGCGCACACAAACACACACACACACACATACATATATATATATATGTACTCGTGCGTAGTGGAGCATCGTCAACATCAGCGTTCGTTGCCCATCTGCGGCAATCAGACGAACGTCATGTGAATTTATATTGTCATTAGTTCTTTTTATGTAAAGTTGCTATGTAAATTTTATTAAAATTCCACTAATTCGCCGCAAAGTGCAGAGAGAGAGTGAGCAATGCGCAATGCGCATGCGCGCTCTTTGTTTCGTTCTCTTCATGTGTGCCTAGCACTGACCTTAAACTGTTCTGCTGTGGATGCTGTTGTCTGAGTCCAACACAGAGTTAACGTTGTGTGGCTCTTTGTTCGGCTGATGAAGAGAGGTGTGCAAGTAAAAATTACCAAAAATGAGATTCTCATTATGAAGATCGAGGCGAGACCTTAAGAAAATAATACTGTTAATATATGTATAAGTGAAGTAGCTGTAATTTCGTATGTTGTCATTCTCAATTGCCATTACTTCGCGAAAACTCCAAAGAATTAATTCATGGTTAACCATTTCAATTAATAAAATATGGCATAATGAAAAGTTCATTTAAGTTTAATAGAATAACAATTTCTTATAATAAAGTATTAATTTTTTAAATTTTATATTTGCTTTATAAGTTAATGATTATCTTTAATAGTTAATTCAGTTTTATATTATCTTTAATAGTTAATTCAGTTTTGTATTGTGCCAGACGCATCAGAATAAACCATTTCATGCTTGGCTGTTTGAAGAGCACAAATCAGTGAGCGGCAAATTAGCTTGAAGAGAAAATGTCTTTGCGGCGAATTGACAGTCGGCTTTGGCTCACGTTAACGACGCTCCCAGAGACGCTGACGAAGCCCGAAAGCATAAGGGCGACAGCAACTAAAGCCGAAGAGGCATTAGAACGAAGCTTCGTCCTGATAATGTTGGAGGCTAAGGTTCCCTCGATGCGTCAGCTGCCAATTGCTGGGCCCCAAAATAAGTTTCAGTTTCAGTTTGTGTGCGACGACGACGGTGAACGCATGCGAAATAAACGCAGCGGGTAATGTGTGCGAGCTCGATTCCAAAACAAAATTCAATTTCGATAACGAATTCGATAACAACAAAAGCCCAGCGGCTAAAAAACAAACAAGTTGATTTTGAACGTGGCAGACGCGATTTTATATGCATCTTCAGCAGTATGAAACTGTGAGTGTGTGTGCGTGTGTGCATGTGTGTGTGTGAAATAAAAGTTGAGACCAACTTCTTCTTTAGAGCAACTCAAAAAGTGGCAAAGTCGTAAATTTTGAACGTGTGAAAACGCAGGAAAAAGCTCATTGCCACATTGCCAAATTGGCAGGAGATGAAATTGAAAGGACTTTGTTGTTGCCATTGTTGTAACTGCCGTTAGCTTATGCCTTTTGGGGCTGCTTAGCAAAGTGCGCGCGACACACGCGATTTTTTTTTATGACATCGTTTCGAATTATTTGCGATTTTATGTTGTTTTTTGTTAGCTGCTGCTCGCAACTTGTTAGCTGTGGCAGCCGACAAAAGACCAAACGAAACTAATAAAATAAAAAAAAAACAGGAAAACGCACACACAACAAAAAAAGAAAAGTGCTGCCCTTACCCCTCCTACCATCTCCCCCCACGCACCTAATGCCCCTCTTTAGCTTCTTGCCTCATTAGCAGGCAGCAAATTAAGTTGCTTTTATATTTAGAACAACATTTCCCACAACGTGAAAATAAATTAACAAATTAAAAAAAAAAAACAATCTCAATACAAACACCTTCGAAATGTAGTAAATCGTCTTTGATCTTCAGATTGTCCGATAAATGGAATAACGCGTCAAAACAAATTGTGAACACAACACTTTTCCCGAGCGACAATAAATTGAAATTTAATATATTTCCCCACAAAAAACTGACAAAAATGAATAGGAAACACATAAAGAAATCAACGAAAAGTGCGCAAAGGCTTTTAGTGGGGAGCGAGATACGAGCAGAATGATCGCCAGCGGGCACACACTGCGTATGCGCATTGCGTAAAGTAATTTATTTCGCACACGACATGTTGAACAAGTCTGCAGGATGGAAAACAGCTTTGAATGTTTTTCTGCCGAAAGAAACTTTATTCTTGATAGTTGCACTAAGTAGTTGAAGACAGGCGAGAAAAGTTTTAGCCCACTTTTATTAAACAAGTTAACATTGATGTGTCGAGACAAAAAGCACGAACATGACAAGTGCCAAGTTGCCTCTTGTTACCTTATCAAAGCTGCACCTGCTACATAATAAGGTCGACAGGAAAACCTAACTAAACTGCTGTTTTGCATTTGCATGTCTCTGTAGAAATTGGTTTACAATTAGAAAATATACACAAAAACAATTGGCTTTATTTTAAAATATATTTGAACAACAAATAATTCAGTCAAAATTGCCAAAAAAAAAAAAATCAATTAACCAGTTTAATTTACCTAAAACGTCTTACAAATTAAATATAATAAAAGAAATACAAATCTGATTATTTTAGTACTTGAGTAACTCCAAAAATACGCAGATAATGTATTATCATCAAATTACCATCACGACAGATGAGAATCAAGGATGTTGGCCATAATCATTTGGGTAAATGCGTAGAAAATCTGCGTCAATGGCTTACAATTTAGCTAAACAAGCCAACAAAATGGAAACCAAACCAAATTAAGCACAAAATGCTCTGGCATCAATAAAATATTCATGGAACAATGCGAAGCAGTGTCGCACGGGGAGCCATTGAACCATCGCAATGCGGAAATGACTAACTAAGCTAGGGGAAGGCAAAGGGGAAGGGATCAATGGAGAGGGAAGGTGACTGCGACGTCATCTAATCACGGATACTAATGTAATGACAAGCATCGCCAAAGGGAGTAGAACAGAGCTGAAGAGCTGAGCAACAAACTGCAGACGTTTGCAATTACACACACACACACACACACACAACATACAGAGACGTATTGAAAGAAAGAGATGGAGAGAGACAGAGGGAGAGGGATAGGGAGAGAGAGAGAGTGTGTGCGACAAGTGGACTTCACTTGAGCTTTCACAGCCTTAGGCAACAATTACACTGACACATACTAGACACACACATACAGAGAACTTGTGTGTGTGCATTAATAGACAGACAACATATAGAGAGAGAGAAAGAAAGAGAGGGAGAGAGGGAGAGATAGGGGAGAGCTGCAACAGCATTGTCCTCTGCTCTGCTGTCGTCTCTAATTCTATTACGGAAGCAACAGCGACAAGTGGCAACCACTGGGTGCAAGAACAACCAAGATGCCTTCTGCTACTGCTCAGCCTCGGCATCTGCCCCAGTCTCAGTTGACCTCAGTCATTGTACCTTTGAGTTGGTGCCTCCCATCCTCCCATCCCATGGCCATTTTTATTTTGTAATTAGCTGAAAGTGTTGCTGCAAATCTGCAATTAATTTGCCCCTAAATGAACTGAACACGCCACAGACAAATTTGCAAGTGGCGTGCGGCTTCAAGTAATTCCAAGTAAATTTACCAAGACAGTTGATGAAGAAGATTGGGTTGCTCGACTTAGCACAGCCGCAGCTGGAATTGATTGATATCCAGCTGACACAGCGCATAACGTCAAATATAAAAATAGATAAAAGTGCTGGGAAAGGCCTTAGGGCCAAATCCAACGTTTGTCGGGGAGGGGGCGTGACAAGCCTGCAGGGCAAACCATTTGCCGATTCTCGTCACCCATTTACCCCATAAATAATGAAAAACACACACACATTTACACATTATTATAGTGTGTGTGTGTACCTAAATCTATTTATTTGTTTTGTATGTTTTCCTTGCCTTCAGTCTGTTTTGATTATTATAAGCATGGTCAAGTTTATTTTTGTGGCTTGTGGGGGGGTTCCATAATATTAGGTAGACATGCGTGTGGCTTGTGGCCCATTAAATATACATAACCGAAACTATAGTAGAGATATTTGTAAATTATACATCTAGTTAAGGCTCTCAATTAAGGCATTGTCTAGGTGGTAATTATTCAATTGATTTTCCTTTTCCTAAATTTGGTTGAGGTTTAAATTGAACTGAGATTTATGTACGAAACGAAAACTTTCACAGACTAATTTATCATTCTTGTTTACCCATTATTCTTGACGATATTATACAGTTATATTTTAATATATATATATATATAAAATACCTGCTAAAAACTTTATAAAATCAATTCACACATTTTGCTTACGATATATTTTCAAAGAAATTGTTTTCAATGTTTCATTTGTGTTGGAATAAAATGAGATTTTCTTTATTTCATTTTGTTCAATTTGTAGCTTCTATTGGGTGAAAATGGGCAACAGCAGCAAGCGGGGCGAGCTTGCTTATAAAAACAATGATAAATTTAATCAATTAAATTTTACAAAGCTGACAAAATCAATTTGGCAAAGGCAGCAAAAACTGTTGGAAACGCGTAGCAAAAAAGGAAAACAGCAGCAATAAAATGGCATAAATAAAAGGCTAAAGTTAAAAAAGGAAATGGGAAAAGTGAAACACAAAAAGTAATATTTGGCATAGGCAGCGACAACAATGCGACAACAGCAACAACAACAACAACAACAACAATAACAAATAGGTTGAAAAAAGAACGAAACGTTAAAAGATTAAATTGTCTGCCGTTGGAATTAAGTGTTTTAAATGTCATTGCGAGTCTTTAATTCTTGGCGAGAGGGGAAAGAGCACAAAAGTCGAAGGGAGTGCTTATTGTTGTTGTGTGTGTGTGTGTGTGTTATATATGAATAAAAATATCATTTACAGTGAAAGAAAAACGTAAATAACAACTATTAAACGGTTAAAAGTGCAGCTATAAAACAAAGTGCGAATCGATAGCGAAATCATAGCAAAAACATAGACGGGAAGCGAAAATACAGCTGCAGGTGATAAAGATCCAAGGAGAAAGAAAGAGAACAAGAAGCGTAAAGTGTGAGAGAGAGAGAATCGAGGAGAGAAGCAGACGCAAGCGTTCGCCGCCCAAACCCACATCAAAATGCTGACCTTTTCGACGTTGCTCTGTTGCATGATGGGTAAGTTGTAAGTCCTCGCAGGACAATTGAACACAGTTCTGAAACCAGTTAAATACATACCTATACCTATACCTATATATATATATATATATATATATATATATACATACATGCATATACCATCCAAGCTTGCATAAGATTATGTGCGATTGCAGCGACAACGAACCCAAACGACCCCCAAGTTATTATTGCTGTTGTTGAGGCAGCACCCACTGTGAATCCTTTAAAGAACATTTGTTGCCCGGGCCCTGTGCAAATCCTGATTTATGTCTGCCTGCTGCGCTGCACTGCACTGCGCTGTGATCTCGATGTCGTTGCCGTTGTTTTTGCCGTTGTTTTTTGTTGTCCTTGCCGGCCAACATGGCCAGTGCCAACCGCAGGCAGCAGGCAAGCAAACAAACAAAAATGTGGTCGCTCTGCTTTGGGCCAACTCAGACAGACATATCGCATAACGGGCGCGAATATGGGGAAGAGATCTTGCCGCTGCCACAATTTAAGCTTGCAACTTTAAAAGACAAAACACAAATTGCTCTCTGCACATAATTATGCATAATTGAAAAAGCATAATTACGCCCAAGACTAAAGCCGCGATTTTAAGTGGCAGAGCTTCCAGCTCAATCAAGCGTGGCAACAACACAAAAGCACAAAGCCCGAGGCAGCAGAGCGCTCCTTTTAATTGCTACCAGATGCAGGGCAGACACTAAGATCCCTTAAGCAAAATTATCCAAGCGACCTGCATAGCAAGACAAGCCATCTGGAAAATATTGAGGAATAGCCTTTTAGACTGGCTGAAAGTTATAAATCCTTTCTTCCCCGCTGGCGAGAGTGCAGTTAATTGGATGGCTAAGTAAATAATGTTTCCATCAAAAACAGACGCAATGGTGCTACTTGCTACTCAAAGATTGTATTAAGTGGCGCCGAACCATTAGTCTTGCCAGATGAGGAGGCAATAATCAGAAAATAACCATGCATAAATATGATATATTTGTTCTGTTCTGGTTAACTCTATGAGTTGGTTCCCCTGAATATATATAAGGCGCACTTCTTTTCTGCCATGGTTGGCTCTAAGTTGCTCTGGTTCTCAGTTGGTTTTTAGTTCACTTGGTTTTTTCCCCCTTCGAACTTCGGCTACATCGCCGTCAGTTTTCTTTCAGAGGTTGCTGCTTGTTTCTGCCTCTTGTGCCTCTCGTGGCATGTGTTTTTATTGCATTAATTTTTATGGTCGTTTGCCTTGAGTTGTTGTTGTTGTTGTTGCTGTTCCTGATGTTGCTGCTACTGTTTCTTTTCTTTTTTTTTTGTTGTTTCTGTTTTACTTTGCGTATGCCCCAAAGTAATAAAGTGAATTGGTTTTCTCAAATAATTTCCATTTTAAATCCAGTCAGCAAATCCGCACAAGCTATGCTGCCCGCCCTTCACCACTTCCTGCCCACCGCCGTCGACGTTTGTTGTTGCTTGTTCTTAGCCTTGTTGTTGTTGTTGCTGTTCTGCCAAAAGTGGCTTCATTTTCCCGCATAAAATTGTTTTGTAAAGTTTGTTGAGATTTGTTTGGTGACAGCATTTGCGATTGTTTTTGTTATTCCGGGTTCTCTTTAGTTTTTTGCTGTTATTTATTTCAATTCGCAGTAGTGTCGAATTCTATTTGCATTTGTCTCCAATGCGACGGCTGTTGCCGTCAATGTCAATGAGGCCTCAAAATTTAATTGAAATTTAGTGTAAATACAATGACAGTCTGTCATTTATCCTTCCTTAGCCAGCAAACGCACCGACACATCCAAGTCAATATTTCCAAGAAATCCATTCGCGCGCATATCCTATCAACTTTGACTTGGCTTCCAATTTGCGCCAAGCGCCTATTGTATGTCAAAAACCCGATCTAAAACACGGCAAACATTTCACACACATGTCACTGAGCCAGTGCAGTTGTTGGCCTGCCTGCGCTCTATCAAGGATGTGCTGCTCTTGTTGACTAACTTTGGCTGTCAAGGCAACACCTACAACATTTGCTACAATGTCCGCCCCCCCAGACAACACACACACCCATACACAAACACACGCACACACAACCCTGAGTTAGCAAGTAAGCTTCAATTGTTTATTTATTTACTTTGTGCATATGGAAATGTAATGGCAAATAAGCGAATGAAAAGGAAAGAAAAATTACGTTGACTTTCACAAATGTACATAAGCTACACATACATACGACACACAAGTGCAAACAAAGTGTATTTGTACACACATCTGAATGGGTGGAAACACACATTTAAGGAAAGCCAAATGCCGTCGGCAATACGAGCAACAGCAAAATCACTCATTTTCCTCAACTCCCTCCCCCAACACCCAACACCCCACACTCTCCCTCCGATATCACAAGTTTGATTTAAAGCAACAGCTTATTCAATTAATTTTAATCATGTTTCAAGCTTCTGCAAATTTCAGCAATTTTCCAATATAAACTTTGAGCATTTTCTTTATACTTTCCACAAATTGTTTATTTATTAATATCAGCTCGATAATAATAATCAGTGTGTGCTATTTTCATCAGTAAAGTATCTATTTTTAAAGCATATTTGTATCTTTTATATAATTTTTATATTTATTCCTTTTCTTTATTTTAATTGCTTCTCGCATTCAAATCCTAAAATCTGATTGCCACTTTATACACCCCATTTAACCATTCCATGGCATTTTATTTTATTTGCACTTGTGCCTGGTTTTATTTTCGTTTTATGTTTTTTTTTATTTTTGACAATAATTCTCGCAAAACATTTTTTTGTTGGCTTTTCAATTTCTGGAAACATTTGTTTATTTTACTTATCAGAAAGCATCATATTCAAATAAACACACAGAAGACATGGAAAAGCAGCTAAGCAAAAAATAAATGAAAATAAAAGGGGCATGAACAAATTGTTTACGGATGTGTTTGCGTCCTTCTCGTAATCTTTGTTGTTACTGCTTTTGTTGTTGTTGCTGCTGTTGCTGTTGCTGCCACAACTGCCATTGCAAAAAGGAAGTGAATGGAAGCAAAGAAGCAACCCAAAAATGAAAAAGGATGTAACAAAAATTCATAACAAAATACATTTCATGGCAATCCGAGCAGCTCGTTCATCCTGTTCGGGATCCTTCGCTTGCTGTATTGTGTGTGTGTTTTGGGTGTTTGTGTGTGTAAGTCACATTTTTATTGTGTGTTTGGCTAGAAAAGGAAATTCACTTGACTTTTGCCTACTATAGTTCTTTTTTTGTTTTGTTGTTGTTTTTATTATTATGTTGGTTGTTGCTGAGGTTGCCTAAAGGCATAAATAAGCAAGAGTCTGTTGCAGTTGTTGCCGCTTGGCAAGTCCACTGCTTTTCGACCATGGCCAATAAGCCAAGTTGTGCCCAGTAGACAGATTACAAACACACACATTTATTTTAATGTAGAATCTACTTATTTATAGCAATTTTTCACAAGTGATTGCCAGAAACAGACCATCTATATTTATTTGAGTTCGGCACCATATTAAATGAAATAGGAGCTGCTGTTCATTTTTTAAAATATATTCTTTTGAATGGGCGGATATTTTGTTTCGCCCATGCAATTAATTTGCCATTAGAATTATAACAAATGACATTTCAAACACACTCGGGTAATTATTAAAACCCATTTAATGGCACTTAACCTTATAGGAAATCTCGACTTCAATGGAATTCCATGGAATTGTCAATTGTAGAAATAATTGCACCAATATAAAGGCAAGAACAAAGTGGTTCCCCAACCTATGTGTCCATAATCCCAGACCACATCGAATAGCATCACCAGGGACAAAATATAACGACCCTGGTTCGGTTTTATTATTCCGCTAAATTGATTTTGAATTTAGCTCAATGTTTATGGTCAAATGATTACGGTTATGTGTCACCAGCTTTGGTGGGCAAATGGCTTCAAATTCTCTTATATATTTATGAGGGGTACGTATGTGGTTACTATGGGTTGGCATACGAATAGACCCAGATCCCACACCTCCCCTCCTCTTCGCCCCTCTCTCTATGTCTCTCTCCATATTTTTGTGGACGGTCTGCAAGGTGCGGCTACAATTCTTGCTTTGTGTAACATAAATCATTTGTGCTTCGATGCGTAACCGACAGCAGCCCCTAGAAAATATCCCACTCACAACCCAAGCGACAAGCCTTTTGGGCCAAAAATAAATACACCTATGCTAGATGAATGCCCAGAGTTGAGGTTAAAATGAAAAACGCTTCAAGAGTAATCCACAATCGATTTTCGAGCAGATTCATTGAGTTTCCGGCCGCTAGTTTCTGTCTTTAAGAAGCCTTTTTGCGGCCACTTTTTTTTATTAATATATATTTTTTTTCTGTTTTTTTTTTTCTTTTTTTTGTTTAATACTCTTGCATATGCTTAGGACACGCAGCATGCCGGGAGTAAGTGAGTTTATAAATTTTATATTTATTTCATATCCATTAAGTTCAAAGCAGAATGTGTCAGAGCCGTCTAATGTATTGGCTTTTTAGTTGGGGATCGGGGTTCGGGGTTAGGATGCGATCCGGGCAACTCTCTGGGCGCACATTGATTGCCAGCAAGACTGCTCTGTAATGGTCCTCTGGCCTGGCCTGGTCTGGTCTGGCCGGGTGGGTGGTGGGGGGCGTCATGTGGTGTTATGCGGTGTGGTCTTGTTCTTGTCTGGTCTGATGGTTCGAGCGTTGAAATTTCAATTACTCAAGCATATGATAAATGAACTTGTAGCCGCAAATTTTCTCGCCCTCTTGTCTGGCAGGCTAGGGAATCCATTATGAAGACACTCCGCAAAGCCGCCCACTAAGTGTGTGGGCGTGTCACTCATATGTTCATGTGCAAAAAGTGCACCCTGTGAAATGATTGTGAAAAATTCTTGCTCAACTTTTGCCCAGACAACAGTTTGCTCATACCAAATATGCAAAGCCTTCTCCGGGTCAACATTAAACGTGTTGCGGAAGTTTGTGTGGGTCTGTGTGTGTATGTGTGTGTGTGTGTGTGTCGAGAAACCTGTTCTTAAATGCCATTTGTTGCCTGCAAAGTTGTCGTGACTTAACAGCTTTTCATAGCAGCAGCTGCTGACTGGCAATTGCCTTGCCCAGCCATGATGGAATTCAGTTAATTAACAACTAAAATACACACACATGTTTGAGCGATAGAAGTATGTTTTAAACTATGTTTTTAAATTAGGTTAATTAAGTGACATTTCAGGCATGGCATCCGGGCGAAGTCCCAAAGAAAATTAGTAATCCGAACACAATTGTTGCTCACTTGACGTTGGAAATTCATTTCCTGTTTGCCAATTCACAGGTGTAATTTCTTGTTACAATACATCAACGTGGTTTTGCCAGTCACTCAGTCAGTCATTCACTCAGTCAGTCAGTCATTCACTCAGTCAGTCAGCCAGCAACTGTAAACAGGCATCGACATCAACTTAATTGCATTTCATTCATCGCAGCAGCTGCATTTCATTCATTCATTGCTGAGCAGAAGTTGCTGCTATGGCATCAATGTTGGCCAAAGTGGATTGTCCGGAGCGGTCCGGGTGCTCCGCGAAAATGGTGTGAAGTTTCATCTCACTTGAGTTCCATTTGCTGATGCGGGTGCTAGAAAAAAAGACAAACTGAAAATAAACCACATACAAGGATGTAAGTGGGGCAGCTGGAGGAGTAGTCCAGGAATGTCGAGGAGAACCGAGCATGGCTACCACTCAGCAAGGCGGCGAACAGATGCTCCACAACAGTCAGCAAACAATGGGTGAAATGAGTGCAAAAAGAGTTAGTCGGAAAAAAAAAGGACTAATTATCTTTTCATTTTACAAGTGTGAACTGTCTAAAAGTTGTACATGAAGAATAAATATCAAATAATCTTAAATTGATATTTCTAAAAAAAAAACTAAAATGTATCACAAGTACCGGACATATCCATTAGCTTTGCGGCAAAACTGTATAGTCATTGTTGGCCAGGTAAGATTTATTTCGATTTGGGCAATAACAAATAAGTGTTTGTAATAAATAAATGATAAATGTGATGACCCAATTTCGTTGGTAAATAAAGTTTATTAGAAATTGCTTTCGATAATCCAACGATTATAGTGTTAGCCTGAGATGATTTATTATTATTGTGTTTAACAATATTTGCCACACTTACCAGGATGCCCCACTTTACCCACTGTAACACTAGTTTTGCCACTGTGCACCTTTTCACCCGTTTTTTTATTTTTGAATCTTTTGCTTCCTTTTCCGTTCAACTAACGTTGCTTTTGCTGCTTTTGCGTTTTTGGAATGGAAAAAATGGAGACGTCTCCGCCATTTCAACCCACAAAGCGGAAATACCAGAGAAAGAGAGAAAGACAGACAGAGAGAGGGAGAGAGGAGACAGTGAGAGCGACAGTGAGTGTGAAAGTTATTTGAAAAGGCGACCGAAAAAAAAAACAAACTTTTTAATTGAATTGTATGCTACAATTGTAAGACCGTTTCGCTTTAGGGTTAGCCATCGGTCTAGGATTGAGCTAGAGTTGGGTTTTTGGTTGTATTCAGTTCCAGCGACATGTTTCAGCTGTCAAGAGTCACAGTTGCAGCGAAAGATTCGACGGTTTGGCACGTTGTCCTTGTTATCGACCGAGCTGCGAACATTTGTGCCTCAAATTTAGATACCACATCCGCCACATCGACTAAATGCGCGTGCTTAGATGCAAACAAGTAATGTAAACACTTACCGAGAGAGAGCACAGCTGCTGCTGCCAAAGCATAATGCTAGGGACTGAAAGATCTGCCAGCCAATGCCAATGGTTTTGGCCTTATTGTTGTTGCTGCTTCTTTTTTTGTTATGGTAACGTTGCTTCTTCTCTGCTTGCTTTTATTAACACAAATATTAATTTTTGTGGCGCTACATGTGGCATGCGGCTGTCTTGTTTACATGAACGCCATCAGCATGCGGCTTTGCCCCCCCCATCTCCCTATGCGTGGCACGCCCAGCTCATTTGTGCGTCTGAATGAATCTCATTAAAGTCAAAGGCGCCTCACGCACGCACTTCAATTTGCATGAGCAAAGCTTTGAGATGTCCCTTTTTTGGGAGGGGAACGGACCGAACGACCAATGCTTGGACTATGGCTTCATTTTGGACACTCTTTGTATAACTTAACATGCTGGGCAGCAAAAAATTTGATCATTAAACTGATGGCCAGCTTACTTGTCACCAGAGAAAAGCAACGATGTCCATCGGGACAGGAGAAATGGTCACTCAAAATTGACGACAAATTACTTGATGGTGTGTGTGCACAACATGACAATCACACCTGACACACAAGAGGATGAATAACCAACTGATGAAAATGAGACAAGGACACAACTCAAAACAACTCAGCAACAAGAAATTATCAATTATATTGAGAGATCTAATTTAAATCAATTTCAGCTGGCTTTGATTTGAAAACGTGTTCAATCTTAAAATCTTGAAAATGCGTACAAGAAATTGCATACATTTTGTATCAAGTTGGTTAATAAACTTTGTTTTCTCAGCTGTCTCAGCCAGTCTTTGTTTTTACTAGTTAGAAGCAAAATGGATGATTCAACACTTTCTCAGCGACATTCTGCAAAAGTGCATAAGAATCGTGTCGGATTCATGTATACGTTTCTACGTATATTCTGCTCCACTTCTTATGGTTTATTTTTTTTTTTACTTTTCTGCAAGGACAAAGCTGCCTTCATCTAGGACTTGCACTTGGCACACAATTGCCGAGAAATGTTTTGTAGTTGGTTGCTCTGGAAGGCAGGCTGCGCCCGTTTGGAGAAGCAATCTCTGCAGGCGGCATGGCATGGCCATACATGCGGCCATCGCACGGTTGGCTGCCTGTTCGGCCGTATTCTTTTTTGTTGGAAACTCAGCTTGGGATTTCCTGCAGCATTTTAAACGCATTTCAACCATTTTCCATTCAACGCTTGCGTTAGTTTGCCGTGCAATTGCTGGGCAAATATTTTCTTAATTAGTTGGCACAGAGCTGCCTAAAAAAACATTGCAATTTCACTTCTTTCTTTTCTTCTTGCAGCTTTTCTGCCCAGCTGACGGCTGTCAAATGTGAAAAATTGCAACTCAAATTGCTGTACAAAATGGCTTTAAAAGCTCGTTAAAAGCCATGCAATGTGTTGCATAATTTATTTGTGCGAAAACAGAAATAATATTAATTACCACTGCAGTACATGAGGGTGGGCTCTGCAAAGTGGGGTCAAGAGAACAGCAGGGCACAGCGTAAAATTCCGATGTTAGCAACAAACATTAAACAACAGGGAAACAAGCCAACAAGCCAGCGACCTCTTGACTTTAACCCCAGAATGCCGCACAACTCTCCCCCAGGTGCGACATAAAAAATTGCATAAAATTTGCATGTCAGAAATGCGTTGCCGTTCATCCCCACAATGACTTCTCCTAGGTTTCGACTCTGCTTAGCTTCACTGTACCTCTTCAAGCGTTCTGCGTTTTAACGTAACCACCAGCGTTAAAAATCTTAAAAAAATCAACATAATCATTATGCGGATTTGTGGCAACGGAACATAGAAGTGGGAGGGGCCGGGAAAAACAGATTGTCAGATTCTTAAACGGAAACATTTCACCACACAGATTTGTGTGGTTTGCATATTAAAAATTCCCCTGTGCCATATGGTTTAATAGTGCATTTAAATTGTTAAGGCCCACACAGCTAATTACGTGTGGGCTGTTTATACGTTTTAATTTTTGGCATTGGGTGTTTAATGCCATGTTGCATAAATTCCAAATTGCTGAGGCTGAGGCTGAGGCTGGCGTGCCACATGTTTGATTCGATGCCAGACAAGGCGCTGATAGGGGCCACAGTTTAGGAACTGGTGTGTGGAAAGAGGGCCGTTTCATTGTCTCATCTGCTCGCCGGCGTGTCTGGCTGTCTTCCGTCTGAACAAGATAAGCTAAATGTGAACACGACGCACAGCAAATGTCAAAGCGTATTTAATGAGCACACGCACCCCATGCGCGTTCGCATATTCGCTCCCGTCTGCACCATGTTGCACGCTCAAAATGTTGCCCCGATTTTCTGCGAAAATCAGAAAATCAGTTGGCAAGAAATCAGAATTAGAGTTGGGGCAACCACGTCGGCGACAAGGCAAAATCAACAATGTTGTGGCAAATACTGATGCGGTATGAACTGTGGAGCATGGATGTGGGGGCAATTGGAAGGACGCCGACGACGGTGACAATAAGGAGCTGTAGATAAAGCTAAAGCATATGGCGCGATGCGTGTCAGAGAATTTCGATGGTCGACGGCTGATTGTATGCTTTGTCCCTGGTGCTGCACATCGAGCGTGGCAGACAAAGAGGGAGACGCTGCCAATGAAAATGCTGATGGAGTCTACGCCAACTTGACTGAAACTAGGTGGCACAGACAATGTGCTCGACCACATGCCACACAAGCGAAACAAATTGTTCATGCTGTGCACAGCTGTGCATGTGGCTGTGTGTGTGTGTGTGTGCGTGCGTGTAGCCTCAGGTAGACAACGTCATCTGATAGGCTCGAATTCTGACAAAATGCGACCTTGAACCGCGCCACACCCACCGATTATGGGTTAAGTGAAGAGCATATTAAGCGGCTGATGAAATTGTTTTTACTTTTGTAATGGAATAATAACAAAAAAAAAAAAACGCTTTAAGCCGCTTAGCCAAAAGCACACAAGACAAATACCTAAATAAAATTAAATAAAATACCATGAATTACCGACAGCTTCTGAAATGTTCTTCACATCTTACACTTATAGTTGAATATGTAAATAAAAGCTGAAAAGATCTCTAGGAAAACTCTCAAAAATGCTATGCCCCGTAGTAATATGTGAAGGTATTTGCTTTGTAAAATGCCTTTCTTTGCTTGCACGTTTGCTTTAGCCACAAGACTTTTCATTAGTGCAAGTGCTTCATATTTTACACATTCACACGCACACTCCAACATTCACACACTCGCACACACACACACACACACACTCGTTCAACGACTCAAGCTCTTGCGGTACGTGCCAAGAACCATTGCATAAGCGTTGGCGGACAACAATGTAAAATAAATAAAATGAAAAGGGATGGCAAGCAAACGGAAACGGCAAACAAATCTCAGCCTTCGTACCAAAAAAAAAAGAAAGAAGAAGAGTGAGCAATTTTCTAACTTTGTACAAATTTTGGATACCCTAACATACATGAAACATAGTTTTCAAAGAGCTCAAATCAAAGTCTAAAATTACACTATAACTTCAAATGATCAGACCTGACGGAGTAAGCCATATATATAAAAATGGAATTAATTAGAAAATTATACGCTTCATATGATAATTGCATAGAGTACAAAAGTAATTTTGGCAAAGTTATAATACTCTCGCTGCAAGGGTATTCGAGTAGCTGGCGCGACATGTGCTGCCCATAAATATGGGGCAGCATGCAACGAGGACAACTGGATGATATTGGCATTGCAATGGGTTTAGCAATCAACTCACGACTCTGCCGTTGAAGCCACAGTAGTAGTCAGAAGCACTGCTGACACTCTGCCACAACTTTGGCTGACATTCGGCGTTGCGCATACGCAGCGTGTTGCACATGTAGCATGTAGCATGGTGATGCAGCTACTACTAGTGCAACCAGTTGGCAACCGGCAAACAGCAAATGGGGCAATGGGGCGTGTGTTAATAATGCGTGACATAAACTGAAGCTCAGGCATCTTCTCAGCTGGTTGACTGCTCGATGCGATGTGGACGTGACAAAACGAATTGAGTTGAGCATTTTAAGTGACAGCCGTAAGACGTCTGCCGCATAAGGCCAAAGAAATGGCAGTCGCTGTTGCGACATTGTCATTGTTTTATTGACAACCCAATGCACACACACACACACACACACACACACACTCAGAGCCACTCACACAGCTTCACACACACACAAACACACAATACTTATGCCTGGCTGCCTTTTACATGCATACCATTTAAATTTTTGCCTTTTAATATGCAAATAAATGCTACAAGCGGCAATGGGAAGCATCCAACAAATTCTAAACTCCCTCTTACTCTGCATAATTTCAAACTGTGAATGTGAATGTGTGAATGTGCATGTGAAAATTTCAATTTCCGCTCTGACACACACACATACAACAGTGTGTGTGTGTGTATATACTAAGCTCACTGCCAATTGCCGCCAATCAAAAGAAAACCAAAGTCGAAGGACATTGCTGGCAAGGCGTTGCTGATTTTTGAGGAAATTAAATGAAATTGATTTTAACCCCAGAGTGAGAGTTCAGCTCAGAAAATGTTTGTATATTTCTGTGTGTATATTTATGGATGTGTGTGTAATATCCGTAGAGGCATACAAAAACTAACTTTGAATATATATTTGACTATTTAAATATGTGCACAATGTCTTAAATTAAAATTTACTTTCAAGGATGCCACAAGAGACAGGAAGAAATCTATCTACAGATAGTGAACCAATGGGAAGGGGGTTGGGGATGGGATCGGGGTTGTGAGAGGAACATACCTAGTTGTTACTTTTAAGCTGCAGTTCATTGCAAAGCTTAATCTCCGTAAAAAGAATTACAAACTACAATTATTAGCCTTAAATTATCTTAGCAAGGCAAATCCAATTAAGTGAAAAGCGTGTGTAAGCCGAAGATTTTATTTTCCATTTTTCCTTGTCGTTCTCCTTCCGCATCTCCACTTTCGCCCGTTGCTCAGGTAATGCACACTAAACAGCAACAATTTTGCAAGGAAAGTCAAAGTAGCTTCCACTGACAGGTCCTGCACCTGGGAATGATTTTGTGGAGCTCAGATTGCAATCTTTATTCTGCAGTTCTTGTTAAAGTAACTTTTTTTTATACCCAACTTTGCATTTTATATCTATTATATTTTGCTGCTCGACAATCTAGCTTGAACTTTAATTTGCTTGGCAATAATAAAAAAAAATATCTTCTGCAAGTATCTTATAAAAAATTCATATTTTCTGCTATTGCTATTTGCTGTTTTTGCTGTTAGTTTTCTATGGCTACCACTGTTTACTGTCACAGTTGCTAAAATGCCTGGCGGGAGTGAAAAATGAAAGTAAGAGGTTGGTAAAAAAAAGAAAAGGGAAAGATGAGTAATAGCATTTCGAGGGTGCTTTAAGAATCAGGGATATTATTAATCACACTCATTCGTGGTGGCAATTGTTTGCAATCATTTGTCTGCTCGCACTTCTTGTACGGCCCTCGTTTTTTGTTGACTTGAAATATTGTGCCATATAATGAAAGTAAAAAAAAAACTGTGGCAGGTGAATGTCCATTAGGTCCTTGTAGTCAAGAAAAGTATTTCAATTGAGGTAAAAAGTAAGCGACAAGGACATGGCGCCATTTTCATTTCACTTTTCACCATTCTTTGTGAATTGTATCTGAGATTCAGAGATCTTTTTTTTCTTGTTTACTGTTTAAATTGCAGCATGAAAAGAATTTTTACGTTTACATTTCAGCTCTCATCTCTCTTTCCTTTTAATCTTCTGTTTTTTTATTTATTTTTTTTGAGCTGGTGTCAAGTTTGGCAAGTCAATGTGGCAAGCTCTTCAGTTGACTAGTTTTGTACACCTTTGCCATTTATAGCGTCCGAACAAGAGTAAGTTTTATTTTCATGAAATTTGATGTAGTTGTGTGTCTTTGTGTGTGTTGTGTGTTTTTGTGTGTTTGTGTGGGCCAATTGTGTGTCTGTTTTCGTGTTGGCTTATGTGTTTAGCTGTGTTAGTTATGAGTAAGTCTCAGAAACAGCTGTTCTTGACCAAAAACAGTTGTCGCAGCAACACAGCTTGAGTTGGCCCAATGGAGTGAATTAACTATAAATGGTACGATTCAATCGCAATGAGCTAACAATCACTTAACAGCATGCATCAGTGTTGCAAGTACCTACTCGCCACGGGTTTGCTGCTGTTGCAGCATCAAGCGATGGGCCAACACGAAACAACAAATTATTGTCAGCCAGGACTGTGCCCCGCACTTAAGAAGCACATTGCCTGCAAACCCAAAGTGGTAAGTAAACATTATCAACTCGCCACACACAGCTGATGGCCTTATCCAACTACAGGGAATAGGCAAAGGCTGTCCGCCCGATGCGAAGCAGCTGAATCTTACCCAGCATCGGACACTCATTCTCACTCAGCACAACTTGCAACGTAATGTGCTTGCCTCAGGCAAGTTACTGAACTTCAAGGTGCCAGAAAAAATGGCCACAATGCAGTGGCATCAGAAATTGGAGCAGCTGGCGCAACTTAATGTAAAGCAATGTGCCCTGCTCTATGATCAATGCCACAACACTCTTGAGTTTCGTAACTCCGGTCAAAACGTGGCGGTGCACAACGCGTCTCACTCAACGGATGAGGAGCTGATCAAGAATACCATTGTTAGTTGGTGGGATCAGTACAAGAACATATCACGGGAGCAACTGGAACACTTTCCGAAAGAACCCAAGATCTTCGAGTGAGCATGTCCGAATGCAATTACCAAATTCATTTTTATCTTGCCCCTCTTCCGACAGGTCCTTTCGCAATTTTGCGGTGATGGCACGCGACAACAACACACATGTTGGTTGTGCAGCCGCACGATTTACCAAAGGACAAGCAAAACTCTTTTTGATGGTCTGCAACTATGCAAGCAACTTTATGCCTGATCGTGCCATATATAGACCAAAAAGCTTGAATTGCCAGAACGGCTTTGACAAAACCTATTCCGCATTATGCAAGTTTGGCGAGCAATACAGAGATGTGGAGCCACTGGAGCCCAACAGGCAGGGATACTAAAAACAAAATACATTTATAAAATAACATATAAATAAATATTGTACAGTCAACTATAAACTAGAAGTATTACTTTGAAAAACAATATTTCACGCCAGTCTCGACTGCTTAACATGCTGATTTGTGTGTCAATTTGTTGGGCAACCATATATCATCGCCATTATGACAGCCACCTACATGTGAAGAAGGGGTGTGGAGGAGCCAGCTCATCACCATTCACTCACGGAATCATCCCATCACCATAAACATCATTTTTAGGGTTGCAACTAAAATATGATACCCGATGTTTCTGAGGCCGAGACTGGGGCGCAACGCGGCGTCGCCGACAAGTTGGCATCTAATTTTAACGTCAATATACGAAATGTAAAAACGTGTCTTCATCAGTGTGCCACACAGTTCGTAATCTGCTACTGCGTCCGTCCTTGTCCACCGACCAACACCCCTCCCCCCCCCCCCCTGCTGTACTCTAGCTTGCCCCCCACACACAGTTTTAAGTGCCTATTAATAATGTTGGCCTGGTCTCGCCTGGCCTGGCCTGGCTGAGGCAATTTTTTCGTTCGTCTTTTGCTTTGCTTTATTTTTAGTATACATCGATAGCAACCATCCTCTTGCCTCTTCCTCTTCCTCTGCATTTAATATGCCGTTATGTCGTCAAATCTCGGGATCATTAAAACCACGCAAAGAGACAAAAACAATCCCAGCCAAGTGAGGAGCTCTTAAAAAGAAATTCCACTTCACTTTTGTCACATTTACAGATAATTAATAGACGCCCAAATGGCGGCTACTTAAAATATGTGCCAATTAAATCCAATCCTGGTTTAAGCCAGGTAACTAAAAGCCCTGGCCCAGCACACAATATACACTTTCCACTCTGTACAATTGTAATAAATGCATAAATTTATTTATTAGTGCATTTTATGAAATTGTGCGTACTTCTTGTTAATTGTGTTGTAAATTTGAATTGTTCATTTGACAAATACAATTTGCATTGGCAAAGCTCATTAAAAGCATGTAAAGCCATTGGCACAATATTTTGTGATGTGTTGCATAAATTAAAAAATTAAATATATGTGAATTGCCCTGCATATATAAATTTAATTATACTCTACGACATTGCTCAGGCATATGGGAATTTTATGGCAACGTTTCTTTGTAGAAAAGCATTTTATGGCATACTTGCAATTTTTAATGCATACTAATAGCAATTACTACATTTCAAAAAATTATAGCTTGCTTTATGCATTTACTGGTTATAAAAACATTTTTCTTAATCGCTTCCTTTATAAAAACGTAGTTGTTTTGTACATTTAATATATATTTTTTTAAAGTTGTTAAACAATTGAAAATAATATATATATATTATGTTTATATGCAATAAAATATTGTATTGCTAAAAGTTGGTGTGCCAGCTAAATATAAGTTCACTCTTTGGCTATTTATTTACATACATACATATATATATATATATATACATATACCTAAAAATGTTTTCCAAATAATTTGTTGTATTCGACAAATTATATTTAGCATTCATTGTACAGTTGTTGGAAAACGCGTATTTTTATATGTTTTAAATGGGGATCCCGCGACACCATTAACATTTCAATATTGATGTGATTTTTGCTGGTCTGTGCTATGCATGCTCGTAAAATCTGAATTAATGTGCTAGATATAGTAAACAAAATATGGCATTGGATCTATTTTGGCATTTTGTTGTGTTAAATGTGGTCGAGTTTAAACAAGTTAGTATAATAATAGTTTGAAATGAGCATAAATTACAGAAGTGTGCTTGGAGCTGAAAACAAAGCATGCATGATTTAGTGTGGCCAAAATAAACGCCATTTGAATGTTTAATGAGCACTCAAATGTGTCAGAACGCTAAATGAAAATTTATTTAATTATGAGTCGGACAGCACAGTGCCCAGACACAAATGAAAAGTGACCTATCATAAACGTAAAGTTTGCGACAAAATATTTCTGTCATGCAAAATGTATCCAAAAGCAGCAAAGAGCATGCCAAATGCCTAAAAAGGCAATCAAAAGTTGCCCAAAGAAATTTTGGAGGGTAACAAAAGTTTTGATTTATGAAATTTTTGCAAAAAATACAAATGCCATTTGATGACATTTGTTGTTTGTTTGTATCGTAAACAAATTTTCGAACAAGTCGAATAAAAGCCGTAAGGGACTTTGATTTATGATCCAGCTGGAATTCCCTCAATGAATGCTGCGACATTAAAGGCGGCCGCAAATGTTTTTGTGTGCCCATGCAAATATCATATAGGCCATAATACATAAGCCAAATAAACCTTTAGCCATGCTGATGATCAGCAAAAAGGATTGTCAAGTTTTGGTAGGTACAACTTTTTGGCAATGCAAATTACCAAGATATTTTGGTCAAAGTTTGTATTTGATATTCAGATAACTACCACTTATACAAATGTGAGCATGTGTTGGCCGCAAGTATAACATTTCGACCACAAAAACATCCCATTGCCGGCCCATTTATTTTATGGCTGTGTCGCTTTAAGTTATTTCTCTTCATTATATTTTATATACAGCTGGAACCCAACGTAAAAGCAGCCGACGGCTTTTAGCAATCAGCGCAAATGCTTCGTTTGCTTGCCCATACAATTTTATATGCATATATGTGGGCAAAATGTCAAATGGCCGCCTAATCTGGCTATCACCCATACGAGCCGTTGTGCGTTTTGTTGCTCACTCATTTGCAGTTCGTCAGTTTATTTCTGGGAGCTTAGCGCAGAGTTCATTAGCGCTGTCTAAACTTGCCTTATTAATCCTAAAATCCGCAACGGAGCAGATGCCAAGACAAAACCCCAGAAATGACTCCCAATCACCAACTCGACGGATGTCTGTCAACAGTTATCATTAGGTCCTGGCATAAACAGTAAATTAAGTTTTACTGTTTCATATATATGTTTAGTACTCAGCATTCCGGCCAGCCAGTTTTTTTGGCCGCTAACTTTGAGCCTGGGTAATTTCAGCTAGTCCGATTGACATTTGATTGTTTGCAATGAGCTGCGTAGTTGCTTGCCAAGCAAATGAATAACACATTATTTGGGGGCGTGTCTTGATTGGTCTGTCTCAAGAGGTATATTACGCTGACATATGTGTATTCGCAAGCAACATAGTAACAGTAGAGTTATTGACAATCAGTATATGTAAGGTTTAAGTTACTAATTATTGATAAGATTATCAATCATTTTAAAATTAGACCAGTTATTTGAAAATCAAGACCCATGTTAAAGTCACTTTTAATTATAGCAATTAACTATCAGAAACATAGTTATTTTTTGGCTTGACTCAATTTGATTTATTGATTACTCTTTTTTGTAAATGAATGCTTTAATAGATTTACTTTGCTAAACTCTTTAATGTTTGACTCAGTGTTTGTGTTTCATTTTGAGCGCAGCGCAAATTGCGCGGCAAACATAATTCAATTAACGCCTGGTCAGTGTGCACACACGAACAAACAAACTCCGCACAACTCCACACACCCATACACCCACACACCACTGGCCAACACACATGAACAGTTGCTGGACCATTGATCGCTCTGATTGATGGCCAATGACGGACGGACGGACAGCCATGCAAACGGCCGGAAAGTGGAGCTTTACAATTTTGTAATTTCCGCCGCAACAAAACATCAAACAGAAAACAGAAAACTCTTCACGCTTTTTGCTTTATTTCTTTCACTTTCTCGTTTGTTCAGCAACTCTGTTAGACTTCTTTTGATGTGTGTGAATTGTGCAAATATTTTTGTTTGAAATTGTGGGCTTCACGGTATTTATTTTTGACGCATATCAATATATTTTTATTTGCTAAATGAATTACAAACAGTGGAGAGTGATTCTTTTTTTTTTTTGTCTCTATTAGCCGTGAATGGGAAACTATTATTCATATTTAATTGAATATAACTGACAATTGTTGTTCCCATATATTATGGCGTGTCAAGCAAATATTGAATTTTAATATTTATACAGTTCACAGACGTTGCCTGGACTAAATTCACTTTCATGCTCGAGTAATTGCAAAATCTAATTAGCATTTCTCTGCTGTTGCTGACACGCCCACAGATGCCATGACTGAAGTAATAATTGCTGAAAACCCGACGACAATAGTAAATTTAAAAACATCAGCAGTGCAAAGAAAAAAAAATAATTGTTCGGATATGTTCGCTTCAAAACTGGACTGAAGCGCACACGCAGCGGCAGCAAACTTAAGTTGGGGCGACACACGGGTTGGCCGCCCTCAACATTCACTTCCGCTTCCGTTGGCTGGCAGTACACATTATTCACATGTTGTCGTGTTCCGTTGCATGCACTTAATAATAACCGAGCTCTGGTCAACGACATCAACATCGACAGTCGCCATCCGTTTATAGACAATGCCTTGTTTTCTTTGACTCTCATTGTCAATAATGCATACTTAATCAGGTGCCAAGTTCCTGGAACCGTTTTGCCTATTGATTTTTCATCGTATTGACATACATTTCCATTAAAACCTCAGACAGCAAGTGCCAGATTTTAATGAAGCTAATCATAAATCCGATAAAATTACTCAAATTAGATTACTGAGAATTTTAAACGAAAGGTAGACGAGGCAGACAACTGCATACAACTTCAATTACAACTTAATTAACTTGAGAAACATGACAAGCAACACAACTTGAAAAGTTGAGATCTATCCAAAAGTCGGATCTGTTGAAGAAAGTAGATATAGATAAGCTTTGGAAAATGTTTAAATTACATAAATGGAAGTGAAGTTTTCAGGAACAAACTGTTTCATTAATACTTTTTCACTGCTCACAGTTTTTCAGCACTCATCCATCCTCCATGAACGAGTTTAGTTATTCAAGAGCTTTAAAAGAGGTGATGTGCCTGTAGGCAATAAAAAAGTGCAACATTAAACGGGCGTTTCACATAAATAAGCCAGCTGAAAATTGGGTTAAAAATTAACTACTCCAAATTTAAATCAACTGCGTGGGGGCCGACAGGACCTGGCATCGTAGTTGCTGCCTGTCAGCGAGTCCTGCTGCCGTCGAGGCTCGTAAAAAATCGACTCATTGCCGATGTTTGCCTGCCTGCCTGCCTGCCTGCCAGCAAACCGTAAATAAAGCCCCACAAACATTAATAACTCCCATTGGGTGTGTTAACAGGCAATGACCAACAGAGGGCAGGCCTGGCATGGATTTGGACTACGCTTTGGTTGTTACCACTTTCCACTTTGCTCCTCTCCTGCCTTGCCACCAGTCACCAGTCTGCAAAAATTTTCACTGCAGAAAATTGCACAAAAAAAAGCCTGGGTAGGTTGTCGTTGTTATTTGTTGCTGCTGCTGATGTTGCTCCATATGAAAAACGATGTGCAACAAAAGTAACAAAAGAAGAACAGGTAAAAAATGGCGCATACATAAGGTGTAAGGTGGCCCGAAACTGCTCAGCTCGGCAGCAAGCAACGTGTAATGCATGTAAGACAATCATTTTGACAAGGCAGCAACAGCAACAGCAACAATAACAATAACAACAACAACAACAGCTTCAGAAACAGCAACATCAGCAACGCTACTGTGTTTACACTCTCCTTCACAGCGAAGGAGCTGTCTGGCTGTGGCACCTGACACCTGGCACCAAGTTACTCATTGGCCCGTCTCTCGCCTGGCTGCCTTTTGATTATTATGCACTTTGATACTTATCATTAATTGAGGTAACATTTTCCCTGAAAGTAGCTAAAAAGCATTTCTTTTCTTTTTGTTATTTTATGCTGCACTTAACTAAGAAACATTTTACAACCTTCTCTTCTTTTAAATATACTGTAAAAATTTACCCAACGTAAGATATGTTGAATTGGCTTGGGTTTATATGCAAATTAATTACTATATAAGACAGAAAATACTAAAAATATAACTTTAAATATATAAAAAGAGTATTAAAGTTTCATGGCAATTGTAATATTTTTCACATTGCTTGCGTTCACCGGATGCGTTTGCTTTTGCCGCTTTACTTTTGTGGTGGCATTGAGTTTGCTTATTAAGTATTGAAGACCATTATGAAGACAATCGTATACACACACACAGACATACACACACACACACACACACATACTCCCTCGCAGACACACCCCCGCAGACACATACATTCACAAATAGCGTACTAAGCGTTTTATGGCCATTGTTGCCAATGTCATTTGACTTCTATGAGCTGAGCTCATAGTTCATGACTACTTAGGTGTAAAACCCACAGCTCTGCTGTAATCGTGTATACCATGTACCAGTTCGTATGAATCGTTTTGTCGTTAGACGTCTGCAGCGGATGCCAAAGCTAATTTTACGTGAAATGAGTCCCCAAGCAATGCGTGAATGATTCATTATGGGCCGTGCCGAGGGGTTGGCACAGGACAAAGGCCAGAAACTGCACAACACGGCATATGCAAATGAGCAATGAGTGTGGTCCCGGTTAAAGTAAGGGTTCAATCGTGGACTCTAACGTTCTGTTGTTCTGGTCAATGATGGTCGGACTGACCTCTCTGCCACAAACCCAATCAATCATAAATTGTCAACGGCTGCTCCTTCTGCTCCCCAAACCAAAATCTGTTGTTGCCCTACTCTGGGTGCTTTTTCGTATACATTATATTTAAGCTCGTTTTGTATGAATACTGATGGTTAATGTTTGACAGTTAACTTAATTGATTTATAGTCGAAATTAAATATACATACACACAACATACATATTTAAACTGAACATGGCTTGTCTCTTTAATTAGTGTCATAAATACTATTTATTGTGGCATGCCATTTATTTCAACTGTCCACGTATTGGTCACATAATGTTAAAATAGGGTTTTTCCACTGTGTACGTAACTCCAGTTGAAACTTTATTTAGAAAACTATTACATAAGAGCAAGCAATAGCTAGCTGGCAATATATATATAAATTTGCTTGGTCGGAGAGGTAGGCGTTGAGCCACCTGCCTGTTATTTACAATTTTATAAAAGCAATATCCATATGGCTATCGAGCCAGTGGAGCCCTGCTATTTGCAGTCACTTCGTTTGAGTGTTTGCCTGGCCATCCAAAGCCTCGCCCACTCCTGCTGCACGCTCGCCTGGCTGGCCAGCACTATTTAATCCTGTCAAAGGCACTCTTGTAGTGCTTCGGGCAGCACTCTTAAAGTTTCATGGAATTTACCAGTTGCCTAACAGCACAACAACAACAACAACAACAACGAGCTGTGCCCCAGGCTCCTGGGCTAAACGACACTTGGCTGCTTGAGTAAACAAGACTTGTGATGCAAGCCAAGTACCACAAATTTGATTTGCATTGGACCACAGAAATGCTATTCTATAAATCAATCTCGAAATTTGCTTTTAAGACGAGTGCAATTTGAGGTGATCAATTTAGTTGGGAAAACTGCTTTAAAGATTTTAAAGCTAGTTGAGTAATGTGAGCTTTCATAAACTCAATTTTTCTTCTGGAACTGTGGTTCGGCTGCAGTTTTCTCTTCACTTTTTCCATATGGTTAGCGTTCCTTGTGGCACATAGTCTGTGGCTTTTCAATTGTCAAATCTCTTCTGACATTTTTGTTGGAACTTTGTTCATTTGTTATTGTTGTTTCAGTTGTTTGTGCCTTTATTGTTGCTAACATTATTTCAGCTCTAAAAAACTTGCACCCTGTTTTTTATTTACCCTTTTTATGGCGCCTCTCAATTTGACATGACCAACTTTATAAGCCTCTCAATTTACCAGCCCTTTTTTTTATTTATGCCGCTCTTTGTATTTTGGCCAAATGAAAATTGCAGTTTACAACTTTTTGTTGCCATTCCGTGTCTTTTTTTATGTGTTTTGTTTTTTTGTAGCACAGCATAAACATTAGAACACTTCATAGTCAGCACTCTCGGTTCATCATAAAAAACATTGCGTTTTCATTACGCAAATGCCGACGCGTCGTGTAATTACAAAATTAGCCCCTACTAGCGGCCCATAAATGAAATGTACAACAATCAGTAACAAACTGGTAACAACCAGGCACAACAACAACAATACAACAACTAAAACTGGGACTCCATGAGGGCACACTTGAAGAGTTAGCGGTGCCTCGCTGCAGTTGCCACCGACACTTGAGTATGTCATTTGCGCAATTTTATTTCAAGTTACACAAGCAGAGGGAGAAAACAAAGTTAATACAGCTGCTTTGTTGTGCGTGTGTGCGTGTGTGCATGTGTGCAAGTTGTGTCATCCTTTCAATTTAACTACAATTAGTATGTATTAAGGTTGAGTTTCCGAATAGCCGTTTCCTGTTTCCGTCCTGACACTTACTCGAGTTCATGTTGGCGTCATTAGCGAATGTCCTTGACGTGGCACAAGTAGCCAAGTATCCGTTGTCCTGCAGGTGGCTTAGCTGATGTTATATGTTCATTTCAGTACACCCGAAATTGCGATCAAGTCTCGCACTGATGTATAATGATACTATTTTTTTTTTTTGTTATCTGAGCATGTATATAAATATATAATTTAAATTCCCTTTAATGTATTTTGCAGGCATTACATTGTGCTACCAGCGGCAATCTGTGAACAACAACAACAATCACAATAATGCGGATTCAAAGCCAACACATTTGCCACCATTACATTATCCGCACGGCCACAAATGGAATGAGCCCTATTTCGATCTGACAATGCCAAGAAATATAACATCCCTTGTGGGCAAATCCGCATATTTGGGCTGCCGTGTCAAGCATTTGGGCAACAAGACGGTGAGTACGACAGACACTCTTCAGAGATGTAGATAAGCTTTAATACAAATCATAAGATGGCATCTACCAAATGTATATAATACAAAACAACAGCTTGCTCTAGTTGTAGTTGTGGTAACAATCACTGCAGAGATAAAGTAGAAAAAAATTTTAAAAAAAAATCATATGACACAAGTTTGGGTAACCAAAGATTACAGCACGACTCTGGATGCAGAGGCGTCTATTTTAATAATGTTTATTTTTATTTACATTTAATAAACATAAATGTAGCGACAAGTGTTGGCAATATGCCGAACATTTTAGATAGTTAGTATATATTACTGGCATAGGACACATGTGTGGTTCCTTTGTGTGTGTGAATGTGTGTGTGTGTGTGTGGGCCACTATGGCAGCTGCTTATTAAATTAACTGTCAGTTTATTATGTAATACGTGACGTTGAAACAATGAACCGAAGTAAAGGCACCCAATACAAGCCAACACATGTTGTCCATGTTGTATCCTGACCAAACACTGTCATTATTTTTATGACGTCACTTGATTTCCGACAGCATAGTCAAAAAACTTTGCTAAACGATCCCATATACATATTGGATTGGGTTGGTCTGGGCTGGGTTACAGCCCACTGGCTACATTTTCTGGTAGGCAATTAATGTCTCATTTTTCAAATGCCTACTGACTAGAGGAGAAGCACTTTAAGTTTTGTATATTCTTGCTTGTAGACTTATTTTGGACAATTGCTTAACAGAGTATTGAATTACAGCAATCTAATTAAATTGGTTGCCATGTGAAAGGCAGTCGGGTAACGAACTTCACAAAACAGGGGCTTGGGTGAATCACGGAGTCCTAGCACAATCTGTCACTAAGCAGGATATGAGCCATGGCATTTAAAGTAAATTCGATGCAATTTAACAATACACACACACACACACATCCTTACACACAAATTGACACTGCATTGTGTTGTGGTTCGCACATCAGCATTGCGGACACATTTCTGCACATGCGAAATACATATGCCGCCAGCATTTTATCATGAGAAAGTTTGCAGGTGCAGGTCCTCGCATAGGCACAGAAGTTGTAAATGCTCCAGCGTTGATTACGTTAAGCGATTTAGCGTTGGTTTTGGCACCCTGGACTGGGGTCATAGATTTCCATGTAGCCAAATCCGCTTCCGCAATCAGTAAACTACAGACACACACACACACACATCCATCCAGACAGAAACAGTAGGATAGAACTGGGGACTGTTGGGCAAACTTCTCTAGTTAACTGGCGGCTCGTTTTTGGCCAACGGTAAATTTATGTTGCCAGTGCGGCAAAAACTCTGACGGGAAAAATTTCCATTTTTTTTTTTTTGCAGTCCTGGAATGTTATTGCAGAATTAGACAGACGGCAACTGAAACTGCACAGATGGATGCCTGGCACAGTTGGCTGACTCTGACGCAGTGTCTGTCTATATGTCTGCCTGTCTGTCTGTCTTTCTGTCTGCCCGTCTGTCTGTCCCTCTGCCTGCCTGTCTGTTTGCCTGCCTGTCTGCCCATGTGTGCATGTGTGCGAGTATTGGTTACAGTAGCTGTTGGCCACCGCATAAACAAGTCGCCCAAAACTTGCCAAAAAGTAGTAGCTCTGAAAAAAAAACCAGATATATAATGAAACATGAAAATTTTACAAAATGTAGTGGCCAATGCGGAAAGGAATGTCGAGGTTGAGAGCACGGAAGTATCTTTTTCCGGCGCTGTCATGCGTAGCGCACACTAATTTTCAGTTATTTAATATTTAGATTGCGAGATTGCATAAAATTTTGTTCTTTGGTGTTGCTGACAGTGTGGCGGAAACCGAGTCTAACCAAAGCATTAGCCACCAAATTGACAAAAGTTTCCTCCTAGCTCAATCAAAATGCAAATCAGCGTTTAGTAGCTAAAGAATCTGCACAAAAGGCACTTAATGATGTATTCAAGCTACGTTTTTTTTTCTCTTTAACACATACGAAGTAAAAGCAATTTCAGATGTGGATAAAATCAAATTACATTCATTTACATACCTTTAGTTAGAGGGAGACTCTAAATAAATGGATTCCTATCAGCGCTTAATTTAAATTGTTGTATAATTACAATAATTAGTAGTAATAAGCTTTTACAATTACTTGCTAATTTTTTGCAGAAATTATATTATAATGAATTTTGACCGACAATCGTGTTTCTAACTTTTTTCTAAACGTCAATTCATGATTAAAATGCCATTGTTTTGAACATCGAAAAAGTTTTGAAAAGTTTGCTTGTTAAATATTTTAATCATATTAACAATAAATTGTTGAGATGTAACATTTATATTGAATTTTTCACAGGTTGCCTGGATTCGTCATCGTGATCTTCACATACTCACTGTGGGCACATATACTTATACCACGGATCAGCGTTTCCAGACCTCTTATCATCGGGATATTGATGAATGGACATTGCAAATAAAATGGGCCCAGCAGAGAGATGCTGGCGTCTACGAATGCCAAATATCCACCCAGCCGGTGCGCAGTTATTCCGTCAATTTAAATATAGTTGGTGAGTGCAAACAAAAAAATTGTGTCATGTTTTTCACTATATATAAATAAACATAAAGACCGGACTTTTGTGTATGAACACGTACATCTGAAAAGACTACGGCTCCATGGTTTCTGAATTTTTTTAACTTAGGCTGGGGATGCCAGCGATTTTGCCACGCAGAAAAAGACGTATCAAGGATTATTCATTTTTATATTAAGTGCATGTTCATGCAATTTGCAAATGTATAAATTATGCACACTTGACAATCTCGCTGTAAAAGTATTCAAACAAGAGCAGCAGCAGCAGCATCAACAACTCATTTAAAAAATAAACGGACATCATTTGGCAGGAGGTAAAGGGGATTATGGCTTTCCCAAAAAATATGGGAAAAGTGAAGTGCCAGCGAAAAGTGGAGAAAAGATAACGTGGCTACAACATTGCTGAATATTATGGATAAATCTATAATGAAATTGGATCCAAACTGCTGTGAAAATAACAAACAAATGCTGTCAAAACTATTCACATTCTGATTTATCTGATTTTCATACGAAACAAGACCACCAAAAAATCTGGTTCTGATGGTGCGAAAAATGCATGCGCTGGACAAATGGGATATATGCATAAGGTTGATTTAAATTAATTTTCGTTTTTCTTGCAAAAGTAAATGTTGAGTTTTTTTTTCTCATAATTTTTAAGTATTTTATTTATAATTTTTTGTATATATATTATAGTCAAAAATTGTTTTTGTTTAGTACATAGTACAACAAAGTTATTATAATTTAAACCTATTGTTTTTTATATAATATATAATTTCTCACTATAATTTCTTTTTATTTATTTATTTTATGGTTTTTGGTGTTCTGTATCTTGCACCCAATATTCACGAACCAGATATCATTGATGAGGAGACGAGCAGCATGATGCAGCAATATTACAACGATGAAGCATTCTACATTGCCTCGGATCGGGTTTATCAGTCAAGTGATAACGAGTTTGCTGGAATGTTTGGACCCATCCAAACTGTTGCGGGTTTGTTAAGAAATGTGACATAACACAAAATTCAGATAGTTTCAGATGGCTGTAAAATAAGAGTGCATATTTGATATTTAAAAAAAACAGAATATTTTCTTTATGAATTTTGCTTCACTTTTTAGTCAAGTCGTTCAGGTGGACGGAACTGGGAGAGCTAAAGCGGCAAGTGCTTTTGGCTAGAAAAGGTTATTCTCCCTCAAAACGAACAAATTGTCTGCTAAAGTTCTTTTTTCGGATAACTTTGTTATCTTGTTAGTTTTCTCAATTTACCTTGCATACTTTTTAGTTTGGCTCAACAATTTCCATAGAAAATATTGTTGCAAATATGTTTTCATGTCTCAAGTTGCACTTAAATCAAATTAGAAGCCAACAAGAAACTTATCAGATTATTTAAAATATATTGCTTTAGATTATTTGAATTTTAGTCGCTTATGTTAGAGTCTTGCAAAGTTTTGAATAGTTTTTACTGACTCCGTGGGTACAATTGTGGTCTGCAAAAGTGCCATTCCTATAGATTATCTCACTTGGCTTATATCGATGATTATAGTAACAGATTAGTACAAATTGGCTGGCAACGCTGTCAGAATAGTCCGCCGCTGCACAACCCACATATTGATTTTCGTCGTTCAGTATATTCCTGATCTCATGGACGTCAGCACCAAATGGATCGTCCTGAACAAGATTATAAATCTGATGCATCCACTGCTCCGCTTGGGCAGTAAGTTTCTCCGAGTTCAATGACGGCGTGTAGTTGGGAAGGTATTGTGTGTCCAGTAAATTTGAGCCATAGTTAACAGCTGGGGCTGGAATGTTGGTCAGTGCCATGCAGTATATGGACAATGACTGAAGGCATCGTTTCACATGATACTCAGCCAACAGAGCCAGTTTTGAATGCCATTTCAACTCTGGCATGTTACTAGCCATTGGTAGACCCACAATAGTTCCGGCTGCCACATCCTCACGATATTTATTGTGTATTTTGAGCAGGTAATTCCGATACATCTGCATGTTAACCAACATGTGAGTTCGCATGCAACTGCTATGAAAAGTCTATAAAGGACTTAAATATCATTTACTGTGTCAATCATATCAAGTCTTACCATATCATTATCGCAACCCAGATGCTGCAATCCATGGCATTCAGTCATATTGCAGAAGTCTATAGCCAGACAAAATTCTGCAACACCCAAGAGCCAAAAAAGGGCAAAAACAAATTTCATTTGATGCATTCCAATCGTTGTCCGATAAGTAACTGAATTTATTAGCCAGACGTAAGTGGCTTATATTGAGAATATGTGATTCAACCAAAATTAACAAGTGTTTTCTAACAAAGGGAGTTATGATGTTAGTCAATGCGGAAATTAAGTAGTTTCTAGTGAGTCGTATTTAAATTTTTAATTAAGACTGTGTATACAAAAGCTAGTCAATGTTTCAATCAATAGAAAAATCACATTTGAAAGATTTTCCATATAAAACTTGATTTTGACTAAGGAATTACTAAAATATATTTTATTAAATTATTAATTATTATTTATTATTTTATTATTTATAATTTATAATTTTAACTAACATTGCATAATAGCCATCGAGCACAGACAATACTTTTTTTGTGTACTGATTGCAGCATTAGCAAAAACAATATATCGTTGCATAAGTGGCATCCACGACAAACAAAATAAGGAGAAAAACAATGTCAATGGTCGAATAGATCGAAGGCAGGGGATTCCCAGTTAAGAATGAGCCAACTCGATGCAGGTGCTGATAAATTCAAAGTTTGTACGATATTGTTTGGATAGTTCTCCGTCAGTCACGTGGCCTGGGAATTTGAAAAGATGATTTGCTGTTTCGATTAGGCAACTCGTTTCTTTTTCAGTTGTCTGTATGCATACAAGGACTCATGAATCTTGTCAACTACTTATTTTGCAGTTCCAACAGCAACGATACTCGGCGGACCCGACCTTTATGTGGATAAGGGCAGCACCATAAATCTTACATGCATCATCAAATTTAGTCCGGAGCCACCAACACACATTTTCTGGTATCATCAGGACAAGGTAAGCAACGTATCAGAATTCAATCAATTTATGAAAATGACAAGAACGAAAAATAGTCACATTAAATATAAATTTAAATTCTCCTTTACGCCTCAAATTATCTTGCAATAATTAAGTTTTGCCCTCGCACAAAAGGGCAGTGAAAAATCAGAGTACCCACACACCCTCACACCCACGATACACACCACTTGCACTTAAACTCAGATTGAAACCCACACTCATCCCAAAAACACAAGGTTCATCCAACTGCCGCTTGATAAGCGTTTCAGCTTTTACGAGCGTTGGGCGCGTCTCGTGTTCGCGCTTTTGTTTGAGCTGAGCTGCGTATACGTAACGTATTTAATTTGAGCTTTTATGATTATGAGAAAACATGTTTTTGCATTTAGCATTTTCAAGGCAAAGTTAACTGCGAAAATGTTTTAATACCCACCCACATATTTATTTGCACAGGTGCTCAGCGAGGAGACTGCGGGAGGTCGTTTGAAATTTAAGACCATTAAATCAGAGGAGACCAAATCAATTCTCCTCATCTACGATGCCGATTTATTGCACTCCGGCAAATACTCATGCTATCCATCGAATACAGAAATAGCCAGTATACGCGTCCACGTTCTCCAGGGTGAGTATACCGTAAATATGTGGAAATAAACCATAGAGTTATGTGGGGCGGACAAACTGAAGTGGGCTTAAACGCTCAATAATAGGTTGGAAATGGCTAGTAAATAAGGCAAGAACAAGAAATAGAATTGAACAGAAGCTGTCAACTCGCAGATGCAGTTGGGGGGCTTTCAAGTCTGACAACTTCATGGAGAGTATTTGCAGCTGCCACTTGACCTCTTTGGCCATGTACGCATATGTATCTGAATGAGGATGGAGGACACATCCAGCATTGAGGTGGTACGAATGCTTTGCAATTTTTCATAGCTTGACAAACTTTATGCATTTTTGAACAACAACTATAGCGAACCTAACCGCAACAGGAATAAGTACACTGGGGGCTTTGTGGTTGGTTTGTGGGTCGGTGTGTAGGATGGTGGGGGGGGGGGGGTGGGAGGGTGTCTGGATGACTGTGTGTTTGTAGAAAGGTCCAACAAATTGTAACTCATTTATGCCATGTCTGCATTAATTTCTCTTCTGTGTTTGCTCATTTTGCCCAGGCGAGCGACCCGAAGCCATGCAAACGAATGCAGCGCCCGCTGCTGTGGCCCTGGCCTGGACCTGTCACACCAAACAGGCAACGCAGGCAGTCAAAGTAATTAGCACAATGGTCGCGGTATTTGTATTGTTGGAAGCCTGCTGCACTCTGTTGCTCCAGGGATCTGGCGGTAGAGCTGCAGCAGCAGCAGCATCAGGAGGAGGAGAAGATGGCGATAGAGTAGCACGACTTGAGCCGTGTCAAACGGCAGAGGCGAACAACAGCAGCAGCAGCTTCTGCGGTAAATTTAAACAAGCTATCCAGCCTACAACGTCAACGTCGTCCGACCATGTCAATACAAGTGGGACAACTGCACGGTGATAAATTAAAGCTGCACAATTGCCAGCACCACGGAAATGCCACCGCCAATGCCGTAGCCAAGTCAGCGAATGTAACTAAGTGGCCAGCCCGCTGGAGAGCTATCAAGATGTGAAGCCTGGCTGTCGCACAAATAAACCAATGCAACAGCACCAGTACCAGTAGCAGGAGCAGGAGCAGGATGAGGAGCAATAGCAGCAGTGATAGTGACAGTGGCGGCATCCGATAATAATTCCTCCAAACACTGATGAGCGGCTATACATGAAGCATCCTTCCATGTTGCTGATGCTTCTGTTGCTGCTGATATTAATATTGCTCCTGGTATACTCTCCTAGTTGTAAGTAAGTGAGGATGTAGTTAAGTTTAGCTGATCTTGGGGCAACACCAGCTATGTACATACAACTTTTGCCTAAAGTTATATGCCCACACTAGAAATTTTAGCTAAATGGGCAAAAAAAAAAAACCGCAGTAAATTCATAGCAATAATATATACTAAAACAAAATCGTATAGTTGATATATTCGTAAATACTAAAAAATTAAAGAATCTTGCCAATGGATTCTCAAATTGTTTAGGGCATGTTGCAATACTTTGATATATATTTAAACATTATTTAGACTAATTGGTTGTATATATATGGTTTATTTTGTGGGTATTATAAATGTTATTTGTACTCAGCATCAATTATATTAAGTTTTATGATAATCAAATGAATTTTTAAGACCTAGCTCATAATCAATGTAAATATAAACGATTATCCATTCTGAGACAATTATCGTCGAGCATGCATTTTTATACATTCACATATTTTTATATTTTTTACAATGATCCTATAAGCATCATGTAATTCTAAAAGATTTTCCTATATCAGATTATTTGAAAATCGACAACTTTTGAAAAATGCCAATTCATTTCAATTTTCAATTTTGTTTCAAATATCTTTCGGTGTTAACTGTTGGGTTACTGCTTCTGTCTTTGGCAGGATACCTAAATTGTTGTGCTTATCTCTTTCCTCGAAAATGTCATTCACATGTCCAATGTATCTCATAAAGTATCAAGGACATTTTGCCTAGCACCAAACTTTGCAGTTCATTGTTTGTTTTGCGCAAGGAAGTTCTATTTCAGCATTCCCGACTGTATTTCCCAAGAAAGCTGCAACTCACTTTGCCATTGGCTGTCAAGAAAATATTTGCATTTCCATTTGCCAAGCTGTCCACGGAGGTAGAGCGCCCAAGGCTTCAGTTAGTCTGAAAACATTTCGACCGGTTTCCACCTGGGTCGATAACACATGGTTGCACAGGTACTCCATTTTCCAAGGCGTCTTCCTGTACCTCCTGCAAAATGGTTCACCCTGAGCTTGGCGCCGTTTAATGTGTCACATTTAAAAATGCATGCGACTGTCCACTCTTAATGGGCGGAGGTCTATTAAATTTCATGACAATTCGCCCGACTGTTCCCGGCATTTAACTGATCAAAACTGTAAATAAAATTGCATGTATGGTACGTATAAATTAAAGCTGCTGTATTTAAATTGTATGTGGTAGGAATATGTAAATGTATATTCGCAGAGAGAAAACCATTGCAGTCATAAATATTAATGTTAATAATTAAAAATTATAAATGTATGCCCGCGAAATTAGTCGCGACATATAAATGAATGTTTAATGAGTAAATTAATGTTACTATAAACATAAAGCAGATCACGAAAACCAAACATAATAAAAACAACAATAATTGCAGTTAAGAGCAAAGAGTACATATATATATATATAGTGTGTGTAATACGTATGTATAAAAGTTAAGTTGAGTATTATAATCAGATATACAAATAACAATAAAATCAAAAGAAAAATAAAAAAAAACACTTCTCGCATATATAAATGTCACAGAGATGATGACTATGACAAGAATGTTTTGTTGCAAACAAAATGAAAAATACTTTATAATTATAATTATAAAGTTGTTTTAATGTTTAAGTGAGTAGCGCCAGCTGAGCGTTAATAAGCATTAGGATTAACTATGTTTATGAATAAAAGCGGCAAACATTTAAATAAAGTTTTTAGTTATTACGAAAATGATAAATACGAAAACCAAACAAACTCTGCTCTTTCTTTCTTCCCTCTGACAATTTAAGCGCAAGGCTAAAAAAGTTATAATAAAATGCATACACGTTGCGTATGAGTAATATAAACAAAATGGGACCAAACTCCTGGCTGGGCGCGTTGTGCCTAAAAGATTTATGCAAATATTTGGCACAGCCCCATTAGGACTCTTGCATATTCCCAGAAAAACATTTTAACGGGCTGTACACAATAGACAAAACCAAAATGGAAGACGGAGTCCTGTTGCGGAGGTATTTTCATTTTTGAGCCTAATAAAGACGGAGCCGAAAAGTATGAAAACTTTTGACTGGACTCAGTGGGACGTCGGAGACTAGTGCAGGGTATGTGGTATGCGCATAAAGTGCCGTCCCCTGGGCTTCCTGTCTAGGCCATGTGTGAATCCTTGCGGTATGGCATCAGAAGCCGTTAGCATAAAAGTTTATTATATGACAAGTAAGTACATATATTTGTATTCAGCTGTATGCTGAGCTCTACTCCGCACCACAAGGCAAATAACGGCAATATCATGCCAAAAGTTTAATAGCGCAAAACGCGTCAAGGCGAATTGGCTGGAAACCGTAAGAAACAACCGGCAACACTCAACGCATATGAAGCGTAGCAAGAAAGGGGATACACAAAATAATGCCACATAACAAAGCTCATCAAAAATATTGTTCCCTTTAAATATCTAAATTCTATAAACAGCAAAAAAATCAAATGTATGGCATATCTTTAAAATTGAGAAATGGCATCAATTTAAGTTAGTATTTGGATTTACATATATCACTTCTGCCCAATCTGAAAGTGCTCTTAAATAATGATCAAGCTCATATTCTTCAAAATGTCCCATGACATCTTATTTTTTTTTTACTGACTTAAAGAGCATACATATAAGGTTCAGCTACTGTCTTGGTAATTGCCAGGTGCTACTTTTAATTGCACATTGTTCTGGCTTCAGGTCACAGCTGTTAGTTGGCAATTTCAGATGAAAGCTGGAATGTCTCCGGAATGTTTGCCAGCTGGCGCGACTGGCAATTGACAATGGCAAAATAAATTATCATCACTCTGACATTTTCATTTGTCAACGTAATTTGCTTTGAATCGCATTTCTTGCGATGAAACGCGCCGCCGCCTTAAAGCACACTACAATTTGAGACGAGGAATTTACTTTTTTGCCTGGCTGGCAAGTGGGCCAACATTTTGGCCTCCTTTGACAGTGGCATGATGCGTTTTCGTTAAGGCTGGTAAATAGCAGGATGCCTTGAGTATTGCTCTTATTATTGCCGTATATATATATTTTTAATGTGAAAATATGACCTGAATTTCTACATTTATTTCTTTGCATTTGTCGCTCGCAATCTGCAATTTATTGGAAGCTGTTGCCAAGTCAGAAATATTCGATTTTGATTCCCTTTTGAGGTATGTGTACGTAGTGAAAACCAGTCGACTTATGTGCCTCATGTAAAAAGAAATTCAAACGCAAAACAGCATACAGACAAGTCTGGGAGCACAGGTTTAATATTAATGTCTGTGAGTCGCTGAAAATTCACTACATAATTTATTGACATGGCAGCAAAGTGCTCCCTGGCAAGTACTGTGCCACGGTATGCCAAATGTTGTCCGTCCTTCATCCGGCCAACTGGAAAATCGTACCACATATGTATCTGCCCTTCAATTTACATGTGTGCGCGCCAGGCTGATGGGTCTGCAGAACGATCCACCTTGTTGTCGAAGCAAATGCCAAATACAATAGATATAAACAGCTTTTAACTGCTGTAATGGACATTTCAATGCATCCACAAAGCGGTTTATTAAATTGATTCAATATATGTCAACGACTAGCATATTCACGACAGCCATTTAAGCGCATATTTTCATTAAAAATATGTCATAAAAATGGAGTGAATTAGATTCTAAAATGGATGAAAAGCAGATATTTTCTGTGCTTCAGTGCAAATGCTTCTCATACATATTATACAGTCTGCATTGCGCAATTATATCATATTTTCAATAGAAGTTAATAATAATTAAATTCTTATCTTTTTTTTGGTTTGATGTATCTATGTTAATATATTTAAATTGTTGAAAGCTCATTTGTAACTGCTAGTCCCACTTTAACACAGGCCCACACACGATCAAAGAAATATTTCAATAAATATTCTGACTTTTGCTTCTGCTCCTCTTTGAGTTTTGGTTTTTTTTCATTGTTTTGCCAAATTGTTTCGCCTATAATTTACACATGTAATGAAATTTCTGTGGTTATTCGTGCAGACCTACCTAAGCACAGACCCTGGGCGCCATATATATATTCAGCAATTTATCATTCTTCATATTAATTATTTTTCATGCGGTGTTCGCACAAAAAATTGGACAAAAAACAAAACAAAAGAATGAGCCAAAACTTTGTGGTTTGCAGATAATTAAATTTGTACATTGGGAGTATTTGGCGAATACAATGTAGGAGATTGCTGTATGTAGTTTGTAGTAATGCGTTTTGATCAGAAATTTGTTTTAAAATTGTTGCAGTTGTTGTGTTGTTGTTGTTTTGGTTTTGATTGTTTGGTATTTGCTTTTATTTTCATTTGCGTCGCGCTAAATGCGGTCAACGTTGACCGAATCCCTATTTGCGTGAATGTTTGTATCTCGAATATACACACACATTCACCCACACACACACACACGCACACACGCACACATAAAGCTGTACAAATCCTACTTGCTGAGGATTGGTTTTTGAACATGTTCAACATTGTTGTAGCTGTTCTCGTTATTGTTGTAGCTGATGCTGTTTGTTGCAGTTCTTGTTGTTGTTCTTGTTGTTGGTGTCATCACACATGCTCATAAATGTGCACATAGACCGAAAATTGTTGCTTACTTTTTGCACACTTTCTGCTGTCACTTTTGCGGTCATCCTTGTCTTGTTGTTGTTGTTGCTGTTCTTGTTGTTGTTGTTGCTGCAATCCTAATGCAATTTGTCATTTCCAATTTTTGCTCTCCAGCCTTTCTCTGTGACCATAAATCAGAGTTGCTCTCAAATTGCACTAAGAATATAGTTTTGATGCAATAAATTTAAACACAAATTGTTTATTTTTGTGCGTATGAGATTGTTGAAAAATTGCCCGATCCTTTTCAGAAGTGGCTATTTTGCCCAATTGCTTTGACCAATTACGTTCACTCGATGCAGAAGATGCATTCACAGCGATTGAATAAATTCCAATTAATTTCGATATATGTGCAAACATTTATTGGAATTTATACTGAGCACGCCCACAGCCAGTACGGAACAGAAGCCATGTTTTGCTTCGTCTGTTGCCACTTAAGTTAAATACGTTTTTATGAGTCATAACCTCCGAGCTCCAAGTGCGAGAAGTAAGGGGAAAAAAATGAAATCCGTTTATGTTTTGGTTATTATTTTGTAAGGCAGTTTTTCTGCATACTTTCATGCGTCAAGGCGCTCAAGTTGTGACTTTTCTCACATCCTTTTGCGACATCCTTGCGACTGAATAATTTTCTGAAATATTTCGTTGGTTTTATTTTGCATGATTTACTCTGATTCCTCCGCATGGCCATGGCGCGTCCCAGCATCATATTCTCATCTTCTCGCTGGTCTTCCATGTCTCTTTGTTTGTATGTGTCAGTGAGTGTGTGTAAATGTGAGTGAGTGTGTGTGTGTGTGTGTTGGTCGCTTTGCTCGCTTTGGTAGTTTTATCACACACTTGACCCATAAATCAAACATGTGTAAATGTTTTCACTTTATATGCACACTCATACATATCAAATATATTTTCGCCGCCTCCTGTGCAAATCGTAAGAGTCACAACGGAATCAGGAATGGAACGAGTACAAGGTCATTTCTTCCTTTCCTAGCGTGTAAATAAAACTGAGAGGCGTGTAAAATATGCCGCAAATAGCTGTTTGCCTTCAGATTTGCAGCTTTTTTTTCATTGTTGGCCGTCCGCCAATCCATTTTGACGAGTGCCTGACATTTTGGCGGCTTGTCATTCTATTTGGTATGATTTTTATTGGCTTAGTAAGTGTGACCACTATAATATTACAATCGCAAAAGCTTATGAAGTCGCCTACATCAATTTCCGTATGCCAAGGCTTATCTCACTTTAAATAAAAATAAGTTCGCATTAAAGACTAAAATATTACTGAAATATTTATAGTAGCAAACAAATCGAGCATTTAAACAGATTGAAAATAAATTGACTGAAAATATCAATTTATTGACCAATTTGAATTAGCAGATACATTGCACATACAAAATATCAAATTTATTTCACATCACAAATTAAGCTGTACAAATTTGTTGCAAATCGTGCGCTCATCTGAAAGCCTATTAGTAAAGTCAATTTTGGATTTTGTTTTAATAAATATTATTCAGATAAAATTCATTGCAATTAATGTATGATTTTTAGTGAATGGAAATATATCTCAATTACATAAAGGTATTTGGCCCACTTTATGACACATCACAAGGCAACATCACGTTTTTGTCATATTATTTATAGCAGACGATGCGGCAAAAGTTGTGTGCACTTCGACCGATGACCTCCGGATGCAGGCAACCGGCAGTTGAGAGGGGGGGAGGCAGTTGAGGACTTCAGCATCAACTTTTTCCATTTTATGCTTGAAAGCCTTTTAAAATGTAATTTTTGCCTAATTAGCAACAAACAAAGACCCGTTTCGTCAGTCCCCCCCTCTGTCAGTCTTTCAGTCTGTCCTTCTAAGTTTACTCCGATTTTGAGTCTTGGGCGGTTGTCCAAAATTTAATTTGCGACTTAACAGCTACTTACTCTGTGCTGAAGCCAAGGATAAGAAAGCTGAGCCGATCCAAGCGGACAACACAGACAGCAGACATCAGACAGCTGAGAAGTTGTGGCCTTGAAAGTGAATGCCTTAAGTGGCCTTAACTTGAGACATTAGCTGCGACAAAGTGCTGGCACTCCTGTGCGGGCCGGGCCGGGCCACTCGAGTGATATATTAGAGGGTTGTCTCCCTGACTTGCTTCAGTCAGTATTCATAATCCTTTGAGGCGTATCTTGCATGCGTAACCAAACAGCAATGAGAATTTCATATTCGCACGTAAAGAACACATTGAGAAGCGGCCAGCTCCCAGTGTTGCCACGCCCACACTGCTTAGAGTTGGCTACTAATTCGCGTCCAGCTTGCTGGAGCATGCCGATGGTAACTCTTCTCACTTGTGCCCCCAATATCGTGCTGTATTAAATAAAGGAAAATATTTCTTTCCGCGTGACTAAATACCTTTCACTTGTTGTCAGGAGTTGACACGCCCCAGGTACACCGCCCGCCACTTGGCTATGTCCTTTTTATTAATCGCGTGTCGAGTTTCATGCGTTCGTAATATCAAAAGAGAGTTTTAGTTGTTTGTGTTGTTTTATTTTTTTTTTTTAAATTTATTGTTGTGAAACATTGTATGTGTGTTGTATTCGGTTATAGTTGTTGTTGTTGTCTTTAGCTGCTGCCTGGTGAGCTAATTAAAAATTATAATTAATTGCATTTGCTTTGCGCACAAGTCGACTGCCTGCCTGCCTGCGTGTGTTTGTGTGTGGGTGTGTGTGTGTGTGTGTCTTTCGGGTGTGCCCCAGCATATCTTGGGAAATTCATCTAAGTTCTTGGTGCTTAATACGCTCAGCGTTGTTCTGCCACGCATTAAGCTTATTAAACTCACAGAAATGAAAACGAAAACGAATTTGTTGAATTAAACGACTTTCATCATTTGTACACATACGCATTAAGTTATTAAATGTCTGCTGGTAGCTTAAGGAAATAGCAACATCGACAACAAGAAGAACATTGACGAGATGTAAGGCCCCGATTAGTTGATGTTACCGTTAAGCTGGATTCTTATTAAAAATCTTAATTAAAATGGCGACTGTTGACATTCAAGTGCAGGCCTTTACCTTCCTCCCTCCCCCTGACTGGTCATCTTGGACGGTCATAAATATCTATAAATTACGCCTGTTCTCGGATGACACATTACACCTGCCATTCGGGGGGGAAAGAAAAGTTTTCGTAATTAATATGACAAGAAATTAATAATAAGAGAATTGATGATGATAGTTGATAACCGATTAACGTGTTCGGGTAACAGATGACACCTGATAGCATAACATTGACTGGTCATGCAGTAAACCTAAAATGTTCAGATTAAGCTGCATTATTAATGAATTTAAGTATTTGCTGATGGAGGAAAAAGAAATATTATGTACTGCATACAAGCTCTTCTCATAAAATCTCTTTCAATAAATATTTAATCACATTAATGTGAATATTTATTCTGCTTGTATTACACTCAATTTTTTACTGAAATATATATATTTATCTTCTGTAAGTTGACTGTGCCACTTGCAGTAAGTGTCATTGTTTTATTTTCGATGCGATTAAGCATATCATTAAAAAATAACTACAAAGTCAGCAATTCTATAAAATACAACAAATATTAATGAAAAAAGCTATTAATTCGCATTGATTTATGCAGTGTAAGTTTGCTGATCAATGGCAAACAATTACTCAAATTTATTTACAGTTGCGTCATTAATGAGAGCCGAATGTGCAATCAACAACCAGCTATAAAATATGAGATGCAGTTTACAATTGCAATTTAAATTGAATGACAGCTGGATGTGACAATTTTGCACTTATTAATATGATTGCACCTTTCCGGGTGGAGAACAGTCACAAATCAATGAAACTCGTTTAATTATAATTATTTGCTATTATTATTGCACTGAGAAAAAGTGCTGACAGCGTTATTTGTGCCAAGGCATTGCCCCTCCATTTATTTCCACTTCCATTTCCAAAATCGCCATCATTGCAGGAACTTGGAAATAACTAAGAAAATGCTTACCACGCCCTTTATTTCCTGATGCCGTGTTAATTATTTCCGCTGAGGCTGTAAGTTTTATTTATTGTTTTTATGCGTGAAGTGTTTTGCAGGAAGCAGAAAACGAGGGACAAAGATATGTCCATGAAATATGCAAGGTACAAAGTTCCAGCTCGAACTTGTCAATTGCGTTTAATTATATTAACAGTTCACTTAATTCTGCTAAAGTTGTATTTGTATCTCTTTAATGAATACAGAACAGTTGCCAATTTCAGATGTTATCCGTACTTTTCTCTCAAAGCCCAAAATTAAATGGCAATTCGAAGAAAATCAACACAAAATTCATTATCAAGTATTAAATTCTGACGATTCCAGTTTTGAATTTCAAATTCGATTGTTAATAAATTATGACGATTTGCGCGAGTGGGAGGATTAGGTTAGCAGCTGTTCGCTGATTGATATGCTTATAATACTCATGGCAACGACCGGGATTTTCTGTCAATATTCTAACAAAATGAACGAAAATAAAAATGGCTGCAGCTCAGCATCGTGAGGCTGGTTCGTAATTGACGTTGATCGACAGTTGCCATATCTGCGCTATATTGAAATAATTTATTATTTGTTCGCCTTGGGCTCGCCTGCTTCGCGGCCAGCCCAATCAATTATTCATTCATTAATTTTTGTTTGTTTTATGTTAATTTATTTATTGATGCCTGACTCCAGCTACCAAGCCGTCCGTCCGCCTGGCCACCTGGAAAACTAATTACGTAGACCTCCGTGTACGCATAAATTTACTTTTTCTCTTGCCAATGGAACTGCAAAGGGAATTAGGTGATAGGAGTACTTGGTTGTGGCATGGTTTGACAGGTTGCTTTTTGATTGACGCACGCAATATGACTATTGCTCATAATAACGTAAACTTATATTTACAGTTAATTTACCTAATTATGCCTCGCTTTCGTCGTTGAATTTGTTCGCCTTATCAATTTGAACCAACACGGGAAAACTTATCACTTTTGGCAAAAGTCAATTTCTGTAGCCTTGGCATTTTGTGTATTGCGTATTTTAATTAAATCACGTACATAACGCACTGACACGCAGAGACAGAGGCCTGGCAGCATGCATGCAGCAATTAAAGCCAAATAATGGAAACCAGCAAACGCATACAAAATGGAAATGAAGGACGTAATGGTAAAAGGCTAACAAGGCGACGGCTGCCGGCGACAATGGTTTCTGGTTCTTGGTTATTGCATTGCGTATACGCCTGGCGGTGCCTTCTTTATTTTTTCAGTTATTTTCCTACTTTTGCATTTTCTGTCGTTGTCCTCTTTTTCTTCTCATTATTTTCCATCTATTTTTTTTTTTGCACGACTGGTCACAATTACACCAAAAAAAAAATGTTGCGCAATTGCTTTGACGTCCGAAAAAGTTTTCATCGAGCAGCTCGAAGGTTTTTAAAGCACACTCATTGTAGTATCTAGAGATATTCGATTCAAGGTAGTGGCATTAGTTAGAGATGGAGAGAGCTGGAGCACTACTTAACCTTGCTTAATTATGCTAAATTATGCAAACAATCAGTGCACAAGAGGCAGACAAGTGACAATAAGAGAAACAACACGAGCGCACTGCTGGGCGTACCCGAGGCCAAAATTAGGGAGACACACCCACTCCGGCGCCAGTAAATACATAGAGCGACACACACACACAAGCGAACAACAATTGACTTGAGCCAACACAAAAAGATACAAGATACATATATTCCGGCATACAAACAAACAGTTGAGGGCATTGTTTTACAACTTCAGACAAAAGCATAAAATTTAACTTATTTCTCGTGTGTGTGTGCCACATTGAATAAGTGACTGTGTGCTACATATAGTGTGTGAATGTGTGTGTGTGCTTTAAGTGTCTTGTTTAACAACGACAATGATAACGCAGATACATACATGTATTTAAGTGAACATCTTGATAAAACACCAAACTGCTCAAAATGTCAATCTGATGTTGTTCCATTTGTTGCTGTTTATTGTTGCTCGACACTGTTGCTATAGCAGCACTTGCGGCTATCTGCGGCATGTTTGACATTTTGTTATTGAAATCTTGTTGCAGCCTACTTTCCGGCTTGGATGCAATTGTCCTTTTCGCATTACTCTTACGCCTCTGGAGCACTTAAGGAAATTAAACTAGCCATTTTGCGCATAACTGCGTACGTCTGGTTTTTCTTTTAGCCTGTGTGTATATTTCTTTGTATGTCTGTGTGAAAACGCCATTTCAGAAATTAAAAAATATATTGAAGCATGACATTGGCTTCATTACGGCGCACACACCCACCTCGAACTGCGCAACAAAAAAAAAATAAAATAAAAATTGTGGAAGTTATTAATGGTTGCGTATTCAGTAATTTATTTAATATATGTAAAGCAACTGAAAGTATTATTTAAAATACACAATACACATATTTCAAAAGGGCTTAGTCTCATTAAGCCACGAAAACAAAGCTTATTACAATTTTAAGGACTGCAAGTCTTATATTGTTATTTATTATATTGAAAAGTCTAAATTTATGTACACAACTTCTACATAATATCGTTGGCTTTTGGAGCGTCCTTTCAAGCAAAAGCAAGCTTGAATTCTGTAGTCCGACTAAAAGGTACCCTGAACCCAGTTCATATATATCCGATTCTGATGTAAATTTTAAAGATTGTCCCTTATAAAGACTGGCCGTAATTGCTTTCGGAAATATATGCAAATATGTATAAACTAAATGCTTTCAGAATTAGAATTGTCTTGTTTAGTCTCTGATACCGGATAGAAGAACATGGCTAGTTTGATTCTCATTCTTTGCTGTTGACTCCGATAAAAAATATATATACTTTATGTGATCGGAAATGCATCATTCTGCCTGTTACACACTTTAACAGAGCTTCCATTTACCCTCTTTATACATTTTGAATGAGTTCAGGGTAGCAAAAGAAAAGTAAAAAACAATCCACAAACAAACACAAACACACACACACACACTCAGGAAGCCAAAACAACTTGTTGCTCAAACAGTTTCCTAATGTCTTTTCTTGTTTCATATAAAAGTGAAAATTTGTTTTATTTGGCATCGCAAGTTGCACATGAAATATATATGAAGTTAATCGGCAGCCAGACAGCAGTCAGCTCAGCGTGCTTGTGGAACTGACAGACCAAAAATATCATCGAACCTAATCAGTTTTCAGGCCAACAAGTTGGGCACGTGGCTAACATTTAGTCAAGTCACTAAGCCCATAAATAATGCAAGCCTCTCGCCTTGGCATTTTTGGACACAGCACTGGTCCCTGGGCACTGCCTACTTACTGTGTTCTGTGATGGTCAGTGGTCGGACATATGGCCAATCATTTCAAGGACATGAATTCACGTAAATGTTTCAATCAATTTTGCACTGGTAGGCACAATACAAATTCAATTCGACCCACAATTACTGGCACCGACCAGCCAAGCCCAAAGACCAGACCATTCAATTCAGCCTCATTCCGATTTCGTCATGTTGTTATTGAGCCATCCTTATGCGATTACACAAACAAGCAAGGGCACAGGACACAGGACACAGGACACAGGACTTGACAGGCCAAACTGTCAATGGACAGTACACACAAAGGACGAGCAGAGCGTCGCTCTAAAAAGGACAGCATACAGGAAATATGTAACGATTGAATGGAGCGAAAGGCAACGATGGGGGGGCAAGGAAACAAGCCTAGGGGCATGAAATAGCAGCCACAACGCAAACGGTAATAAATGACGTGACATAAAACGAGGCAAATGCCTTTTGAGATGACAGGGCCTGGTGCCATGGTGCAGGTCGATTGCTTTGCGAAGCCAAAAGCGCTTAGCAAATGCAAATAAGGTGACGCCCTTTGCCACGCCCATTGACACAACATGTGCACTGTAGTTGCTCATTAAAAACTGACTAAATTGAGTTGTAAGCCAACAACAACTAAAAACACACACACACATTCCAAAAATACCAGTTGGCAATGCGCTTAAGCAGGAGGAGTTTCGCAATGACTGCCACTTGCAAAAATGCCTGGCTCTGATTTATAATGTTGTCCTCGACATCGTCCTCGTCCTCGTCCTCAACAGCGACAGCAACGACCCTCGAGTCGTTAAGTGCACGCGTTAACCTCATTTTTGGCCTTTTCTGCGGCAGTATAAGAAACTTCTGCCACTGCAAGAGTTGCAGCTCCGAAGTTGTGCTCGCAACTTAACCAGACATCTCCTACTTGCCAACTCGAATCTTCATTAAAGTAGTTAGAGAAGTACCTTCTTGTATTGTGTCTCATTGCAATTTGCTTTTATAGAACCATAACATATTCCATGCCACATATTAAACTAAATCTACATAACAACAATCGCCATCATTGTAGCATATTTTGTTGCATTACAATGGAAATGCAACATTACCCTGCAGACTCTTTGTATCTTTGTCTTATGGTGGGTCCCGATTGTCAGGACTCAGGCTTCGTTATGTATTGTCTATATGTGTCAGACAGCTGCAACAATAGTTGCGGGTTTTTCTTTGTGCCCCATCAGGGACATTTTCTCTGGCCCAATTGGACCCTTTTGTGTGGTTTTTTTTTGTGTGTCTATGACTTGCATTGTTTTAAGGTTGTAAGCTGCATGATACTCTACCTGCTATGCTAATAATGTCTGCTACTGAAGACAATGGTAAAGATTTTATGCGCGTAATACAAGTTTTTGTATAAAAATACTGAACTAATTGCTCCCCATTTTTGGTTTACCATAAAAGTTATTAAAATTACTTTATTGCCAATACCAAACCAACAATCAGCGTAAAAGAAAAATAGCTGAATTGTAAACAGCTTGATTTTAATTTTATCTCATTTTTGTGTATTTTGCTGGATAAATAAACAGTATCTTTACATAGCAAAATGAACTCGAAAGCAAATAAAAAGCACAACAATGAAAATCAATAAAGAATTGAAAAAGCAAAATACCGACTGATGAAAGAAAGGAACCATTGGATTAATTACATTTTTCAACCAATTGTCATTTATGGAATGAGTAGAGTAAATTCTATATAGTTTTTTAAAATAATACTTTAAAATAAAACTTGATTGGAATCTAAGAATTTGATTATCCACTTGATATATACCGCAGCCATAAAGCTTTAAATCTTTTCATATTGTAATCATCTCACCATGGAGTAATTTCATAGCAATTTCCCAAGCATATTTTAGCCTCACAGCTATCATTTAACTTTGACCCGGCCATAACCCAATCCATCGTTCATCCGCATTCTCTGAAATGTTTTGCCTCTCGTTTATTTTCCGGAAATCGCTTCAAGTTTTTGAGGGTCTTCTGTTGCTTTTGCCGGGCAACGATTTCTATTAACTCTGGCTACCAGCTGGCCATAAATTTAGAGCTCGCTTTCAATATTACAATTGATTACTGTTTCCTACGGTCAGCTGGGCAGCTATGCGATATCAATAACTATCTAACGCACTCATGTAACACCTAGATTGAGCAAACATGCATGCACACACACTTTAACACACACACACACACCGACACACACGGGAATTGGGTAAACTGTAAGCACGGACTAATAATTTTTCATTTCAATTTCTCAAATTTACAGCAAAGCTGCCTTCACAGCTTTTTTATTTTGTTGTTGTTGTTACTTTTGTTAATTTAATACATTCGTCTACATCGGTTTATATGTATATGCATATGTATATGTATATTTTAGCATCATCAGAACTCACTAAATTAAAATGGTCAGATGGCCATTTTTTGTTTCACTAGCTATGTAGTTTTCAATTTTCGTGGCATGCTTTTAGGAGCGCACGTTCGAGTCCCTTGTTCGCTTCATCCTTTTACACCTCCCCCTCTATCTAAATATATGGTTTTATATGTGTGTGGCAGTGTGTGGATGTGTTTGTATGGCATTTAGTTTTTGTTTAGCCACAATTTTGGGCGGGTTGGCTGGGTATATGACCGTCGTTTGTGTTTGGAATATTGATTAAATTGGAGCGTTGAGTGAAAACAAAAGGCCGCAAAAGTCCAAAATAAAATGGCCAACAATTGCAAGCTTGCATTAAATGTTGATTGAGCAAATGAAAGCTAAAACAATTGCGTCAATTCCGGGTTGGAAGCACAAGCCAATCCATTATGCACGTGTCGCTTATTTGTTTTGCCTAAAACGAGGCAACTGACATATAAGTGCTTGAAGAATTAAGCGAGAAAAAGTGCAGAGTTTAAAGTTAACCGATTAGCGACGGAAAAAAAGGGAAACATTAGCTTAATCATCTGGTGCGGCTTTGGGACGAAGACAATGGACTCGCAACACAGGGCTCTCAAATGGCCAACCCTCGTCTTTGGGGTACCCATTCGCTTAGAGGCGCTCGTTTGCGCATCCTGCCATTTTGCCAGGCTTTCAGCAGTAACGCCAAGGAAGTTGTTTGTTAAAACCAGACGCTGTCTGCCTTTGGCGCCTCTCAGCTCTTCAGCAGCGCTCCATTAAAAAAGCATTTATCATTTGGCATTTGAAAAGCTTCCTTCCTGTTGGCAAGACACTGACACCTAAGACCAACACCGCAGCCTCTTACATCTATCAGCCTTAGAAGACTGCTCTCAGAATTTTAAACAGATGGTTTTTTGCTTCTTTATTTTTTTGTCTTTATACCAGTTAGATGTAGCACAAATTGTATTTGTTTTCCCTAAAAACTTTACAAGTGAGCTAAGAAATATGCGCAAATTTAGTTTGCAAAACTGCAAACAATACACACACACACACACACACATATATATACATATCTATATCTAAGAACTCACATATGTGCTTGCGTGTGTATGTGTGTGTGTGTATTGTACACTTGAGCTGGGCGCAGCTTGGGCATGTTTAAACGTTAAACTGTTACTTCCACATGCGCGCGCAAACGCCAAGGACTATGCCGGCCACGGGGAGGAACTGGAACGTGGTTGCGGACGGAGTCCAGCTGGCCATCAATGCAGTTTAAACTAAGAGGCAAGACAAAGGCGGCCCCAAAGTGTTCATAAAATGTTCGAAGCCATAGACGAAACCCAGTTCCAAAAGCCAAAGTGAAAGCGCGCCGCGTCCTGTGCCCCTGAAGTAGGTCAGCAGCAAACACACACAGAAACTCAAACAAAATGCGCCGTATTGTAAATTGGGGCCAACGACAGGTAAAAGTTACCACCATATACTCCACTGTATGTATGTGTGTGTGTGTGTATGTGTTTATGTGCTAGGTGTACATGTCATGTAGTTGTTATTCATGTGCAGCCGCATTGCAGCGGCTGCATAAATTTCATTAGATTTTAGCTGAGGGCTCTTTTCGCTGTGTCCCATTGTCTGGCCGAACGGAATGTTATATCAAATCAATTGGCTTTCAATGCTACCATAAAAAAGGAAGCCAACTTAAAGAAAAAATAAGCAGAGCGGCCCACACTTTTGTCAGAGCCTTTTTAATGAAGTCGTAAAGAGCTGTCGACAACTAGATGTTCGTGTGTGCCATTAAACGCACCTTGAGTAGCCAATAGCCATGTGCCTAGAAGTATGCTAATAAACGTAAAGCTTGAGCCATCATGAAGTTGATCATAAAAAAGCAGCTCATTCCCAGACTTTGGAATGCCCTTCTAACAAGGCGTACCTCAGTGGCATGGGAATATCATACGATAGCCATTTCTCTATCATTAAATTAAGTAATTTCTTCAGTTAGCAGTTCAATTATTGTCTTTATTTGGTTATTGCAACACCCCCAAAATGCACATTATTTGCAATGGTTTTCGGTTTCAGCGTTAATCAGGTATATAAATGTTGTATGGACTCGAAGGAGTGTGTTCCATTACATTTAATACACTCTCCGAGACTGCTGGCTACAGACCATAAAAACCAAATGCGGGCAAGTGGCTGGCAAAAAGCATTTGCTCGCTTCAGCGGTAACTTTACGTATTACGCGTTGCGTATACGAAATGCCAGCTGTATGTATGGGTCAAAGGGCAAATGCAAAAGGAAACCGCCAATCGCTTTGAACAGACATGCGAGCAGCAGACTTATATACGTGATGTGCTGCTCCACGGTGATAATGACGTTGTCTGAATGTCTGGATGGATGGGTGCTAGGGAGCAGCCAGCTGTAAGCTGAAAGAAGATGAGCCTTCTGCCCCACAGTTTATCGTCGCTCTCTAATACTAACCGACCGACCATCCACACCACAATTCACACCACCCTCAGTTGGGGGTAGACAAAAGTGCAATCTGAAGCGCTTCACGCTAATGCAACCATTATCAAAAGCTGCCCAACACGACTCGTAAATCTTCACTTGCATCTGACTGCTCAGCTTTAATAGATATTTATGTGTGTGTTGAATGTGTGTGAGAGTGAATTGGGGGAGTTCTGCAAATGACCAGTATTTCAGTTGATCATAAATTATGATATATTCTTGAACTATTTGCAGCTAAACAAACTAAAAGCCGTTGCTTGATTCGCTTTAGCAAAACAAGTCCAACAAATTTAATCTAAATAAAAGTACAACAAATTGCGGCTGAGCAACAACAAGAACACTTTGCGTGTTGCAATAAAAAAAAAATCTGCCCACAAAAACTATCTACAAAAAATCAGCAACATATTTATGTTTATACACAATTTAGTTTTCATACCCTTTTTTTGCTGTTAGAGAGAATAACAGTATTGGTATAAGTAGACATAATGGTCGGTGCTCGGAAGCTTTGATTATGTTTGCATCGCAGACTTTTGGGTGCGATGTAAAAGTAGATCTGGGTAGGCAATGATTTTTTTCTCATCGAGCACGAAGTTAAAAATCGTTGCATACCCTTGGCCGCTAGCAAAACGTTGTGGGAAGCAAGCCCTGCTTAAGGTGAAAGCTTTACTGCGGATAACGGCTGAATAAGTTCCTGAAGGCAAGAGCTTGCCCCCACAGACGTATATAAGCCCAGATCCGCTCTGAGAAGCTCTCTTTCTTTTCGATTCGCTCGGGTGATAATGCACGTCAACGCATCAGTGCGGATCGCCGGTGAAAAATTTTCTGCAAACACGTGCATTAAAAGTAAAACGTGTTATTAACCTAGAAGCCCCATTGCGGCTATAAACGGGAAAAATATCATAAATCCAGCGCGGACGTGTTGAATCGCGAGTTAATAAGTGAACCAAGTGGGATAACATTGCACAATTGGAAGAAGTCCGAGCTCAAACACTGGGAGAAAAAACAACCCCAGCCGGAAAACCAATTTTAGGTTAACATAACCCAAAATGTTAATATACCCACCACCGAAAAAATAAAAGAAAACGAAAAGAAAAGAAAAACCCACCGCAGCCAAACCGGTCCACTGGAGCGCCATCATCCCCCCTCATCAACAAAAACTTTCAGTGCAGTGCCGAGATGTTGCAGCTATAATCAAAGTTAATTTTTTTTATGTATAAGTGGTTTGCAACCGACATGTTAATTTTTGTTGCTATTTACCGATTTTGCGTCAATGTCAACGAAAGGTCAAGTGTGGTAAAGTAAAGTTTAAAGTTTAAATTAACCAAAAGAAAAAAAAATAAAAGATAAAAAGTTATACAGCATTTGATGTTGTTACACAATCAAAGTGTGTGAGACAAAAAAAAAGGATTATTTTTTTTAAAGGAAAAAATGTTTTTCCAAGGTTTAATTTTTTTTCTTGTTAAATTTTGGTTCGAATAATTTAGTGCCAAAAGATTTTTTGGCCATGCATAACATTGAAAATTAAGGTAAATTATTAAATAGCAAAAAAAAAAATATAAATATGTGTGCAAGACACCCACGACGTCGAAAGGCCTTTCTTCGCTGGACTCTCATGTAAGTTTTACTCTATTGATTTTCTTTATTTATGCGAAGATCAAGAATCGACCCAGGGTTTGAAAAGAAAAAGAAAAATTAATGACTCACGAAGGAGAAAAAAACCAAATAAAAGAATAATAGAAATTACCATAAGTAAAATTCAGATGCAAATATATATGCAGTATAAACCTTTTTTTTTTGCTCTTCATACCTTTTTATTTATCACCCCGTAAACCGTTAACAAAGGGATAATTAAAAAAATATATACATTTTTGTTGTAATTAGCGTATATATTTAAGTTGATAAGCTTTACCCACTTGAATCTTTTGAGGTTAGTTTAAACGTAGAACATTTGAATGCAGCCTACGAGTATGCAACAAAAAAAAAAAACAACAAGAGAAAGATAAGTTGTAAGAAACACAATTATTAAATATGAACACACGTAGGCTACGAAAAATTGTATTGCATACTTAAGTACTAGATTAAGGCGTTTGGAAAAAATTATGCATCAGACATAAGAATAAATATTGTAAATTTCTATAAAAATTTTTTTAAGTCAACTAAACAAATCAATTAGTTAGTAGTAATACAACAGTGTTTTTTTTTTGTAAAAAAAAAATTTGTTTCTTTGGAAGGATGAATTGTCAAATATGAATTTATGAACAATTAGTAAACGTACGAAAAAAATGAACACTTAAACTGACTTATTATTTCCTACTGGCCGAAATGATGGCTTAAGTTGAACAACGAGCTTGCATTTGGGGACTTTCAGAATTAACCATGCAGCGCAGGAAGTCCAAATGGATGGGTGGGTACAGAGCGCTTTATCGGGGCAAACAACAGCTAGCACCCCGATACCCTTCACCAACACCAACGAAGCAGTCGCGCTTCTCGCATCTTCGCGGTTAGGTATTTTAACCAGCAATTGCTTGCTTCGGAGTTAGACTCCAAATAAAAAGGGACTCTAAATAAAATAAAGTTATGTTCAGAAAGGAATATCAGGATGGTAGCAACAACCCCCCCCACCTCCCGGCATGAGCTACCACCAGTAGGGTCCCACACCGCTACACATCCCGGTTTCCGCTCGCCCAGTTAACATACAATTCGTTTGTGTGTTGAATTAACCATCGTCTTGGTTTTAACTGTGCGAGTTATCAGTTACAGATTTCTTTGGCCTCCAATATCTGGCCCCTATCTGTATCTGGTTTCATCCATCGGTTACATAATTTTTGGCGCCCAACGTGGGGCTATTTGTTAAGGGATTTCCCAATTTAGGAACCACTAACGTGTGACTTATTTTGAAGAGATTTCTTGATTTATGAACCACTAATGTGACTATACTATCTGAAGAGCTTACATAACACAAGGACCACTAAAGTGGGCTCACTTTTATAAACAGAAATGGGTTGTAGTTAGGCTCACAGTTAGTTGTCTCACATCTTTAAGTTGTTGAGTATATGGTATAGAATTATTTGTTTTTTTTTCTATCCCATTTCCTTAGAGTATCAGTGCAATTTAATAAAAGTTTCTATTCACTGAGTGGATCAGTATCTATTCAATACGAGCTCATACTTTCGTGAATCTTGCGCATTCGGCTCAGCAGAATGCCCTGCCGGAAGTCACTGAGGTTGCTTTTGTAGTAAGAATCCTTGACGGAGGATCGCTCATCAACGTTTTGCTCTTTTTTTTTTTCGTATCGCAAGTTGTTCTATCTTGGATTTGGTTTGATAATTTTAAAATACTGTTGTATACTTCTGTGAATCTTGTGCATTTGGCCCAGTCGGATGCCCTGCCGGAATGTCACTACATCATAGTTTTTGGAGTTATCTTGTCAGATCTGAGATGGAATATTTGCCATACAATTGGAACAGACAAGTTGTTTTATTCTGAGTTTAGCTTGAAGTTTTCAAAATACTGTTGTACACTTCTGTGAATCTTGTGCATTTGGCCCAGTCGGATGCCCTGCCAGAAAGTCACTACATCATATTTTTCTGGAATTTTGTTCTCGGAATCGAATCCTTGTCATACCAATGGAACAGACAGAGGAGATGAGTTCGGCGAGAAGTTCTTACAGCTTGTTGAATATAGAGGACGCTGCAAGTGCGTATCTATACATGAGCTGTTAAGCTTGTCGAAGAGTCACTCACTCTGTATACTGTCTGTTCACAGTGTAATTGTAATAGCCCAAAAAAAATCTCCCTCTACTTCGTTGGTTAAAATTTGTTGGTTAGTATTAGTTGTTCACTTAAGTTAATTATTTTGGCCATATAGTAGGAAATTTTTTTTATGATAATGCCGGTAAATCGCAGCCCTATCAATCAGTCGCAGACTGAAGCAAGAAAGGACACATGTATCGTGTGTACTTGTGAAATGGCTAATACTCAACCATGTCTGATGACAAGTTGTAGCCATGTATTTCACCAGAGATGCTTAGAGAGTTGGTTTGAAGCAAATGCCCAATGCCCTCTTTGCAATAGTGCGTGCACTATTGGGACATGTAAATTAGTAGTTGGAAACTGTTCACCTTCTTTGGATCGAACAGCCGCTAGTGCAAGGCCAGCTGGTGTTGCCCATCGTCCTGTTACAAGGAAGCTAGCAAGAACCATGGACCCAGCCATCGAATTGGAAGCTAGTGGCCGACCTACAACGGGGTTGGATGGAAGCAATACATCGAATCCCTTAAGTACAGCTGCTGCGCCGAGAGAGACACGCGCGAGGCGAGGTCGACCAACCCGAGCAAACACAAATCGTCATAACCCAGCAACGGATTATAATGTAATTCAATCCATGATTGAACAAACGGTGACAAGAATTTTATCATCGCTACATGTTAGCCCGCCGACTAGCACGGTTCCGCCAGAAGAAATTCCTAGAGCCGTTTCTTCTCCCAGCTATCCCGTCTGTGCACCACAGTCGAGTGGCGGATACCATGCAGAAATGGAACTTAAATTTCAATGGATCTGAAGATAGTTTAAGTGTTGAAGAATTCATCTATAGAGTCAAAACATTGACGGACGAAACGTTAGATAGTGACTTTCGTGGCTTATGCAAGCATATGCACGTTTTGTTTGTTGGTAAAGCCAGAGACTGGTACTGGCGCTATCATAAGGAAGTGTCTTCCATAGTATGGAAAGACTTTTGCGCCGCTCTTCGCCAACAGTTCAAAGAGTATCGATCTGATTTTATGATCAAAGAACGAGTGCGTTCCCGTAAGCAGAAGCCTGGAGAGTCGTTTACCGTTTTTTATGATGCGATCTCGTCCTTAATGGATCGGGCCACCGTAAAGATCGGTGAGGAAGAACTCTTGGAGATTTTAAAGAACAACCTCCTACCGGTCCATCGTCACAAACTATTGTTCGAAGAAGTTGAATCTGTAGGCCATCTTCGAAGGTTGGTTCAGATGAACGAACATTTAATCAATGAGTTGCGTACCACGCACTCAGAAATACCGAAGCCGAAACTACCGGGTTACCGACAGCACGTATATGCCATGGAGGAAGTAGTATCCGAAGAGGAATCTAGCTCGGAACCTGACCCAGCTGCTGAAGTAGCCGCTCTACGACAAGCCGGCCCAAAGGTCAAGTGTTGGAACTGTGAGGGAATGGGACATTTCTGGGAAGACTGCTTAGCCGAACGAAGAGTATTCTGCTATGGATGTGGAGCTCCGAATGTGTATAAGCCACAGTGCCCAACGTGTATACGCCGCCTTTCGGAAAACCGCCAGAAGGGGGCAACCAAAAACAGTCGGTTGTCCCTGTCGTAAACCCAAACCCACTATCAAAAGCTGCACCTTTAGCGTCACAGCCCGTCAGCATATTAGGCCGTGCAAAGGAAGAGTTTTTGCATAATACAATACAAACCAATTTGGAGGATAGATATAAGGTAAAATTAGAGAATTATTTAGCCATTAGAGACCGTATTTTTAGTGATGTTCCGGCTCAGTCTAAACCGAGTTCCGAACGGATCCGGAAATTCTACAGAAAGGTTAGAAAATCTCGGCAGTTGTTAGTGTCAACTATTTTCAGTAGTGCAAAAGATATGCGAAGCTACGCTACAGTGTCGTTTTTAAATCGAATAGAACATGGCTTATTAGACACGGGTGCAAATGTTTCGTGTATAGGTGATAGTTTTGAAGGTCAAGATCTGATTACTCTGCCAGAATTTAGGAAAATCAAATCGCATGTACAGACAGCGGACGGCAAGAGTCAGGACGTGATAGGTATTCTTAACGTTGTTATGACCTATAAGGACCAACAACGGCCTATGAAGCTGTTTGTTATTCCATCTATTAAGCAGAAGCTGATCCTGGGTATAGATTTTTGGAAAACCTTCGCACTAGCACCAAATATAATCTCTGCTATGGAAATAGAGCCAGCTTCCGGGTCAATCAATCCTAATCTTTTTCCCTTGACAACCTTACAGCAATCGCAATTAGATGTGGTCAAGAAATTATTCCCATGTTGTGAAAATGGTCTTGGCCGAACAAAATTAATACAACATCATATTGAAATTGCAGAAGCCAGACCTGTGAAACAAAGATTCTATCCGGTCAGTCCTGCAGTGGAAAAACTTGTTTTCGCTGAAATAGATCGCATGTTAGAATTAGGAGTCATCGAGCCTTCAACAAGCGCTTGGAGTTCACCTATGAGGATGGTCGTTAAACCAAATAAAGTTCGTCTATGTCTAGATGCAAGAAAACTTAATGACGTCACCAAAAAAGATGCTTATCCCCTACCCAGCATTGATGGAATCTTTTCGCGACTGCCCCGTGCTAATTTAATTACAAAACTTGATTTAAAAGATGCTTATTGGCAAATTGAGTTGAGTGAGGAATCAAAGCCCCTTACCGCGTTCACTGTCCCTGGAAGACCTTTATATCAATTTAAGGTAATGCCGTTCGGATTGTGTAATGCTCCGTCCACTATGTGTAGACTTATGGACAGTCTAATTCCACCCGATCTTCGCAACTGCGTGTTCGGTTATTTGGATGATCTTTGCGTAGTGTCCGAGGACTTTGAATCTCATTTAACGGTCCTTGTACGACTTGCTGAACAGTTCAAACGTGCAAACTTGACGTTGAACCTAGAGAAAAGTCACTTTTGTGTAACTAGCATTAATTACCTAGGTTACATAATTGGAAATCAAGGCATATGTACTGATCCCGATAAGATCGCATGTATTCGAAATTGGCCTCCGCCTAGAAATTTGAAACAAGTGCGAGGTTTCTTAGGTGTTTGTGGTTGGTACCGACGTTTCATTCAAAACTTTTCCGATCTCACTTGCCCCATCACCGAAACTTTATCAACCAAGAAAAAGTTTGTATGGACGGAGAATGCTCAAGAAGCTATGGAAAAACTGAAAGTTATCCTGACCTCGGCTCCAGTATTACAGAATCCCGATTTTGAGAAGAAATTCTTTTTGCATTGTGATGCCAGCAACTTTGGTGTCGGAGCTGTACTCGTTCAACTTTCGGAGGAGGGTGATGAAAAACCAATTGCATTTATGTCTAGAAAATTATCCCGATCTCAGCGTAACTACAGTGTTACCGAGAGAGAATGCTTAGCCGTAATACTGGCAATCGAAAAGTTCCGTTGTTACCTTGAAATGCAAGAATTTGAAGTGGTTACAGACCATTCGAGCCTTTTATGGCTCAAACGGCAACAAAATGTGTCCGGTCGATTAGCTCGTTGGATTTTTCGCTTGCAGCAATATAAGTTTTCGTTTTCTCACCGAAAAGGCAAGGATCATTGTGTTCCTGATGCGTTATCTCGTCTCTCAGAAGAGGAAATTGCAGAGATAGAAATTGGACCTGTTATAGACTTTGAAGATGAGGCCTTTAACGCGTCAGAGTATGTAAAACTAATTGCTGATTTTGAACAAAATCAATCGTCTTTCCCAGACATACAAATTGTCGACCAGCGTTTGTACAAACGCGTCGAGCACGCTTCAGGTGATCCCGAACAAGAGAAACGGTCCTGGAAATTATGGGTGCCCGTTCAACTGCGCCCTAGTGTACTTAACCAAGCACATGATAGCCTAGTGTCTTCACATGGGGGCATCCAGAAGACGTTGGAGAGGATCCGTCGAAATTTATTTTGGCCTGGTCTTGCTGCTGACGTACGCGATTACCTACGTAATTGTGATGTTTGTAAAACAACAAAAGCTCCAAACTACACTCTTCGTCCTCCTATGGGAGATCATTGTCCATCAGTTCGACCCTTTCAACGGTTGTTCATCGATTTGCTAGGTCCGTATCCGCGTAGCAAACGAGGACACATTGGCTTATTGATGGTTCTCGATCACTTTAGCAAATTTCATTGGGTGTGCCCTCTGAAGAAATTCACCACAGTAAAAATACAGGAATTTCTTAGTGATCACATTTTTAATTGCTATGGTGTCCCAGAAACGATTATCAGTGATAATGGTTCGCAATTTAAGGCAAGTACCTTTAATGCATTTCTAACCAAACTGGGTATCAAGCACGTATATACAGCTCTTTATTCACCACAGAGCAATGCAGCCGAGCGGGTGAATCGTTCATTTCTAGCTGCCGTGCGGTCCTACATTAGTCAGGATCATCGCGAATGGGATATGCATTTGTCCGGAGTATCATGTGCATTGAGATCTGGCCTTCACCAGTCTTTAGGGTGTTCACCTTATAAGGTATTGTTTGGGTTAGACATGATAACACATGGTCAAGACTATAAGCTGTTAAAGAAACTTGAGTTACTCGACGAACCAAGGACTACTGTACATCGCTCGGATAATTTGGCCATACTGCGGCATGATATTACAAGGAACATACGGAAAGCATACGATCGTAATGCTGTCCAGTATAATCTTCGTTCGAAGCCAGTCTCGTTTCGGGAAAACCAGGAAGTGTTTCGCCGAAACTTTACGTTAAGCAATTTTGCGAAGAACTTCAACGCAAAATTAGCCCCAAAATTTGTAAAGTGTCGGGTAAAAAAGAAACTGGGAAGTTGCTTCTATTTATTAGAAGATTTACAAGGACATGAAGTAGGCACCTTCCATGCTAAGGATATTAAAGCCTGATTCCCGCTAATCATTACTTCGATTGTTGTAAGATTATCGGGTGGTGTAATGGTCGGTGCTCGGAAGCTTTGATTATGTTTGCATCGCAGACTTTTGGGTGCGATGTAAAAGTAGATCTGGGTAGGCAATGATTTTTTTCTCATCGAGCACGAAGTTAAAAATCGTTGCATACCCTTGGCCGCTAGCAAAACGTTGTGGGAAGCAAGCCCTGCTTAAGGTGAAAGCTTTACTGCGGATAACGGCTGAATAAGTTCCTGAAGGCAAGAGCTTGCCCCCACAGACGTATATAAGCCCAGATCCGCTCTGAGAAGCTCTCTTTCTTTTCGATTCGCTCGGGTGATAATGCACGTCAACGCATCAGTGCGGATCGCCGGTGAAAAATTTTCTGCAAACACGTGCATCAAAAGTAAAACGTGTTAATAACCTAGAAGCCCCATTGCGGCTATAAACGGAAAAAATATCATAAATCCAGCGCGGACGTGTTGAATCGCGAGTTAATAAGTGAACCAAGTGGGAAACATTGCACAATTGGAAGAAGTCCGAGCTCAAACACTGGGAGAAAAAACAACCCCAGCCGGAAAACCAATTTTAGGTTAACATAACCCAAAATGTTAATATACCCACCACCGAAAAAATAAAAGAAAACGAAAAGAAAAGAAAAACCCACCGCAGCCAAACCGGTCCACTGGAGCGCCATCATCCCCCCTCATCAACAAAAACTTTCAGTGCAGTGCCGAGATGTTGCAGCTATAATCAAAGTTAATTTTTTTTATGTATAAGTGGTTTGCAACCGACATGTTAATTTTTGTTGCTATTTACCGATTTTGCGTCAATGTCAACGAAAGGTCAAGTGTGGTAAAGTAAAGTTTAAAGTTTAAATTAACCAAAAGAAAAAAAATAAAAGATAAAAAGTTATACAGCATTTGATGTTGTTACACAATCAAAGTGTGTGAGACAAAAAAAAAGGATTATTTTTTTTTAAAGGAAAAAATGTTTTTCCAAGGTTTAATTTTTTTTCTTGTTAAATTTTGGTTCGAATAATTTAGTGCCAAAAGATTTTTTGGCCATGCATAACATTGAAAATTAAGGTAAATTATTAAATAGCAAAAAAAAAAATATAAATATGTGTGCAAGACACCCACGACGTCGAAAGGCCTTTCTTCGCTGGACTCTCATGTAAGTTTTACTCTATTGATTTTCTTTATTTATGCGAAGATCAAGAATCGACCCAGGGTTTGAAAAGAAAAAGAAAAATTAATGACTCACGAAGGAGAAAAAAACCAAATAAAAGAATAATAGAAATTACCATAAGTAAAATTCAGATGCAAATATATATGCAGTATAAACCTTTTTTTTTGCTCCTCATACCTTTTTATTTATCACCCCGTAAACCGTTAACAAAGGGATAATTAAAAAAATATATACATTTTTGTTGTAATTAGCGTATATATTTAAGTTGATAAGCTTTACCCACTTGAATCTTTTGAGGTTAGTTTAAACGTAGAACATTTGAATGCAGCCTACGAGTATGCAACAAAAAAAAAAAAAAAACAACAAGAGAAAGATAAGTTGTAAGAAACACAATTATTAAATATGAACACACGTAGGCTACGAAAAATTGTATTGCATACTTAAGTACTAGATTAAGGCGTTTGGAAAAAATTATGCATCAGACATAAGAATAAATATTGTAAATTTCTATAAAAATTTTTTTAAGTCAACTAAACAAATCAATTAGTTAGTAGTAATACAACAGTGTTTTTTTTTTGTAAAAAAAAAATTTGTTTCTTTGGAAGGATGAATTGTCAAATATGAATTTATGAACAATTAGTAAACGTACGAAAAAAATGAACACTTAAACTGACTTATTATTTCCTACTGGCCGAAATGATGGCTTAAGTTGAACAACGAGTTTGCATTTGGGGACTTTCAGAATTAACCAGGCAGCGCAGGAAGTCCAAATGGATGGGTGGGTACAGAGCGCTTTATCGGGGCAAACAACAGCTAGCACCCCGATACCCTTCACCAACACCAACGAAGCAGTCGCGCTTCTCGCATCTTCGGTTAGGTATTTTAACCAGCAATTGCTTGCTTCGGAGTTAGACTCCAAATAAAAAGGGACTCTAAATAAAATAAAGTTATGTTCAGAAAGGAATATCAGGATGGTAGCAACAACCCCCCCCACCTCCCGGCATGAGCTACCACCAGTAGGGTCCCACACCGCTACACATCCCGGTTTCCGCTCGCCCAGTTAACATACAATTCGTTTGTGTGTTGAATTAACCATCGTCTTGGTTTTAACTGTGCGAGTTATCAGTTACAGATTTCTTTGGCCTCCAATATCTGGCCCCTATCTGTATCTGGTTTCATCCAAAGGTTTACAATGAAATCAACCCAAAATCTGCTAGTATGATTATTGATGAAACCAAACTGTATCGAAAAGTGTATGTAAATGATGCATGCAACATAGATGTAGAGCATCGCCCAGTCATAGCTATTTCATAAACATATTTCAAACTATTATTTTTTTTTTTGGCTGAAAAAGGCTTAAAAAAAATGGCACATTAAATTTATGTGCAACGGAAGTGGCGACTTTATGCTGTTCCAGGAGCAAGCAATAAGATGGTGTGGGAGAGAGAGAGAGGGTGATAGAGGGAGAGAGAAAACGAGAGAAGAGAAGAGTGAATGGGCGTTTGAGAATATATAGATGATTGCAGGTTAAATGCGATTCGACTGCGCTTTGCACTGGCTCAGTAAAAGGCGATTTAAAATCGCAGCATTTTCGCATTTTGTTTTAAGTTCGCTTTTGAGTTAATCTTACACTTTGGCCAAGCACTTTTCGGATGCATTCCAATCAAATGAAGTCGCATAAAATAATTAAATGGAAATGTGATTCAAGTGTTAATCGGATTGCTTCTTAAATGCGAAAGGTGCCAAAGGTGAAGATTTTGCTGTCAAGTGTATATTAGAAATAAACTGATAATACTCTGGGTCTATATCAATTGAATTGCTGAGAAGCCATTTTCTCCTCTTACTCTTGTTATATGAATAAAAATCATACATCACTTCCAGCTTTACCTGGGATGCAATCGCAATTTCAACTCATTAAGTCAGCCAAGCACAAAGCAGATGTGGTAAATTAGTTAACTGGTTAACCAAAAATACTGTTTATAATTAATAAATTTAGTTTGCTTTAATTAGTCCAAGTAATACGAAAACCGTAACAGTTGTTGGCTGACGCTTGTGTTGATTATGTATTTGCAGCACATCAAAAATGTTCTTAATGCTTGGACTTAAATTATTTTCGATAATAATTTAATTTGTGGATAAAATAGAGATTTCATACAATTATGCGATCGAAATTTTCTCTTCCTCTGCGTATCGGATTCATTGGCTGGTCGCTTTTGTCTAGGTAATTGCTTTGTCATGCAAAAGTTCAAATTCTCCGCATCCTGAGAGGCGTACCATAAACCAGCACCCATATACCAAAGCCTAACCCCAATAGTCACTATTCTGGTTTATTGCAATGCACAGGAAATTGGCAGAAATTCCAATTTGATTCTGCGCCATTTGAATTTTGCATGCGTAATGATTTCATTTTGCAGAGAAAAAGCGCTGCAATGGCTTTTGTCGAGCGAAATCTAACTGCTGTGAATGAAAGAAATGGCACGCGCGATAGAAAGTGCCATTGAAATGAGATAAATATGCATTTTACAATTTTTAGACACCAATCGTATAGGCATTGCATTTTATTTGTGTCTTGTTGAGGATATTCAAGGATATTCAAGTAAATAACTATTCGAACTTAAGTGAATATTTCCTTTTTCGAGCAGAGCGCTCTGTGCTTCGTGTTGAACCCAGTAAGACAGCCCACAGCGCGGAAATGATAGATGGGGCGACCGCACTGGGAATTCTCTGCATAGTTGCAGGTCAGCTTGAAATAGCTGATCTCTTTGGCCATATAGTGGAGTCCGGCACAGCCGACATGCGTGTTATTTTCCACAGCCATTACAGCAAAATGGCGAAAGCGACTGTTGGAGAAGTTTGAGTTTGGGGTGAATTAAAGGTATTCGCAGAGGAACCACTAGACAACTGTCCACTTACTGATGTTGCTTGGGATTCGTCGAGCAAGGTGTGTGCTCAACATCCGCCGCGGTCATCATGTTGCTGCTATTGGCGTGCTCGGACCACCAAGTGCGTGTGGCAATTGTGATTAGCTGTGGGTACATCTTCTCCAAGAGCAGAGGCTCCACCAGACGTGTCATGTTGAACATCTATTAAAAAATGCCGTTGGTGATCAAGCAGTCAGTGACCAAACCACACTTACAATGATGTTTTGGCCAGAGTTCTTAAAGTTGGCCGTGTTGTGGCAATCATCATGCTTGGCATGACACCTGCGCACATTATAACTGGCCATGGTGGCCAGTTCCTCGCTCCACTGCATCACAACTAGACGGGCAGCTCTTGGCAGTGTCATATTCTTACCATTTGCCAAGCGTTGACGTTTCTCGTTGTGTGCCTTGAGAATACTCTCAGAGTAGGCAGTCATATTCACGAGCTGCCATTCCTGTATGTTGCAGGATTTTTTTATATCCTAGAATAGATAAGAATATTTAGTATTTAAAAGATTCTTCGAATATATCACTCACGACTGGAAGTCTTTCACACGACACATGCCTCTTGCCCTTGGGACAGAGCTGGTGGTGGCAATAAGGATTTTTGGGTCCTGCTGGTGGCGCATCCTGAGTGACTGCAAGCAGAACGCATAGCGTTAGCGATAATAGATGCAACACACTCATTTTAAAACGTCAACTAACTAGTTGAAAACTGTTAACTGGCTTTTTATAGGCAAAACTCTGAGTCAGAATTAAATGTGTCAGTCAATAATTTGGCTTGCGTTTAAAAAGCAGTTGTCAGTTGGCTTACAATTGTGTGTTTTAGTAATGATTAAGTAAGTACGGCAAATATACTTAACTGTTGAATCTACAATTATTTAAATTGAAGTTTCACTCATGCAAGAAAGTTGTACTCAAAAGCGATAGACTGAAAAAACTATATACTCTTTATGCTAATATATGACGACATGATAATATTTAATTTTCTATCTTCAAGCTAATATGAAACACATAAACTTCTTACATGTTCATCGCTTTCCCTGGAAACCCCAAACCCAATCCAAATTAGCCGCAAACACTTAGAAAACCAAGTCTGCTTTCAAAGATAATTTTTTATTTTCAAGTCTCAGTCGAAAGTGTTGTCACCAACATTGTCTTTGTTGGTTTTGTTTTTGTTGTTGTGGTTGCTGCCGCTTTAATGCTTGAGTGCCTGAGCTGCCGACACCACATCCGCCTTCGACACCAGCTCCACCCCCCTTCCCCCCTCAAGGTTTCATAGGCAACGCGACTGTCAATGAGGTTTGCATTAGGCAACATTAAATAACACTTCAAGAAGGCAACGACAAGCCCACAAAATCCTTCCGCTAGGCTGCCACGCTAATAACTCAATATCTCACAAATGATTAAATGAGAGGCAGGCAAATCGCAGGACATTCAACTTCCAGCCAGCTTGTCTGCTGCCAACTGATGCTTGACTGATTTGTGTAATTGGTTTTACAAAATCCGACTTAATAAGGCAACGGCTCTTGTGAAATATTCTTTATTGTCTCTACTATATTCATTGTCATTCTCTTCAAAAGCTTAGTTAAAATTTCGTAGTAGCTCTATTTAAGATAAATGTTAAATATATGCATAATTATTCATACAAGGATATTTGCATGTGCACCCGTCAAATATTTGGTGTGGTTTCTTGTTTAGTAGGTTGTAAATTTTAATGCAAAAAGCAGACAAGCAAAAAGTATGGGGCACAACATTTTTATGTGATTTATTGTTTGGGGCGAGCTCTGTGAAGGAGCATGCATTAAACAACAGACAAGGGCCAGCCTCTGGACAGTGAATGCCCCCCGGAAACCGGAACCATAGCTGGAAACAGTAATATTTGAAGCCAGCACTCGGGGCACGTGCAGTACCTGTTGCATGTTTTTGTATCCCAGTCCGCTGCCGTGTATATACACAGTCCCTAGTTAAAAAGATTGTGCCATAAAGTCAGTTTGGTTGGCAAATTTATGGCCTACTACGTGGCCCCAAATACAATTTTATGTATTTTGAATATAATTCATTTTTAATAGAGAAACAAACTTGGTTTCTTTTCTGCCTCGTAGATTTGAAGCTCCTATCTAGCTATTGTATTTGCTCTTGACACATAAATTATCCGACACCGCATTGCACATCAAATTGCGGCCATTGTTATCAAGCGTTCAATTATGTAAGCGATGTGCATTTAGAATGTCATTATCTGACCATAGGATGCAGAGCCAGAGCCACAATATTTCGAGCAATGTTCACCATTTAGGTATCTATGCTATGCATCCTCGCATATTCTTGGAATTGCCGCTGTCTGAATTTCGCAATTGAATAATCAAATTCAATGGCATTGTTCCTAAGAGCCTTGGTCCAGGCTGAATTATTATTTAGACAGGTCGTCGTAAATTAAATCGACCTGCGCTAATGTTTACCTAATAAAATTGAAGTAAACACATTGCGGATTTGCTGGATACCCTTGTCAAAGGATTGAGCTTTACGTTTGAGTTGGAGCAGAAGCTTTCGCTGGCCCATCAATATGCACATAAAGTTTAATATTTCACGCAATTCACCGACTCCTGTTACAATAAACCTTAATTTTATGCAAATCTCGTCGAAGTAACCGCTTCCAAATGGCCACATCCCAGACACCCCCGGCACGACCAAAAATCGCACCGCCTCCCAAAATGAGCTTAGTTCGCGGAATCCTCTTTACAAGTCCTTCCAAAAGTTTTTAAGCGTTGCTGTGGAAAACTTGTTCGTGTCTTGCATGCCAAAAAACGTGTCAACTGTCAACTCTTAACTGCAACTCAATTCGAATAGAGTTTCTTCGACGTCTCATAGATTTTCTCAGATAGATTTTCGTACAGCTCAATTAAAATTAATTAAGCGGTTAATTTCTTATCTAATCCCTCAACTGGAAAAAAAAAACTTTACACATTTACTAATTCTTCTTAACTTATTTATGAAAATGCTCTTATTTCTTTATTATCAATTTAAAAAAGTTAATTATAATATAAATAGAATAATATACAGAAATTTAATTGTTATTCGCATTAAGACAACTACAAAAATTTTTTAAAATTCTTAAAGTTTGTTTACTAGTCGCCTCTTTTTAGTATTAAAATAATATTTTGCTTAGTGCATCATTATGAAAACATTTCATTATATTTTTATATTTTTACGGAAACTGCAAGCGTATATGTATATTTGTATATATATTTATATATGAATTTCCAATGTTTTCAGCTTTTTCAATATGTTCGTACAGAATTAAACTGAACTGCCAATATTTCAAAATTCTTAAATTTTGTCTGCTAGTCGACTCTTTTTAGTATTAAAATAATATTTTGTTTAGTTCATCATTATGTAAACATTTCATTATATTTTTACGGAAATTGCAAGCGTATATGTATATTTTTATGTATATTTATATATGAATCTCTAATGTTTTCAGCATTTTTAATATCGTATATTCGTACAGAATTAATCTGAACTGCCAATATTTAAAAATTCTTAAATTTTGTCTGCTAGTCGACTCTTTTTAGTATTAAAATAATATTTTGTTTAGTTCATCATTATGTAAACATTTCATTATATTTTTACGGAAACTGCAAGCGTATATGTATATTTTTATATATATTTATATATGAATCTCTAATGTTTTCACCTTTTTTAATATGCGAATTTTTAAGCGTTGCAAAATATGCAAAAATCTAGCATTGTTTGTCGCGCCTAGCGAGGGGCCAGTGTATATTTAAATGAGTGTGCGCGTAAGTGCATTGTTCTTTCACATAAATTTTAGGAACCCCCACACTTTCACACACATAAGCGGCTACTGAATTATTTGGGTGAAGGCCGTGCAGCAAACAGCAGGCAGAAAAATGAGCAACTTGTACACACAACGCAAATCTGAAAATTAAATGCAATTTAGTGCAGCAAAGTGGCAGCAAACACAAGCAAATAAGCAAACACACACACACACACACACACCCCATAAGCACGCACACACATGCCGAAATGTCTGGACCATGGTAGCAATCTCAGAAAATCAACATAAGCATCAGGTTACATGTAAGAAGAACAAACTCAAACAACATCAAAACGCTACCAAAGTTGGCTCTTATCGTATCTGAATTGCATTTTGTGATGTATTTCTTTGAATTGTTTCTTTTCTGCTTGCTTGCTCTCTAACAATCCCAAATAACGCAATTCATTTTTAGCATAACATGTCAATTTGTATGCCTAATTCCAAACAATACAGTTGAGTAGGGCCAAAAGAGGCAGCTTGAAAATAGTAAACAAAATGTAGCAGCTTACAATGCCATTAGGCCCAAGAACAGAACCAAATTGAGAAGAAAGCAAATGCCAATGCCAATGCCGATAAGACCCAAGCAATTGACATGGTCAATAGGATGGCAGCTTAAGATTTTCAATAGCAACGTTCCATTTTTAACATGCCATTTGATTTTTTGCATTTGCATTCGAATGGCAAAGCGATAAGTGGTTAAATTCGGCAAAAAATAAAGGCGAACTTAATACACACTAGGTAAAAAACAAATATATATAAAAAGGGTAATTCAAAAGCCCAACTAGCCCAACTTAGATATATTCTTTACATTCAGAATACAAAATAAAGAGCAAGAGTTTCAAAACACGAATTGGAAATGCAAATCTTTGGCAAAACTGAAAGGGGTAAAATATAAATATAACAGCAGAGCGGCTAACAACGACAACGAGGCCAAAGACAAGTTGCAAACAGATTGCAAAAATTGTAGCGCACTTTTTGAGCCGTGCTAATTGCGAAGCAGTTGGCAACAACTTTTAACAGTAAACTTACCTGGCACAAATTTTGAGTTGCAGCTTCTTAGCCATGCAAATTTGAGCGTCTTCCGTCTGCTAATTGGCTAAACAAGCTCGCGAATTGTTGAATACGGTAAATGTTAAGTATACGCCACGAGCGACCAACAGTTAAATATAATTGCAAATTTATAACGACAAGCATTGCGCAATGAGCTTGTAAATATTGGCTTGGCAAACGTGGTGCCTGGCCTTGCTCGACTTTCACTCCACTCCACTCCTCGCCACCCTCTCTCCCTCTCTCTCTCTCTCTCTCTCTCATGCCTTATCAGTCTACATAAGTCCTTTATTCCAGCTTCTTTTGTGGCTTTGTAAGCGGCTACTTTTTATTGCTTTTTTGGTTTGCTTTCGACTCTAATGCTGCTTAATCTTTAGTGTTTACCAAAAATTATGCCCCGAGGAGCATTACAAAATGAAATTGCATTATGACTGCGCAGTTTTGCTTTAAAACTTTAAATTTGATTCAGTGCGACAAAGAAAGTATGCAACATAAATTGACACTTTGCAAACAGAATTCGCGACTTTCTTTTCACTTATCACAAATATATATGAACAGAGCTAAATTTAAATATATTGATTATATTTCCATTTTAAATATAGGCAATATTACTATATTGATATATATAAAAATAATTAAGTATTGAAGGAGATATAAGCCAAAGTGTAAACAAAGCTGGACAAGTTTTAGATTAACATCATGCTTACACACTACCCGCGCCACTCTCCGCATGGGCCAACTAGCATAGTTGGCTGTTATTAGCCATTGATGTTGAGCTGTTGCTACTCTGGCTGTTATAGTTTTTGCTGTTGCTGTTGTTGTTGCTGTTGGTGTTGGTGTTATCGTTAGGCTGCCAGTGTTGTTTATTATATGAGCAGGGTACTTTAGCATGGTGGTTACCGAGCAGCCGGCTATTTGATGTTTTATGGGCACACGACGCCATCAGCTGGATGAAGAAAGCGGGGTGAGTGCAACGTGTGGCACTGCCTGAGCAAATTCAATGCATAATTTTGCACTCAATTATAATGGTTGGCAACGCCACTGTTGGACGGATAATGAAGTGGCGCTTCAAGTGCAATCTTGGGTGCATGAAATTAAGAAATTGTGCCATTCGCCACTCCAGGGTACTGTGTGATTAAGATCCTGCCTGTAGCTCGCACAAATTAACATAAAGTGCATCTAATCAATCAATCAGATGGATATTTAGTATCGCAACGGCTTGCGTCTTGGTTCTATCTGCTTGAAAGTTTGGGTCAAGAGCCGATAGGGTGGCAACGATTTGGGTTAAGTTACTGCATATTAAAAAACATTTCAAGCGTTTTATTGCAGCACCGAAATGAGTTCAACTTTTGGGCGATGTTGGGCGTTAAAGTTGCAACTTCAAAGCTGCGAACTGCCAACTCACCAAACCACAAACTGTGCAAAACTGCAAAACTGTGCAGCCTGCACGTGGATGATTGAAACTTTTTCGATTTCATACTCATAATTTTGCAATGCTAACACAACAGGCCGCAGGACAGCAGGACAGCACAGCAGGCAACAGGGCAGAGGGAGTGCCGGGCACAACTTTGTTTGAAATTAGCATAATTATTGTGCCATAAAGTTGAATTTTGCCAATGGCAATCAGACTGCTAATGCTGGGTTTTTATATTCAAATGCAAAGGAGACACTACAGCTCCCACATTCGAACTGCTGAAATCTAGTTTAATATTCTGACTTACTTATTTGTGGTTAGACAAGGGTCCAGCAAAAAAAAAAAAAAAAAACCAAACTGAAGCTTGCCATCAGTTTGGTAATAGTTTTATGAATTGTTTATATATACATATTTTTGCTTGTCTAAATATTGTGTTTTAATTTAGAATAGTTTTCTACTATATATATAAGATTGGGAATATGAATTGTAATTAAATTTTAATATATATTTATTAAAAATTTTTTTTTTTATCGGGAAAGGCACCTAAAATTATTGATTTTTTTTTTAAATAGTTAGCTGCCCTCGCAGTGATCTCATCAGGTCATTAGCTGTGACTGTCTTTGACTTCTTTTTGGTCAGGTACGCACCAATTATGGCAATTACATTTTGGCAGTTGAAATTCAAAACTAGTTTATTTCCCTGGGTGCAGCTAAAAACTGTAGCAGAAATATTATCCGTGCAACCGCAGAAGCCACAAAAACGGCTTAGCCGGAAACAAGTCTCAGCTTATTCCGACTCTCCGTTGACACTCAAATGTTACAATGTAGTTACGTAGCTGGCCAAAAGTCTTCTAACCCAAATTGTAAGTCTAGCTCTGGACAACACACACATTTAGTTGTTGCATAAGTACGTAAGCCTGGCCAGACACACAGATGTGTCCTCAACATGCATGTGTATGTGCGTGTTTGTGTGTGTGTGTGCGGCATAGATTCAATACATGCGCCCTTTTTATGGGTTGGACATGGACTGTACAAGTATCTCCGGCCAGTGAGGACACTTTTATTGCTCAGCACGAGACCAAAAAATAGTTCTGGTGGATTTTGTGGGCGATTTCTGGACCACAATGAGACATTTTTATACACAGCTTTTGGTCGCCACTTGGGAGTCCGTTCCGTAATTTTGCGTACCAGAATAAGCAAAAGCCATGTGCTGAATTGTTAAGCATGTGGAATGTGAAATGTCGCCATATTCGGGTGAGCTCTAGTCTCATAAATGTCAGTCACAACTTGACCTCAGTCAGGAACAACTATATCTAAATAAATGTCAGTTTCAGTGTGACCTTGAATGATAAATATCTGATAGTTCTGGACTTGGTCTTGACAATTCTTTAGCCGCTAGCGAAATTTATCTAACAAAGCACAAATAATGGGCACATTGAATATGCGACGAGTGACGAAAGGACGATTGGCTTAGAGTAGAAAAATACTCTTATTAATATAGAATTATTCTCTCTTTATTAATATGGCCATTGCTATCTTTGTAAATGTTGCCCGGGGTAAGTTCTTAAAATACTGCAAAATTAGAAGAGTTCTAGCGAAAAATCGGAAATCCTGTCAGACTGTTGAGCGTGTTTTAAGCTAAGCGCTTTGGATTTAAAATAAATTGGGGTCAACTAAGGGACATTGCTGGTATAATCATTGCAGTGCTTGCCACAGTTGATATTGCTGTTGTTGCAACTGCTACCAAGCATTTAGTGTGCGCACGAATCGTAAAGAGAAATTCGGCGAACATAATGGTAATTGCGTGTTTTTTTTCACTCTAATTACAAGTTATATGCACTCGCCCAACACTAACACAATAACGAAATAACGAAAGCCAGGCACATTCAGTGGGGCACATCCTTGCCAACATCCACTTCCGCGGCAGCAGCTATACCAATGGCTGTTGATGCGGCTGTGGAGAGAGAGTGTGCCGCAAGATATAGCAACCTAAATTTTTAGGCTGAGGCTGAGGCTGAGCAACATCGTCGTCGTCACAGCCTCCGCATATAAAAATGAAAATTAAAAGAAAAAATGCATATAAAGTGTTGCATTTGCGGCATACTCTCGGTTTCATCTTGCTGCTCGTCTGGTTTCCTTTTCACTTTTTTTTCACACGCTCTCTGCTAATTAAAAACAGCGCATAGTGCCATTAAAGCCAAAAGTTCACTTCGCATGACGTTTCTACTTGCCATTTTTCAGGCTCTATATCACTGAGAACGTGTTAGTACAGAAGTGTAAGCAGCTGGAAAAGGAAAGAGGCCAAGGAGGAGATGAGAGAGAGAGAGAGAGAGAGAGAGAGAGAGAGAGAGAGAGGGGAAGAGATAAGCGACCCCATTTGGATCCTGTTCCTTGCAACCAAGCGTATGAGGCATTTGGACAGATTATCTCATTATGTTTGTGGTTTTAGTTGTTTTCTGTCATTTTCTGGCACGACTCGCAACCCGGTTTCTACATTTCGGCCATAGGCGAACAACGTGACGTATAATTAATTGCGTAATGAGCGCCTGCCAGCCAAATTAGATGGCCAACAGCTGCTTTGTTTTATGCCAGTCCTTCTATACTACAAATATTTTCCTTGCACTCTCTTTCATCGACGCATTTTATGCCATTGTAATTCGGCTAAGACTCTTCTTTTCCAGTCTTTTGTGAGTTATCTTAAGCACCTTTAGTGCAAAATAGCAAGCCAAACAACAATTATCATGCGGCTATATTTATTTATTTCTCCCTGTAACCTTTTGGCAGCCTCGTTTATCGCTGTCATTAAAACAAAAATTATTTTTGTTTTGTGCTCAGCAGAAAGCACAAGATGCGAAATGAAATATGATATTACATTTATACCTTTATATTTAAATATGATATTACATTTATACCTTTATATTTAGAGTTTTGCATAGGTGGTTAAAAAAAAATCGCAAATATTTGCAGTGTTTGGTAGAAAAACTTTAAAAGTATTAAATATAATTAAAAGATTTCAAAATAAGCTGAATTTTGATCAATATGATTTAGGAAAAGGAGAACTAAATTAAATTCTTGTTTACATTTTTCTCAATAGTTTTTCACAATTGTAAAATTAATTTCCGATAGTTCAAAAAAAATAAATGCAGTTTAGCTACGAAAATATAATTGTTTTTTGTTTTTCAGATATTTAGATATTGTTCTTATGCAACCTATAAAAACTGTTATCTGCTCCATTTGTATATAGGCATATAAAATATAAATGACCATATATAAATTTATGTATTCAAGTACAACAGAGTCAACTACAATATAAATGTATTGCGAAAGTAAATGGTGTATGTGTCAATATTTATTTGCGCCATTCCATAAATGTGCAAATAAATAAATGAAAAATATATCAATAAAAATGAATTAATTTTGCCAGCTGGATACGTCTCTTTTTTCTTTAAACCCGGAAAATCGCAGAAATCAAAAATATGCGCTTTTATATATCTGATTTTATCAATTGTTAAATAACTTGATTCATGGCATGCGAAATGTGTAATTTTAATGATAACAATAATTGAAAATTTATAAATAGGCAAACATTCAGCTTGTAGGAAACTGTTAATAATTGTATTTAAAATTTTGAGCTTAAAAGACTAAAGCAGCAGCTGACAACCACGACCTACATTAAGCTGATTTTGCTTGCTACCCGAGGGCTCCCACGAGACCATCTGACAATAGTTTATGGCACAAGTGTTAAATATTTTTGTTTGGCACGCCAATGGCTCCTATGGCAGCCCAACTGGCAACCCAGCTAGCTACCCAAAATGCCTGCCTGGGCATTTACAAATTCAAAGCGACGGCTTGAGCATGTCTTTTGCCCCCAATCTCCCATTGGCAACAATTACAACGATACCAACAACCGGCATAAATAAATGTAGAAATTATTATTAAATACGACCAGTTCGCAATCAGTTGCTCAGCCTTCTCCCTTCTCCCCAACCAGTGCCCATTGATTGCGCCGTATCGATCTAACAGTTTTTGGAGTGTGCGGGTATTTTTCAATAAATAACCAAGCAATACAATCGCAAAATATCTGAACATGGTGACCGGGGAGCCCATAAATTAGTTTCCATTCCTGGTTAACGGTAAGACTCACAACAAATTAGAAACATTTTTGCATTCGAATGGCTTCAGTTGAAAATAAAAACAAAACAAAATTGGAATTCACCTTTAATTTAATTCAATTGCCCAATACTCCGCCCGCTTGCCAAGTTTTCAAACTATTTTTAACTTTTGCAATTGTAAGAATTGGGAAAACCCCAAAAAAAAAACAACAACAACAATGGCTACGAGCAAAAATGCGAGAAAAGGAAAAAAATGAAAAAAATGCTCAAAATTATAATGCTTAACCTTTAAGCCCCTTTTGGATTGCGTGTTAAGTCGTCCAAAAGTTCTTTCTTACTACTTAGGCAAGTTGTTCTAGATGCCCTGCAGTTTGGTAAGGATTAAAAGGTATTAATATTTCGTCTACTGCTATGCAACATGGTAGTAGAGAGTTGGTAGCGATTAAACTTGTCAGCACAAAAGTGGAAAGGCAATCAAAATTTAAGTTAAGAATCTCGAAAGATCAAATATTCAAAATGACGAATACACTCTATGAAAATATATAAATAGATTTAAATTATTTATGTTTCTACCTACTGTTATATTTTTTTTTTTATATATGACACATTGATACTCTACATTTAAGTGAGGCCTGTTTCTAGTGCAAGTCTATAAGTCAAACTAATGAATGCATTGCCTTTGGCTCTTAGTGGTTTCTGTTGCCTTGAAGTTTATAATATTTATATTACCATATCACATTTTTTTTTTATTTGTGTGTACTTTGCAGCGTATATCATTGTCGAGGTCAAGTACTTCCGTGGCTCATCCATGCTGCTGTTCTTTCTTCAGCCGCTCTTTGCCACGCTTGTTTGCACCTACGTACTTTCCGTTGGGCGGGATTAAGCCTTGCCATCTGGTAACGACCTCAGCTAGTTGAAACTCGTTTTCCGCCCAACAATGGGGGTTGGGCAGGCAGTCGTCGAGCGTTAAGCTGCAATTGCGAGCAAACTTTATGAAATGGCCAAGGGGGTCGCGATGTGTATATAAGTTTTCTAAATTTATTACGATTCTCGCGCAAACTGAAAGCTATAATTTTCGAGCGGTTTTACTACCACGCCTCAAATGTCGATTTTTGATATTTGCTCTTGACACGCAACACGCTTTAAAGTTTTCCATAGCCAATGCTAACGGTATCGTCTCTAAAAATATCCATAAATCAATTTTAGTTGATTCGAGTAGAGCCAAGTTGAATCGAGAGGCTTTGAGCTCAACGGGTGTCTTCCACAAATTGAAAGCTACCCACGGCAGACCAAGGAGGGTGTTCTTTTTTCAGTAGGCGTGGATTGGCATATCTTTACATAAATTTTACAGTCACTCTTGGCTTACTTTCTCTTTACCGTAGTGGCTGTAGGCACGGAAAAGGAGCAGCCGAATATTGGCTTGGTCAATACTTTCAATGTAAAAGCTGTCAGCTCCCATTTCAACACTGCGCATATTTTCCACGCTTAATTGTAATTTAAATTTTATACACTTTTTGTCCATTTGCATAAATCAAATGCGCAGTCCCTTTAGCTCTCTCTGGATTTCGGCATTTCTGCTTGTCGACGTCTGAATCATTTTCGTCATCTGTCCATCGGTAACTGCAATGTCAGCCGCTGTCAAAAGACTTAACAGTTTAATGAGGTTTTGTTGTGTTCACATCTGTGGGTGTATATGCTATCTATATATATGTATGTATGTATGGTATGTCCGCATGTGTATTTATTGTATTTATTTAACGCTGCGGTGCATTGAATACAACCGCTGGCCATGGCATCTCCTTTGCATCCTGCACGTCCTTCGGCAATGTCGCCAACATTGGCATCGCATGTCAATGCTGCTGGCCATTGTTGACAATAGGATTTATGCTTCAGCAGTGTCACTCTTCACAAACACACACACACACACACACACACACTCACATACTCACACAAAGAAATGTAACAAACTTTTGCCCATTAACATATTGATTTTTATGGCCAACAAATTTACGAGCTTGGTTTTGCGTGGGTTTTTTTTTGCCATATTTTTTTTTATTTATTCTGTTTTCTTTTTGGTATTTGCTTTGTTTTTTTCTGGCGTGCATAAAAGGTTTCAAAAATAACACCATTAATTTGTGCCAAGCGCTTTGTGAATTATTTGCTGGAATTGACTCACATTTGCCAAGAAATGGGAGTGTATTTAAAGTGCCATTAGCTGACTGGCAGTGTAAGTTCACCTGATATACTAAAGAATTGGGCTAAATGTGTGTTAATTGAAGTAATTTTTCAGTTAGTTTGCTTAACGTATTCATACTCACTTAATTACTTAATGTATTTTCTGCTCTTATCTTATCTTGATAAATTTGATTAAAGAGTAAATTTACTTCGGCTATTCATTTTTTGAGGCTCCTAGCACATTAACGCTTTATCTACTTGGAATAGCACATATTTAATTTGCTGTACCACATATCAAATACACACGTGTACACATTAAGTATACTCATAAATGATAACAGCTGATCAGCAAGGTCAGTTCAACTAAATCATGGATCATCTGAATGTTAAATATTGATGTTTTGATTAGATATTAAGCTGACCAATGCTACACTCATCTAATGCTTATGTACATATACATATTTGGGAACCGCATTTGTGTTTTTCATGCATTCGTATTTGATTTGCTTTTGCCATAGTCACACAAACAATGTGGACTTTGGCAAAACCATAGTAATTAGAATCCGCAATGCACAAAAGTGAATTATATTGCTTTGAAGTTTGCATAGAAATGCAAATGAAAATGTTACATGGAAATGCATCTGTACTTGAATGCATATGAGTTAGCTAACTTTAAACAGTTAAAGTGCTCTCTGTTTGCCAACCTCAGACCGAGTTTTGTTATTGGTTAGCTGCTTGATATATATTTGCTTTTAATTATTTGCGCTAAACGATTTGTGCCCAGTGGCAAAGTCAAACTGAATGCCGCAGAGGATGCTTTATTTGGTCCTTAAATAAATTATGTGGTTTGCCTTCGGTTTTGGCTTCGTCTTTGTGATGATAAACACGTCCAAGCCATAGCGAACCGCATAAACCTTTACAATTACTTATAAATTTCCAGCATTTATAACATGCTTAATGAATTTTCAGTGGAGCAGAATCCTCGCTCCTCCACTTCTGGCCAGACTGGCGCGGGACTGCTTTGTCTGCGTGTCTGGGTGTCCGCCTGGCTGGCTGGATGCCTTCCACTTCCTTGCATTGGCAATGTTTTTGTTGAATTATGATGCTTTTAAAATGTAATTTATTTTTTTTAAATAAACACTCAGCTCAACTGCTTTTGGTCTGGCTCGCTGTTTCTTCGGCTGCTTATTGCTCCACGCAGCGGCAATCAGTAATGCATTTAATTTATTTTATTATTTCAGTCAAAATTGGGTTTTCCTTTGCTTTTTATGAAGTTTATGTGCTGATCTTTTATTCCTCTCATTTTATTATCCCTTTTTCATTGCCATTATAATTGGTGAATGTGAAAAAAGTACGTGATTTTTAGTGGATAAGTAAATTTAAGTGCCAATACTTTTTAATTCATTTTATTAGAAAATTTGAAAATTAACAACTTTTTATTCAAAGCCCTGTTGATAGATGCATAAATTATTCCACATATGCAAGTATTTAGATATTGTGGATCTCATTCAGCTGCATGCAACAAATGGCGTGCTGAAAGATATTTCCCACTTGCACTAAGGAGACTAGCGTAATGCATGAATAGCAAATCTAAAATATGCACTTTTGCTTATTGATATATTCACTATGGGCAATGGGCAAACAAGCTATCAAACAATTTTTCATACTGTCTGCGCTGAAATTGCATGTTACCAAACCAACTTTGTGTAACCAAATTGTACAAGTAAAGTCGTGCAACACACACATATTCTCAACAGTATTTGCACTCAAACTCTTCACACTTGCCTCTTCAATATTTCAAGCTGTGCATATTTATCAGAACACTTTTAATATTACATAAAAAAATAGAAATAAAAATATGCACGTGCAGGCCAGAGGCAAGGAGAATTCTGTCTGATGATGCTGTCAAAGATGGCAATGCACTCGACTGGCAGCCATGTGCAAAATATGCAGCACCACTGAAATTGTGGCAGAAGGAAAAGAGCAGCAAACTTTATTTATTGTGTGTATATCGTAAATTGATGTGTGTATACATATTTATATATTGCATGTGCTACGGAAGTTCTACTCATTTGATTGATGCACGTAATAGCCAAATAGACGTATGCGTAGTCAACTATAGATACAGATACAGATACATTCAAGCAAAATGATAGTCAAGGCAACAACATTAATGGCAACTATTAAACTAATCGCTTTTGTTGCTTTCAGCTTGGCAATTATCCAAATGTCTGCGCGGAATGCGCAATGGTTAGAGATTTGTAGGGGGCAGACAAGGAAAATTGTATCAGACGGGGATGAAAAAAAAAAACAATTTTACACCTGTCAGCATATAAAACTTTGATACACAAATGCAGAAATCTGTTTAAGTAGCGGAATTATTGTCGAAAAAGCAAAATCGACAAAAAAAAAACCTGAATATAAAAAGCAGCCGAAAATCTGTAGTCGAGCCATTGGCCTTGGCATTAGGACAAAAAAGACAGCTCATTGTTCTTATTGTGCTCACCTTTCAAGCATTTTCCTTCTTTGTATTTTTTGTGCCATTCTCCTGTGTTTTTTCTGCTAAATAAACATTTATAAAAACAGCAAAAAGTTTCATTTCTGCTGATGCTGCTGTCGGCACCTTAACGCATCCATCCACCCAAATTTTTAGCATTTTACTAAAATTTCGCAAACTTGAACGGTAACATTTGCCAACAAGTTCTGTGAAAACCAAGTATATATAGGTAGATATATAATTAAATGTACCAGAACGACATCGAAGAATATCCATATTAAAGAACAAAATAGAGTTTAAATACATATTGCAAATTGTACGACTATATTAAAAAAGTTGAACGTTGATGATTAAAAATAGTTGACTTATCTCTTTGACAGCATTATATATTAAAATTGTTTGAGGCAGTTGAAGATATGTGCGTGGGGCGGGCTTTGATGTGCGTGCAGCCATTGCCCTTAAGCAAAACATCTTGAGCGAGATCTGTGCCGCGCTGAGAAAGATAGAAGTATGACCATTGCTGGCATGGTATATTATTATGACCATGTACACACACGTCGCACTTTATAGACACACGACTTCTGGTCATACATTTGAGCTGAGTAATGGGCACCATTGTTTGTTTTAAGCGTTGGCGATGCCTTGGCTCTGATAAAGCCATATGCAAGCAAGCCACTTGAATATGCAAACGAGGCGTTGGTGGAGCGTGGAGCGAGGAGCTCGGAGTGAGCAGCGAAGAGCGAAGAGCGATGGGCGTGAATAGAATGCAGACTTGGCGTCTGGTGCGCCTTCTGCATGGCAGTCTCTGGGCACGCCCACTAAATGTTGTGCACGCTGCATTTTGTGTTTTTGCAAGGCGCTGAACGACATGGCAACTCTTGTATGGAATGTTTTTGTTTCTCTAACTGTATCTGTATCTGGTAGTTGTCGCTGTTGATAAGCGTCAAGCGATGTCAGACAACAGCTCCATAGGGTTTCAGTGTTCGCTGACTATGTTTCTGTTTAAGTTTTGTGTATGTGTGTGTGTGTGTGTCTGAATGAATGTGTGTGTGACTTGTATGTTCATTGCCAAGTTGATGTCTAATTTAACGCTATCGGAAACTTGCAAACGTTTGCATTGTGTATTTGTTGTCAATGTGTCAGACCAGGCTGAAATCAAGTGTTGTAATTTTACGCTGAAAAACACATGTTATGCTGGAAGTCATTGACAGTTTCAGCTAACACGAAGTTTAAGGTTTGTTATGGATTACTTTGTATATAAGATAACAATCAATTTAAGGTGGATTTGTTACTATCAAAGTCTTAGTCGTATGACAATTATATATTACTTTTTTTATAAATATTTTTTTAATATCTTAATGCCAAAACAATATATTATTAAATATTATGTTTTAGATATTAATGAGTGCTTAAATAATATAATAACATATTCAATCTGGTTACACTTGTCATCAACTCAATAATTTTCAGCTTGCATTTGTTTGGAATTTGGGTGTCAGTGAGTTTTTATATATATGCCTTCTCAACAATGTTTTGCAAAGTGCTGTAAAATATTTTTACATTTACATGAACAAAAACTAAATTTAATTTGCCAAAAGTTGACAGAAAGGGGATTGAAAGCATCGAGAAGAAAAGAAAAATGCAGCCATTTGAACTATATAAATAAACTTAACACATTTTGTTTGAGGAACAGGTTTTAGCTCATGAAAAAGGACAACTGACCTTTTTGGGATTAGAGCTCTGTTTTGTTTTGCTTTTACTGTTGCCTTTACCCTTTCGGGGCACACTTGACCGCGCCAGTGAAAATCTGCATATTTTAGTGTTAATCCTACTTTAGAATTTATAAAATAAATTATTTACTTGACATGTCTGTCAGAGTACGGGAAAAATGCAAAGAAAAATGATTCTCAACTTAAAGAGTTGAGAAATTGAAAAGATTCGGAACGGCCCAGAAATCTGGCCAATTCGAAGCCCAAGAAAAATAGTTGAAATCTATTGTTTTTATCCATAGCAAACAACTGTTGTCGGGCCGTTAAGGCCGCTTTGTCACATGTGTGTGCTGACGTGGCACAAAATGAGTTGCTCTTGATTGTGGCAGCCACTAAGCAAAACGAAACTCACGCCAATTGCCAGTGCAAAGTGCATCGTTAGACAAAGTGTTCGTGGAACTTTTACATACGGCTGCCAAAAACGAGCACGCTCTTTCACAGGTCTCCACACCGCCCCAGTCACTCCCACTACATACAATTTATGCTGGTGAATTATGAATGGCGTCTTACCTCACGAAGGTGAATATGCACAAGCACACACACACACACACACACATACACACATATACATGGGCAGACAAACTCAAGCTTTCCGCTCTTTTGTGAAAATTTATTTCAAAGGCAGCTGCACAAAATGTTCTCGCTTGTGCTTTTATTATAAATTCATATGCATCGTCGATTAATTTTAGTTTCTTTGTCACTTTTTTCCACTCGGTTTTTTGCATCGTATCGTGCTCCCTTCTGCCATTACTTATGCCCTTTTTAATTTGCTCCATTCAATGCACCTGGCAACACTTGAAGTGGTTTCAATAAGAACAATGTGGCGTCTGCCATTTGAGGCAATAACCTCAATAATTGTCTCATTGGCAATTATACTAAATAAAATGTGTAAAACATTGGTGACAAAGAAATAAGATTATCCCTGCAGATTTTCAACGGGTAGTGATTCAAATAAAGACTAATGTTAAATGAACCAAAATACATTTAATCAGTACCAGCATAATGTACATGTAGGAAATAAGCCACTTAAGCTTCAATAGAAACTTTTAGTTAATTGCAAATAGTGGAAATACAGTAATAAAAAGGAAATTAAATTAAATCGACAGATTAACAATATATCTACTCCTCAAGGTAATTACTTGGCAAGGTTTGATTAGACCTTTTAGGTGATTAACCCTGTCTATTTTGTATTTTCCACAGACAGGAAACTGCTTAGTAATCCACAAGAGACTGATTTCCATTAGGATAAGAGATGCAGATAGCTCGAATTTGTATTACAATCTATTTTGGCAACATTGTAAATCATTATTCCCCACTTTCCCGGTTCCCCAGAGCCTCGTCTGGTGGGGCTCTTTAATCTGTATATTTGTTTTGTTTTTACAATCAAATGCAAATCCAATGTAATCCTTTGGCAGCCATGCGAAAAAGGGCGCTCAAATTGGCAGCAACGGCAAGTCGCATCAAATATTTTCCATCTTAGGCTGTATTTTTCCCGGCTTCATTTTCTTTTCTTTTGTGTCTTTCATCGAAAGACAATTGATTTCTATTTTGGCAAAAGTGTTTTAATATTGCCTCTTTTCGTTACTTTCGCGCTTTCGGGCAAGATTTATTATCAAGTAAACATATTCTGCGCTTTGTATTTGCAATAATTTTTGGTTTTCTATGCATTGTCTTATTGTGTTTTGTTTACGGCTCAACAGCACATAAACACGCAACTGAAAAAACTCCCACACACAGCAAGGCACACACACTTACAGCCTTAATCTTCTTGCTCTTCAAATAAAAAGTAATAAAAGGAGCACAAAGGATAATGCGTTTTTAATGGCCACGAGTTTGGCTTTGGTGCCCGCCGACGACTTTGTGGCTTTTTTTTTTGCAAGCGCAACTTTTTTATTTGTTTCTTTTTTTTCGTTTACACGCTGAAAACAGATAAAAATTTTAAGAAAAATATTATTTACTTTTTGATTGCATAAAATCCTCTTCAGCCTAAAATAACATGTTGAGAAGTGTTTAAAAAAATGTAATTTAATTATTTTCTCGTCACCGATAGGCTGGTTGGGTAAATTTAAAAAGCATAAATACAAGTGAAATTGCAAAGAGCAGGACCAGAAGATAAGTTGCAAGCAGCAGGAAAAGAGTAGCGAATTAAGCGAATTCATTTGACTTTATTAACGAGTAAGGAGATTAAGGAGTGAGCCCGCCAGGATGTGCCAGATAGCAGTAACGAGCCACAGTAGGCTCTGTTGCTATGTCTGACGTTCATCTGGCTACCCGGGCAACTTCAGTCCCGTCGACAACGCTTTTAAACTTGCGTAATTATTCAAATTTGAGATATAAACTTGTCAGGTTGTAGTAAGTCTTGTTTCTGTTGTTGTTTTGCAGTTGACGCGATTTCGCGTGCTTCATTACCAGGCATAGGAACTATGCACACATCCTACAGAGAGCACCATGGTATTATGGTACGTGACTACTCATAAGCCATTAGGCGGCCATACACTGAAAAACCTGAGCTGTCAACTCGCCTCGACTGTCTGTTGTAATTCCATGCAGCTCGACAGTGTCCATACCAGTTTGCATTGCCGTTGGTAATTGTTGACTAATTGAAGCGAGTAACGGGCAATGGGTACTAAGAACTGTACAACAACAGAATTGTTACGAGCAGTGACAGTCCTAGGCTCAGTTCAACTCATAGTCACAGCCAATTCGTGTCAAGTCCTGTCGTTTTCAGTGATTTAGAAGGCAGTTTAGCAATTAAGACTTATGTGCTGCCCTGTAGTAGCAAATGAGCTGCAAATCGTGTCATCTTGCGTACGTGCTAAATTCCAATAATACCAAATAAAACCCAACAGGCCAAACTGTTTCCGACTCTGGCACAAGTAAAGCAAATAAATGCAATTTATTGTTTGTTTTAATGCAATTTGTATGCTTCTGGGAGTGAAATAATAGGAACTGTTACACTCACATCTATTTAAAAAATTAATTAAAGCTTTTTTTCCGATGATCTACAACACCTTGTTAAAAAAAAACACACAACCATTGAATATCGAATCACTTTTGACAAATTTACAACGATAAAAAGTTTTGACCCTTCCCAAAAAAACATCATCTGGCGGTGTTTATTTCAGCATGGAGCCATAATCGTGTCGGCAACGTAAAATTGAATATTATTCTACAGGTCAAACTATTATTACAGCGTCAAGGACTTTAAAAATCAATTGAGTTTTGATAGAGTTATGGCCTTCCCAATTACCACTTGAATATTCAACTATAATCGTGTTTCCAAAAATAATATGAAAGTTATGGAATATGAACAAAAAATATTGACAAAACTGTCCATAACATTTATTTTAAATTTAATTTACAAAATTTCAAATAGTTTCCCCTACTTAGTTGTGCCAATTGGTAGTTGGCCGGATGGAGGTCATACTGTCAAATACACGAACGTTCTCTGAAAATAACACAAACCTGTACATTGACATACAAAAAGACTGAGTAGCTCCAATTGAACCGTCAAACAAAATGAAAACCGTCGTTTTGTAGAAATTACCTTGCATTGCTTTCTATTTGGTTCAGTTCTGTTCGGTACGGTCAACAAATTTGCATGCGAATCAGCGCATGGAGAGGAAATCAATTAGCTAAAGTAAACATGTGATGTATCCAGTAACAATCAGATCAGAGGTCAGACCCTGATCGAACTCCATTTGACGTTGTCAAATTCGTTGCGGACTTAAAATTAATTAAAACCCATTTTAGTCAATCGTACGTAAATACTTTATATATATGCCGTAGTTTTGGTTACGGTTTGGCATTCACTGCAAGACGGGACAACAATTACAGTTTGTAAGCGTCGAGCATTAGGATAAGGAAGCCATCCAAAATTTACCCAAAATCTACAAGCACAAACACACACACATTGTAAAATGTGTCAGGCATTTGAAGGGGATGTGCGGAGGGGGTTCTGTGCGGTTATGCATATGAGGGATGACTGTCATTTGCTTTATGCGCGCCGAAATATTCATGATTGTAGTTAACAAGGACAATTATGATTGATTTATGTGCAGGGTTATGCGCGTGCCATCGTCCTGGCCATTAGTTTGAGCCATGGCAACTGAGCAACTAAGTTAAGCTTTATGGCAGGTAGCTTAAGCTTAAGCTTAAAGTTCTCCATTATGTATACCATGCATTAAATTTAGCCATCGCTTGAAGGCAAAGTGCTCATAAAAATTATGACTTTTACTAGGCCTCCAGCCGATGCATAAAATCTTGACTGTCTCGTTAAATGCGCAACCAAGAAACCAAGCCACATTTTAGTGCTAACTATGATGATATGAAGAAGCCGAATTAACATTGCAAGTTTGTGTATATGTGTGCCTGTATGTGTGTTTTTAACTTATAACATAAACATAACATTTAATTAGATTACTCATACGCCGCGTTGCGGGAAATCAAATGTGAAAGCACAACTCATTTCCATTTTGCTCAAATAGTCAAATTTTGGGGCAGATGTTGTATCATGGTGTTAACTTATGAAACTTAATTGTTTTAACTTTGTTATTGCTTATGTAAATGAGGAGCTCATGTCGAGGGAAAGCGAGAAAGGGCAGGAGTAGGCACAGCAGATTACCCAACTAAGGCGATAAAAATAGCATAAAATGAATTAACAATTGAAGGTGCTTGTCGTATATGTGATGTTTAATAAATAATTAGGATATACTCCATTTTAATCCGATTGTTTTCAATTATTTCAAAACCTGTTTGGCTACCCCACTGTGTGCTCTACGGGCGTCCTTCTGACGCCCAAGTCGCTCGTTATGCATAATTAAATTAGAACAACAACAATAACATGAGTTGGAGGAGCCATGCCATCGAAAATAGCCCGAACAAAGAGATTATTAAAATGTTTACGTGCAACATGAGTGAGTTGTGGGGCAGCAAAAATAACAACAGTTGTTGCCACCACAATGATGCAATTTTAATTGTACGTCCACGAACTTTGCGTTAAGCGTTGTTTCCCATAGGAAAATTGCAATTTATAATTTGTACGGCATATAAACTAAAAGCCGTGACATTTATCGATGCTAAGCAAAAACCGTTGGCCACTATGTTGCAAGGACAACCCTTTTGGACGGAATTTGGATTGAGGCAACCATTGTCGTTCGATACAATCGATGTCGTTTATCTTCTGATTTGTTGCCAAACGAAGCAAAACAAATCACTTGGTCGAACGGCTACTCCTCCATCTGGCAAACTAACAACTTCGCTTACATAAGCTACATGAAAACTGAGTTCTGCAAAGGATCTGCAGCTTTAAGCGGAGTAGCTGATTTGATGAGATTTGTGCCGCTGATGCTGTTGCTGCTGCTGCTGCTCCTGTTGCTAGGTTCACTGCAAATGAATTGTTGCCATTTTTCAGGCATCCTTTGCGCTTGGCAAACCCTCTGCGAGTCGCATTGTAGCTGGCAATAAAGACAACAAATAAATGGCAGCAAGGACAAAAGGCGAACGCATTGGAATTTTTGGTAGGCAACACGCCGCCTTGTGTTAACAATAAAACCACTCCCCCCCAAAAAAAACGGTACAAATGTTGCTGAAATTTATTAGCACGCATTAGCCAACACACACGTACACACATGCACAGCACACGTGCAACGACAAGGATACATACCTACATATATAGACATATAGAAATATGTATGTATATTTATATATGGCTTTCACAATTGTTTTGTCTTCGTGGCGGACAATCTTCTTGCCCTTTTTTATTATTATATGCTTTTTCGCATATTCCATGCCTTGAAGTTAATCAGGATTTGTGTTGCCTTTTTAAGATAAATTAATTTGTGAACTGACTTCGGGCAATTCCGCTGAAATTTGCATAAATATCACTTGCCGTTGGTTGCATGTAAATCTAAGCAGAAAACGTAAAAATTCTATAGCCTGTCAAATTAAGTAAGGCTCCGAGCAAGTAACATTAAACTGTGCACTCGATAAGTAACCAAACAATAAAAAAAAATGTTAATGATATACCTCCCACCACACGCCCAACACGCACACACACACACATACACACAACCAAACTACAAAACTCTATTATTTCAGTACATTAACTTTGGATTTATTGTTTATGGCAGAACAGAGCTACACCAACATATATATATGTATATATATATATATATATATATATAGCAAATATATATATATATATATATATATATGGGTTGAAACTGGAGCAATTTGTCACTCAGTCAATGGTAGCAAGGAAATAAGAGTGCCTTAAACCCAAGAAGTTGGTTTCTTTACTATATATATATAAAGTTTAAAAAAATAAACAATTTTAAAAACCCAGAATGCCAAAGAACAAAAACAATTCGTGCATTCAATCAGAAAAGTTTGTGTGTGATGCATTTAATACTGTAAGAAATATAAAGTTTTGTATACAAACAACCTTTGTGAATATGCAACACTAAATGAAATCGCATAAATTATTTGTGTAAAGTTGAGGCAGTTGAGAATCAGTGACACAACCGCTGGCATTGTTGTCATAATATGCATTGTGAATTATGCACATGTGGCATGTACGCAATGCGCTACACATTCAAAAACCACATTCAAAAACCTACACAAATATATATTTTTATTGACTTGTGAGTCTTAGCCAAATGTTCCAAGACAAATTTAGCATTGGACGTCTTTTTTCTTTCTTTTTTTTTGTTTTTTTTTTTTTAAATTGCTTTTTGATTTTGCAATGTTTATGATACACATTTTGCACAAAGCTCGTAAATCTTTTAAAAACGGCAAATTGCCGTTTTGTGTTAGCATATAAAAATGCTGTCCTCGAATAGACGCAGCTCTTCGCGTTGCCGATCAATAAAACATTTATTTATATTTTTAGCTTGAGTGGTCATAAAATTGCTGCGCATTTGTGTGATGAGTCCCAAACGCTGCCTAATTAATATCTATGTAGGCATCTACAAATCTTCAACTTCAACCAGATACACAACTACTTTAACTTCAAAGGTTGCCACAGGGATTTATTGGCTGCAGCTCACTGTGTCAGTAAATAAAAGTAAAAATGTGGCAAGCGACAGGCCACAGGAAACCAAAAACAAGAACAAGAAACGAAAGTTCCACGGAAGTGTCACTTGGCAAGTCGATTGGTTACCAGCCCACCAGCACTACCACACCAGCAGGCACCAGCTCGAAGCTAGGAGTCCTTCTCCAAGTGTTGGTCTGTTGCTGAGCCTGTATTTATGTAGCGATAAAATTAAATTTATTTTAACGCCAGCCAAATGTGAGCCACACAGACCCACATCTTCCCAGACATTGCCACTGCCACTGCCACTGCCACTGCTTGTGGGCGTATCATGTGCGCACATAGTCAAACATTATCGCGAACTTAGTTGCTAGTTGAAAAACTTGGATGCCAATGGCCGGCAACGCTTGTCTATCCTTCCTCCTCCGCAGCAGGCGGAAATCGCTTAAATTTGCTGTAAAAGATGCGAGAGATTTCACAACACAGGCAGGAAAAGCACCTGCGATAAAAGTTTCTGCACCATTTTCCACTTGCCTTATATCACATTCCGTGTGTGCAACTTGCTACACCTGCCACTTTTCCTTTTTCGTTTGCGTTTGGGGCAACAACACTTGAGTCCGACACTTCCCCAATGCCCGTTGGCCACCTGACAACACCATCGGCTATCGTAACATAGACCAGCTGACAAACGCAATGGAATGGCAAATGTAATGTGCCGCAACCACGACACCAAGTGGGCGTGTCTCTTTAAATCAGTGATCGCCAGATTTTCCCAAAACAGCAATGCAGAAACAAACAAAGCAAACAGTCGCTTTTGAGATATACAGACACATAAATTGTTAGTTTACGTCAACTTGGAAAATTTCCACATTTACTGTACGAAAAAGGGTAAAATGATTTTATATGTAATGTTTTAGGAGGTCTCTAGTAATGCAGTTAACAGGCTACTAGTGTTGCATAACATTGATATCGAAGTCGATCTATATCTAATGTGCGATAACCAACATAAAGAAGAAGAAGAAGAGAAGAGTCGTTGGGAATGAAGTAAAGCGGACAGGCAGTCGTGATTTTGGAAAGAAATATAATTTATTGTATTTTGTGTTTTTAAAATACGCTGCAACAATGAATAAAAATAATAATTACATTTTTTTTGTTTTTGATAAATTTGGCCTAAAGCTTTCAAGCGATAAACTTGCTAATGTGAATTTGAAACCAAATTGTATTTGCATATTTTAAAGCATTTAAATAATTGGTTATGAAAATAGTTGCAGTTTTGGCCAATTTAAGCCAAAGAAAAATATTGAAATTGAAGTTAGACCAATATGCATCAAAGTTCGCCCATATATTGATTGGAAGTCGTTGCGCGAATTTGTCGAATTTGTCAGTGTATGTCTAAGCTCCACGGTTTATTAAAACAATGAGCATGTGAATTGTGAACTGTGATTATTCAATGACAAACTCGTAATCAGCTCATACATTCGCTTATCGGTAAAGCACCCGTTTATAGTAGCAAAATAGTAGCAATTAATTAAAAGTCTTTATATTATTATATATATTGATTTTTTTGCATTTAGATTGATGAGCTTAACGGTAACGGGCTTCAATTTCTTTTTATGGGAATTGCCAGCGATATGCAGATAATACACAAAACGCAACTGTTTGTGCGTGACTTATAAATATAAATAGGATCAATGGGTTCTTTGTAGTACGCCAATGACAGGCGATAAGTTAGGAACTCAGCGAGTCTCCTTCCGACAGGAGCGGAACCCGTGCCAAGACCCCGAGCAGAGAAGTTGGCTAAGTCGCAGCCGAAAGAATCAGCCGCAATGGAATGCACTGTGCACTGGTTCGGTCATCTTTATATCTGGTGGGATGAGCGTGGCCTGGGGTGCTGGCTTTGGGTCCCATTTAATTCATCTGGATCGGCTGGCGTTGACGGTGCACATGCAGATCTGCTGGTATGCAGCAGCGCTCCTTGGAGCCATCCTGAGCGCTGTGTTGACCCATCGCACACCGCAGCGCCCCGTTTATGTGAGTAACAATCTGCTTGAGGGCTTGCAACTGGATGACATGGATTCGCCTACAGGTGTTTAGCTCTTTTCTGGTTGTGATCTGTGGTGTTCTCTTCTTGACGATGCCTTTGCAATCGAATGCCGTTATTGCGGCACGATATTTGAATGGCTTTGCCAATGGATTGATCTTTGTGCCGACGATGACCACCATTGGCGAGCTGTCGGTTTGTGAGATGCGCGGCGTACTTGCCGCTGCTGTGGAACAGTTAAATCACAATTTTGGCATATTAATCCTATTAATTTACACGGCCATCTGGCAAAGCGAGTGGAATGTCAATATTCTACCAGATCAATTTCATGGCCTGCTCGACATTCTGTTTGGAGTCGTCGGGCTGGTCATGGCCTTCACCAGCTGCATCGAGTCACCTGTATTTCTTCTGCTGCGCCGCAATGAGCAGGCTGCGGTGGATGCGCTGCGCCATCTGCAGCGTCCGTATGTGGTGACGAGCGAGACATTCCTGCTGCTGGACGAGCACAAGCGCTACGTTGCGACCAATAAAGATCTTAGATTGCCCCAAAGCATACAGCGCGGTCTGGTTCCTTTGCTGAAGATTGGCACGCATCGCTCACTGTATGCCCTGAGCCTGACTCCCATCGTTTGGAGTGCTCTCTTCGAGACAGGTGTGCAGCCATCTATCCATTTTCACACCTGGCCATATGTCGTACTTGGGACATTGCGTTTCAGCGGCTGCATCTGTGTTGTCTTCCTAATGGACACTGTTGGCCGCAAGAAGCCAACTCTATTTGGTACCTTTGCTGGCGGCGTCTTTGCGATTTCTTTTGCTTTGGTGCTGGAACGCGTGGGTAACATGGATTCTGCGCTGGCTCTTCTATTTTGCTTTCAGTTTTTTACGGGTGTGGCGCATGCCGCTTCCTCGGTCTACCTTACAGAGGCCTTTCCGCTGGCAGTCAAGCCGCATTTTGTGGCAATCACCTATGCCATCGAAATGCTTATAGGAATAGGTTTTTTCACCTATGTTCCAACAACAGCGGATATATGCATATATTTTTATACTTTTGGTGGCATTTCCCTGAGCTTCTTTTTGCTTGGCATTTTTTGTTTGCCAGAGACGAAGCTGACAACACCAATGACGGCACACTTGAAGATTCGGAAATGGTTTAATGAGGATTTTTAAAATATAAGAGCTAAATAAAAATGTAGATAAGACGCGGAGAATTCTTAAGTACATTTAATACAAAATTTATATGAAAACAAAACCTCCTTTTATAAGCAAAATCCAATCTGTTTACTAAGTTTACTAAGATTTGTATCAATATATAATCAGCTTACAATACATTACTCATTTACCAGTCTAAAATATAAAAATAACAAATATTCGGGAGCGGTTGACTTTGACTACGGTACACCCTGAAAACAGTTGTTAAACAAAATTCGATTTTTTTTTTGTGCCAAATTGCCTTTTGGTGGGTCATAAATATATATGAGCAATCGTAAATAACTTGATTACTTGTTATCCGAACTTGATAAAATATTTTCATCTATTGTTTATAACATAATATATACATATAAATGTAAAGCCCCGTTCTGGTTGTTGCATTCTGCCTGTTACATACATTTACAGAAAGCTATTATACTACAATTAGTCGTAGTTTGTTTTAAAACAGTGGAGGTTATGCTATTGCTCAATATACACAAACCAAATTGATAATATTTCGAGTGTTTCATGTGACAGGTACTTCATTCATATTGTTAAAGCATAAAGTATTGATTAGTCTGTTATCACCAATTGGAATTTGGAAATGCGCTGTTGTTATTGTATCCAAGTTTCGGCAATCAAGTTAGCGATAAGCGGCTATCTCAGTATACTCACCAGCCGTGAGTTTTCAGGCTAACCAGTAAAACCATTAAAGAGAACTTAGCCATAAGTAAGAGCTTTCAGTTACTATTAGCGGACAGTTGGAATCGGTTGAGCTCAATTGAAAAATGCAGAACCACAAAAATATTGAACCAGAGCCAGCCAAATATTTTTCACCCGGATCTTCACAGAACTATCCACCACAAGATAATCCACAGCCAGGATACCCACCTCAAGGATACCCACCTCAAGGATACCCACAGCAAGGAAATCCACAGCCTGGATATCCACAGCAGGGATACCCAGCAGAGAATTTTGCGCCACCGCCACAAAACTATGGAGCACCTCAAATACAATACAATGTACCACCTCCTACCACAACAACAACCACTATTGTGCAGCCCAAGGGTTGGTTTGGCCGCAACAGGATGAACAAACCGCAATCAAATGCTGCGGCTGCGGGTAAGTTCAACTGGATGCTTTGGAATTAGTCAGCTGGCTATAAATAGAACTGCTGCCGATAAGATAATTTACATGAATCAGGGAGTACATGGTTGGCCTTACACAAAATTGTTTTCGATCGATCGATTACTCACAAGTCCCCACAAATTCTATCAACCATCAATCTAAATTTTATCATTTTAGCTACATTCATTTTTGTCTCGGGTGGCATGAACATTGCTTGGAGCATGGGTTTTCGAATTGAGTCAATGCGACTTAATCAGCATACACGTGTTGCTTGGTTTATTGGTGCTATTATTGGATCGTTATTGAGCTGCATTCTGGCCAACAAATTGCCAAAGAAGATTATTCTGGTTAGCTATGATTACATTTATACACTAAAACAGTAATTTTCTCATGCATTTTCTTATTTTAAACAGTGTTTCTGTTCACTGCTGGTGCTAATCGGTGGAATAGTACTTGCCAGCACACATCGTAACGTCCAAGCCCTTGAGGCGGGTCTCTATCTCGATGGCATTGCCAATGGATTGGCTTTTGCGCCTGCAATGGCCCTAGTCGGGGAGGTGGCAGTGTTCTATATGCGCGGATCAATTGCCAAAGCCATTGGGCAATTGTCAGTCTTATCGGGTGTATTTATACAATGCATGTATGTGAGTTCCTTCAACTCAACTCCATACTATGCCAATTTTACTGCCCAGCAAATGCAAGGCGTTCTCTCTGCCATCTACGGACTGATTGGACTGATCATTGCCGTCTTTCTGTACATTGAGTCGCCAGTGCTATTGCTGGCCAATGGTGAGGAGCAGCAGGCCATCGATGCACTGCGGCGTCTACAACGCCCCTGCACGTTGACCAATGAAACATATGCACAGTTGGATGAGCATAAGCGTTACCTAGCCCAGAATAAGGATATGTCAGCGTCCCAGAGCATTGGCCAAGCATTGCCTGCATTTATACGGCTCTTGTACCTGCGTGCCCTCAATGCAATGAGCCTTTCTACCTTTGTCTTCGTCGCGCTGATGTTATCCATTCAACGCAAACATTATTATAGAAGTGACTATATATGGCAGTTCACTTTATTTGGAATAATCCGCTTGCTGGCACCCCTGGTTTGCACGGAGAGAGCGGGACGCAAGAAACCTATATTACTGGGCCTTGTGGTCAGCGGCGGCATTGCCTTTGCAATTGCCAGTTTAATTGGGGACCGTTCCTTCATAAATTCGGATACTTTATTTTATTTACTATGCGTTTACCAGTTCTTTGCAGGCATTGCTTTCACGACCACCTCTGTTTACACGTCTGAGGCATTTCCACTAGGCGTTAAACAACACTTTATTGGAGCTACCTATGTTGTCGAAATGCTGGTCTTCATAATTATAGCTTGCATAGATTTTAATGAAGTATTCTTTTACGTCGTCGGTGCACTATCCATATTTGGTTTTGTGATGGGCATATTCTGTTTGCCAGAGACCCGACAAACTACTCTGCGCGAATCGCAGGACAAATTTAAGGGTTTGCTGAGCAAGGGCTTTTAATTCAGTCTAACTTATTCCATGTAAAATATAAATAATTGTTGAATTCACAATAAACGCCCCATAAGAACTCGAAATATTTATTTTTAATCTATTGATGTATATAAAATTAAAAAACTCAATGAGTCAGAGTCTGAGTCAGAATAGCTATTAACTAGAAATATTAATCACAAATCAAATGGGGAATACCAAAATATTTAAAAGATTTTGAAGATTATATATCTATCTGAGAGCCTCGAGCTAATCTATTCGCGTCACTCATCGCATTTGGGAGTGATCATGGCAACAAATAAAAATAAAATATATTTAGCTTGCTTATCAATAAAACTGTGTTGGGCGAGCTCCGTAATCAGAATTTGTTAGATTGATAAAATTACAGTAAAGCTTGCTGGTTAACAACGTGAGCTTTTAGTAACAAAATGCACTTTGACAATAATAATTGTCGGTAAGCTTTAGAAACACAATGAAAAACGAGAAATATCTGCCATCAGAGCCACCGGATTATTACCTCGTATCAGCACCGCAAGAGACCTCACAGCCCAGTGTCTCCCAGCAGGAATATTCTCAATACGAATACTCACAAAATGGATATCCCAAACAACCTACTCCAATGCTGAGTTATTCACAGCAACAACAAGAATACAATATAGCCTCTTCATCAAAATATGAGACACCACATCAGCACGGAGCACAGCACAATACTGTCCAAGTGCAGTTCATCGGCTTCTTCAATCGGATCCCAACTAATATGCCACAAATGAATATCTTGAATGCGGGTAAGTTTCGCTGTGGCACAAATTCTGCTTGGCTACTCAATTATTCGATCAACAAATTCTTCAACTTCAAAATGTGTATAATTAGTAAAACAAACCATCCGAATTCGCTGATAAGTTTATTGGTTTGTATAATAGGTTTTTGATTTCTTTTTTAGCTACCCTCATTTTCATTTCGGTGGCATGAACATTGCTTGGAGCATTGGATTCCGTAGTCGCTCATACTATAATATCACAACCCATGTGAGCGTCGCCTGGTTCATTGGCGTCATCATTGGAGCAGCAATTAGCGGGTTTCTGCCCAAAGTTTTGAAAGGGAGAGCTTTAGCGGTAATAACATTTGTAATTTTTATAATCAGCATTAGCTTCAATATGCAGATATTCTTTTACAGCTTTTCTGCTCCATGCTGGCCATCATTGGTGGCATTGTCAATGCCAGCACCCACTTTGATATCAATGCTTCGACGGCATCGCTCTATTTAAATGGCATTGCCAACGGATTGGTATTTGCACCCACATTGGCGCTTGCTGGAGAGTTGGCCGAATATAGAAATATGCGTGGAATGATTTGCTCATCTACGGAACAGCTAAGCTTCAACTTTGGCATCTTTTTGCAAATCTTGGTACACACAACCACCTCGGACTCAACATACCAAGCCGATGTTTTCAATCCAGATCGCATAATTGGCATTTTGGCCGTAGTGTTTGCATTTATTGGGATTTGCTCTGCCACAGATTCGTTGCGTTGCCTGCACCTTCCATTTACTTTAAATGGCACACAACCGGCGGAGCATAAACCTTATGTAGCCGAATGCCGGGTTTTTTAGCCATTGTGAAACTCTGCATTCTGCATGTGCTCAATTCCATTAGCATATCCAGTTTCATATACTATGCATTGTGGCTTACCACAGACGATTATTACAACAAATGGGAGACGTCGGGGATATTTATCATATTTGGCGCCTATCGGCTGCTGAGTGTAAAGCAGAACCTTATTAACCTCACTTTTATTGTTGAGCTTGTGGTATTCATTATAATTGCATATTGTGACATAGTCAATGAGTTCTTCTATTTTGTCGGTGGCACTTACATATTCGTCTTCCTTTTGTCCATTGGGAGTCTGCCAGAGACAATAGTGTCGCAGAGAAGGTTCCAAGAATGCAGTGTATCAAAATAACCTTAAGGGAAATCTATAAAAAAAAACAACTTGAATTTCACATACAGGACTAATTTTAGTTTCAAAAAATATTACTAATTGTAACACTTATCTTTTTAAAATAGTAATCGATTAAATTACAAAGAAAGACACAACAAAAATATCTGTGCATTTATACTAAATAATACTAAAAGAGTGTTAAAGAGAAATATGGTGAGAGAGAAAAATATAATAAGAGAGAGAGAGAGAGAAGGAGAGAGAGAGAGAGAGAAAGAGACAGACGAGTGTGAGCATGAGACGCTGCAAAGCTCAGCTTTTTTTTAATGACAAAATATCACAGAGTCAACTTTGAAGCGACTCCGTTAAGATAAATAAACATAACATAAAGTCGCCTTACATGTATTTAGGTTTAAGATTTTTGTATAAAATAACGAAATGATATTCTGAGAAAACAGTTCGATTCTAAACGTCGTCTGATCGTGTTGACTACACCCCATATGTGTTTCACACATTTTATTGGTTCATCGAGCCGGATTCAGAGTTCGAAACTAATCGTCGACTCTGATAATATAGGTCTACACTAAATGAAGCCTATATAATTTGAACTTCGCGTCGGGTTTAGAGTTCGATTCTAAACGTCGTCTCTTCGGGTGGACTACACAAGTGTAATGAGTAAACAGAGAGTGGAAAGTTGATAACATAGCTGATTACAAATATTCCCCGCTAAACTTACTCACATATGGTATTTACTACTGAAGTAATCAACATTATGCGAAAATAAGAAACACAAAATTATTTATATATGCGCTTTGTTATTGTGCCTAGAAACCAATATAAACATTAAGAGATACGTGACGGGCAGGAAGGTTGCACCGTTCCCAATGCGATAGCGATAGCACCACAAAATCTATTGACAACTCATGGTTAAAAAATAGATGTGCGATAAGAAGCGTTTACCTACGGATAAGACAAATGGAAACAAGTTCGACATGGAGTCCAAAATGTGTGTTGCTTCATGTAGTACTCTTTTGTTGGTCGAAACGAAAGGTTCAAAATATTATATGGAATACCAACGAACCGCAACACAAGCCACAATGGGTTACTCACAACTGCCACAACCAAATCAGCGAAATAGTTGCTGCAATCGTGATTCACGCAATCAGCCTCAGGCAAATGCTTTGGGAGCTGGTAAGCATTCAATTAATTCCTTCGAATGATATATTATTATCTCAAGATTTCTATCTTTAATTTCCTGAAACTTATAGCTGCTTTGATATTCCTCTCGGGTGGCATGAACATAGCCTGGAGCATTGGCTTTTATAGTCAGACCGATGAGTTAGCGCCTTCCACGCATCTACGCAGCTCCTGGTTCATCGGAGCCATCATTGGTGCTCTACTTGGAGTTTTCATAGCCAAGCACCTCACCTATAAATTACTGACGGTAAGCGAAATTATTATAAATTGCATAAGCTTATGATAATATCTTTCTTGTCTTTTTTTTCTTTTAGCAACTCAGCTGCATGCTGGTTTTAATTGGTGGTGTCCTTTTTGCTGTCAGACATAGTGGAGAGGAGGCCATATTGGCAGCACGTTATCTGAATGGCCTGGCGAATGGACTCGTGCTGCCATCCACTCTGGTCATGGCTGGGGAGTTGACAGTGTGCTATAAGCGGGGAAATATTGCCTCATCCATCGAGCAAATGTCCTGCACTTTGGGCATATATATGCAGATCCTTTTTAGCGCCAGTTGGCCTAAGGATTATGAGTTGACCGTCGACCAGCTACAGGGTGTGTTGTGTGCCCTATATGGCTTCATTGCATTCTGCTTGGCATACAAATATAACGTGGAGTCACCAGTGCGTCTCCTGGCCCACGGCGAGGAGGAACTCGCCGTCGATGCGCTGATTCGCCTGCAAAATCCCAGAGCTGTCACGAAGGAAACCAACGAGCAGCTAACAGAGCACATCTCCTATGTGCGATATAACAAATCGTTGAGCCTAACCCAAGCCTGGTGCCAAGCTCTGCCAGCTTTATTGCGTCTCTGCCTGCTTCGCGCTCTCTATGCCATGAGCACGAGCATCCTGGTCATCTATACGCTCACCTTGACCAGCACAAGCGTCTATGGCAACTCCAGTGGCCCCTATGCACTCTTTGGAATACTTCGATTGCTTGGCAGCTGCAGTGGCGCATTTGCTCAGGATACGCTTGGCCGCAAGCTGACCCAGTTGATTGGCTTCATGGTCTGCAGTGGTACGGCCCTTGGTGTGGCTACCAGATTTTCCTCTGAGGATTTTGTAAGACTCTCAGACTTAAGGATGGCATTGTGGCTACTGCTTATCTTTCAATTCTTTGCGGGACTTGGCTTTGCACCCAGCTCCGTCTATCTCACGGAGGCATTTCCCCTGTCTGTAAAGCGAATGTCCATCGCAATCGTGTACATCATGGAGCTGATGGTACATTTGGCTATTTTCAAAGTGGATCTCAGTGTGCCTATTGATTGCATCTATTTCTTTGGCCTTGGCATATTTATGCTCTTGGGCTTTGTGTTCAGCCATTGGTATCTGCCAGAAACCAAGTTCTTGACGCTACGCCAGGCACAAGTAAAATTTAGCGATTTCTCGTGATCAACAAAGACTATCATTTAATGCTAACTTATTTAGTCATACATATTTAGTAGCCATCAAAACAAAAATTTTTGTACTCCCTTTTATATATTAAATAATTGATAACTCGATAGATCAAAGGGTTTTTATAATATATAATATTTAAATATTTAATATTTAATATTTTGAACTAAAACATTTGTACTTTAAACCTTAAATCAAAGAATTCACTTTATGCAGTGTTAAATTATTTTTTCATTTGTGTGTTCTATATATATTTTCTGTCAGTGTAGGGCATGAAAAGCATACCTTGATATGGCCATATGGTTATATGGTGCTTTGTGTCCACTCTAACCACTTTGCACACTTACTATTAAAATTTAATTAATTTATTTATTCCCAATATTATTGATAAGGGAGATTGCAAATACTTTTTGTGCGTTTGTTTGTTTATTTGTAGTTGTGTTTCTGTTGCGTTGTGTTTATCTTATCAGAGCCTCGCGTCGAGTTCTTCAGACCACTTTCTGTTTATCAGAGCCAGAGGCAACCGGTCGGTCAGGCGAACATCAACTGGGCAGCTCTCAAAGGTGAAGTGTTTATAGAAGAGTGAAGTCAAAGCCCGTATAATTGATACTCAGTGTGTGAAAATGACGGATACGAATACAAAAAGTGATAAGTTTCATAGCTATTAAGGCCAAATAATAATAAAAAATATAGTGGCAGTGTCAGTGTCTGTGGCAGTGTAAGTGGCAAATAAATCAATTGATTGTGGTGAATTTGCAATTAGTTATTGCTAAAATAAGTGGGAAGTTGTCCAAAATGCCAATGCTGCCGACCATTGAGGAGGAGGGTAAACTGCCCTGGCTACGTCTTATGTGGCGCTATCGTCTGCAATTTCAATCCATGTCCGCGGGTATGATGCGACCTATCTAGCTGCAAATCGCGATCCATATTCCATCTATATATATCAATTTACATCCTTCAGCTTCGCTGGTGTTTGTGGGTTGCGGGATGCGATTGGCCTGGTCGATATTTGATACGCCTGCTGGCAAATATCTGAACACCTACAGCACACACAATCTGATGATGAGCTGGTTTATTGGCGCCGCTGTCGGTGCTCTGCTGGCGTCGTTTTTTGTGCAGCGCGTTACCAAAAACGTGGCCTATGTAAGTCTGCTGCTGCAGCCATTAGCTGCTTATCTCACATTAATAAACTGATAAATTATAATTTGTATCTGCCATTAGCCATTTGCTTTAATAATATTAATGAGTGCTTATTATAATTGCGAGGGAATTCCCGGGAAATACCACAGTAAATAAGGCAATTACTTCAAATCTCTTTTCCCCTACATTCCCAATTAAATTGGATCTCAATGTTGTTGCCAAATTTTAAAAATAACTTTTTATAAGAGCTTTAAATTCTTGGAATATGTTCAATCAATCAATCGTAGTGACCTATAATTGAGGCAACAAATTGAAGCCATCATTAACTGGGTTACCTTTATTTTCAGACCTCCAGTGGATTTCTATTGCTCGTGGCTGGTATCTTTAATCTGGTGCTGCCGAGTCACTTCACCACCGCCTGCTACAGTAGCGTGAGCGTGGGAGCGGCCTATGGACTGACCCAGGTGCAGGCACTGGTTACCGGCTCCGAGATGGCCCACAAATCTATACGCGGCATGCTGCTTAGCTGTGAGCGCATATTTCTCTGGTTGGGCGTTTGCATTCAGGTCTTCTATGTGCGTGCCTGGTACACTGTGGAGCGGGCACACACCATGCACATAGATCAGCTGCATGGCATCTTGCTGGCCGCCTTGGGCATGGCGGCGGTCGTTCTATCCCTTTCGTATCGCCTGGAATCGCCGCTGTTGCTGCTGCGCCAGGAACGGGACATGGCAGTGGGTGATACACTGAAGCAACTCAATGGCCAGTCGCAATCGGGCACGGAGCTGCTGCGTCTGCGCGAGGATTGCCGACAACTGCACAATACACGCGATTGGGAGCAGTTTACAGATGGTTTAGTGGATGGTCGCTGGCAGCGCTGGCTGCGTTGTCTGCTGCCGTTCCTTAAGGTGCTCTTCCTGCGCTGCTATGGCACACTGGCACTATCGTTGCCCTACAATCGCGCCTTCCTCGTGGTCAGCTGGCATGGCCTCGAGTGCGATATGAATTGCCTCTACTGGCTGGCATTCTGCGGCCTGCTTGGCAGCGCGGCTGGCGCACTGCTCGTGGATTGGCAGGGTCGACGCAAACTGTGCTGGCTGTCGCTATTTGTGGGTGGCATTATGATTGTTATGGTTGGTGGCGTCTTTCAACATCTGGAGTCGGCCAAAAAGACCTACAACGACATCAATCTACAGGCAAGTGCGCTGCTCATGTTGGTCTTCGAGGTGATTGTCGCAGCAGGCGTTGCTGTGCCCGCTTTGGTCTACACTGCGGAGGCATTCAGCGTGGCCCATAAGGCAAAATGCTTTACTGCCGTCCTCATCTGCGAACAGGCGTTGCAACTGGGCCTAATGGTGGCCTCCTTCGAGCACAGCCTAAGGTCTTCCTTTTTCTTTTTCATATTTGGTGGCCTGAGCTTTGGCTTTGGATTGCTAGTCTTCATGATAATGCCCGAGACGCGGCATCTAACACTCTACGAGTGTCTGCTCAAGTTCAAAAAAGTTCCTTAGACCTTAACTGTTAATCTAATTACTATATATCAATATCTACGTATCTATCCTAAGTTGTATGCATTTATCTCTACTAGCAATTAAGCTATCCTTCTATGTGTTTGTTGTAATTAAATATAATTTAATTTGGGATTGTTAAATCTAATTCCATAGCTCCGAAATAAGGAATATTAAACAAAAAAAAAAAACAAACAATTTTTTTTTACAAATTCTTAGCTTTATAAAGCTTTTTTAACATAGGCAAAAATGTTATGTGCATGGCAAAAGCTCGTTGATGGCATGAAGCTTTTGTTGAAGCTTTTTGCTATAACTTGGCAGGAAAGTGTTCTCAGTCAGCGGTTTCCAAAGCTTTGTCTGGAAAGTAAACCCAAATATACCGTTATTTTCATTGTTAACAACATTGGTTTTGCTCAGCCGGCATCTGGGCAGCTTTTACTCATTGATAGAGTTGTACAACTTATTGGGATTGTCATTGGCCTCAACTGTCGTTTTGGGGCTTTTGTAAATTGAAGGTCCTAGGACCGAAAAATTAAAGGAGTAAGAGAGAGAGAGAGAGGGAGAAAGATAGAGAGAGGGAGAGATGGATAGAGATATTGAGAATAAGACGCATGGCAAAAACAAAAATCAAGTTGATGAATATGGCGTGTGATGGGCTTATATGGCACTCGGAACAGTATCAAAAACAGTTAGGGGTAAACGGTTATGCTTAAAGCCAAATAAAACTGAGCAGCATCAGGGAAACAAGCGGAAAAAAAACTCCCCGGATAGCTCACTCGAGTGCTTTGCCATCTAATGATGTGGAAAATCTGCTCGCCCACCCACATGTGGATATATATGCTACTCATGTGTGCACACACATATGTAAATATATATGTATGCACACATCCAGCATACGTGTGTATATACATATATATGGAAAGTTATTGATATGCAATATTTGTGTTTTTGCTGCATTCATCTTTATTTCTGGACACTTAAGGGTCTGGCTTGAAGTGCATGAAGTGCAGCTGGCTTCTATATTTGGCTATTTGGCTATTTGTCTTTGGAAACTACTTGAGACTTCTGCTCTGCGGTTAATTTGTTTGCTTTGTGAACTCGAGCCAAGACTGCATGAGCACAATTAGCAGTTGAGGCAACAGTCGATACTCACAGGCCAATAACATGCGGCCAGTGGCTTAAATAACAACAGAATCAACAACAACAACAACAACAACGACATAAAAGACTAAAAGGACCCCTGAGTTGGTACCCTGCTAATTGAAGCCTCGGGAATTGAGTTTAAAGTTATTTAATTTTTAATTGTATTAATTACAATGAACCAAAAAATATGCAAACTTGCTCCAAATTCGTTTGTTTATGCAGTTGTTGGTGTTGGTGTTGTTCCTGTTGTTTTTTACTGTATTTCTGATGCTATTCTTTTCATTACCTGCTTTATTTCCCAGCGGTCTTGCCAAAATACTTAAACTTTAAGCTAATTATGCAGCCTGTGCCACAAAAGTTGCTAATAAAAATATACACGATAAGGCATTTAATTAACTAAATTGTACAAGTTTTATAATTGCTTAATGTGCATACACGCACACACACATCTGAACCTCGTGTGTTTGAAAGATAAACTAATGAAATAAGCAAGGTATTTGTGGATATTATATATTTATATGAATATTTCTACAGAGACTTAAGCTAACCCTAATTTAATATTTATACAGATATGTTGACATGATAAATATAAAATTTAACAAGAATTTTAAACGTTTAATTGTGTTTTATTTTGAAACATATAACGTCAGTCTATATACAAAAAATCGGCTTATTTAGTATACGGCACTCTGGAAATAAATAGGCATCTTTTACTTTTAGTGCATGACACAATTGGAATAGTTCATATCTTACACAGTTTACCCATGAATAACTCTTTTCTCTTGTTGGCAGTAAAAACAGCTTACTTTTTGGGACAAAAGCATGAAATAAAGCATTCCAAAAATGTTTTCCGTGCTATCAGCGCTCAAAGCAAGAGCAGCGAAAGCAGCTCCCAAATTTTACTCAAGGCTGGAAATGTGAAAATCATTAGCGACAAAAAACGTACGAAAATACTGAGAATTGGAGACTGGATATGGAAAACGATGCTGAATATCTGAGCTAACTGGGTGCACAGAGTTGGCACTATATGTTTCAATTAACTGAAATGGAAAACGACAATCGCTAACATTAACAGTTCAGAGCTGCGTAGCTCATGCTGTGCAACACACACACACACACACACACAAAACATTCGCCACATGTGACCCAATCAGCTAAAAGAACAACAAAAATCGAACTAAACTAGAATTGCAGGATTGCAAATTGTTTTGTTGCGGCTAAAAAACTTGATGACGGCCAGAAGTCAAGAAAATGCATTCCAATAAGCCATGACAACTGTCTAAGAGCAGACCGGGATAGATGGTGCATGTAAAAGAGAAAAAGAGAGAGAGAGAGAGAGAGAGAATGTGCGTGGGTGGGTGGGTGTGTGCTGCCGTCGTAAATGAAAAAGCAAACAAACGTAAAATTTTATTTGTGCGCAATTTTCTATAAATTTTCATCGATTGCCATTGGGATATTGGCGACATTTGCGTTTGGCATTTTGCTACTTACTGTGTCCTTCACACACACACACACCCACACACACACACACACACACACGTCCAGCAGTCAAATGCTTCACGCAGCTTTTGAGGTGTTGATTCTCCTGCCATAAGTTTTGGCTGGGAACTTGGAGTTATATTTGTTGCTATTGTTGCGATCTCAGATGAAATTGAAAAACGCCTCAACACCTCGATTTCCAATGCGGACAAAAAATTAAGTTTCTATTATAGCAAGAAAGAGAGAGCGAATAAATTATATATAAAAGTAAGGTATAACCACCGGTGAGAAGTAGTAGCAGCAGCAATTGCAGAAGAAGCATGGACATTGGCAACGTATTAATGTCCCAGCATGCCACAAAATGGCCAACATGCCTGAATTTATGACTGCCGGAGACATCTCTAAAGTGGCCAACGCTGCGGTGTGACAATAAAATGGCGTCAAATTGCCATAAAAATGAAGCCTGTGGAAGTCAACCCAAATGGTTGGCACAGCCAGCCACAACCAAAGAAATGCCGCCCAAATAAAAGTGAAATAATAAATAAGCACATAAACACCAAAAAGTATGGAGTAACCGGAGTAACCGGAGTAAGGAGCAGCCAGCCACAGCCAAAGATACTAAAGATGATTCTAAGCCAAAGGGTTTCGGACTGCTTGCTTTGGTCTCATAAATTTCATAAAATACACAAAACATTTGCACAACTGCAATTCACAAGTGGCTTTAATCAACTCACCAATGATACTTTAATAAAGTCATAGCACTAAATCTGAAAGTTATTCCGATGTGACATAAAAGAGAGAGAAAGGGAGAGAGGGAAAGAGATATCAATAGATATAGTTATCAAAATAGATTTCTTACTTATACAGCTTATTTTAGTTTAGTAAACAGCTGCTATCTCAGCTCGAAGTGCATCTAAAAAACAGAGAAGTTTCACATATGTTTTATATTTTAAATTGATATTATTGCTCCAGCTAGCTGTTAAATTTAAGAAAATAGTCTTGTTCAATTCCAAATTTATTCCGTATAATAGAAAACCATTTGGAGCTGTGGACTTATTTTCACTGCAGCAATGTTTAAATATTGAAGAGCACTTTGGCAGCAGCTTTAAGTTTGAAATTCCAGAGTCAGAATCGAGTAAGCTGGCCTTATCCATGCCAAACTCTCGACTGCTCTATTGCTGTGCAAAATGTCACAAAAATCGCATTAAATTTAATTAGCTGACATAAATTTCTGTCACTGAATCGAAACACGAGGCTGCATCTCAATTTGAATGCAGAACTGGTGCTCCCGCTCCTGCTCCTGCTCCTGCTGGTGCTCGTCCTGGTGCTGGATTTGATTTTCGTGCTGGTGCGAAGCCTGGGGCTGTGGTCTGGTATTTCCATCAAAGCGAAAAGTGAAGAAAGCACAAAAATCATTCGAGTTGACATTTTTAATGGAAGAGGAAGAGCTCTGTGTCGTTTTACAAAAAAGTCTGGATGGGGCCTGTCGGAGCTGAGTGCATGCATTTTCATGACTTATGCAAGTTTTAACGACAAGGTATGCACGTCTCTGTGCTTACAACTTTATAGGTGTGCGAGTGTTGTGTATGTATGTGTGTGTGTGTGTGTGTGTGTGTGTGTGCGAGTGTGTGTGCGAGTGTATGTGCGCTCGTGTTAAATCAACTGTCACTTCCTGCCGGCAAACTTTGTCCTGCAATTCATACATCCATACAGCCAGCCAGCCGGGCAAACCAGCCGTAGCCTGTCATCTAAGAGCCACTTCGAGTTATGATAGCTGCTTGCATTTCAACAATTTACTTAAGAGTTAACTGCTCTTTAAAATGCAAAACGAAAGGAAAGGAAAGTAAAATCAGCCTCCATAACGAACCGGATGCAAAACCCTCAACTACTCAATCCACAGTTAAAATAACTATTGCCGTAACACTAAATCCCAATTTTAAGCAAATACTTTTCAAGTTTTATTCAGTAATTGTAAAACTATTTATCTGCTGGCAAACAGCAGTTTCAATTAAATATGCGAAGTAAACCCATAAAAACTATTTCTTCCTTAAAACTGACAATTCTTCTGTATATACATATAAAAGCATTTCAAATTTTTGCAGCACTTCAATTTCAATTAATTTTACTTAAAGCCTGAGAGCGAATATTTGAATTTTACGTGTACCTGTTGGTAATTTCATTTATTGATTAACTTCAAATTTACATGATGGGTCTGCATCATGTTGGGCATCATTTATGGAATGCAATTAACGCGATTAAAAAACACTTCATGCTAATTAAGTGGCATCAGCAGAGTTTTCACCGAATTTTCCCCTGATGCACTATTTAATTGACTTTTAACAATTTTCTCCTCTTTGTTAACGTTGATTTCGCTAAATTGAAATGAAGTTTATTTTGTGGCAATCTGTGAGTAGAAGTAAGAAAACCGAACTCCAAATCCATCGTACAAAGCACATCCTTGAGAGGCAAGAGAGTGTTGCCCCTGATAATATCTGTCGGAACATAACAATTGTTAACTGCAACATCTCCGTGTATGTATTTTCACCGTTATTTGATTTAACTGACAGCGGAAATAGGTCGAGTTAAGTTTTGTGCTGCTGTATTATGGTGTTCTTTTGTCCTCTACCCTCCCCTCTGTGTGTTCTTCTCCCTCTCCTGCCCCTCACGCACTTGTTTTCAAAATAAGCGAATGCTTTGCCAATAAGCCTCAACGTCGCCTGCACTTAATTTATTTGCAACAAAATGTGGAGAAACCGAAACTTTTGCGCAAGTGCAATTTTGCTTTACGTGTTTTTCACATCCGCATCCGCATTCGCATCCGCATTCGCATCACTTGGCTTGTTTTCAACACATTCGCATTCAACGTGCTTTGTTGGCGACCGCAAACACGAAAGAGGAGGCAGGATGCCGATCAAATTGAAAGGATGTGGGAGTAATTCAAGACGGATCCACAGCATCCCACACACATGAAGGGGACTTAAATCGATATGTCTGCCGACCCACTGATTTTTCTCATATTAAAACAGTTTAATTAAATCATTAAAATATCAGTGGCTTTGAATAAAATGATCCACAAACATCAGCATCGATTCAGTTGCAATCAAACAACATAAATATTACATAAATATTTGTATATATATGTTAAGTGTTGAATATAAATAAACAATTAAATATAAATTTATAAATTACTTTATTGAAATTGTGGTGTGTTCAAAAATCTTTTTTCTAGGTATCAATTATTTATTTGTCTGACAATTCAGACACGCTTCATCTTGGAATGTATTCAAATAATACACACACAGAAAGTGAGGGGTAAATCGCACATTTATACATATTATTTGGTGGCAGACTTAACAAGTGTGTGAAGCACATTTCTAGTCTAATTTTACATATAAATTACAAGCAACAAATAATCAAATGCAAATATGTTGCTTAAGATTCAATTTTTGTGCAATCAACGCACTTAAGCGCATCATTGCCAAATTCCATCAAGAGTAAACGACGAGCAGATGGAGGAGCGAGTACCGCTCAAAGAGAGACCGAGAGGGAGAGAGGGAGAGTGGGAGGGACTGGGTGTGTGTGGGTGTTTGAGTGTGTGAAAATTGCAGACATTGAAATGGCGTTGAGCGTAGCTGCTGACAGACATGGCACGAGATAGTGTGTGTGAGTGTGTGTGTGTTTATGTGTGTCTGTCTGTCTGCTTGTTTTTGTGTTAGTATTTTTCTGGCTGCTCTTCAAAGTTTTCGCGTTGTTTGGCAGCGGCTCAAAGAAGCCCCCCTCGTCATCAAGGAGCTCTTGTCCTTCACACTTGACGCCCCCCCCCCCCCCCCAACGCTTTGCAGCATGCCATCAAATTTTAAAATTCTAGGCGACTGTCAGTCGGACAGCTTCCGGAACTGAACGTGTCAAACTCATGTTAACCCATACAAATGATAGTTGCGCCATCACATCACTCTGGCCGGAAGTAAATATCAGTGTAGAATCATCCCATGAGAGGAACTGGGAAGCACCAGCAGATGTTCAAATACAAAATACAAAATACAAAATACAAAATGCATTTGTCTATTTACTCGTTGTAAGCAGCACTTTCAGATCATGTCACGTGATGAAGTTAAAGCTGCGTTGTAAAATTAGCGCATTCCATGGCCCAAGTGAATTGAATCTAACTGATTTATGATCGCACTTAATGTGTAAATACGTAAACCCGTAAACCCGACCCGTAATTTGACGATACGCTTGTCTATCCAGCCAGCCCCGGCTCGTTCTCGTTCTCGTTCCGTATATGCAGCACACACACACACACACAGTTGTGGGGGGATGGTTAGGGGGAGCAGAGCAGCGCACGTGACAGTGGCAAGGGATGGCAAGAGGGGGGACAACTGGATTGACCAACATTTGCCTAAGCAGGCGTGTGAAAATTGACCATTAGCAATGCAATATATTCTCAATCACAGTATGAAATAACTTGTTGGCTGCCAGTTTGTGTATATATATACATATATGTGTGTGTGTGTGTGTGTGTGTGCATGTGTGTGTGTGTGTGTGAGTTAGTATGATAATTGGTGTAAATGCCGTAAAGCATTGGCTGGGGACAAGCAGCAGCAATAGCCTAACTCTCACTCTCTCTCCCTCTCTCTCCCTCTCCCTCTCTCTCTCACTCTCTCTCTCTCTCTCTATGTATCTATCTCTCTCTCTCTTTCTCACTCACACAAGACGCAAGATGTTTAATATGCAGCCATATAACTTATGGCAATGGCAGCCATTAATTTGAGTGTGTAGACTTGTGGCTTAAGGTGCTTGGGCAAAGGGGCTGCGCAGGGTGGAGGAGGGTTGCAGAAGTTGGTGCAGGCAACAAACGTTGCATAGCCGCAGGCGTACGTGCGTGACCAATGAATTGGTGGCAGTGCCAGGTTCCGTTAGCTGCACGGCCCACACACACACACACAAACGCAAATATTTTATTTAATTTGCTTAACAAAAAGCGAAAAGGAAAGCGAAACTTGCTTTGTCGATATTCGTTTTGTTTTCTTCTGCATTTATTTCTTGTGCGTGTGTGTGTGTGTGTGTGTGTGTCTGTGACAGCTTCTTGTGCATCATTACGATCGCTTCATTTGCCTTATTGAATGTGGCACACGTTTCACAATAGTTGGGCGACGACCAAATCACAATGGCGCCGCCAATGCCACAAAACAATATGCAAACAATTTTTACCGTTACATGACCGAAATACACAAAATGCCAAAAGACAAACTGACGCATTTATTGTCACGTGCGCACTATATACATATTTATATTCATGAATATTACATATATATATATACATATATATATTGTCTGTGGCTCACAACTGACCAGACACGATTTCGTTTATATTTTTTTGTCGCATGAAAATTGCTTGCAAAGTGACAAAGAACAACCAATTTGCTAAGGTTTCCCTTTCAATTTATATTTATAGATATCACAGACACACACACGCACACACACACACACTCCTACACACATTTACATACATTATTGTTTTCTTGCCATTCCATTTTGCAAATATAAAACAGCAAATGTTATACAATAAAAATAATAAAAAAAAACATTATTAAATGGGTTTGGTTTAAGGGGCAAGTAAACAAAAAATTGTCAGCTATTTTGCATATTAATTAGTTGCTCATTTCAAAATTTAATGCTGACATATTTTTTTTTAAATTTATTTGCACGCCAGCTTTGCTTTGCTAACCCTTTTTTTATTGGTCATGTCTTAACTTTATCGACATTTTTCACATTTAAACGCACAAAAAACTGTCTGTCATCTCTGTGTGCGTTTGTGCCTACGTGCGTGTGATAGTGTGTGTGTGTGTGGCTGTGTGTGTGTGTGTGTCTGTGTGTGTGTGTCGTCTGCCTGTGGTGATTGATGGTCTCCATTGTCCATTGTCTGAGCACCAACAAAACCAAAACATCATAGCAATGACCACATCCGAGTTGACAAACCAATTATTTTATAATTTGGGATATTTCTAAACTACCCCCAGGTGGTCATTTTTATACCTATCTGTATAACAGTTAGTATGAGGAGCATAACCGTTTCCTGTGGAGCATTTCTGTTACAGAGTACAGTGAATTCGTTATGTGTGGAGTGCATTGAACATTCTTTAAGTGTGGAGTTTGCTCGTTAACTTTAGTACACAGTGGTAACAGGTTCGTTAAATATTCGTTAGCCAATACGCAAACCGCATTACCTATTATGTTTTGGAATTACAGAGTATAACAGTTTAGTTGGTTGTTGTTTAATCATTTACAGAGGAACAAAACCTAATATTCAAACCTTAGTCGTTGGCATGTTAAGTAACAGTCGTTAAGTTTGTATTACGTGCTGGGGTTAACAGCAGTGTTTTAAATAACGTATGCAGTCGTGAAAAGTCTTGATTTTGTTTGCTTAGCTTATACACCCACCACTGACAGGAATTTAACTTACGACTGCTGTTGCTTCACTCAATGCACATATCAACCGCATTACCTATTCTATTTTGGAATTACAGAGTTGTCAAATCATTTAAAGAGGAACAAAACCCAAATATTCAAGCCATAGTCGTTGGCATGTCAATTAACATTCGTTAAGTTTGGATTACATGTTATGTTTGCTCAGCTTATACACCCACCACTGACAGGAATTTAACTGACGACTGTTGTTGCTGCTGTTGCTTCACTCAATGCACATATCACACCGATACCGACGACTGAATTCTCATATCATCCACCTTCAATGCCCACAATTCATATTATTCTCAATGTGGCCCAAAATAATTAAGCAAAGAACTGCAAGAGCTTAAGCTTATAAAATGAAACACGATACGATTTTTTAAAATTATTTTTATACTTTTGAATGTTTTTTGATTTGGTTTTTACATTAATAGTTGTTATTTTGTAGTTTTTGTGCTAATTATATTGTTAAACATAAAAATGTTGTTTATTTATTTTACTCATACATACGTAAGAACTATATTGTTTTGTTGTTTTGCCTTTTGATTGTATTTTTTTATTTTTGTTGTTAAGTAAATTGCCACCTTTTGATTTGTTTGTTGATTTTCACTTGCAACTTTTGTGTTGTGTAATAAATTCGTAAAATTCGATGTTAAATTTAATAAACCATTTATTACATATTATATAAAAAAAATTGTGTATAAAACGGATTAAAAATACTGCAAAGTGTTTACTTGAATATACATAAATAAAAAAATTTAAAAAAAGTGCAGCACATAAATTCTTTTCAAATATTTAATTTTTTACTTATAAGTTGTTTGCTTTTAATTTTATTATAAATACTTTTTTTTGTGAAACTGGCGCTGCAATAAATGAAACACGTTAATGCAGACTTTTTTTTTGGCTGCCAAAGGTTTTTATAAATGGCCTCGGCTCTAATCTGTCTGTCAGTTGTAATATTTGTATACCTATTTTTTGATGTATATATTCTTTGTTTTGTTATTATTATTTTGTGGAGCTAATAAATCCAATTTGGATCTCATTTATTGTATATTTTGTTAATACGATTTTTGTTTGACTGTCTTGTCTTATACGAATTTTGGCACATTGTTTCCGAAATTGTTTTGAAAGTTTTATATTTTTGCACTCTTTGCTTACTTTCAAACTGCTGATGTGTTGCTAAATTTGTTATGTATTTTGTTGACTAGTTTAAAATACAGCTAATTAATGTGTGGATTATTTATATGAACTAATTATAATTTGTAGTTTGTGTTTTACTGCTCTTAACCTGGCCATTTATTTATGTATTTTTTCTTTGTTTCAATGTGTGTTTACTGTTTGATTCAATATGTCAAAATTTGATTACGACTTTCTATTTGATTTTCATGCTTGGCGTGTTAAAAACATTTATCTACACATTGACAAAACGACAATTTATTGTAATGGAAACATTAATTGTGTAGATACTGCGATATCGTGTCATATTATATATGAATACTGATTCAGCTGGCGATTCGTATTCGTGTATACATCGAATATACATCAAATACATTTAGTTAACATTTCATTTCATTGTATTATTCATTTCATTATGGAGCTGTTTTTTTCAGTCAAGTTTTATTCATGTTTTTGTTTGTGTTTGTGTCTTTCTATATACAAAATGTACTTTTTATAGTAGCGCTAACAACTAGATATTTAGTATATATATATGTGTGTGTGTGTGTGTGTGTTTGTGTGTGTGTATGTACATGAGCCAATAATAAATACTTTCTACTAAATATCATTAGTATTTAGACACAAATATATCGATTTGTACACAGCATATGTCTTGAGTTAATTATTAGTTGTAATTTCATGATTAAATTCCTCGTTTTACAAATGGAAAATGCTGTTTTTTAAAAACGGAATCAATTAGAAAACTTACACTCAATACTCAAATTTCAGTACGAAAAAATACAAATATATTTATAAAAGAAATTGTTGACCACAAGAAATACTAAATACTTAAATACAACCTTTCTACATACAAAAACAGTTCGATTATAAGTAGTACGAGTTAATACGCCTCATCCGATATATATATATATATATATATATATATATATATATCTAGATGCGTCGATAGTATTCAATAGTATTCGAGTTAGTAGTTCGAGTTACATTAGTCGTAAACGTACTTAACACTAGGTTAGTAGTTGTAGGTATAAGTTAGCGTATATATATATTTAAGGATATATACAACATTTGTATTTGGAAGTTCGATAACTGACCTGGGTTCTGGGTGCATGCCGTATAACATGCATCGTAATCGTAATTACCTATTTAATTAATATGTATTTGCATATACGGTTATATGAGCGTTATATAATATATATATATATATATTCGGGAATGGAGAGTAACAAATGGGATGTGTGTTCAATGGATGTGGTTGTGCAATAATAATTTTGATATTGATTGTCCGAAAGTTTTTCATTGTGTTTCAGTTTTTTTTTTTTGGGTATGTTGTCAAGCTGGTTACGGGTTCGAGGCGGAGGCGGCATGGATCGGTTATAACGGGAGGAGTTTAAGTGTTGGCATTACAAAAATGTAGGTACTAAAACGGCTCAACTGTTGTTTACCTAAATTGGCACTCAACAATCTAGAATTGACTTGAGTGCCGCCCAATTCGAATTTAAATTTGATTTTTTCTGCTATCGTCTGCTTTTGGTCTGACCTCATCCTAACTGCTGATCGGGCTTTGATCAGATCTTACCAATGTCTCACACTGATATCGAATAATCCGATTTCTCGCTAAGCAATTTCTGGCCTGGAGCGGGTGAATGTTGTTGGGGTCGTTGTTGTTGTTGTTGTTGTAGTGGCTGCTGTTGTTGCGGCTGCGGTGACTTTGAATGCGCTCTTTTGTGTGGTGCTTGTTGCTGACGTTGTTGTTGTTGCTGCTGCTGTTGCTGCTGCTGGTGTTGCTGCTGCTGTTGCTGCTGATGCTCCTGCTGCAACTGGGATGTGGTGGAATTTGGACGTGACCAAAGTGAGGAGCGCTGTCCCAGCTTTAACTTCTTGATCGTATCCACATCGCACTCAACCTCGGCCAGCTCGATGTGCTCGCCGGCCTCACGGTCGCCATGGTGGAAGGCACCAGCGGTGCACTCGGCCTGCAGCTGGAGTGGATGCAGCGTGCGCAGGATGCCAGCTCTGCTTGGTTTGTATGTCATTTTTTTTTTTTTAATGGAAGGGGGAAGAAGAGTATCCAGAGTTTTTTCATACTATAGTTTTGTTTTGGCTGGCAACCACACTCAAGCATTCAATATTTAAGACAAAGAGAGAGAGACTTAATTGTGTGTCAAGTTGTGTGTCAAGTAGTGGTTCTAGTTGGTGGTAGTTGGTGGCTGGTGGTGTCATTGTGCCGGCTGCTGTGTTAATGGGCGCCCTCAGGACCACACACCTCACCATACGCCAAGTCTCATGTGTGATCTATGGGATCCATATAGGTGCACGAAATGTCGCCGCTATTATAGCCGTTATTGTAGCTAATGCTGCTATCAGCACCACCTGCACCGCCTGTGTATTCACTCCCCCCATTGGCCGTATCCTATTTGGGCAGTGGCAGCGTCGGTGCCGTAAAGAACTTTGAGGACAGCAGAGCCGTCGACGGGTTAAGCAGAGCGGTGCCTGGGACACCGACCTGATGATGATTTTGCTGATGATGGTTGTGGTGGTTCAGGTGTGACTCATGCGCGGGCATTATGGACTTGTGTGGTATGGGTCGAAACTGTGAGGAGGGTGGCATGCAAGTGACGGGCACAACAGATGCTAATGTACTAACGCCTCCTCCATCCAAGCCCAACAGCTCCTGGCCATTATTAACATGCATTGTCGTTGTCGGCGTCGGCTCGAGCTGATGGAGCTTGGGCTGGATCAGCAGTGGTTGCTGTTGCTTCAAACTACTGCTGCTGCACTGGGACTGATTGGGGTTCTGACTGGACTTGGTGATATTATTAGACTGCGATTGCAGCAGTTGTTGTTGTTGTTGTTGCTGGTGTTGTTGTTGGTGTTGTTGTTGTTGTTGTTGCTGCTGTTGTTTGTGGAATTGTTTCTGTTGTTGTGTGCTTATTGATGGCGATTTAACCAATGTGGGTATATGGCATTGTATGGAGTCTTGTGATTTGAATGTGCTCGATATGGATTTCAAATTGCCACCAACACCGTTGCGGGGCGATAGAATTTTGTTCGAATTTGTTGCCGATGTGGCTGTATTTGTATTTGTGGCAGTGTTTGTGGTAATGTTGTTGTTGCTTTTGTTGCTATTGTGATGACGCGGTGTTGTATTGGTGGAAAACTGATATTGCTGATGATGATACCTGGAGCGACCGCGTCGTGGCAATGATTTTTGTTCGGACATTGGTGACAGATCGGAGGATGTGCTTGATTGTGCTCCATGGTAGATGATGCCTGCATCGCAGTAACAGCATAAACATTTTTTTTTTTTTTTTTTGGAAAGAAAGAAAGAAAGAAAATACGGGAAAATAGAGATTTGGCATGTGGGCATCGGGGAAACATATATATCAACTTATAGCTAACTTATAACTAATTTTGATTTCAGTTCCTTAGTCTTAGTCAGTGCTGGTACTGGTCAAGTTTATATATTAGAGTCTATTAAAGTGGCAAAAGTTGAGCACTGTTTCCTCGGTCTACTACAGATAAGTTATCGATATGTTGTGATTTGGAAAATGTTGAATTAGTCTAGAGTCTGAGGCTGGAAAGTAAAATAACGCAAGAAAGAGAAAAAGAGCGAGTAGATTACTCCATTTGAGAGAGCTCCAAGCTGAGAGCTGCAAGCAGTTGCGGGGAAACAATCTTCGTACACCTGGAAGTGTTCTGGTCTAAAAATTTTCTATTTGTATATTCTTTATCATGTGTTCAATTTGAAAGGACCATCTTCCAGATGCTGAAACCGGGTGCAATGGATGACGACTTACTGTGCTTGATCTTGCCCTCATGCTGATTGGATGACTCAGTGCGACTAGAAGTCAGTTGATCCTGATCCGATTCGGATTCCTCACTCTCAGGTTCGGTTTTGCGTGAGTGACGACGTCGATTCTTGGACTGTGCATAAAACAAACAATGGCATTAGTTGGCATAGTCCTTCTACACCAGACCGACTAGCGACTAGCGAGACTACAAAGCGCCTTGGGATGATAAACGCTTTCAAATGAAGAGAAAAAAAATACAATGGGGCAAACTGAAGATTGACAAGTGGCACGAGGCAGAGCGCTTCGCTCAATGCCCAAATTACGGTACGGCATTGCACTTAATGGGAACTTAGATGAACTGAAGACACGAGCAGAGAGAACAACATAAAAAGCACGTAGTACTTAGAGTAGTCTACAGAAAAATACACACTAATTGTATGACTAATCTCTCCCCCTGCCGAGAGAGGAACACAACGAGAGTAAGAGAGAGAGCGAGCGAGAGAGAGAGATAGAGAAAGAGAGCTAAAATCAAAGAAATGAATAAACAAACGCACGATATTATGAAACGGTGAGGTCTGATAATAATTATGAATTGTCTTTTGTGGACGTTGGTTGTGGTGATGGTGGTGGTGATGGGTGGTGGTTGGTTTTAATACCGCAGCTGGTGGTGGAGACGAGCAGCCCTCGGCCAGCGCCCTCTCATGGTACATGAACGAGTGCAGCAGCGTATTCGCTGGTCCGCCATGATGCGGCTGTGACATGTTACCCGCCTCCGACAATTGGAAGGTGGCATACGGTGAGATGTCCTCAGAGGTTTCTGCGAAATAGCCCCAGGCTTAGTTGGAACTCATCAAAGATCAACTGATTGAGCTGACGCTTACCCGGAATTTTGTCATTGTTCTGCATGGAAACCTTATGGATTGTGGCATAATAGCGTTCACGCTGTGCCGCTTCAGAGTTGGCGCGATTCTCAAGCGATTCCTTTTGTATATGATTGCTTTGTTCTGCAAACAACCAAGCAGGAGACACTCATCCAATTAGTAAATAAATAAACTCCACACTTGGGCAAACTTACTGTGCCGATAGCAGATGACAACCAAGGCGATGGTGCATATCATGCCGGAGACAGCAGCAATGCTGGGTATAAGAAGATTAACGTTTCCATAGAACACACTCGGTCCGCGCTGACCACGCTGCACAATCTCCGGCGGTGGTGGATCGCCATCCTTGGTGAGTGTAACAAAGCTGAACTCCGCCTGCGAAACACCAGCAACATTGTGGGCCTCCATGCGCATCTGGTAGAGCGTCGATGATTGCAGATTGGAGATGACAACGCGCCTTTGCGGCTTCAGAGCATTCGAAACTGAGAAGACAAAAGTAATTTAAATTAAATCTGGGTATATATCCAACTGGGGTAGAATCTATATAGGAGTCAGCTGATGCGATCCGTCAAAGGTGCCTGAGAAACTCTGGGCTCAAGCCGGAATTTCGATTCAAACTTACCCAGAATCCATTCCCTGTCGGGATCATCTGTCACCGCACGGTACTGCAGCACAAAGTACATCAGGGGACAACCATTGTCCGGCCAGGTGTGCAGACGCAGCAGCACCGACGTGGAATTGGGTGCCAGCAGACTTGTCGATGCTGGCATGCCGGGCGCCTGTCCTTGGGTACGCACATGGAGCATGATGCTGGCCGGGGAGCTGCCGACCTTGTTGTGGGCATTCAAATGTATTTGATAGGTGCTGCCGCAGACGAGGCCCTTCAGCTCGTGACTAGAGGCATGCCGGGAGAGCTGCATCTCATCCGTGTTGCCAGTGGCGCGACGATAGAACAGAGTGTAGCCAGTGATGGGAGCATTGCCAGTGAAGCCGCACTTCCAGTGCATCAGAATGCTGCTCGATGTGGCGCTTGTCACATACAGCACAGGGGCTGAGGGTGGCACCTGCACGAGCAGCATGTGGGTCAGACGATCCGTGCCGATGCCATTGTCCACTTGGCAGCTATAGTTGCCACTGTCGGTCAGCTGCAGACCGGAAAGTATCAATTCGCCCGTGTCCAGCAGCTGTGAGTTGTGCATGCCCTGACGCAGTGCGACATCTGCTTTGAACCACTCTCGCTTGGGTTTGCCCACAGCCGTGCAGGGCAGTGTGACTGTAGCGCGCCAAGGACGCACCACACCACCACCAAAGGAAATAATTCTGGCCGGGACGCGATTCGTAGTTATCTGTGAGGCAACGCGGGAACTTTTACCCTCACCCACACGCGTTGAGGCCGTCACCCAGAACTGATACTCCATGTGCGGATGCAGATTCTTGGCCTCGTAGTAGGTTTGCTGTGAGGGCAAACTGCGCTTCTCATTCTTCAGCTCTTCGCGTCCATTCACGACCCGCGTGTAGAGGCTGTACTTGGTAACGGCGCCGTTGGGCTCGATCGGTGACAGCCAGGAGACAACGAGTGACTGCGGTGAGCTGACAACCACTTTGATATCAGACGGCGCCTCGGGCACATCCTCCTCGGTGTGGCAGAAGAGCGGTTTCGATATGGCGCCATCTCCCATGCGGGTATGTGCCAGCACCTGAATGCTGTAATTGGTGTACTTGCGCAGTCCGGTGAGTACAGTTGTCAATGCGGTTGTCTTTCGGGATTCCACCTCATCCTTGTTGGGCACGATGTCATCAATGATGGGCTCAAAGACTAGTTTGTAGCCCTGCAGCAAACCGTTTGTATGATAAATTGGCGGCGGCTGCCAGGACACTTGCAGAGATTGGGACGTCAACGCAGCACAGCGCACATCTTCCGGTGGGCGACTAGGCACTGCAAGACAGAATAAATTAAGAACTGAATGGAAAATACTGGGACACTCATTTGCTAACCATCTTCCATGGTCTGCGCTGCTGTTGGCTCTGAGAGCGGACCGGGACCCACTTGATTGAAGGCCTGCACCACAATATTGTAACGGGCAAACTTGGAGAGTCCGCTGAGCAACAGCTCGCCATTGCCACCCTCACCATCGCCGGAGACGGAGGTGAAATTGTAGGCAGTGTTGCTTGAACTGGCCAGCTTATAGCCCACATTGTAGCCCTGGATATCGCCATGTCGCAGCTCTGGCAGCGGCGCCACCCAACTGATCAGCAGCTCCGTGGAGGAGAGCGGACGTGCGGACAGATTCAAGGGTGGTCCAGCGGGTCGTTGTGGTTCCGTGCGTACAGTTAGCTCCTGACTTGGTGCACTGCGTCCAGCATTGCCTTCGGCTATCACTCTGAAAGCGTAGCGCGTCGCTGGCTTCAGATTCTCAATCAGCGCATTGAAGCTGGGAGGATCTTTGACTTCCAGGTGCTGCCACTGATCGATAAAGAGAACGGCTGAAAAGAGATTAGATTAGATTAAAGAGATCTGCTGTCAGTTTGCCAAGATTAGACTTACGATCTGCTTCGCGATATTCCACAATGTACTTGGACACATCGCCTGTGCTGAGAGTCTTAGGTTGCCACTTAAGGTTAACCGAGCGACTGCTTATCATGGTCGCCTCCAATACACTTGGTGGCTGTGGCGGCTCTTGCACTTGCAGCTGCACCAGCTGCTGATCATTCCCATAAAGATTGCTGGCACGACAAAAATAGGGACCACTGTCGGTGGCATCCACTGTGCGTATCTGCAGTTCCGCTGACACGCCATCTGGAGTGGCCTCCTGCTTAACCGATATTCTGGTGGGGATTGAGATTGGCAGATTGGCAAGTCATTAGCATTAGCTTCGATTCAGCGCACTACTCACTTGTAATTGGTCGATGGATTTAGTGTGTTCTTGCCCGAACGCATCCACACAATGTTAATCGGTTTGTCGCCGCTGACGGCGCACTGCAGCAGCGCTGTGTCCCCCTTCTTAACGGTTACCGAACGCGATGTGGATGAGAAGTAGGGAGAGGCTGCAAAACATTACAAAATAATTCACATTTTAATTATGCCAGCAGTAGCAAAAGCAGCATCAGCAGCATCAGCATCTATAGAGACAACACAATTGCAATCCCGGTAGATGACATCGCTGCAATTAACCAAATTGCCACGTTCCATTTGGCATCCCATTCCACATCCCACATCCCCCAATCACCTTGCGATACTTACAGTTTACTTTCAGCTGTATAACCTTTCCTATGCCGGTGCCAATGCCATTGTTCGCCTGACACAAATAGAACCCCTCACGATCCTCCTTCACATGCTGCAGCAACATCGAGCCATTCCCAAGCAACTTGGTGAAGGGACGCTCCCGAACTTCTTCGTACTCGCCAGATTTACTGCCTGTTAAGGGAAGTAAAACAAAGGATTAAAAATAAGGTTAATGATTTGGCTACCCATTTAACAATTGTTAAAATTTGAAATTTTATTTCGTATATCTAACCTGTAGCCTTTTTCCATACAATGCTGGGCGTGGGCACGCCCTGCGCCTGACAATGCAACATTATGTGGCGGTTGCGCTCCACATTCGCATCGGCCGGTTCCACAATCCAACGGGGCGGAACTGTGGGACGTGTAATATGTTAAATGATCAAATTGCAATTGGGTTAATGCAATAAGCTATTAAAAAATTATTGAAATGAAAAGTCTCTATGACATACTGAAAGGTTACAATGTAGAGAGAACAAGATAGCGAGAGAGATATAGAGAGAGTTTGAGAGGAAATGTAAAGATTTCTGGCAAAGTAAAAATTGCAAAATATATAGTTTTTTGACTATTCAAATATTGAAAAAAATTTGTAACTAATATACAGTTTGGTATTTCATATCATTTTGGTAATATGCTGTTTTGATTTTTGCTTAAAAATTCAACAAAAATTATTTATGCAACTTAGTCAAAATCGAAATAAATTAAAAACTTGATGCTTTTATAACGGATATTTTGTAAATCCGTGGGGAAAATTGTTTAAGTTGGTGGTTGTTGTGCAAGGATTTTTAATAGGAATATTTAAATTACTTTTTATTATAGCAATTTTCATCATATTTTTAGTTCTTAAATTTCAGCCCACGCTCTTTGCCTCGCTGTTATTGTTAATTGTCGTTCAACGAATTCATTAAAATTGCCACGCTTTGGCGCATAAATTATAAAACAATGGCATGCCAAGGCGAATTAAAAATATTTGCATTAAAATTAAATTGCAACTTAAATGCATAATTGGTTTTTTATGTATGATTATATGAGTTGTATTGTTAGGCACGCAGCTGAAAATAAACGATACTTATTATACAAAAACAAATACCCAAATAGGCTGTAAACAATTAGGTGAAAAATGTCTGTGCCACGCCCCGTGCCTTGCAGCGCAATGGTTTTCAATAATTTATGGGGCCAATAACTATTTACTTGGCCATTCCATAAATATGCCTTTTGTTTGTCAGGCAATATTAAAAAAAAAAAAACAGTTTTATGTTTATGTATAAAAATGGAAAATGAACAGCATTAATTAAAAAGCATTTAGCGGTTTTGTGTGGATTGCTTCTCTTATGTTATTTATAAAGCAGGTTTGGATTTACGACAGCGCGTTTGGTTAATAGCGACTATTTGGAAAAAATCTTTGCACACAACAGCAGCCTGGGTACTGGGGAAATCAAATTAATTAAATTAAATTAATACACACAAGTGTTTGGAAAAAAGGTTTTTATCTCGTTTCGCCATACATATAATATCTAAATTGGGCATTTATTATTTATTTGAACGATGTTGCGGTAAATTAAGCATTGAACCAGGCGAAAAAAAAACCAATTTTAAAAACACTTGCGCAGAATAAAATCAGAGCAAAGAGCAAGCAAATCATAAATAAATGAAATTAAAATTCATTTTACTAGCACAATGCGCATGCGGGTGGCAGCTGGCACAAAAAAGAGGAGGAGGCAATAAATGTACAGTTACAGTTGAGTTGCATGCTAAATCAAAAGCGTAAGGGAACAAACGTGCAGCATATCTGCTGCTGCCACAACATGCCATAACTATGAAACATTCATTCTCAGCTACATTAGCAAATACTGCGAAGCTTTAAATTTATATATTTTTATATTTTTTGTAATTTGCTTTCATTTCTCATTTTGGCTCTGCAAAAAAAATACGCTTATGCATTTTGTCAGCTGCACATTAAATGACCAAACTCACACACAAGCAGGGGTAGAGAAATCGCCACACACACACTCACACACACACACACACACACACAGTTTTGTACAGCGCATAGCATAGTGTAAGCAATTAACTAAAACCCAAAACCAAATTGAAGCATAAGCAGCGCGTCCTCTGTGGATTTATAGCACTTTCAGCTTTTTTCTTATTATTATATTTTATTATTGCTAATTAGCACAACACATTTAGAGCTAAGGCTTAGCCATTTAGTTTATTTTATTTTATTTTATTTTATACGTAGATAGCGATTTGTTTTTTGGAGGGGAGTGGGCAAACAGCAGCCGTTGTGCGCTAAGTTTTGAAGCTGCAGTAACAAAAAAGGGAGCAAAAATATTTAAGCATTGTATTTGTTGAGATAGCAACAAAAAGGAGTAAGCGAAAAGCAAATTAATCTTAAGTCAGCTTATGGTCTTTAATTAATCGATGAGATTTTATATAAATTATAATTACAGATAACTGTAAGTTTTGTACGCTTTTCCGAGTTATAAACTTATAAGCTCCATTGACTCTGGATTTATCAATGCTTCAAAAGTTTTAAACTTGCGAAAAGCGCATTCCAACTACGGCCAGCCATAGTTTTTTTTTATATTCAATTATCAAGAATAAGAAGCGTCTAAAATTAGATCAGCAAATTATTAAAATATTTATATGTATATATATTATTTTTCTTTTTATAATAATGTGTACGTTTTTTGCGGTTTTTGGTTAAAAAGCGATAAAGAAGCAGTGCAGTTAAAAAGGTTACCTGGTGAAACTGTTGTCAAAAAAACCCACAGCGTGCCAAAAGCGACTTAAGGGTATAAGGATTTGTATAAATAAGTTCATGGGTTTTTTAAGCAGGGCGATTGGTTTATATATTTTGGCCTTGTTAGTTTAAGTTTACATTTAGTTTTGTGTTTTCGTAGAGTGAAAACGACAAACAAAGCACCATTTGCTAAAAGCAAAAGTTGGGCAACGTTGAGTTACGATTTCGCTTGTAGAGCACATTACAGGCATCAAAAAGTTTGTTTCTCAGAAGTAAAACGAAAAAATTAAAAAACTCAAAACCATTAAGAAGCGCTTTTCTTGAATACATCAGCGATAAAGCAAAAATTATTTTTTGAGGGGCAATCAGTTAGTAAAGTCTGTGTTAGGTGTGATTTTGGTAATACATATGAATGCGTTTAAGATCTGTGTTGGTTTTTTTGTGTGAGATTGCTGGATTGTAACCTAGTACGCTACCTTTGACCTGCAACAGAGCGGTATATTTGATCTCAGCTGCCGGATTCTTGGCCACGCACGTATATTCGCCGGAATGCGTGGCCGATAGCGAAGGAATGCTCAGCAGCGAGCTATACTGATCTAGCATGGTGACATTGGCACCAAGTAGATCGGGCAGCGGCTCACCATCCTTGAGCCAGATCAGCTTCAATGGAGCATCGCCGCTGGAAACACCACAAACGGTGCGCGTGCGCATACCCTCAGCCAGGCCATCCTGAAAGGCGAACGGTTCTATGATCGGCGGTACTGAAAGGAAGGAAAAAGCAACCAGAAACGTTAAGAACTGTGCTTGCAACAGTCTGCAGCTTGCAGCATGCAGCTTGCAACTTGCTGCTCGTAACCGTTGTCGTTGTTTTCGTTGATGTTGATGACGTTGTTGTTATTCCCACGCAGAGCTGCTGTTTGCGGATTCCTAATTGAATTAGTTTTTACACAAATGCATATATATATATATATATGTACAACTAAACCTTCGCAGTTTTGTTAAAAGACTGTTAAACTCTACGAAATAGTAATTTACTTAATTGTACAAACATTCCAAAAAGTTGAAGTGAAAGTGATTTAGAAAATTATACAATATATTCATTAAATATATGGATTAACTAAATATCGATTTTGCTCAACATAATTAACAGGTATACATGGATATTTGCAGGACAAGTGAAATTTCATTTGACAATTTGATAGTGATATAGTTTTTCTTTTTTGTTTTTTTTTTTTGTTTTTTTTTGGTTACATTGAACATAGTGCATACGAAAAACTCAACTACTTTGAACTAAAGAGGATTATTATATTATATATTATATATGATATGCGGTATAAACGAGTATTTATAACTCATTTCTTTACCATTAACCAGGAGCGCTTGTGAGTTCTCCACTTCCGCCGCCGAGTTGCGCACCACACACGAATAGTTACCGGTGTGATCGCTGCCCAGATTGTCAATGACCAGAATTTTATTATACTGATCCACCTGCTTGACGGACATGTGCTGTGTGGGATCGATGGGGCGACCGTCCTTGCGCCAATTGATGGTCAACGGCAGGTCACCCTTTACCACGGAGCAGGTGAGTGAGGCGCGATCGCCCATGTTTAGTTGTAGTATGGATGTTTGAAAAGGACTCAGACGCGGTGGCACTGCAAGTGGTTTTGTCAAGGCAAACAAAAATGAGAAAACCGAACAAACAGCCTGTGCTGAGCCAACAATCAGTGGAATAACCAGAAAATTATTGTGGCCCACTTCTCTGCTTTGCAAATGCGCAGCGACAGAAAATAAAAACCCCAAAAAAAAGGGTTACAAATTATGAAAATTTAATCAACGTCGCGCTTCATTAGCACTCGAATACATTAAGTGAAATGAAATAATAAAACAACAAAAAAATTAAAAAAAAAAAGGTCGCTAGCTGCGTTTGCTGACGCTTTCTCTTTTCCACTTTGGTTTGTATTTTTAATTTACAAACTTTTAAGCTTAGATTATTGCGCATATTTAATTACAGGAAAATCAAATGCAGAGTACACGGCTAAATTAAAGGCTAAAGCAAAAACAAAAGCAAAAACTTAAAGCGTCATACGATCTACTTAGTTTTTGCTGTTAATAATTAAAATGTAATTTTCACTTGGCGTCATTTGATGATGTTGTTTTTTGTTGCTTGTCGTCGTAAAAGCTGTGAAGGAAACTGGCCAAATGGCCGACAGCTGGCGTTGCCACAAATGTATACTAACCTATGACCGTCACCTCGCCACTGCGTCTGGCGCTGTGACCCTGTTTGTTGCGAGCCCAGCACGTGTAGACACCGGAATCCGTATGCTTCTGCACCGGACTGATGGTTAACGAGCCATCCGGCTGCACACGCTGTCGTATATCATCTGGCAGCTCGCGTCCGCCGCGCTCCCAGTGTATCTCCTCGATGGGATAGCCGGCCACTGGGCATTTCAGATTCAATGTCTCACCAGAGACGGCGGTCACCTTCGGTATAAGGCGTATATAGGGCAGACCTGCAGGAGTCGAAGCAAAAGGTTAGCCAATGCATATGCCCAAACAGATTTATGCACACGCTGCTCATTTAATAATGCAGCTAAAATGTATGGCAAACAACAAACACAACAAACAAGGCTTGCCAAGCCGGGCAGGAAACAGCGCACAATGTAATATGCATATCCTGACAGTCGACAGAATCCGAGAGTTTGTGCAACGCCGCTGAAACACTTTTCGTTGTGCCTCTCCAAAATGCGGAAGGAAATAATGCAGCAAATGCCGCTTGGCAACAACAACAACGTACAAAGTCTTTACAGTTATCGTATTTGTTGTTGTTGTAGTTGATGCTGTTGATGTTGTGCGGTGGCTGCTGGTTTTGTGAATTTCTGCGGAATATGCATAATTCGAGCATGTCATACGTGAGAGCTTTGGTGTCGCTGTCTGGGTAAAGCGAGATTTTTGTAATCACAGCTATTACAAAAGTTGCGTAATCAACGACTTTGCACAGCTTTAAACAAAAACCCAGAACACTAAAAACTTTTTAACTTTAGCAGCCTTTCCCATTTGGAGTATACATAAATATGAATTGGGCTTGCAGCAGTAATTATCCAAAATAATGAACAATATTGTCAATCACAAAATATGTAATTTAATAAAATTCATTCTTTTACGTACAGTAAAAGTCGTTTGATAGAAAAACAAAATACTTATAGTATTGGCAGTCAAAATTTTGAAATGTGATGCCACTTGGGAAAACAGTACTAATTTTCTAAAGTGTAGTTACGAGCTGGTGTGCTCTCCTGTTTATTTTAACTTTCAGCGCAAACGTTGGGAGCAAACATGGTGCAGTCTTTTTTTTTTTTGCCACTGCTGTCATTTTGTTTGTGTTTCACTGCGCCTGGCAACGCCATTTTGTTTGCCTGGCGACACAAAAATATTTGATTTCTGGAGAAAAAAAAGGTATAAGAGCTTCACAAGGCCCCGCAGCTAGCACTGCACGTGTATTCGAGTTTGTGTGTGTGTGTGTGTACTTGCCTTGAACAACACTTTAGGGCTGTAAAGCAAACTGCAGTCAAAGACAAAGATAGACAAGGAAAGGAAAAGAGCGCGAAGCACTCATAGAAAAGAAAACGTTGTAAAACAAAATCGAGCAGAAGTAGGCAACATAAAATAGCCAAAAAAAAAAATATTAAAAAAACAAAACTCAGAGAACTGAAAAACGTTTAAGTGCATGTGTAAAGTAGCTGTCTACATACACACACAAAAACACACTCGTACACACACACACACACACACACATGGGTGACCATAAATGTTGTAGTTGTGTCTGTTTTGCGAATGTGGCACATACCATAAATATTCAAGCGGGCCGCATGCTCCACACGACCCGCACGATTCTCGGCTATGCAGGAATATTCACCGCCATCCTCGACCATGACATGGCTTATGTTAACATGACTAATTACATCTCCGTGCACCGTGATGTATTGTCCGATCATAAATCTGTAAAAAGAAACAAGAAACGAATACATCAGAATACCATAAACCACACATTAATATAGAAAGTATTTGTATGGCACACGCGTCGTATGCGCATTGCGATATGCATTTTTAGAATTTCTTCATTTTTTCTTGTTTTCTTTTTTTTGAATATTTAAACGCTCAGGCCAGGGGCATTAACTAGCAACTACATGCAACTACATGCATATATGTATGTGTGTATATGTATGTATATAGGTTCGTGTACATGAAACATGTACTCAACAAGGCGCATCTCATATGCCGCATGACCCAAATCCTTTGGCTGAGGGCTTCATTTGTTTTCGACACAACACGGCGCATAAGTAACATTGCATTATTTAGCAGTAATGAAGGCTGTTCGTCTGTCAATCTGTCGTTCTGACAAGCTGTCAAGCTTAGCATAGTTTCACCACTGCTTTCAATGTCATGTGCCCATAAGCAGCAGCAGCAGCAGCGAAAGTGCCATCAGATATGAGTTCCACTTAATGCAATGGTAAATAATGAAAAAAGGATTTTATGAGCGTTCAAGCTGGCATTAAGTTGGTTTTGTTTGCCTGCCGTCTGCTCAGCGTCTTATTGGCATAGACATTAATTACAGCAAACAATGTTAAGCACACACACACTCACACACCATGTGACACAAAACACCCACACGCGCTTTATGTGGAACCCAGCGTGACAACATACAAGCGGCTTTGCGGCGTCTTATTGTTAAACGAAGCATCTCAGCAACTGGCTCATTAGTTTGTGGGCGTGGCACTCGCAACATTTCAATTGGCATTAGAGTTACAGCCGGCAAAGTAATTACAATTTTAATTAAGTTTTGTAGCTGCCTTTTCGAGGCTTAGGCATGCATTAGCTTGCCGCACACTGCTTGCGAGTGCAGTTTCCTGGACGCAGATTTCCACCAAAAAGTGGCAAAGTCAGCCAAAAAAAAAAAAAAAAATTTGGCACTTTATGAAGTGCCACATAAGCTGCGCGACGCTTGTTAAGAACAACAACTGTAGTTAAATGAAAATGAAGCTGCTCAACCCACACATATATATATATATAAATATATACAGATACTCAGCCATGGACATGGATGCTAACTGCAACACTTGAGCGCAGTGAAACAATGCTGGGACAAAATTGCAACAAAGTTGCACACATCCTCATATGGCAGGACGAGCGTTCCACCGCATCATCCTCTACTCTGCAGTGGCTTACAGCTTAAACACCATTGCAAAACTTTAAGCGCGAGTAGGAGGAATGAGTGTGTGGAGAATTGTATGAGTGTGGCCAGGGGGCAAAGGGTTTGCCTGTGGCAGAAAACGCTTTGGTTGCAACAATATAAACCTAATAGTTGCCGCGGTTTTTGTGTGCTGTTTTAGGTGATTGCTGTGCAAGACTGCATATTTGGGTTTGTTGGTGGCTTAATTTGGACTCAAAATGATTTAGCTTCAACTTAAATGTTGTGGGTACATGGAAATATTGTCGGGCAACTTATAACATTATGAATTTAAATTTGTATGATTAAAATTGAGAAATTTTGAGATTTAAATATTATATTCAAAGCAAAAGAAGCTTATATCTCGTGGTGCATTAGTTATGGTTATCATTGGCAAGTTCAGAGCAAATCCTTTGCTTATTTCAAAGGATTATGTAATTTTCGAACAAGTTTGCATTTGGGCCGCACTTAACGGTGAATTTTTTAATATAAAATTAAACACACTTCGTGCAAAATGCCTGCAGTTGTAGACAAACGCATGAGGCACACACATGCTCACAGCAAGACTGGCACCCTGACTTGCCACTTGCCACATGCCGCAGACAAACTTTTCCAAATGGCGTAAAATGAGCGTTTGAGTGTTGCGTTACCTCGTGCGCGCAATCATTTAATTTCCGACCCAAGGCGTCTGCTCCAGCTCCTCGTTCAGAGCCTCAATATTGCCTGACTGCCTGGCTGGTTGCCTGCCCTCCCCTGCCCTGCCCTGCCTGCCCCGCCTGCCTAGCTGCCTTGCTGCCAGGCTGCCTGCTTGCTTGCCTGTCTGTCAGTCTTTCAGCCTGTTTGCCCGGCTGTCTGCTTGTCTGGGTGGCTGTCTGCGTGTGTATTAAATAAATACAGTTACCAAGTTGATTTACCTTTAAACCGAATAATGTAAACCACTTAAAACTCGGCAATAACAACACGCAACGATAGCAACGAAATTTATGCAGCATTGCCGAGTACAAGCAAAATTAGGTTGCCAGCTCCGCTCACCCCTCCGGCATAACAGGATATTGCCTAACGGCATTATGTGTCAAAATTGTGTTGCTCAAATAACTTTTAAATTAAACCCACCGGCGATAAGTGTAAATATCTGCATGTCTTTAGAAAATTCCTACACTTGCCACACTTGTAATCAATTTGCGCCTTATGGTCACTCAAACTTTTCCCAAACTTCGTGGTCCGAAGCACAAGGAAGAGGCAAACAACCGACGAACTGATGACCACCTTAAAGTTTTTGTACTATTCACATATCAAATTTAATTTCTTACTGCTGCATTTTATGCATATTTAGCAGAAGCCGGAGCACTTTTAGATAACAATATTGTATATGTAAATTATCTCGTATACAAGATACGTTATGGTGGATTATAGTTATATATATATATATACATATATATATATATATATATATATATATATATTCAACAATTTGCTGGTCAGCATATTGCATACATTTTAATTAAAAAACTACAGCATATTTAAGCAGATGCCTCACTACAGACAACAATGTAATGAAGTCAGTAGCTAAAAACTCTGTCAAGATTTTTTTATTGGTCTGCAAATAGAGAAAAACTAAATGACAGCTAAAGTCAATGTTAATAAAAAGAACTAGAGCTGTTTTTTAATCAACAACAGAAGTCAGCAGTCGACCAACGGGCTACGGACCAACTTTGACTTGCAAATCATTACAGACGTAACTCAAACAATTAGTGGCAGCTGCCAACAAACTGCAAATGAAGTAGGAAAGCGAGGGGCGGCGGGTGCGAAAAATCAGAGAATGAAAAGCGGTAAAAATCAAATGAAATGCCAAACGACAATGTGAAAAGCAGCATCATCAAAGCAAAGTCCAGCATCAGTAGTAGACAGAATATGGAGAGAGGGAGTCGTGGGATGGGGGGAGCGGGAGAGCCGACCAACTGTGGTTGCCAATCAATCGATCTGCTGTTGCAATTTATTTGTTTGCGCCAAACAAGTCAGCTACTTGCCGAGCTTGACTGTCAAATGCAAATGTCAATGTCATTAAAGTACCACAGAGAATTTAATAAGCTGTTCGCCTCTTGGCAGTTGCCCGTTGCCCCCGTTGGCCCCGTTGGCCCCTGTTGGCCACGCTAAAGATGTAATTAAATGCGTAAGGCAAACAAAACACTTGCCAAGTCTTAATTAACAAATAGAAAGGCAAAGTCAAAACCTTGGCCAGACACAAGACTGGTCTACAGCAACTCTATAGAATGCGCCTACCCCAGAGCAGAGTGAATGAACGCTGAAGCCGGCGCCGAGCCGCCCACTCGGTAGGCCCGCCAGTCAGTCAGCCACTTTCTATACGTGCAATGTTTTGAAAGCCAAAAGCAAAAAAAAATATAAAAAAATGGAATAAAAAAATATACAAAACGAGCGCAATAAATGCAGTCTCCGTCGCAACTTGTTTTTTTTTTACAGTGCCGCCCGCTGAGTTGGTATTGCCTACATAGGCCACACACACACCATACGCGATGCATGCGCCGTAATCGGTGCAGTGCAGCAGAGCCCGTTTTCAACAAGTTCAATTACCTTCCGTTTGATGGCAACGGAAATCCGTCCAATGTCCATGAAATTTGAGGAGTCGGATTGCCAGCTGCGGAGCATTTCAGACTCACAGCTGGTCCCGGCTGCAGCGTTTGCTCAATGAAGCTATATAGAAGCACGGGTGGAGCATCTGAAAGGACAAAGTGGTTGCGGATATACATATAAATATTTTAGCTGCAATTACTTGGCGTGTCCTTTATTTTTTATTTTCTCTTCTTTCTTTTTTTGGTCAATGCTACTTACCGCCCAACTGCAGCTCTGCAGTGGCCTGAAATGTATCGCCCTCGGGCCGCCGCACCACACACTGATACATGCCGCGATTCTCACGACTCACGCGCGGCACCACCAACGTATCCTCGATGCGACCGGATGAGGGCAGTTGCCGACCGTCCTTGTACCACAGGATATTCTGCATGCCCACGGGGCTGCCATTGCTGGTCACTAGACATCGAAATTCGGCTGTGCCGCCCATATGCACGCTGAGCACATTTGGCGAGATTTCCACCTGGATGGGTGTGGCCACCGTGAGTCGCAATTCGGCACTGGCCTCGCCACCCACATTGCTAGCAGTACACTTGTAGACGCCGGAATCTTCGCCAGTCACAGCCTCAATGGCCAGTATCGGACCAAGCAGTCGCACCCGTGGACCACTTAGAACAGGCAACGGGCCACCACCATTTTGGGTGTACCAGCTGAAAAAAAAGTATTTTATATTTTGTTAATTTAAGCATACGATTAAAAATGCAATTATTTGGTTGCATATATTCATAAATGTCTCCTATTTAAGACTAAAGCTCAAAAGAAAAAAATTATTAATAATAATGGAAATTATATAATAATTGTCATTCCCTTTACCAGTTAAAAGCTATATCTCGACTATCATTTGAAATAATTTGAGAGAAATAAAATATTTCCATAGCATAAATCAGTTCAAGGTCCAACTGTTTTAGTTTGGATTAGAGAACCATTTACACATCCAGGCCACTCCTACTCCCACTGCTTATGGGCTTTATCTATGCTCGCTTTGTTCAATGTTGCATTAATCCCCACAGTTGCCTCATTTGCCAATGTCTCCGTCCGCCTTTCCGTCTGCCAGGCAGACTACTCTCAGCTTTATTAATTATGAAATGGCAACAGATTTTTTTGTATTTGCTGCTCAGCTGCTCTATCCATCTATATGGCATTTGTCTGGCTTCCCTCATAGATTCTTTTGTTTCGCGTTTACAGTCTGGTATTGCAACTCTGATATCTACACCCGCTGCCATCCCGCTACACTGTCAAAGTTTTTTTATTACTTGTCTGCTTATCAAAGCTTAATTATGTGTGCACACACATGTGCTACACCTACCCACGAAGGGATGCCTGCCTCCCTGCCAGCTTAACGACTATACACATCATTACCTATGCCATTGTCTTTAATGCCTGTGTTCGCTTACAATACACACACATTACACATACGCACCGTGATCGACACCAGAGCATCATCTAGCGGGAGACTTAGTAGTCGCACTTTAAATTGGTCAACGGACTAAGTTCATATTTTATGAAGTGCTTAATAGTGGGCAACAATCTCATATTACACAATTAATGGAGTAGCCACACCGGCAGAATCCTATTTGGAGAATTGGCAACCCTAAATATGCATATATGCTTGTGTGTGTGTGATGATGTGTATGTGTTCCAATTAACACAGCAGCTACGAACCCAGTACTGTCCCCGTCAAAAGTTTCACATGTTATGTTTCTATGTGGCTGTGAGTGTAATCGATATCATTCCCTACACACAGCACCCGACACCCCGCACCATACTACGTCTATCGTACCCACCTGTATTCGGGTGAAGGGCAACCCTGTGCCACGCACAACAGCACCGCACCCTCATCCTGGGAGACCTGTACATGAGATGTGTGCTCCACAACGCTCGGCGATATGATGCCGCGATGTGCTGTATGAGTAGAGATTGACATTGGTTAGTGTTGCTGTATGTGTGTGTGTGTGTGGACAAGTAAGTGTGTGTGTCTTAGCAGTCAGTTTATGTGATTGGGTCACTCACAGTTAATACGCAATCGTGTTGGAGAGCTGACAACAACCTGACGGGTCAGGCGATGCATGCTGCGACAGCGGAAGGACTGCGATTCATCGCTCTCCTGCAGATTGTGAATGAGCAGCTCACCAGTTGGCAGCAAATGGAATTTGCCATCTGTGCAGGAAGAAAGCAAATAGTTATTCCAAAGTCATCCATCATTAAACATTTTTTCGTTGTATAATGCAATTTTCTTTTTGGGAGGGCAAACTTTTAACTTTAGGAAACACTTTAAACACAATTTTCTTAGCATACGCAAGCAAGTAAATAAAGTAAAAATTATTTAAAATAAAATAAAGATTTATTTTAAATAATACTGAGTGGCATTTAGTTATAGTTAGACCTAAATACTTATAAAAATATGATAACCACACAAATAAAACAAAAGCAGTTAAATAATTGTAAGATTTAAATTTACAATTTACATTCACAATAAATGCTTACTTAAATACAGCTTTAATAAATATTTAAGACACTTTTCACCTTGAAGCGTTTACGGATAGATTTTGTACTTATTTGGTTGCAGGGTTAAGGCAAAATGTGAGCGCTTCTCAAATTACCAAAGGACAATGTTAATTATGCATCAAAGCACAGGGCACATTACACACGCACACTCACATGCACACACCCATGCATGAACACACATGTATATATATGTATATATATATATATATATATGTATACATTTATATATATATATATATTTTATATATACATGAGGAAAGCGATGGCAGCTAAGCAGGCAAACATGTGAAGCAAATACTGCAAACAAACAATGCACTTTGTTGGCTTGGTAAGCCGCTACAGGGACAAGGATGCAGTCGAGGGCCGAGGCTGCGACTTCTGCTGGAGCTCCTGCTGCTGCTGCTGCTGCTTCTGCCACGTCAGCAGCAGACATGCAGACAGCAAGGCAGATAGACGTTGCAAGCATATCCCGCGCCCACTGTTACCACTGTTACTTACCGCCTTGCAGTGAGGGATAGATGTAGATAGCGGGTTCATGAACCCACGAGACCACTCGTACCAATTCCTTGACAAACGTGGGCACCACACAACGCAAAATGGCGGTGCAACCGCGCGACGCAGATAATACCTCCACATCCACTTTGTAGGCCTGTGCCACGACTGCCACAAAATAAAAAAAAGACGACAATACAAAAAAAATGTAAAAATACAAATTTATGGCGAAATATAATATGATGCCAAACTGGCTGGCCGGCAAACACTTACCCGCCCGCACTTGCACATCGCGCGACACAATGCGACCCACAGAGTTGCTGGCAATGCAGCGGTAGATCGTATTGTGGATATCCTGGTGATAGGCAGCCGCCGCAAATGGCATCAGGACAAGTGTGCCATTGCGGAGCACTCGACGCACACCATGTATCTCCGTAACCGCCGTGCCATCCGCGTGCACCCAATCGATCGTTGGCTGTGGACTGCCCGAGGCAGAGCAATCCAGCCAGCCGCCGGAGGAATTCGAAAACTCAACGCGACCCGGCGGCTCCATCACAAAGCCGGGGCCACGCAAATGTGTTTCGAAGGGTTCACTAATCGTTGCATCTGAAATAAAGTATGTAAAATATTCATATAAATCCAAATAAAATAAAAATATATTTGCATTTCTTAGCAGATAAAGAAAATATTTCTACAATTAGTCAAAAATAATAATAATATGCACAAATTGCAAATATATATATGAAATGGCTTTTAAGTATGTATATTTGAATTTTATTCTCCAAAAATGCCATCAAATTATTTTAAGCTATAGTTATTTAATAAGCACTTAAATTTTATATATTTCATCTACCAAGCTTTGCATTTAAGCCCATTTCAATGTGCTTAGACCCGCTTTGCAAACAGATTTTGCCTTATCTTAAATTAGAATAACATTTTTGTCTTCGGCATGGAATTCTTTTTTCTACAAATATATATATATATATATATATAAATTTTTGTGTAAATGTGTGCATATATATATTTGTAGGTATATATTTCTCAAATTGACATTTCGCTTCAAATTCTACATGAATGCGCCTGGGCTGTCTGCGCCACCCAAGCGACTGTCCCTGCGGCGCTGTGCAAATCCTTGCAACTCGTTCAAGCCTGGTACTAGCTAGGAGTCTCGTACTTCGACAAAGCGTTCCCCGCTCGCTCGGGCTGCCCCCGCACCGTCAAGTCATTGTGTCTGCAATTAGAGTTGTTTTTGTTCTTTTTGCTTTTGTACATATTTTGTTGTTGTTGTTGTTGTTGCTTCTGTTGTTGTTTTTGTGCCTGGCCAGGCGCTTTTTGTTTTATGCTTGGCATCATGGATTTTTATGTTACTTCTTTCTGGTTTCGTTTTTCTGTTCGTCTCTGGTCCCTGTCCCCGTGCTTGTTTCATTTCGCTTTTCCCCGCTGATTTCATGGCTCCCGCTGTTCGGGGCGGTAAGCAGGACGAGGCCTCTGCCAGGCCATAAAATTATTGCAAGTATGTCTTGAGTACGCTTGGCACTCGGTTCTTTTTTTTTCGGTCAGAAAGGGTATGTTTTACGAGCATGTGCCTCAAAGCGCACTCACATGTATGCGGGTGTATGTATGCCCGTGTGTGTGTGTGTGTAAGTGTGTGCACATCCACTTGTAGGTTTTTATTCTTTCCTGTGAAAACAAAAAGTCTACGCTCTGAGCGCTACTGTGCGTGTATTCCGTTGTTCCTGGATCTGTATGTTTTTTGTATGTTCCCGGCCCCATATCTTATTCTTTCCCATCCTCATCATCATCATCTTGTTCTTTCAGCACCTCGACTTGGGCTTATGCCTGCGGCTCAACTGATGAATTCAACGTTCACGCGAATTTCTTTTTTCAGCTGCGCAACATTTTCAGTTATGCGGATTTCATCCCTAAGCCATAAAGTATTTTTGGACATTTGGGATTGACTGTGACACACACACAGATTCGGCTTTAATTTCAGTTCGGCTTGTAAAGTTGACCTTAAGAGGTCAACTTTTCAAAATACTTTCCATTCAATTATTCAGTAATTTATACGAAAGTATTTTTGTTGGGCTAAAATTAAGTTTTCAAGTTAGTCCTAAAAATAAGGTGTAAGCCAAACGGCTTCAGAAATGTTGCCAGTTAAACCGGTTGTCAAACTGCCTGCCACCAGTTCGTTGCACTCCCTCAGCTGCACAGTCAGCAAATGCAGACGCGATTGCCGCCTTCCTCCTTCGCTCCTCCGGCAGCGCTTTGCTTCGCATTTCCGCTCGTTTTCTGTAGCACATTTCTGCTGGGTTTCATTTGAAATGTGTGTTTCTCATCCACTTGCGAATTGAGGGGTTGCTTTGCGTCTCAGACGTTTTTTGGATTATGCCCTTTTGGAATTTTTTTTGAATTATTTCTTTGGCTTTTGGGAGAGTGAATGTTTTGAGTGCCGTTGTCTGACTTCGCACGTGAGCAACTTTGTATTTATGATGCTACAGACATAATATCTATAATGGCCAGGTCATAAAAGCCGGCTTACTCTGCTCACCTCCATATAGCTGATGGCTCGAAAACTAACACAATCTAAGTTTCCTAATTTGCATTAAAGCTAAACAACAAAACACTTTAAAAGAATCTCGAAGCATCGGAAGTTCTCGGATAAAATGGGGCCATGCCGGAAATGATGATCCGTCTCTTATGCGCAGTCAACCCGAAAACAGAAAATTCAATTTTTTGTTGTGCTAAGCAAGACAAACATCAACACACGCACTTACACACGCCTACAAACTTAGAGAAATGCGTATGCCAAGTCAATATTGTGTAGGCCAAAAATTGAAGTAACTCAAGCGTGCTCAGGCCAACGCGCAATACGCAAGAACAATATAAAAAAAATACGGAAACAGTAATAATAATTGTAAATAACTTTATATTTTTTAAATTTCTATGTTGAACAAACAAACTAGGGGGCAAAAATAAGCTGGCCATGTGGCCGACCCACCAAGGGCAAACCCAAAAAAATGGAAGCAAACCCATCGAAAAGGCAACAGGATATTAAAAGGTTTCTTGCGCAAATTAATTTTTAAAAATAAATATATATATATATAAGCCACGATTAAAGTAGGTACGATGCCAGACAAAAATTTAAACGAATATAAACATTTTTCATTTGTGTTAAGATATGCTTAAATATGTTTTAAAAAGAAAAAAAAAAGGATTTTAAAAAGGTGTTTCAATATAAATGGAAAACAATTGGGATTAAAATTATTATTAATTTGGGCTAAGCCCATTTTTCATATAAAATTACACAGCTGGGCTCGCTAAGACCCCTGCCAAGAGACACATTTGACTGGAAGTTGGCCACGCACTCCATTAATCCTGCAACAAATTGAAGCATTTGCCACATAGGATTTAAAACACAATCAATCAAAGAGCGCAACAGCCCAATCTGAAGCCAACAAAAGTATTTTATAATTTGTTTGTGAAAACAGCGAGGGAAATTCGCTTCTAGGTTTGGGTTAATCGAATTTCTGTTGTTCTTGGTGCTGATTTCATGCGGCGCATAATATTTTATGTTTATTTTTAACCGCTTTGAAAATGAAATAACAACGTTAAAAATGTGAAAGCCCTTTAGACGTTGAGCAACAAATTCATTTGCATATTTTTCATTTGCCTAAACCTCAGCTTGGGTGCGAAAAACTTTCAATGTATATGTATATATTCCTGGGTATGAAATATCTATATGGCATTTTAGTCATTTATTCCGGGGCAAAAGTATGTGCGTCAGTTGTTATTGCCATAGCCATCATAAAATGCAAGCAGCCAGCTAGGCAATGAAAATTGGAAAATATCAAATTTCCAAAAAGGCTCTTTCATATTTATGTATATGTCTGCGTGTGTCTCTTTATGTGAAGAGTTCGATGGGCCTGTCACATCGATCGAGTGCTCTGACTCTGTTTTTGACACATTTCTGTAGTTCTGATAACAACCCACATTTTGTAGCATAAATTGACGCCTTGGCAATTTCACATTATGTATACGTATTATGGGTGTTTGCTGGCTTAGTTTTGTTATTATGACCGTTATTATCATTTGCACTTAGAAAATGCCTAGCTGTAAATTATATCAACAGATCCCATAAGGCATTTGTATTCATATATACAATTATGTCTTTCTGTGGGCGTAAGTTTATACAAAAATGGTAGGACGAGGTGACACGAAACTGCATCCTAACAAAGGCTCTTTAATAGCTTTCTGATAGCTTTCGAAACTAAGTTTGATTTAAAAATAGCTTGTGTTTAATATTTATTTTATGTTATGTTTAGTTTAAGGGTCTCCCAATAAGTATGCTACACTAAAGGTGGCTATCCCTAATGCCGAAAATACACATGACAAGCTTATAAGTTTGCCGAGTTTTACTATTCATCATAAAACTCGTAAAATCCCCTAAAACCCTTATGAGCTTCAGCGCCTCTTAGCATAATAAGTTTTTGAGGGCGTGAAAAAGGAAATCTGACTACATCTTTTGATGGGAATACCAAAACATACTCCCACACACACACCCACACACCGACACACCCGTACACTTGCACATGAATGTAACCAAAAAAAATCTAAACGTACTTTTCGGCGCGTGCCTAAGTAAAGCCGGTGGCAAGGCTTATTTTGCATGAGGCAGATCGAGAAAGAGCGAGTGGAGTGAGGGAGTGAGTAAGGAAAACAAGTTGCACCTACCAAACCTGAGCAGCAAACAAAACACAAAAAGGCGGCTACTAATCCACATGCTTTCCGGATTTCTGTTTTGATTTCTTGATTGGAGTTTTGGTTTGGTTTGTTTTGATATTGTTAGGTTTGGCGAAAGTTGCCTTTTGGGTTAATGCACTTAATTATTGAGCAATTTTGATTTGAATTTAGTTGCACTACATTTAAGACACTTGCTTGCAATTTTATATGTTTGGCACAGTTTTTGATGTAATTAATTGCTAGCTTTAATTGTGATTATTTTGTTATGTGTTTTGATTTGATATACGGCACACTCCAGGCATAAACGCGCCCACAAACACTCTTGCACAGCACTTCCGTCCCGGCAACTGCACGCGTGCAAGGATTTCGCTTTACTGGGATGCCTGCTCCGACAGCGAGGCTGTCAAGCTCTTCGATTCTATGATTCTGTGATTGTGTACTCTCTTTAGTGTGCTCTTCGGTGGCGCCTATTCACCACAGCCGCGAAACAACTGACACTTGAACCCGCACTCGAACCGCTCCCACTCACAGCACAGCAGCACTCAGTTACAGTATTCACTTCGCAATCAGTTCCCGCATTTTATCAACCGCCAGAGCCGTGCGTATCCTACGAGCCTCGAAAAGCAACTGACTTGAACACCGCTCGGCTACTGACTTCTGCTGTGGTGTTTTCGCTTGGCGGTGCACCAAACTCGACGCATGCGCCCCATACAATGTTGTCTGTGGTTAGGCACGACAACGAGGCTCACCAGCAGGCGAGGATTTGTTGGGGTCCCAAACAGCTGTGCACAGTGTGTTTTCACTGGGCGGTAAGCCAATCGGCTAGAAATATTGGGCGAAGGCCTTGCTCAATGGGTGAGCGCCCACTTTAATGTTTCAATTATTTGGGATACTTTTTATGATCCCATTTGATGCCACTCGTGAATTAAGGTTTCCTGAGAATACAATATAAAATTAATAAATTATAATAAACAATTACCGAAATCAATTTACAAAAAACTCCATTGTGTGGAGTTTAAATAAAGCTTTTCATAAATCTAGACATGTGCGGACACATTTATGAACTCGTAATATATTTGCACAACTTACTTGGAATTACGCAAACCATTTCACACTTAAGGCAATGCGGCCTGCGCATAAATTTTTCCAGCTTCAGCACAGGATGCGGCTAATGAGCATCATGGGAAATTATGTGTAGTGAGTGAGAAAAAATAGCATAACAAATACCATGCCAAATGTTGCTGGTTGCCAAAAAATGATAATTACTTAGGCTAAAAGCATGCGCCATATAATTTGTTTTTCTATTCCCCACATTCAGCAGGCCAATTGCGGAGCGTGAATGCGTAAAAAGCATCAGAATCAGAGTCCGCATCACAATCGGATGAACAAAAAGAAGGAAACAAAATTACGAAAAAGAAAAAAGGAAAGCCTCAACAACAATGCCGTCTGTCGTTGACACACATTAGGTACGCCAAGGACAACAACCAAACATCGGCCGCAATGGCAACGGCAACGGCAATGGCAACAAAAATAAAACATAAGCCAAAACGTGTTTGTTTGCCAAATTTATTGCCGGACCCGCTCATATTTCCCACAGCGACCAGCATACTACAAGAGCAGCACAACAAATGAATTGGTGTGCGTATACATTTGAGAGTGTAAGTATGTATGTGTGTGTGTGTGTTTGTGTGGCTGTCAGTGAGTGCGTGTCGGTGTTGTTACTAATGACAACGAAGCCGTGTCGCGCATCAACGAACGACACCAGAATGTCATTGACTCATAGAGTTTTCCCTGTATGCGATAACAAACGTTAGAGCACAACCAAACCCAATGCCACGCCCCCCAAAGTCAGTCCACTTACCACTGCAACACTCGTTTGCCTCAGTAGCGTGAGTTTGTTTGTTTGCCAGCTGGTTGGTTGTCTGGTTGGTTGACTGGCCGCGTGTCTGCACGTACCCAACATCAACAACACCAACAAAAAACAACAACAACAAAAAACAACAACGACAACCACAGGCAGTGCCTTTTCTGCCTTAACGTTATGGCCATGATTATGTAGTTGTTGCTGCACTTACTCCATCATCATTAGACATTGTCAGGTGGCACTACATTGCCTTGGCACTTTGGGGCACTCGCCTGTGCAAACGTGCCAAAAACCGAGAGAAACTAATCGAGCTGGCAATCTCTGAAACGCAAACCGAGCCCCAAAAAAGCAGGCAATATCCAGATGCGATGTGTGATCAAATGGTAGCTGGATACAGTGGGTCAAAATGTTTTTATATAACTCTTACGGTATACATAAATAAACAGCAATGTTAGCCAACAGATCACGCTTAAATACCAAATTGTTAACTGCAAATAAACGATAATTTATGGAAAAGCCATTATATATACGTTTTTTGTTTTATTTTTTTGTCAGATTCATATAGCTAACAGTTTGTAGTTTATAATGTGCCTTAACCTGGTTTGCTTATCATGGATTATACTGACACTTTCTACTCGGCAGGTGGTAATGTCATTGTCATTCATTCCAAGAAATATACTTTTATGAATAGACTCTGATGGAAGGCAAAGTTAAAGCTGTTTTTTCTTTTAAAGACATTAAATTCAATTTTTTGATTTTTTATAGCTTCTGCATGTTAAATACATCATTTTTTCGTAAACCTCTGCCTGCTGTCTTAATAGTAAAAGCATTACTGCGATTAATAACTAACCATTTAATATTTGCGGTCATGTGGAAATATTAAATAATAAATACAAAAAGGCAGATTGGCTAATTTTCTCAATTCGTATCATTTCACACCTAATGGAACACGACGAAAGGAAGTATTAAGTATTAACTTGTGCTAATAAATTTAAATCTTAAATATAATTACAATTACTTTTATTAAATATTCAACATATACAAAAATTAAGTAATCGAAATCAAACTCATTCTAAATTACCATCGCAAGCTGACAGTTTACTATGTCACGCATGGTTGGCAAATTTTACATTTTTATCGCACTTACAGTTCAATGCAGAGGAAAGGTAAAGTGCATCGCCGAAAATTTGTAATTGTGATATTTAATATATACATATATAATATATTTATATATTATATATTTTTTTGTTATAGATACGGCGTAGCAAAATGAGGATTGTCTTTGAATCATTGGACACCAATTTTGATTACGATGTTGTAGAATACTTTTACATATTGCCTGACAAAGCAGGTATCTATACTTTTTGAGTGTTAAAAATATCGCCAATATTTTTCAGCGATATAAATATGCATTCCGCAAAGTCTCAGCAATTGTGTACAAGCTAAATCATTTTGATTGCTGTTCGTTTCTCAATAACAAGCAAAGTATTTGCCCAATCCTTGAGTGCTAAAATTGTGAATAACAGCATCAGTGGATGCCCTATTGTGGCGAAGGATTAGTATCAACCTATTAACCATACGTATGAATGTGGCAAATAGCGAATTACTTGTTAAGGAGATTATCATCAGATATAACGTAACATAACCAAAATGAAAAGAAATAAATTTTCTTATAATACATTAATAGGCTTCTTGCAGCTTAAATTATTCAATTTTAAATACGTAAGCTGATTAAAGGCAAAAATATAAAAACAGCTGGTCTACTTTTAAAATATTAAATGCTGATTAAGATACTCAGAGAAGTATACTATCACTACATGAAATCTAATGCAAATTATATATATTTTTATATTATGCAGTTCAAGTTAAATTTGATGCACTATGTACATTTGCCACAGAACACACACACAGTTTGCTTGTTTTAATGGTTTTTCCACATCCGCTGCTGGACACTGAACAGCAAGGATGACTCCTGCTGCCAGCAGCCTGCCAACCCCATTCTATAAATCTACATAACAATTATGATGCTGGTTAGAATTAAAAACAATAACAGCAAAGACTGACTGCAGAAACAACGATAGCTATAGATAAAGCATTATATAGCTATGACTATGGTCCCCATATATCTAACAATGCGTTGGCAACTGGACAAAAAGCAGACTTATCTACACTGCGCGTTGTTGTTGTTGCTGTTGCAGTTGCTGTTGCTGTTGCCTTTGCCGTTAAAATTGTTGTCGTTTTTGTTTTTGGTTGGTGTGGCATTTATACGCCTGTTTGCTCAGCGTTTTGTATGTAGGTCAACATTTGCACGCTGTGTGACTGACGTCAACATGGATGGGCCTGCACATTCCGTGTCCGTTTCCCGTGTTTATGCCGTGTTTGTTGCTGTGCTGCTGTTGCTGCTGCTGCTGTTATTGTTATTGTTATTGTTGTCACTGCACCTCGTCTGGCTGCGCAGCTTTTGTTGCTGTTGTCGTTGCTGTTGTTGTTGTTGTTGTAGGCTTGTCGTTCTGATTATTGCTGCTGTTATGACAAATGCCCACACTGCATGGCGAACTGCGTTTGACCATGCCGCCGCCTATATTGGTTGCAGCTATATACTGCTCTCAGTATGTGTGCAACATGCCTGCATCTATAAATACGCAGTGCTATTGATTTTCATTTTTGTGTGTGTGTTTTCATGGGCTTTGTTGCATTTATTTGCGCTGTCATTGACAGCAGTTGCCACACATTTTTTGCGGCATATTTTTTAGGGCGTTGTCCGTTGAATTTAATTGGAATACATGATTTTTCGCGCGTCAACGCAATAACCATGTGTGTGCGTGTGTGTGCGTGTGTGTTTGTTTGCTTGTGTGTGCGTATCACACACTCTTTAAATTCTTCACCCACCGTGTAGAGCTTTGCCCCATGTTGCTGTGCACTTGAAAAATGCAATCGTCAACGCATTTCGCATGGTTTCCTTCTTCTCTTTTTTTTCTGCATAGGCAACTTTAACTGAATTACGGACTGCATACCCATAATTGCAGGCTTGAGGCTGCGCTTCAGCCCACCAATTTAATGTATATATTTTTTTACATTTTTTTGTTGATTGTTTATTGATTTTTTTATGGCACATGCTTTTAGCATATTTTTAATGACTTTGTATTGCCAGGTTGTTACTTCATTAATATGAATGCCGTACAAATGTTGCATTTTCATTTTTTCATTTTTTTTTTTTATGATTGTGCTCAAGTGGGTCGACACTTGAGCCGAGTTGTCGTTTGGCTAAAGAGATTTCAATAAACTGATAGGCATGAGCTTCTTTTGTGAAGCCTGGCATAAAAGAAATCACATACATCATTACAATATTTATTTGCGCCACTCTTAACCTCCCCCATAAGTACTGGGTTGCCCAAGACAAAGAAATACTGCAGCAACAGCAGCAGCAGGGGCACCAGGAGCACCAGGAGTAGCAGCAGGAGCAACAACGTCAAGTTGTAAGCAGTGAGTTGTAAGTCTTCTGTTCTGGGCAGGAAGAGCATTTGCATGTAACACGTGAGCTCACAAAGGACAAATGACATTGTTTTGGGGCTCGTGGGTCGCTGCCTGCCACACACATTAAAGCAAGAGTGCAAGTGCGTGGTAGGGTTGCTGTTTGGCACAACATACAACATACAAACACGACACCGCCCTATCTCAGCCCTTTGCTGCCCTCGCTGCCCTGGCACCACCACACATGACAGCATACAAATAGACTGGGCGTGGCAACAACGGCGGTGGGTTGGTGGAAGAGGGGTGCGTTGATGCCACTGCATGTCTCAGTGCACAAAACAAATTATGCGAAATGCATTTGGAGCTGGGTAAAGTTTGAGATGTTGCACATTAAATGATTAAAAATTTTTGAAAAACAGTTACCGTTACTCAATGGTTCAATTTATAAATTTCAGTTACAATTGAAGCAGCTGACTCTGATAAACCAGTCAAATTTCTAAATAAACAAATAAATTCCATATTTCTAAAAAGCTCGTCAAGACTAGAAACTTTTTGGCAAATGAAGTTCTTTTTTTTAATATTTGAAAAAGTTTTTATTACTGAATTACTCGTTAGTTTTATTATACCAGTAATCGAGCAAGGACAATTTTAATTTTTTTTAGCGAGTGTAGAGTATTAAAATTGATTGTATTGCAATCATTTTGTGTATATCAAACGGAAATGGCAATGCTAAACAATTTTCCAAGTAGTTTTTAAGCATACTTAGTAGCACTGTAACTCGAAAAGTTGTTGAAACAAAGTTTTCTGTTTCTGACTTTGTTTGATTTGAGTTTTGGGGCGAGCAACAGCTCAGCATGCGGAAATTGTGACGAGAATACTAACATAAATATATAGATATATATATATATATATATACGTTGGTATAGGCAAATAACAAAGAGTTAGTTTCCGCTTTAACCAAAAGACATTCTTTGATCATATGGATCAAGAAAATTGTAAAATGACTACTTTACTTGATGGCGAAGTTCATCAGAGCTATTTCAAAGGATTTTTTGTGTAATTTAAATCTTTAAATTTTAAATTTCCTACTAAATTAAATTCGACTACTAAATAAGTATTTAATAATTACAGCGTTTAGTTAAGCCGATGTTCTGATCCGTAATCTGTTGCGGCTAAAATTTGCTGCCAACCATTGACCAAAATTTTGTTTAAACTAAAAGTCGCTTAGCACGCATTTTTCATTTATACAAATATATCTACACACAGGCTGTATGTGTAAGTTAAGGAACATCAATATAGCTTTGCTTTTTTTGCTTTATCATTTTATTTGCAGGCTTCAGAGAATATAATAATCACGCATTAAGTACCGTTTTCAATTACTGTCCTTATGCTGCATCCTGCCGTGGCGCCCCGTTCTTGTGGCTGCCACTCAAAATGTCGCTCAGCGCTAGACACATAAAAAGCTAATCAACTTATTTATGAACATTTGTGGCGAACAAAAGAAGCGTGCAAAGTTGCGTATTCCGTCCAGTCGGAGAGTAAATAAGGATAACAGCCAAAGAAATATACTTCAGGCCAGACGACAAGCCAAAGATAGCAACCGAAGTGTGAAGTGCAAAGTGAAACAAAGTCTAAGAGCAAAGCTTCCTTATTTTCTTCTCTTTTTTGTAACTGTAACAATATATTACATGAATTGTTAAAAATTAACTGACATAAATTGCTCTAAAGTGCGAAGTAAGCGAAAATTTGAGAACCGTTGAATGGATTTTTGGGAATAGCATATTCAAACTTTAAAACAGATTTTGAAACTTCATACATTTCTGAAAAAGCTTTGGAACCGGTTTCCAGTGTTTTTTTCAAGATGGATTTTTCATATATGTAGGCAGTTATTTCCCTAGCAAACATGCACATGTGACCAAGTTTTGGGTGCCACGAAGCACGACATTGTTTCAGTGGCTACCTCTCGAATAAAATTTATGTTACTGCAATAACATTTCGAGTGCCGGCTACCATGTGCATAGCATAGCTAACGCTGTTTAGTATATCAGCCGTGAAGCGTGTGGGGCATATCAAAATGGCATTGGAATTGCCGGCGACGAAGTTTTTATGGCTTGGCCAAAAGCCTTTTATATTGGCTCCAGGCAAATTTGATGATTTTACTGAGGAAGCTCGTAGAAGTAATGATGGACAGGGGGGGCTTGAGAAAGAGAGAAGGAGAAAAAGAAAAGAAAGATTTACTTTGTGGTATTGGTGGTCATTCGGCACGTTAATTAGTCATAATTACCCACACAGCTTTTGGGCTTTGTCAGCTGCCTTTTGTGCGCAGTCACGCCCCTGATTTATGACCAGCAACGGTCTTAAAGCCCCACAGCTTTGACCTTAGCAAAATGTCGATTGCTCCCCACACACACACACACAATCACACAAGCACATACAAACAAGCAAACCAACACACGCACACACACACAATGTATACTTACACACTGAAAGCTCTCATGCGTGTGCTAAATGATTTGGAATTGATTAGAAGTTGCCCGCAAGAAAAATAAGAGAGAATTCAAAAAAGAAATACAAAAAAAAAACGAACATCAACTGTGGGAAACACAAATAAAAATAAATAAAATATCAAAGCGTGCTGAGATGAAATTTTTATGCCAAGTCGCAGGCAAACTTTATTGAAAGTTCCCGGCGGTCGCAAGAGGCGCAACTGCTTATGGAAAAGGCTTTGTTGGTTCTGATGTGGTTCCTTGGTGATAAGTCTGCCTGGCAGTTCAAGATAATAAGCATCAGCAGCAACAACAACAACAGCAACAACAACAACAACCATAGCAACAGATAAACAACAGTAGCCGAAGCGACGCATTTGGCTGATGGCGTTGAAGTCCTGGCACATATCGGCGGTTTTCACGTCTACTTCTCATCCGGCTGCCAAATAAACTTCCAAAATGCTGGCGCTTCGTCGCCTCTTTTCAATTGCGCTCAGATGCTGACAGACAGTTACAGATACGAGAAATATAAGATAGGATAGTATAGTTAGTAATGCGACATTTTTCTTAATATATCGGGACAAATAGATGTGTGCTTTTATTACATAAAAATAAGTATGCAATGGCTTGCCGAAATGTTGATACAAATTTGCGAGGGTCAATTTAACTAGTATATTTATCTTATCAAAATTGTTTCTTATATAGATATGCTTACTAATTATCTATTTATTACTATCTTACACATGTATGTTTTGTGTTTTTTATATAGATATGCTTACTAATTATCTATCTACTACTATCTTACACAATTATATTTTGGGTGCAGTTTTGCTTTGAAATTGTCAAATTGTAGCAATAATTAGTAGTTTATTTTATATTTTAAGCATTATCAATTCCAAAATAAAAAAACTCAGTTAGAAAAGTAATCGATAAACTATAAGATTCATAGAATTAGTCCATTTTCCTATTGCGAAAATAAAATAAATACATCTGTTTACACATAACTATTCTGACTACTCTCGCTTGTTACACATTTTTAGAAAATCCCCCAATCTTTTTGTTTACAATACATATCACTTGTCGCCCTATTGTGAGACCCTTCTTTAGCTTCTATTAGTTTTATTGCTACCATTTGTTGAGGATTTCTTAGCAATTTTGTTAACATGATGTTTTCATTGATATTGTTGTTTTTTTTTTTCTGTTGCTGAGGCAGTAATGTGTTTGCTTGCTATTATTGCTGATGAAAATATATTCAATTTATTATGTTCTATATAGAGACACTTATTTTCTGTTGACATAATGATACGCATGAAGCTTGAAGCATCCCCAAAATGTCTTGTGAAAAATGCGACGATATTTTCCTAGCACTGTTGACAGGGAAGCTAAATTCGCATATGTATCAGTGTGTGTGTGTGTGCGTTGTAGGAGGGGAGCTGCTAATATAATATATGTGTGTGTAATGAATCTATTATTAAATTGTACTGCTTATGACAACAACAACAACAACGATAAAGTTGACAGCACAAACAAACAACAGCAACGCCGATGTCACAGGGATCGTGAATGTCAACGTCTTCTCTCCTCTGCTCTTATCTCCTCTCCTCTGCTCTCCTCTGCTATAAGTTAAAGTATCAATCAAAGGCAGACATCGTCGGGTGTTCTCTTGGAAATTTATGAAGGTTCTTAATGCCAAAGGCCATGAATGTTGTCGCATGGGTCGCAGAAAATCAACAACAACAGCAAAATAAATATTTTGTTCTCATTTTTTTCATTCTGCTTTCTAGAGATGTTAATTTTTATTTTTTTTGTGGTTTTGGGAAATCTGTTTCTGCTTATTTTCGACAATTCTCAATCTGAACAGTGATTTTCGCTGACCTAGTGAATGCTTTGAGTTGAAAGCGTATTTAGGACTGTGGTCTTTTTTATGGTATCTGAACTTTGAGCCCTGCCCTGATAATCACTGTCGCCTTTCAAAGCTCTCATTAGCAAAACGCTCAAAACTCTTTGGCCAACTTTTGACTTCATTATGTCGCGTTTCCACAGTCCACCACCCGCTGTCAAATCGCACTCTTTGCCCTCCTAACCACGGTCGCACTGTCGCCACAAAATTGTGCAATGTTTCCGCTACTGCTTTTGGCGCACATCCGTTGCCGCCATCCTGATCCTGTTCTTCCTGCTGCCCATACTCTGTGGTTATTCGCCATTTCATTTTATTTTGCACATTTTATTATGCCTGCCGCTTGCGACGCAGCTCATACATTTTTTATTATTATGTCTGCTTATCAGCATGTGGCAAATATACTCCAGGACCACCGCCTGTGCCACTGCCAAAGGCTCTTTCTGCTGGATGCAGCACCGAGTGGCGGCAAGTTGAGCCAAACCATGCGTTGAAATGTGCGCTTAGAGCCGCTCGTTTTGGCGTGTCGCTTTACAGTTCGCTGATTGTTTGAATGATGACGACGTCAGCAGCGTGTAAAGCCTATAAAGCTGCGCTTTGATGCTAACTGGCATTGAATTGTTACGCCCAGTTTAACATCTGTTAAATTATAGCTTCAACATGTAATATTTGAAATGCAACTTTTACAAGAATTTCTACAGAATCTCAAACATGTCGCGCATTAATAAAACAATTTAATTATTAATATATAATTAATTGAAATTGCATATTAATAATTGAATTTGTTTTCCTTTAATGCGTTGTTTAATATAATTGTGAAATGTATAAAAATCTCATTTTTTATACATAATCCATATGTATTTTTGTTGAGTAATGGTTCAATATTTTACAACTTTCACAGCTTTTAATATCCGGTCGGCCTAAAAGTGTGCAACAACTTTGAGAACAACAACAACAACAACAACTGCAGCAGCGCAAAGCCAGCGGCCATTGACTGCGACGGCAAATGCGGCCGCGACCGCGCCATTGTCATTCGCTGGGTGAATGTCAGAGACGCGGGCCGCAAACAAACTGCCGGCGCCAGCAGCAACAGTAGAAACAAAAAACCGCAAAAAATACACACACACACACAAGCCCAGCTGGCGAGTGTGAGCGGCCAAACAGCAAATAACAAAAAGCACACGGCAAAACACTCAACCAGCAGCCAGAAAAACAACAACAACAGCAACAAAAACAACACGAGAAGCAACAGCAGCCGTCAGGCAGCAGCAGCGGGCAAAGTAATTTTAATTAAAACTTATGGCAACGTCTGCGAGTGAGTAAAACACGGCGAAACGAGTTGATAAAAGCGCGCACAAATACACAGTAACAAACAAATACAAATACAAAAATATATGAATACAAATACGCTAAAGCTCACCTATACAGGCGCACTGCAGCTCACACACATACACACACATACACAGTCGTATGGAAGCTCAAGGCCCCCGTTGCCTTAAACGAGGTAATTAAAAAAGCGTAAGCACCTCCATTCCTAGCCAACTACACCGATTCAACGAACCCAATCCTTCCACCCACTCTATCGTGCCCAGTCCCTCTCTCTCTCTCTCTATCTCTCTCGCTCTCTGATTCTGTGTAATTTCCATTTTATTTTATGCTCGCGTTTTTTGTTTCTGCTGCACTCCTTATTTCCCCCTATTTACCTTTTGTTGCTTTTTTTGTTTTTTGTTTTCTCTTTTTGTTTGTTTGCCTTTAAGCCGGCGCCGTAATCTGATATTACGTATACGACGTGGGCACCAGATATTTAATAGAAATTCAAAGTTTTTAAGCTTGGCAGCCAATAAAAACAAAAATGTATTTTTAGTTCGTTTTCCTTTATTTTTTAACAGATAGTTAAGCTGTCAGGTGTGCTGCAGTGCAGCAATAAAATCGGATGGTTATTGTTTATCAGCTTCGTTCGTCTGCATAAAATCAGCTTCCAGCAAATGTAAAATATATGAGTTTTACCTAATTACATGTTGTTAATATGCATGAGTTGATTACAAATGCAGAAAGTTAAAAGGGAAAATTGTTCTCAGTTCATTATGAATGATTGAGTTGAAAATGCATAAACTATTGTTGAAACTATATGTTAGCTTTAGGAAATATTGTAGTTAATCAATTTCAAAATCAGCAAAATAACATATATAACAATTTATATGTGTGGCTCACAGACGAAACATCACACTTTAAAATAATTGAATTCATTTGGGATACAGAGAACTACTTGTGATTAAGGACGCTTAATTACTTATGCAACTGTTTAATTAGGAACAGCTATTTGCGATTTGAATAGTAAATCCATTAACATCAATTGCACCATTATGTGACCCCATCTTTATACAACTTTCTTTGATAATCCGTAAATGAACCTTTCATCAGAATTAGTGTTCACCTGTACTAATTACAAGCTCTTGTAAGGTTTTACTTGTCGGACGGCACCTTTCTGCTCCAGTCCTATTTTGTGCCAGATTTTGTTTATATGCGTCTTGCACATTATATACTTACTGCAGTTAAATGAGTGTTATTGCCCCCTTCTACTCGAATGAGTGCAGAGGCAAAATGAAGCCAAAAGCTGTTAAAGCCGGCTGCTTGATTTACCATTCACTGCTATTTTATAGTGCCTCAATGACTGAAACTAAAACTAGAGCTGAAACTGAAGCTGTAGCTGTAGCTGTAGCTCTAGATGGGCACTGGCAGCTACTTGCTTCTGACTGACTTGACTTTTGCTGCTGCTGCAACTGCTGTTGCCGCTCGCAAAGCTACCCTCAGCCCACAATTTACTCGCCTGACTGCGCGGCTTTGTGTGTTCCGGACTCGGACTCGAACTCCAACTCCAGCTCGGATTCTGGATCCTCTGGTGGAGCAGTGCAATTTACGCTCAAGTAGCACGCAGTAAGCAGTCAGTATTAGAGCCGAAGCTATAAGCTGCATTTTCTGATTTCGCATTTGCCAGCTGTAAAGAGGCAATCCGTGCAGAAATTATGTTTAACTTTATTTTCAAAGCGAGTTCCAGAAGCAAATAAAAAATATAACACAACAAAAAAGAAAACCATAGTCGAGAATCATCGAATTAAAGATGCTCTGTAAATAGGTAAATAAAAAATCAAAAAGAAACTAGAAAGAAAGGAAATATACGAAGAACCAACACTTATCTTCTCATATATATATATATATATATATATATATATATATATATGTTGACAACTTTCTAAAGCGTATTGTCACCAATTTTATGATTACAGGCTGCACAACCACAGCTGGGCTAACTTGGCTTCACATGCCCCGATAAAAATGTAATTAACATTTAATTTGCACAAACTTGCGCCAACCGCATATGGCTTAAAGGCGTAGGGCCAACACAAGCTAATCCAAACACAAGCTTGGCTGGAAAGTTGTACAGAAGTTTTTTACTGGTGACAATCACATGCGATGCTGCTGATGCTGCTGCTGCAGTACTATATGCATTATAGCATTATAACATTGCAGTTGGCCAAAAAACAGAAATTGCTTATGTATGCAGCACAGCAGCAATGGCTATGAAATCCGTGCCAAGCAACTGCAGCCGTAGTCTGGGCTGCACCAGTCACCAGTCTCAGTGAATCCTTGCACGTAGCGGAAGCAATGATCTGGCAAATTTTAGTTTTACTTGTAGTAGTTGCTGCAAAAAGTTTCTCTTGCTCTCACACTAAATAGCGTTAGCAGCAGCAGCAACAGCAGTTGCAGTTGCAGTTGCTGTTGCTGTTGCTGTTGATGAAGATAAGCGGGCGCAGGGAGGCGGCATTGAGGTTTGTTACCTGGAGACTGCCAGTGTTGTTGACGTGCTTAGGTGTTGGCTTATGATTGCGCTTTCAGCAGCATCAACAGCTGCTGCTGCTTCAACTTCTCCGCTTCCTTTGGCCGCAAGGCAGGATGCAGCGACAAAAACTGCAAGTAAGTTGCTTAAATTACAGCAAATTTGAGATGCTACACTGAGCTCACTTACCTCGAGGGCATTCTGTATTTATGTGTGTGTGTGTGTGTGTGTGTGTGTATTGTTTGTGTGTGAGTTTGTGAACTCCATCAGTTTGCTGAATACTTTAAAGTGCAACGTTGAGCTAACAAGTTCCGTCAATCTGACAAACTAGCTTGACGCTTTCTAAGTGACCAACTTGTTTGCACATCTGAGCAGTTTTTAAATAAAACTTAAAAAAAAAGAGACAATTGAGACACGACCACTTCTAAAGTGTTAAACTTAGATGCTTGTAAAGAGGTCTGAAACTGTTTTAGTTATTCGAATATAGTCAACATTATTTTAATATTATTTAAGAAAGATTTTTACAAACTATTATTGCTTATGAAGTGTTGAAATATTTTGTAATTGCTATCAAGCTTAGACTGTCATTAATTTAAACTGTCATTTCTTGCAGTGCACAGAAATCCCAATCAGACACAGACATGCACAGAGTCATAACCTCTGCAACGCCCGCTACAACATCACGGCCACAACTTATAGTTACTTTATACATGTGTATGTGTGTAAATTTGCAAGATTTTATATTCATAGCATAATCCTTGGTTACAAAATAGAAAAGTTTTCGTGGCCCAACTGAGAAAAGACGGTTGGGCAGGGGAGTTGGGAAGGGTAGTTGAACACCAGACAGTGCACGCAGGATGCAATTTTCAATTTGTTGGTAATTTTATTTTATATTCCACAATCTAAGTCAAGTCAAGTTTACCGAAAAACGTTTTACCGTGCAAATGATTTTCACTCTGCCCTGGCCAGGACGAGGCAACTTGTCGTTGCCTGAACAAGTTGTAACTGTGCAATGAAGCAATGTGCCAAGGGGTAAGCGGATGTACGACTGAGTGAAGGGTGCAACAAGCCAAAGCAAAGGACAAAGTTTCATCTTCGTTTCTGCGGCATTCGCCTCATTGTCATTTCCATTTCCCATTTTGCGCACTAAGTCACTCAGCCAGGTGAAGTTGAATCAAATACTGAGGCGAATGCGAATGTGAATGTGAATGGGATTTTGAATTTGAATGCGAGGAGCAGCTAAATTTGATTCATAAAACAACCAGGAACAACCAGTCATCTTGCACATGCCGTGCACTTGGGAACAGTTGCCAGCCGCTCTGGACGGGCTAATGAGTTTTTTGTGTAAGATAAAGTTTTTGGGCAAGACGGGGGTGCTTTCGGTGGGGGCAAAGAACAACAAAATTACCCCAGCAACGTAGATGAGTTCAAGTTAAATGTTAAAAATATTCAACGCAGTGCGACAGTGAGTTAGTTGTAGACAGAGCTACAGCTGAATCCAAAAAGTCAGTGTCTCTCTGCCTACCAAATACACACACAAACACAAATGTGCACAACATACACATTTGTCGCAATTTACGTGCGCCGCCTTTTTGACTTGCCCCCCAGCAATTTGGCCAGAACCCGCATCTCTCATCTGACGCTGGTATATTTAATCAGTTGTAAGATTTGAGTTTCATGCGGAAATATTTAATTTGGATTTTAAATGCGTGCCTTGGCGTAATGCGAGACCAGTCAAGCGACCCTTGAGGCACATACTCCTATTCTTGCCGCAGCTGCGTGGCATGTCATCAGCCGGGAAAACGAGACAAATGTGGCACACGGCGCAACGGAAAAGCCAAGAGAAACTTTTCATAGTCGTCTGCCTGCGTCAGGCCAGTCCTGTCCTAGGACCCACCTCTCCACACACACTGCGGCTTGTCATCTCAACTTCAGGTGCCGCTGACTGGATAGATGACAAAGTTTGAGAGCTGATGTCGTAATTGTGATTGCTCAGATGTCTCTTCGCATTGGTTCACATATTGTTGGTAATGTTTTGCCAACAATAGTTAATCGATTGTAAAATTGATTTATTTTAACGCGATTATAAATATATTTTAAAAATCTGTTGACTGTTTTCTGTTTAATGCTTAAAGTTTTTTTTTTTGTTACCTTGACTCCTCAAAATGATCTGATTTATTATGCTCTCTTCATAATTTTACTTTCATCTTAACCTTACTCTTAAACTCAGACCTTATTGTCTCGTCTTAAACTGTAATATATCTTTATCTATATCTCTTGACAACACCCCTTTAAAACAAGCTAACTATTTTGATGCATACAAGCAACTTAAGTAGCTCAAAATCTTTTCAGCAATGTAGACTTGGCTCTATAGAACTCAAGAGATACTTTGCTTACAGAACGCACATTTAATTTGCTACGTAATTACATAATTAATAAGACATACACACGCACACGATACAAAGTGCAAAGGTAAACACGAGCGCTGCTGGGCTTGAGTGATGGTGGCGTATGCGCAATATTGACAGCGACAAAGATTTACAGACCAAAATTGAACTTTGACTTGAACACACGCACAGTAACGGGTAGAGCAGCCATTTGCCCGTACAGTCTGTACAGTAACAACAACAATCAAGAAGCTCTGGCAGGTAATGCTTACATTTGATTACAATGTCATTGAGTAATTAATGTGTCCTTGTCAATAAAAATGCCAGCAGGCATACGCATTGCTGCCAGTCACAAGTTACAGTGGCAGCAACAACTACTCTCTATCAGCAATAACAACAAGCATGCCATGTTGGTATGTACATGAAACTAAAATCCTTTGTTTGCCTTGCCTTAATTAATCTCATCAGTCAGCCCAGGTGGTCGTCCTTTTGACCGGATGTTACTGAGTCTTCTTGTTGTTCAGGTGTCGGCCAGAGCCCTTGAGCATTGTTCAGTTTCTGCTGCTGCTGCTGTTGGTCGCCTCAGGAAATTGTATTTCTAATTAATGAGCATAAAAAGCAATTTTCGAAAATTTACTTCGCATACGGATTCTGTAGTTTTCAACCGCCCCAAAACAATTATGCGTCGAAAATTAACAAAAGCATTCGGAGTACCATTCAACGTATAAAAATGATAAAGCCGAAAGCATTGCAATCAAAATAATGGCCGTAGTTTTGTGGCAGTCGTAAAAGCAATTCAAATTATAATTAAGACTCAAGCGCCCCCAGCAAAAGCAATTAAAAATCACAACAAAAATTTCGATAGCACATCGAAAATAGTTTCGCCAATGCGGCGACAGGATATTAGCCAAAAGTTGAAGCAAATTGACTTTGTCTGTCAGCTATACACAATTTGATAATACTGGATAGTTAGTATACAAACTTATATATATATATACGCTGGTGTATATGTATGTGTGCCCTTACGTATCTAGTTGGGTTATACAAACCTGAGCATTATTGAAATCGACCAACAAATATGTCTGGTTGACAAACAGAAACTGAAAGCCACATAGATCAATAGGATACCTATCTTGGTAAGATTAAATTTTCAGTTTTGAAAAATATTTATAATCGGATAAGTTTTCTAGCGCTTAAATATTCATTCACAATTCACAATATTCATTCGAATTTTCAGTTTGTTCGTTTGATCGAATCAATTATGGCCAATTAAATCTGATTTCTGTGGATTTTAAGTTTAATTTCCGCTATGTGGCCTATTTGCTATTCGACATTAGCTCCAAACAAAATGGCCGCCACTTTAGCAGGTGTGTGTGTGTGCTTGGGCAGACAAAACGGAAATTAATTTCATCTTTATTTATTTTTATGAAATATCAGTTTGATGAGTACAAAATTTTGCATTTAATGGCTCAATTGGCTGAGCCGAGTTCAGTGAACTGGGCCACTCGATAAGTATATTATTATAATAAGGCTGCCATAATGAACAGGCGGCAAAAGCTTAAGAGCACACATAAAAGTGGCCGTCAGAGCAAGGCAGAAATGGAAAGAGTCTGGGCAAAGTTTCTGATATGTTTTGCAAACAAAATGCCAATGGCCAATTGACAGCAGCAGCAGCAACAACAACAGCAGCAACACACAGAGGTCCTGCACACTGCCAGGACCAAAAACACAGATAGAAGTACAAACAGAGCGAAGTGGCTGAGAAGGGTGAAATGATGGTTCGCATCTGTGCTGTACATCATGAACAGATATACATATATATATATATATATATATATATAAATATACATACACACAATTCATTTGTGTTGCGGGCTACAATTCTGTAAGACCCTTGGCCAAAACAAAAACTAATACAATAATATGCAGCACAATTCTCAAAGCCACTCCGTGTTGTTTTCTCTTCCTCTTGTCTTCGTTTTTATCCTTGGTCTCTCTCTCTGCCTCTGCCTCTGCCTCTCCCTCTGCCACTGTCTTTGTCTCCATCTCGGTGTGTAACTAGTTCCATCTCGGTCTGTCCGACTCTGCAACTTTCACTGTATAGCATACATTAAGGCGTGTTGAAGCGCATTGAATTGTGTATTGGGATTTGTTTACAATGCTGCAAAAAGTTTTTACGTTCGCTTAGCCAAAGGCACATCGACTCCCAAGTTTCTTAAGCAATTGTCCAGGACCATCAGCAACAGGACGACAACAACAAAATCAGCTTTACTTCAGCGAACCTTTTGGCATTTATTAGATGCACAACTCGTTACCGTCGACTTGCCGCGGCGCCCCTCACCGAAATGCGGTTGTCTTTGCCACTCGGTTTTTAATTTATTTAAACGAACTTTCAAGCTGTATACTTAAGCAGTCTTTGAATATGTATATCTCGTTAACTTTACTTTATAACATGGCAACAGGTTGGCATTTTGGCTTCTTAGCATAACTATATTCCTAGAATGTTTTGTATTTGAATGTAATTTATTTATATTTTTCAACATGCTTACGATAATTTACCCGAATCTGCTCCATCTAAGTAATACTTCATTAATGTCCATTTAATTTTTCCTATTGATATAGAACTCCGATCTCTGCCTTGTCTCGCTGGAACCATGTACATATTGCATTGCTTAATCCGACACACACTAAAAATCAATTTAGATGACACGATAAAAAAAAATTACCATGAAAAATATGCCACAATAAAAAGCTGGCTTTCCGTTGTCCGGTCTCTCTATATATATTTGCATGTAAATGTCAGATATATATATACATAGGTATAACTGTGAATGTGTTGGGATGCGTTACATTTTAAATGAATTGTAATCGCATTTGTTTGCAGAGAACGCAGCGGCAAAGAGGAAATTATATAAATAAATGTTATTTACTAAAAATGGGAATTAAAACGATATATGTTGCGTTTTATATGTAGTTTGTGTACATAGTACATATAAGCTGTTACTATGCAGCTGTCACAAAATGCAATTTTAGCCATAGTTTCTTCATATGATTTTTTGTTTTTTTTTTTATTTTGTGTGGGTGTGCGGAGGCATGTGGGTCAATAAAAATGTCAACGCCAGCACAAATTCATCGTTTTAAATTATACATGAGCCCGTATATATATCCACAATGAGTCCACTTTTAATTTAGTTTTTGCCAAACGACAGTTTCAATATTTTATAATTTGTGCAAAGTGTACATATTTTAAATTTTAATTTAATTTTTTGCAGCTTATCTTTTTCATATTAATTGCACCCTAACCGAACAACAATCGTTTTTGTAAAGTTTTTATATCCCACACTTGGCTTTGGGTTTTAATTATGCTGACAACCCCTGGGCAATGCCTCCTTTAGCCGCAGTTGAGGTGCCCCCCACAAAAATGTAGCTCATGAACTGCGGCTCATTGTTTAAACTTTCAAGTTGGCGACAATAAACGTTGAAACTTTTAGTTTTATTGCAAAAGTTTCGACGAGATTTTCGGTCGAAACAACATAGGGAAAAAAAGTCTATGTATAATAATAACCACAAGTCGAAACTTTGGGGTTCTGGCCACAAAGCGCACCAAAAACTTGTCTCAACAACACTTTCGCTTTGCACTGAGTTTGAGTTTGAGTTCACAAATCGACGAATGACTGAATGACTGACTCACTCACTAAATAACTGACTGAATATTGTTTGTCCATAAAATTGTTGAGCAGCCAAACAAAAAAATGCAAAACGGCTCTAATCAAGCACAGCCCCCAGCTCTATACAGAGAAAAAAAAAAAGCATAGACATCTTCATGACTGTCCCCCCTTTCCCCGTTCAATCCACACCGGGAAGCCACAGTAAAGTCGCAGCTCACGTTAAACGGCGCCCGAGTCAAACTGTGCAAACCTGCACGTACCTGCACTTGATCTATGCGGATATTAAGATATTGAATTACCTTTTTGTTCGTGTAGCTCAGACTGGCTCAGGTTTGCTGTCTTACAGCCGATGCCCGACCAAGAATGGTAACCGTAACGGAGATGTGAACGGAACATTCCAGCGTGCACTGCTTTAAGATATGAAAGAATGTGAGATAAATCCTTGTGGCAATTGAACGTTGATAGTTAAATAATACACTGGCCAAATATGCAGCCAATTATGCTTAAAATTCAAGGCATAACCAGCAAGTGGTTAAACCCAAAGACCTGGCCGGATTGTTAGATGCAAACGTGTCCATGCGGCCATCTAAATCTATTAAATATGCAGCATGCGTGCCAAGGGCTGGGTTAAAGCGACAATGATACGGATAGAGAGTAGTAGCCGTGTGAGGAGAATAGGCTAGGAAATCTGTTTGGATCTTCTTCAGCACAGATGAGAAAGATGATATTAGGTCGGATCTGACTTTTTAAGCATGAAAGCATGTTTGGGCAACGAAGCTGCTTACAAATGATTTGTTAACACATTTATTTGTTAAATAAAATTCACATTTTATCCAATATATAGCTCTACTTTAAATTGATATAGTAGTCAACAACTTAAATATTTCAAGTTATATTGTTAATAGACGTCTGTTCGTTTAATTGGGTCGACTGAATTTGGGCTTTGGTCGCAGCTGCTTTACACTTTATTGCGTTTTATAAAACGATAGCTAGAAATTAATGTGACTGCGCGTAATTTAATAAAGGCCGAAAGACGCACAACGAACGGAAAACCCAATAACAATATGAGCCACGTCTGGCAACGAATGTTGTTTATGGCTGTAAACATTTCTAATTGGCGTAAGTTGTTTGGCAGCTGCTGGCCACCCTTCAACTGGCTAAACTGGGGGCATGGAGACATGTACTCCACTTTCGCCTTCTGGTGCCCCATTTCGCTGGATTTCAAGCCAGATTTAACTGGCTGGATTGTGGAGTTCATAATTTGCAAGGCAACTAAAACTGCCACATAAGTGCGTGACTGTAAGTTGTCGTATCTTTTTATGGTTTGGGGCAAGTGACTTTACTGCAATTGCGTTTCAAAGTTAATTGCAACGAGTGGCAGCTGAATCAGCTCTGACTCCCCACAATGTCACCAGTTTCATCTTTATGCTGCGAATGCAATTCGTTGCAGGCAGTAAGCCCCAGTTGATGGCGTACTTTCTGACAGAAACCTAATTAAAACGTGAATACTGGAATCTTAAGTGCATCATTTTATTACTTCAATTAGCTTTAGAATGCCACAACGCGGTTTAAAGTATAATTTCAATTTAGTTTTGCATTTACATGATTCGTCAGGCAAAGAAAAAAACGAAAGAAAAACAGAATGACTAAAATTCCAAAAGCCCCAAAAATGCAAATGCTACAGAAATAGGAATCTGTAGTCTGAGACTGAGACTGAAACTAAGACGGCAGCTGAGGCGCAGACTGGGACTCATGGCTTGGTCCACATTTACTAAGCACTTGTTGCTTAAGCTGTAGGAAACACCCCTCCCCCCCCCCTCCACCACTTCGTGCTCCTCTTCTACCCTTTTCAAAGTTTTCGACATAAAATTCACTTAGACTGTCGTGGCTGTCGTATGCATTGCTTTTCGTGCTTGCCTGTCTGGCTGCCAGGCTTCCTGCCTTGTATCTGTTGCCTGGCATCTGCATATTTGTAGCAGGCAAGCCGGATGGCAAGGACATTGCAGTGGCATGTAGCTCGTAGCAACTTGCATGCAAATACAATTTGACTGCCTTGTTAGAGAGCGTCCTGACTGCGATATCCCTAGCAAAACAATAAGATGTTTTGCCACGACCAGGAAAGAAACCAAAGTCAACCCATTCGCCTCCCTCCCGCCATCACTCCATCCAGCCTGGCAATCCTGACGCTGTCACATGGACAGCCATTTGGCATGAGCTTAAACCGCGTTGTGGGTTGCCGCTGTGGCTGTGGCTGTAGCTGTCGCGTGGCAACTCTAATAAATGCCACAGCAACTCAGCTGACAGTCACTTCACCCTCCTCCCTCCACTCTCCGCTTTCCTTAACCTTTCGCCAACTAATAATATTTGTGTGCGGTTCCCTTTACGACTCGCTTGGGTGTCATAAGTGTGTAAAATTCATGTCGTTAATGCACAACATTTGTAATATTGCTTCCTAACATTCCATATTATCAATTTTTAAAGCCAATGGAATGTAGCACAGAAGATGAAACAATATTCCAGTAAAATGCAAATGCCATAAATTTGAATCTGGCTAAAATGAGCAGATGTTATGGCTTAGAACCTAAAAGATAATTGGATTTAAAGAGTAAAAGATTAGCACAATAAGAAAACAAACTTGTAGTCCAAATAGTAATATTATTTATTTTAGTTATTAATTTTATAATTTTCAGATATATAAAAATTGATATAATTATTATAGACTTTTACGCAGATATAGGAATTTTAATGTTCATGATATAATGTATATTCTATCTAAGAAATCAATTATTAAAAACACTTAAAAGGTAGCTCAGCGTACAGGAGATGTGGATTGCAGTGGCATACTAAGAAAGCCACAATAATTCCACCATTGGTGACTGTTCAGGCTCCTGGCGATGACGATGACGATGATGATGACGATGATGATGACGATGATAAGGGCTCAAGTGCTATGCTTTGTTAAAGCTGACCTCGTCAATGAAAATTGGGCGCCAGTCAGGCAAAACAGGCCCAGCAGAGCAAAGTAATGCGGAGCCAAGGGGCATGCAGCATATAGCATACAACGTGTGTAGATTTTGACACACATTTGTAAATTGGTGCGGTCCTACTGAGTGTGGCACTGTATGTATGTGTGACACTGTGTGTGTGTGTGTGTGTGTGTGTATGCAGGGGGAGTGTGTGTGCGGATGCTTGTGCGGTTGCTGAAGTGAGAAATGCCAAAGCAAAAGTCGTAGCCACTTTGTAAGTGTCAAAAACATAGAAGCAACGAAAATTGGATTGCACCAGCCACAACAGCAACAACAACAACAACAGCAGCCAGAAACGGAAGCGGCAACGTAAATGCTGCCTGACCCACACTCATGAGTAGAACCTGCGTTATGAGCAATGCCCCATTCTGCCTGTGGTTGCTGCTGCCACAGCGTCCATTATGTTAGCTAATACAATACATACAAATAAGCAGATGCAACCGTTGGGTGGCTGCGACTGTCCAAATGTCAGATGAGGTTGTGGGGTAAAGAGAGAGAGAGAGAGAGAGAGGGAGACAGAGATAGAGATAGATATATATATGACATACAACGTGAGCACGAGTCGAAAGCACTCATTCGCAGTGTGGTCTCCGGTCATTCAAACGCAGCGTGGACCCCACCCATATACAATTGCCTGCAATCAGCGCCTATCCATGTTGAGGGCGATTGGGCGTTGGCTGCTGCTGCTCCAACCAGCCCTGTGAACTGACCTGCCCTCGCATGTTCGGACGGCAGTGGACCAGAGTCGATAGAGCCCTGGACTGCACCGCTCTGCACTGAACTGATTGGAGCCTGTGCTTTGAATAGCTCGATTTATATTTGCTGCATTGGGCCATCGATTTTGTTAGTCAGTTGTGGGGATATGGGAGAATTTTGTAGTTGCATATAAATCGCTTTTAATTTGCTACCACAAATTATTGCATAATTGGTATTGCATTTGTAAACAATTTGAGCACAATAGCGAACCCATGAAAGTTGATTGAACTGCTGGATGGAAATGCCATGGCCAACATTCATGCTTAGTGTTCACTTTTTCATATAATATATATGTGTGTTTTTTTATGAGTGCGTCCGGATGTATGTGGGCGTTACTCGTTTTCACGTATACTTCCATATATATGAAATATATTTTATGGCCAATATAAATGTTCTGCACGCACTTGGGGGAACAATAACTTTGCCAAGCTGCAGTTGATGGTGGCAAATGCCAACAGAGACTTCAACTTCAGCTGGCGAAATTCCCTTCGGTTTGCTATTTAGACTGGCAAAAGTCCTTAAAAGGTTTGAAAAAGAAAATGCCAGAAAAATAGCAGCCAAGCAACACAAAGCGTTCACCAATTAAAGAAAAATACTCTAAAAATCAGCGAAAGCCCTTAACCACTACTAATTTTTTACCACTAATTGCGAAGCAAATGTAATTTTAACAAATGACTAGTTAAAATACCAACTTACCAAACAATTGTCAAAATGTGGTCCACTTTGCTCGGCTTGGCCAAAAAGGCTTTAGACACTTGTAACCACGCAGAACTGGACCTCGCTTCCCGTCCAAGTGTAAGTGTGCTTTTGCGAGTGTATGTCAACAGACTGGAGGCAATCATCGTCATCATCATTTTCGACATTCCAGATATATACACACTGAAGCACACCACATTTATGCGTTCTGTGTGTGTGTGTGTGTGTGTGTGTGTGCCACTGGTAATGTGGTAAATGCAACTCTTGTATGCATCACAAGCGAAACGCAAACAGCTTTAAGCGAAGTGTAAAAAGTAAACAAAATGTTTGCTGACAGTTTTATAGTTTATGAAACTGGAGAAATAACTCGTTTACGATATAGCTACTTGAAATATTTGTAACCTCTATTATAAAATGAATTTTACTTAACCTATTTAAGTTTGTGTGTGTTTTTTTCACCAGCGTCAAAGTCTTGTTTTGGTCTTAAGCCCGTTACCTCATCCTGTCAGTTATCTGCCAAGCTACTTAATGCCACATTTTTAAACTTTATAACCAAGCATAAACACAGCATTTTCATATATTTAATTATTTTCTCTTTTACAACACTAAAGCAAAAACAAAAAAACTTAAAAAAATAAAATGAAAATGATAAACTTTCCGCGCGTCGGCATCACTTTAAAAAGGAACAAATTTTGTGAGTGTGCACCACAAAAAACAATAACACTTTGCCCCTCCCCTCTAATTACCCAATGCAACCCACATTCCTAAGCCCTTGTCTCCGGCCATCTCTTGAAACTTGAGTCAAGACTTGAGGTTGACCAAAGCACCAATTGTGCAGCTTTGAGTTTTTGTTAGTTTTGGCTCAGCTTTTCAAAACCTTTTTTTTTATTATTCAAAAAGTTTTCCTTAACAAATACCAAAATATAAAAGATATACAAAATGTATATACTGAGAGGCTACTTACTGGGCAAATTTAAGTACAATTTATGTTTAAAAAATTGAAATATATCAACAAAAAATTATAGTTTTAAAAATAAGTTTTGTTATTGAATTGAATTTTTTTTTAACTAAAAAGTGCACCTCGGAGCGATTAATATCAACAAAAAACATTCTGGATGCTCTCTTTAAATGCGATCAACATGAAATTTTCCGCATCGCAGCCGCTGCTGTGTAGTTTGGAATCTAATCCAATCTCTAAATATTTGCTAAAATGTCATCTACTCGCTTGTATGTTGCATGAACCGCGCTGTTGTTGAGTGCCCAAATGTATGACTGTCTGACTGTCTGTCTGTCTGTATGTCTGGCTGTCTGCTGATGCGTTTCCATTTCCTGTACACGTTGCATTTGCTAAAACTGCATTCGCACACATTAGCATTTTGCATTTCGTATGCATGTCCAACTCTCTCTCTCTCTCTCTCTCTCTCTCTCTACATACGCATGTATGTATGTATGTATATGTACACATATGTGCGTGTGTGTTTGCGTATTTGATTGCTGCTGATTGTGACATTACACTTGACATTTACGGCGGCAAATGTTGCTACCGAGGCAACAGCAACAGTAACAGAAAATAGAAGCAGCAGCACCCAACACCCAGCACCCAAATCTCTTACTCTCCTGCATCCATTTCAAGTTTTTATCGCGCTCTCTATTCCCACAGACACAGTCCGCCATTTTGGCAATCTACCGCATTGCGCATGCTCACCATGACAAGAGAGCAGCAACGGCAACAGTGGCAGCAACAATTTCATTTACATTCCTCTTGTTCTGTTTGAAATTAACACACACACACACACACACACACACACATTTCTTCTATAATACCGCAGTGCTTCTTACTGCCCAGCCAGCTCATTGCGACCATTGCTGCTAAGTGGCATATTTTTATGAGTCTCGACGGGTTTTTTGGTCCAAGTTGATAATTTTCACTGCTGATGTTGGTTGTTGCTGTTATCATTTTGCATGTGCTGCGCATTTAATCAATTTGATGCAAAAATCTCCCTAGCGATTCGCCTTAGCCGACAAGCGCCGCCTGCTGAAAGATTGTTATTTATCACGTTGCCCTTTATTTAATTATGCTCTGCTCCCCTTCCCCTCCCCTCCCCTCCCCACACCAACCCAACCCATATCAATCCCCAGATGTCGCTGCTGGTGCTGCCGTTTCTACTTCTGCCGTTGGTAATTTGCTGATTTATGCTTTGCTGCCTGATGATTGTGTTCTGCTTAATTGCCATTCCCCAAGCAAAAGGCGACCCAAAAAAAAGTAAAAGCAAAAATGTTAGAAGCAAGCGAAGGAAAAATTATTATTATTAATAAGCAGGCAGAAGTCACCGGTCTAAGTGTGGCCAATTTGCTGATTTAGTCAAAAGGGTGTATAAAAAAACTCGCTGTTGACATACTTATCAACCCACACACACACACACACACAAACATATACAGTGGTGTGGCGTACATGAAGCATCATCGCTCGGAACGTGTTCATTTGCAAATTTATTTGTGTGTCGGTAAGTGGCAGTTTGATGCGAAATGTGCTCTTCAAATGCCGCCAACGATGCTGCGTATGCACATAAAGGGGACTTAACATGTGTGCATGTGTGTGTGTGTGTGTTGGCCAACTGGCGTTGTTGTTAATATTAAAGCACATCAACGACGCCACCAAGAAGTCATTGACTCGTTGAGTTATGCTTACAACGAGCCCCACTCTGGCATTGTAGTTGTAGTGAACCGCACACAAATACACACGGAGCACAACAGAAGCCGGAGCAGAAGCAGCAGCATTAGGAGCAGCAGCAGCACCAGCACCAGCGGGAACAACAGTAACAGCCTTACAAGAAGCAGCAGGAAGACAACGCTGCGCATTCGGGCCTAAAATTATGCTAACACTTTGTCCGTGCGACGGTCTCCATTTTAGTATAACATGTGTGTGCTCACGACTGTATTTGCTTATATGTGTGTGTGTGTGTGTGTGCGTGTGCGTGTGTGTGTGTGTGCTGTTGCATAGCTGAAAGTCGCCCTCCGTATGGAGCACTAAGGAAGGAAATACACTGGGCAAAAGTGAAGTAAATTAACTAGTTGACTGTGCTCGACTAGCTTATACCCAATACAATTATTAATTTAATTTTATATTTTATATAAAATTATAATAGGTTACGCTAGATAAATCAGTATATATTTATTTCATTTAATGAAAATTATCTATTTATAGCCCATTTTATTGTATATTTAATAAAGTTACAATATGTCCTTCGATGGCTAACTCGGGTTATTTGAAAAATATATAAAATATTGCCATGTGAGAACACTCCAATTAAAACAAAATAACCGTTTACCAATTAACACGAATCGAATCTGCAACATTTGCATTCAGACTTATGAATCTTAAGGGATGCCATGAAATATATTTAATGAACTATTCGAAACCAAAACCATTTCAAGAGAAAAGAAGAGAAAAGAGAAAAGCTTAAACTGAAACAGTGAAACCGACAAGGAATAAGAATGAGATTGTGGCTGTTGGCCGTTTTAGCGATTTTATATACCAAACACGTTGTTGTTGTTGTTGCTGTTGCTTAATGCGGCATTTTGCGACAAGTGTTGCTAAAATGTTGCTGGCGTCGTCATCAGCACGCACCCTCACTGCATACACACACGCACACACACTGACAATTGTACGTAAATGTTAAATGGTGTTGGTGGGCAGTGGGGTAAAATGGGCTTAAGAGTGTGTCGGATGACGGGTGGCGGGAGAATCCCTCATTCACTCAACCAAAAACCACACACACTTCACGTCAAAAGGAAGCTGCATATGCCCGACACCCAAAGCCAAAGCGAAAGCGTTAAGTATACGCCATGTTACATTCGCCCCGTCACAAAATTAGGCAGTAATCAAAATACACACAAGCACACGCCCACACACACATGTAGACCCACCATAACACGTGCGTGTGTGTGTGTGTGTGTGTGTGTGTAGTTGTGTGGGTATCTTTGAGAGTGTTGCCCAACCTACTTTCAACTCAAATTTGAAACAGTTTTGCGTTTGCTGTTTCAGTTGCCGCCTTTTTTTATGTCCTTTGGGTACAGCACACTAACCTGTTGACCTTAATATTTTCTAATCTTACTGCGTGCCCACACACATGCCCACCCTTTCCCCTTCCCCATATGCGTCTTTCAGTCAACACACAACTACATATATATATACATATATGTGTATATATAAAGTTGTGTGTATGTCTGTGTATAGAGTAATTTTAGATAAGCTCAAAACGAAATGAAATGAAATGAAATGAAAGCAGAGCAAAGCAATGAAATAGAAAGGAAAATATAGAAAATGCTGGGAATTGACAGGAAAGGAAATTTGTTGATGGCCCTGCCTTAGCCCTGGGACTGTCCTTTCGATGGTAGGCTCTAGCCAGCATTCCAAGTGGCAACACAACTGATAAGCACTTGCTCTGATTTTCTGATTTTATGTGCTGGGTCACAGCTTGTACAAGTCTTTAATTAACAGCATTGCAAATTTGGTATCGCGCAATTAAAACAATTAAATTATTTGTGCGTGCATAATTTAAATTGCATTGCAGTCAGCAAAGAACAACCGCACACACACACTTGAAAACCAATCGATAAAGCGACCACGCCCAATAAAAAATGACGAACAAAAAAAAACACTGTACAGTGCAACAACAACAACAATGGGTGCAGCATCAATTTGTTGAAAGTTGTATATACGACATAAACAAATATACATACAATAAATAAATTGGAGCAGGCGTAAATACAAAATATACCCACACACACACACACACCAATATGCATGCACATTCTGAGGTGTATTGGCAAAATACATGCAGATATATATATATATATATATATATATATATATAGAATGCAACAACATGCAGATGCACTGAACAATAAATAAAATGCAGCAAGCACATTGCAAGGAAGCCGAAGAGAAGAGAGAAAATGCAGGCAAACTATATTTGAAGAGAATGTAGCCAAGGGCTGGACAAAAGATTTGCGATGCGGTCAGGCAAACAGCCCTTAACGCTGAAGGATTCCTGTATTTAGTGCCATAGTAAAAGTTTTGCCAGCACAGTAAAGGGAAAGGTTAATAAAAGAAGCAAGCAACCAGGCTTGAAGTGTTTTTTTTTTTCTTCGAAATGCTCGAGCTTTGAGCTCGATAAGTGAGCCAATTTGTTAGTCAGAATACAATCTATTATTCATTCTAATCTGGACATTTGAGTTATTTTTCAATGAATATGCAACACGTGAATTCAAACGAACTTACTTCAATTATATTTTGATATTCTCCTGTTCTACGCAAACGAAAATTTAAATTTGCATTCTTTAATTAAAGTTCGTAAATTTAATATATTATCGAAATATTGTTTTTCTAGTGCATTGCAGCCCTGGTCGAACGCGTAAATGAATAAATATTGTGCAATTTTTTATTGGAGCGCACTTTTTATTTGCAGTTGTTGTTGAATTTCGTATATGAGTAATGCAAACGGACAAACAACGTGGCATGAGGCAGCGGCATATCGAGGTGCGGCTCAGAATGGGCCACACGGCGTATACGCAACCTACGCACACACACACAACGGCCAGATCATGTATATAACTGCATGTACGATTGGTGTGTATGTGTGTGTGTGTGTAAAGCGGATTTTGAAAGCATAAAAACGTCGAAACGACAGCGAGAACGGGAATGACCCACAATGAAAACGGACAGCAAATGTGGGAAGAGGAACAGCAGCAACAGCAGCAGCAACAACAGATCCAGCACATGGATTCCACATGCACATGGCCCATAAATATGGCGTACACAAACACACACAGATGGGCATGTAAGTGTGTTGCAGATGTGTGTGTGTGTGTGTGTGTGTACTAGTATATGGAATCGTAGTAAAACGCGAAGCGCAGGTAAGAGGCTGCGACACCTTCACGGCACTTTACAAATTTTCAGATGAAAGCTACGCTTTGTACAATCAAGCGTGCCACACACAAACACACACACACCCACACCCACACACCCACACACACATAAATACGCAAAGACAATGAAAGCAAAAGAGTAAACGCAACACAGCTGGCGAAAGCGCAAATGAAAATGAAAAATTGTGTAGGCGGCTGGTCACAGCCAAAGTTGCAGCAACAGCAGCAGCAGCAGCAGAAAATTGAAACACAACAACAACAATGGATAGCAGGCTGGCAATACTGCACGTTGCATATTTTCGGGCGTGTTGCAGTCGGGGCATGTCCAGTTAATCGGCTGCAACATACGTATTCAGGTCATCATTATTGATTCGCACTCGCCGCCGTTGTGCGTATAGAGACATGAATTTTGCGTACGCACTCACACATACTCCCCGAAAGCATACACACATATACATACACATCCTGATACACACACGCATGTGTATGTATGTACATGGCATGCACGTAGGCATGCACATTTTTGGGGCATTATGTATTTGGTCGGTGCATATGGCAACGGCCCCGTTATGTATTTTGAGCCCTACTTAGTTGCAGGCACTATTAACTCTGGTCAGGCTCATTACTAACGCATACTCTCCGCCTCCCTTACACACACACACACATACATTCAAAAACTTACACACATACTACGTACACACAACATACTAATCAGCAACCATTATGTAAAGTCAGCCAAGCAGCAGTGAGCAGAGCCGCATGTACAACGCAGCGTATGCGCAACGTGCCTCAACGCAACCAATTTAAGGCGCTACACCTGACGAGCCGGCCCGCGGCTCCCACGCTACTTCGGTATTAATTCAAAAAAAAAAAATAATAATGAAAAAAGCATAAAATTAAAACGATATCCATTTTGGCTCAGCAATTTTCTCTTGGTGTCGTCTTGCAGTGCGCGAGACTTTCATATCTCGTATTCTGCGTCCTGCCCTACGCAGTGCGTTGGCAATTTGCTGACAGAACGACAGGACGACAGGACGACGCGACAAGGGGCGACTTCCTGCTTGTTGGCCTGCCTATCAGCCTGACTGGCTGACTTGCCTGGGCGAGCAAAAAACTCGTTTAGTTTTCATTTTCATTTGCCAAGCAACGCAGTAAATGCGTTTTCTTGGCAATTTTTGCTATTTTCACAGCTGCCGTGGCATAACCTCATACAATTTCTTTTACATTTATTAGAATTTGTGCAAAGTCTTTTAGCTGTGTATGTTTGGAGGCCGCTCGTCTTGGCTTCCCGACCCTAAATTGCTTGCAGCCTCCTCATATAAACATGGACTTTCCTTCCATGTCCCAGTCACTACCTGCATCAATCCAAACAGCGCCTGCCCCAGCCGGGCTAGGCTGCCGTGCCACAGACGTGGCTGTTTCCGGTGTGTTGGGAGTGTTGTTGTCGGCATGTCATAAAAAAGTCGGCGATGGCAAGGCGTGAAATGACAGCTTTACAATGGGACTAGGTGATAATATTTTTGCATAAATATTTTCGTAAATATGCTATTTGTCTGCAATACAATTGCCAGCAAATATTTGCTTGATAAACAGTGAGATCCAGATACGCGGCACTATTGGAATTAAAAAATAATATTTATATATATATATATATATTTGAATATTATTTTTCTCCTAGAAATATCTATGGATGCCATTGTTCAAGATTGTACCTTCGCCAGTTAGCTGCTTGTTTATTTTTGCTTTCGCGCTGTTGTGAAATTATTTTCTACACATTTATTTTTTCTTATATTTTTTTATCATCTATTTTGCTGACTTGTTGTGGTTGTTATTATTGTTGGCATTTGCATTGAGTTCGCTTGGTAGGCTGGGCAACTATGCGCTATTGCCCTGATTTGAGATGTTGATAAGCCCGAGTTATTCCATTTCAAACTCCCCGCTTGAATTATGCATCCATCTTTAGTTCTCGGGGCGTTTGCTAATAGAGATGATGATCATCGTATCGCAACATTCTACAAGCGACATGGTTTTCAGCTTGTTAGAGCTGTGGCTGCAGCTGGCAGCAACAACAATGCATACCTTAATATCTATGTTGATTGTATGAATATATATATATATATATATATACGTATATATGCAACAACATGAAATGCCGTCATGTGCAGTCTGTGCCATTGTTTCACAAAAAGAGGCGAAGAGTTCCTAACAATGCTGCAGTCGCTCCAGCAGTAGGTCCTGCGTCCTGCTCTTGAAATCCCAGTCAAGAGCAGCGGCAGTAACAGCAAATGCCAACGGTAAATAGTTTTTTGTGCCAATGTTTGCATCCTGTTTTTTCTTAATGCTTATTTGTTGTTGTTTATTATGCTTGTTTATGTAATTGCACACACATTCGTCAACTTTATGGCAGAAACTAAGGAGCTGGACATTGTTTTGGAGTCTCAGTCAAATATGGCAGAAGTTAGCTTTTCACCATTTTCTTGAAACCATTACTTTTATTTTGTTTAAAACAATATATTTCTATATTTATTTATAATGTGTGCCCAAAAATCAATAGGTGTTCAACTGATTTCAGTTGTAGGTGCAACTAATTTTAAGTATAATACAGCCTCAGCCCCAAATATATATTTTAAATTTTTAACAAATAATAATCTTTAATAAATAAATTACATCGACCCCATTTCAATAAAAAAAAACGGCTATATTCTGTTGAATATTCAAGTATTTGTTTATTTGTATATTTGATAAGTTCTAAATAAAATATTTTATCAGCTCCCCTTGCCACTAAATTGTGACAGCCAATGACATTTTCTTATGATTGGCATTTGTGTGAGAGCGCGAACGAGATCGGTTGTGGGAACGCCCACGAGAATGCCCCCGAGAGCGACCACGCGAATGAGAACGATCGCGTTTTCTATCCGATAGTCTTTGCCGTCGACTCTCCCGGCCTCGCTCATGGGCTAAACTATTTCTCGTGATAACGCAGTCATTATCGGAACTGTCGGTGTCGACACGACGATGCCTGTGCTCCCCTCCGCTTCGGAAAAGTTGTCTGCCAGTAAACGTAGAGCTTTGCCTCTGCTCCAGCTGCTCCAAGACATCGACAAGCAAGTTTTGGGCTTTATTCGCTTGTTTAATTAACTGATTCATCAACTCAATAGTATCACTATTACCCCAAGTACGACCCATAACAACTTTTGGTATTTTGATAATTATTTGATATTTATATAGACAATATACACTTTATAAACAAACTTACTTTTTCTGTGTTGCAGTTCACTTTGCTACTCGCACTTTCAACTGATACAAAAGCAGCGCGTTTCTACAGCTTTTATAGAAACCCGTCGAACGTTTGGTAAACGTTTACGGACGTTTGGTAAGCTTTTCTGTACGTTTGAAAACGTTTCCGAGATTGCGTTCGAGCGTACGTTTAACGTTTGCCATGACGATGAGTCATTGCAGAGCGATTCACAAATAAATGCAATGTGTTGGCGTTTTGCTGAGTGGCTTTTGAAATCATGCCAAATGGCATGACAATCCAAAAACTTAACCTGATGCTGTTTCCCACCCAACGACTGTGAAAATCAGTTTAAAATGTAAAGAAAATAAGAAGAACAGAAATCAAATTCGCGAGCACCCACTAAACTAAGCAACAAACAGTTCACACTTCATGCAGCAAAAGTCAAGAAATCGAATTAAAGAAAGGTCTTTTGATTCCGCAATACTCTGTAGTCATGGGTTACATGACTGAAAGTTACAATTTATGATGTTATTATTAAGATGTTTAAAGATTTATAGACACTTAGTCTTTATGTAATGAGTGATAAGACTAAAAAAAGAACAGACAACCTGGCATTATCTCTTGTATAGGGTAAGCGAGAGGAATTCGCGACTATCGCGTACACAAACAGCATAAGAATGAAGGCATTCCAACTAGACACCGTCAGAGAATATGGTTCAAGTTAGTTTTGCCATCAAATCCCAGGGAACTTCAATTGTCGATGCGTTGACTTGGCAGCGCACATTTTTCGTGCAGTGCAGAAAAACGTGTGCTGGAGCAGACCACGTTCATCCTGTGCTTGGCTGCTCAAGTAGCTTCAAGTTTGGAATTCATTGTTAGTTATGCGATTTCATTGCTTGTTTTCTTTGTGAATTTCTTGCGACGACACGAGCAATGAGAACGAAGATGAGGAGAACCCCAGCAAACTAAACGTCTTTCATAGCATTTTGGCATGCCAGGCATCAAGACTTGAATCACGACTTCAGGCAGCCACCAGCATCAGCAGTAAAAACAACAACATCAACATCAACTGGAACAACATGGATCTGTAGGAGCCACCCACAATCGCATTGCATTGCACGGTTGCAAAGTCAAAGTCAAAACGTTCGACATTATTTGAAATTCATGAGAGGTATCTCAGCAAGCGGCATCTGGCATCTCCAGTTCAGTTCGGTTTTGTCTGCTAAATAAATTCAAGTAACAGCACCCTATAATGGCAAATTATCCAACACTACACCCACGATTCTAATTGAACACGCACACTAATTACGACACCAATAGTTTTAGTTTTAGTTTTACTTTTAGTTTTCGATTGGATGTTGTTGCTCTTTTACTTAATTGGCTTTCGAGGTTTGCAATCCTATTTTCGTTGTGTCTCTGGTTTATTCGCATGTAATGCAGTTATTTCACCAATTAAGTGTTTAAGTTTATGCTAATTACGCGTGCTGTAGTCTTCCATAGCATTTCCAGTTCTGCTAAAGGGACTCCCCATTCAAATTTCTATAAGGAAATTGAGTGCTTACAAAAGTCATAAAATATATGTGCAGTGTGTACAAAAGGACAATTAATTTAGCTAATGTACACAAGTTTTCAAACTTTGAAATCTGCTATAATTTAGGAATCTAAATATGAGCCAAAAGACTTTTAAAAATAGGTTGAGTTTTGAAAAAGTTATGGCTGTTTAAAGTTTTGACAAGTCCATTCACAATAATTACTTTTAAAGGGTCAAATTTTTACAAAATATAATTTAGAGAGAGAATCACGTTTTCAACATTAAATTAAGTATTAATATGGAAATCATCAGATATTAATCTACCCGACGCTAACATAACTTTTTTATTTGTGTACATTAAATGTTCATAAATAACAACGACTCAGGTTAAGATTTGTAATTTCAGAGTATACGAAATATTTGTCATATTTTATTTTCTTAACTTCATTTTAGTTTCAGAAACACTCAGACATGTTGTAAACGAAAAGCATTCATCATATCTTTACTATTCACTCGGCTAACCGTGGCAGCGTTTTTAACTAATGCACATACTGTTCCGACACTAATATCTCACTCCATTCTCTTGCCTCCCCGTTCTGACTCTGAAATGGGTATCCATACGGAGTAATGCTTCATTCCTGGCATTCACATGTCGCCGTCACTCAGCGGCAAGCGGAAACAGTTAGCAGCCATCATGGCTGCCCCACTCGGTGTCCTCCGCTTTGTGTGTGTGTGTGTGTGTGTGTGTGAGTGCTTGCATTTCTTTAAGTTTGTGTGTGTGTGTGTGTGTGTATGTAATTATTGTAGGTCCAACGTCATCGTTGCCGTCATCGTCGTGTTTATGTCGACAACGCCGCCAACTTGTTTGCATACAAATTAAACTCGTCATTTATGTGCGCTCTCTTTTGCAGTCTCTCTTTACTGCTTTCTCCACTCTATCTCTTACTTTTCCTCTTTTTCTCTCTCTCTCTCTCTGCATCCCTATTTATTCGCATCCCCCTTTTTACTCCCTCAGCGCACCCACTCAATAGGGCGCTTCGCTGCACACTGTAGATTAATTTATCATCTCGCTTTACAAGCATTCTATGAGTGTAATGAACTTTTAACAAGCAACTGCCACACCCCCAACACCCACAACACCCCTCACGCCCACGACCAGCATATACAACCCGTCGACGCGTTAGTTTTTGCGCATCCAATTAGTTTTTGCAATTTTTTTCAATGCTTTTATTAGCGCAAAGCAAATATTGTTCCGCTGGTCCACTACACATCCATCAAGCGTACAAAATTATTATTCGTATTATGAACATCAAGAAATGTATACTATCTGTCTGAAGGCGAACATTTAATACTCTTACAAATAATAAAAAAAAAAAATTCTCTAAGAGTATTTACAATTTGAGTTTAATTATTCCATTTAATATCGGCCATATCTTTTACGATGTTGCATGAAAATACTTATTTGTATGCCAAGCTCATAAATGATTGCCTAATTAATAATATATATATATATATACATATTATTATCTTTTAGTATGCAAAGAGAATATTGCGCTGCTGCCGCCTCAATAAAGTTGAAAAACATAATTAAAGTTTAGCATGGAGACGATCCCAAGGGACCAGCGCCTGGTACCAGAACTAAAGGTTGACTAATGCACGCAGCTTTCACGCGTAGAAAGGTAATTAAAATGCTAATAAACACTCGTTAAGTACATAATAACCCAGCAGGAATAACAACAACAAATAGCAACAACTCCAGAGTCACCAGCCTCCAGAGTCCAAACTCCACCAGGCCAACTAATGCGACTTATCTGCAAATTTACACCCGGCACGAGTGCTCGACACGTACCACAATTTGGTCTCGCCAAATTTTACAAAATTTATGTCTCAAATATTTGCACAAACATACAGACGCACACCCACACACACACACACATACATAATGTTACGCAGTTTCCAGTGGCACAAATGTTGTTTTTGCCGCACTACTTGAACACTACTCGTTCGCTTTGCTTATTACGCGTCCGACGTTTCCTCTAAAATATGAATTACAAGTGAGATTTAAATAAATTAACTCAGGCACACAAATACCAACACACACATTTCCACCCAGAGAGAGAGACAGCTATACAACACTCAAATCACACATTTGGAGAGCCCAAAACTTGCTACACAAATTGTACACCCCTTAGTAGTTTGTTGCATGCCTCAATTTATTGTCACTTAGCTCACATAAAAACAAATAAGCAATGAGGATACAGACATAAAAACTGTGTTTAGGTAAGGATTGCGATGTTTGCTCTTCCTACTGATTTCCAGACTTATTTTTATTCTTTACAGCTGACAATTCAATTGTCTATTGACTGACTTTTGTATTCCATTTCTTAGGCCTTCAGCTGGTAACTTTGTTTTGAGCAATCGACTTAAAACATAATCTCAAGTTTTAGTCAAAAGAATACAATTTAATTTAAAGCATATAAAGCTTTCAAAATCAATTAAGTAAGTAAGGCAAAAAACTAAAATCTTTCGGAATCACATTATGTTAACCAGTTTGTTTTTCTCTGTTTATGTTAATTAGTTTAATTTCGTATATGTAGCCGCGTATACATCAACACGTTAAATACAAACAAGCCACACCCTTTATTTAGACTGCTTTATCCTCAACACCAAGCTCGAATTTTAATTAAATTTTTTTCAAGTGTTTTTGTGTGCTTATTAAGCTGCCCAGGCCATGGCTGGGGTTCTGTGACCCTGTGGTCCATAAATTGCCAACATTTTCTCATGGTGTTCTTGTTGATGTTCTTGGTGCTGTTGTTGTTGTTGTTGTTGTGGATTTGGTCGTTACTGTTGCGGTCCCAAAGAGGCAACACCGAGCAGTGCCTTTTAATATGTCAAACATGTTAGCCTTGCCCGGTTATTAGATAACAAGACTCAAGCACATTATAAATTATGACGTTAAAATGTAATAAACCCCAGGAACGACCCCCAGATAGAAAGTTCAGATATTGAGTGTACAGTTTCAAGCTGTGCATGAGTATGTGTGTGTGTGTGTGTGTGTGTGTGTGTGTGCGTCGTACGACCTGGCCAAAAACGGTTAGTCAAATGTTGAAGCTAGATAAATGCTTGCATTATTCAAAACTATTGTTGCGCATTAAATATGTAAGAGCATTTTGGGTGAATATGAGAATGTCAAGTCAAAGTTTGAAAGTTTCTTATTGCTGCTGTTGTTGTTATTGTTGTTCTTGCTGTTCTTGTGGAAAATGAGCAAGAAAATGCGCCCGTTAGGAAATTTGCATAAAATGAATGCAGTAGAAGCCCGAAGACTGAAAGAATATCGCGAGAGTGTTGGCACATAAACAAGCTGACGATGAGGAAAGCGTCACAAATGCCAACAGGTTAGCATACTACATGCCCCCTCCCCCACCTCCACACTGTGTTGCCTCCCCCACACTTACGTCTATGTGTTTGCACTAGCATTATGACAATAGAACAAAGCCAAAGTCGCTACCAACGTTCTTCGCCTTGGCAACAAAAAAACGAATTTGCATAAATAACGAAAACATATTTAAGCCCACCTTCCCCTCTCGCAGCACGAGCTGACTTTTGAGCGTAATAATGCCAAAAGGGGGCAGGTTCAGAGTGCTCAGGCTAGGTCAGGTCATGTAGCCACAAGCTTGCTAACTTCATTGGCAGCACTCTGTGCAGTTACCTACAGCATTCCCCCTCTACATTCCCCTTCTACATTCCCCTTCTCATTCTCCTGACCAGTTTTTTTTTTCCTGCTTGGTCGTTGGATGCCTTGTGCATACTTTAGAGGCACGCATTGAGCCGAGGAAGTTGCGTTGTCTCCTTGCGGACATCTTGTCCGCCTTGGTTAGTTGATTTCCCTTCGCCCATAAAAATCAGAAGACCCTCGCACGATTTTATTTTTTGCTCTTAGTTTTTTCTCCCTTTTTTCCTTTCTATTTGACTGCTCTCTCTGGAAAGTATACATGCAAAAAATTATTTGTAAAGTGTGGCGCCAAATATTTGAAATAAATGCAAAGCGGCAAATAAACGACAGGCAGCTGCCGGATATGCAAAAAACGCGTTAAGAAATTTGTTGCTCTCAAGTTTTTATGGTTAACATATGTAAACTATGCATTTGAAATGGTTTAGACTGGCGACTGTATTTGGCTAATAAATACTATTTAACTAAGAATGATAAATTTAAACAGTTATTATATGATATGATGATAAAAATACACACATAATATTGCTTACTGATATAAAATGATAAATTAAACAATTGCAGACAAGCTGCCCCAAATCAACACTTCGGTGCATGTTGCATGATTTTCACCACAATTTTCCTTACTCTCGCCGATGCTTGTTAAAGCTAAACGCCAGTGAGTCCAAATCAATATGCCCCACAGACCGCAGTGCACAACTCCAAACAGCTTGGAGCCAAAGCCAGCGATAATGTTGGTGCGGTGCGCATAACAACAACAGCAACAACAACAGCAACAACAACAGCAACATCAACTGACAACTGCTACAAAAACCGCAACAATGGCATGAGCCAAGAATTGGGGTGGGATGGGGTTGGGTGAGACAGTCGGGATAGTCGAGAACAGTCGGGACAGTTGGGACCTGTCTGGGACGGAGGTCCAGGATGCGATGCAAACAAGAACACGACCGGGGGGGGTATGGGAAGTGCAACGAGTGATAGAGGAAGCAATAATTTAATTCTGCAATGCAAATGCAAACAAATTTTGTTGAGCCGCAGAGAAAAACTTAAACCACAGCGCGCGACAAAAACGCGGAGGAAGTCGAAACCAAAACGCGTAGCCGGCGGCACTGAAGAGCAAACCGGAGCAGGATGCCACGATGCAAGCAGCTGTGGCTAAAGCGAGCGCGTGTTTATTTTATAGTCGCCATAGAGTTAGCATTACCCGTTTCCCGACCAAGCCTTCAAACGATTTGCTGCTGCCGCAATGCACTCGGCTTCACCTTCCAATCCTGCCATCCTTCCTTCCCTCCCTCCCCCCTGTTGTGCTGTTATTATTGAAGAATTATTATGCCGAGAGACAACAGAAGTTGCCAATGCATCCAACGATGTCGTACCACCAAACGACTAATAGCGCAAAACTCTACCCTTCTAACCTCCCGCCACCGCATAACATCCTTGTCGTTGCGTTTGTGTTTATTTTTTTTTTTTTTTAGATTTATATATTTGTGCATAAAAACTGAGTGTACAAGTTTTGCATATTCACGGCGCTTTAAATGTCGTCACCAGCGACGATGTCTGAAGAGCAGGAGCCACAGCAGCTGCCACAAAGGCAACTAGCAATAATAGCAAAAGTAAAAGCAAAAAATACTCTGTATTGTGGCCAACTTGGGATATGCATACTTAACTTGATATATGCTGAATAAGTGTATCCTAAAAATATCACATTTAAATTGCCATGAGAAATTTGTTTACCAAATAATTTCTAAAATACTCACTTTATTTATACTCGTCATTATTTAGCTACTCTTGCTTTTGTAAGTAACCAATTTATTTTTACTAAAATGACGACTAGCTCCTCTGTGCTGGGCATTAAATACGATGATGGAGTCTTGGTCGCTGCGGATACACTTGTCACCTTTGGTTCCATGGCGCGTTATCAGAACGTTGATCGCATTTTCAAGATCAACAATCGAACTCTATTGGGTGGCAGCGGAAATTTTGCGGATGTGCAGTGCATAATGCGTAGCATCGAACAGAAGAACATCGAGGATCAGTACAACAACTACTCTACAAAGCCGAACGCATTGGCCAACTGGATGACACGCGTTCTCTACAATCGTTGCCTGTGCTCAACACCACTCTACATCGATGTCATTATCGCTGGCCTCGATGAATGCGGTCTGCCCTATTTGGCTAATGTGGATATGCATGGAGAACTCGACGAAGATTATGTGCTGGCCACCAGTTTCGCAAATCAATATTGTCTGCCGCTCGTCAGCGAAAGCAAGCCAGATGATCGCGATTTCACTTTCCCAGAGGCAATCAACTTAATTCGCAGTTGCATGGAGGCACTTTACTATCGAGATACACAAAGCATTCCAGTTTACACGATTGGCGTTTGCAATGCCTACGGTTGCAGCATAAAGGGTCCATTTAAAGTCGAAGAGGATTGGAGCTTTGCTCAATTCATTTCGGGCTACTAAACAAAAATAAAAACAAAAAAAAATAATTATATATATATATATTTATTTGAATAAAGAGTATTGAAATAAAAATTGTACTTAAGTAAACGCTTACAAATATTTTATACCAAAAAGTGTATTTGAGCTGCAACTAGAAGAAATTTATAAAACTTATCTTTTTGTGCAGCGTATGCAGCAGCTGTTTCGAGCTGCCAGAGAGAGAGAGAGAGAGAGAGAGAGAGAGATTAAAATTGAATGAGTGGCACATAGACAGAGATGGGGCGATGAAAAAAAATGATAATAACATCAACCATAAAAGTAGCAACATAAGTTGGCAGCTGGAAGCAAACCGAAAATACTGAGGGACAGACATATAGACGACCCTCACAGACATATTGTCTGCAAAACTTTATGTACAACAGTGACATAAACAACAACAAAAACAACAGTCAAGAAACAACAACAAGGAGAAAGTGTTGCAATCGAGTATCTCGCGACTAAAAAGCGCGCACTGCATGAAGTGCATGTGAAAACAATGAGATTATTGGTTGAATTTATGTGCGCTCTATGAACTCAGCTATCTCAGCTATTTCCTCTTTCACATTTCCCCCCTTACTCTCCACCAACTCAACCACCCACAGCACACAATATTCCTTGTAATTGTCGACATGTCAGCACATTAAACGGCTCTAAAACGTTGGCAAACTGGCAAATCAAAGCAAACTTGTCCCACGTCGGGTAACTTTTCTAATTTATGGCCATGGAATGCAACAGTTAAGCGCCAGCGGCCTTTTTGAACTCTCGACCCCGGCCATTTACATGCACACACCATGCACAGCACCATCCACCCATCCGCCCACACCGAAGCCCGAGCCGTAGTCGCTGCTTTGGTCGAGAACTACCTGTGCGAAGTTACGCTAAAATTTATCATGACACTAATGAGCATGAAATAGGACAAGGTTTATTAAATTTCCTTTTTAAAATGCGCACATGGCAAGTTGCCCACGAAGATGCAATGCAGCTGCGAGGCAGGCAACAAGTTTTATTATTTTTTTTTCCCCCCATCATCATCCTCGACAAAGGGGTGAAGATTTGGCGACATGAACGTGGCGCCACTGCGAATTTCACACTCTTCTGCCACCTATCAGCTGCCTAACTTTCAGTCCCTAACCCATGCCACACTTCCTGCCTCGTCCCACCCCGTCCCTTACTGCGACACATCGACAGACGTCCAAGCAGCTGCTGCCCGGGTAGCAGAATGAAAAATGTCCGCAAGTGCGAAAATGAATCTGCCCCATGTTGCAATTTATTATGCCAACATAATAAATATTATATAGAGTTGGTGTGTCAGACTTTCCAGACTCGGCGATTCGCTGGGGAGATCTTTCCACTTTTGGGACACTTTTGGGTGGTTTCATTTTTTGGGAAGAGCGTCGCTTTGTGACAGTTTGAGAAATGTTTAAAGCTTTTCCCTCTTCACACCCCCTTTGCCTAATTGCGGCAAAGCCACTGAATAACATACGCAACAACAAAGTCTCATTTTATACAATTTTGATGACACAAATGGATCTTCACACGATAAAACCTCAAAGCATGAGCACAAAACCAAATTAAACAAATATCCCAGAAGTAACTTCACACAAAACTAACCACGAATTAAATTTTATAATTTTCGAAATTATTTAAATACTTCTAGTCTAGTTAACTTCAACTCTTGCATCCTATTTATCTATCCGTTCACACTACTCTTAATAAATTTAGATTGTGGGTCTTTTCAATTTGGATATATAACTGAATTTTGGATGTTGTTTTGTTTATTTTGTGGGTGATGTTGGTTGGGGGGCATATGAGGATTTTGGGTACGCACCCATAAATAAATCATTCAAATTGTCAACACAAATTTATTTGCGTTGCGTTTGCGTTTCATGTAAGTTTCTTGCGGTTCCCCAAGCGGAAATGAACAACGTGTTGTGTGAGTGTCACATCAAGGTATGTATATACATACATATATGGATTGTGGAAAGGAGCTAGGCAAAGGCTTTTGTATTGAGGGGAATAAGGAGGCAAGGCATACTGCGTCGGCAACAGCGTTGAGTTTTTCTCAGGCATGTCAAGTTGTGGAACACTCTATTTGTGGGTGTGTGTGTGGGTGTATGTACTTCTGAAATACCTTCACTTCGAATAAAAACGTACATCACAACATATGTAAGAAAATAGTTGAGATTTCAAAGTATTTGATTTTGTTAGAGTATCTGTGCGTCGATATGGATCAAATAATTTTCCAGTCTGTTGTTATTTAAGCAAATTTATTTGTATGCTGTCTGACGCTGCTTTTGCTGGTGCTGCTGTTGATGTTGATGCTGTTTGCTTTTCATTTCCGGCCACGTCGACAAATCACAAACAACCTAAAAGGATATTATCTGCAGCAAAACTGTTTCCTTGGCCACACTGTCGTCGCTGTGTGTGTTCCCATCTTTCTTGGCCAGTTCTCTCATGTTTATTTGGATAAATAATTTGCAAAACATTTTTCGTCTTTCATTGTGTGTTTTCTTAATGGGCTTTTAAGTGGTCTCCATTTGGCTTGAATTACAAGGCCTGCCAGCCAGCCTGCTTATCTTGACCAGGCCATCAACGCCTAACTGGCCGGGTCACGTAAAAGAATTAGATATAAAAACCAATTGGTCTAAACTGTTGTTGCATGTTTCACGTGTGTAAACAGAAAAGCAAACCCCAAAAAAATGAATTTGGGTTTTTTCTATGGTAGAACATTTTGACACCAGATACACAATTGCACAATGCTAATTGGCTGACCAAATATTTGGGCATCAATGATCTCTCACTCAAAGCACTGTTGGTAACGCCTACCATTCATATTTATATGGATACATGTATGGATATAGGCCAACAGTTAGTTTGGAGAAATGTGTGGGAGAAGTGGTACAGTCATTGGCCTTACATTGCTGGCCTTGGTTTGCTCCAGTTGCTGCTTCTGCGATGCGCACAATTTAACCGCGTTTCAGTCGCATCGCCAGCGGCGTGGACTCATTTATCAGAACAGCGGATCTATTAGGTTTAGTATTGGACCATCATTGCCCATCCCTTTGGGCGATCATGTGACCTTTCGCTCTGCGGTGCTCTCCTTCAGCTTGCAGGGTGGCACCTACAGTCTGCCAACAACGCCCATTTGGCCCTGGGATAAATGGGAGAACACATTTGCCAGATCTCTGCAGCAGATGAGACGCAACATTGAAAGGCAGACAGCAAGCGGAGCTGTTCGATTTGCGGACGATGCACGACTCCTGGTCTACACAGCGCTCGAGGAGTACATGGGCAGACGAAACAAAAATATGATTATGGGCAAACAATGCTTACTGCGCTCCATATGCGAAAATGCCCAGGTGCATCAGCATGTTGGCATCTTTTCCGAAATACTCAACATTGTATTGAGGTGAGCAAACCAAATTTTGACTATCCAAGCAACCATGTGGAGTACTTTGCATCTTCTTGAACTCTTTGTAGTCCGGGCAAATCGGATTTAGACAACTCGTATCATGATGCCTCTGCTGCTGGCCAAGCCGGTGCTAATTGCCTGACCATCTACAAGGTCTGTCCACGTGGCCTCAACTTCATGGACGAGCTGTTGATTTCGGAGCGCAACTCAAATTTGATTGATTGAATTTTCGTTATGGATCGATGCATCGATGCACAACAATAAAGCTTTCACCAAATCAAAGTGCATGTCTAATGTGTGTTGTTGTTGTTGTTGTTGTTGTGGTTTCTGATGTGGTTGCTGCGGCTATTGCATAATTTACGAGTCTGTCAAAGGAGTTCGCAATGAGCAAATATATATATACATATATACATATGTAGATTCATAAGGTATTAAGAGAGGCTGCACACAAGCCACCAACTAAACAAACATTTGCGGTTTACACGCAACTAGATATCAGGAAAAGCAATAAACGAATTGTTTCTGATTTATTTATTTAGCTTGCCTTGCGATTTGCATTGTCACGATTTTAATAATAACATAGGAATATTTTTTATAAATGCCTTTATCTGCCCAAGATTTGTTTTTTCTATAAACGTTGCCTGCATAACCGGTGCAGCCACTGCATTGTTACTTGTTCCACTTCGCCAACAGGAGAAACTCAAATACCGCAAAGTTGCACAACTGCCACCACCACCCTCTCCCCCAGCAGCTTCTCTCTTTGCCCGCATACCCCTCACCGGCCCTCCGCTTAAGCGCACCGTTGTCATAATCGCATTTGAATTAGCTGTGCACACAAAACGACGAGCGATAACCAAACAGGGAGCCTCATACACAATCCGCCTGTGCTGTGTGCAGTATTAACATATGCACGTTGCTGCTGCTACTGCTGCTGTTAGGAGGAGCACCCGGTGGAGCGAGTGGCAGCCGTGTGTAGCCACCTGGCAAGCCTAATGTGCCACTTAAGACGCATTTATTGTCTTTCTGTTGTCGTAGCTGTTTTCGCCATCGTCGTCGTCGTCGTTGCTGTTGTTCTTCTTGTTGTTCTTGCTTATGGTGCAGCTGCATTTCCATTTAATTGACGCCATTGTTGACAAAATGGCGGTCGCTTGCTCGCTCTGGAAGCCAAAGCCACAAGCCATTAATGTAACGGTGATTTTTTGTGGAGGGCGGCAACACTTAAAGACAGCAAAAAGCTGCTCAAACTTTCAAAGATCCGTTCAGAGTTTTAAAGTTCTTTTGAAACACTATTTGCTTAATTGTATTTGCGGTTATCAAATATTTATTTACTTTCAACTAATTTAAATTGTGGTCCAGCATTTTAGTCGTTTACATCCACAGTCAGAGCATCGAGCACACTATCGCCCCGAGGGCAGCCCTTAAACTGCTGCAAGCAATCCACGCCAGCCAAACCAGCAGCGTGGGCATCCCTATAAATCTGATCGAGTCTCGCTTTCCCCGGTCTGAAATAGATCAGGTTACAAATAGATATATATTGAATGCAAGATAAATTTTGCTCTTACGTAAGCAGCACGTTGAGTAGCTCGGACATGATGCCTACATGACGATGCAATTGGGCATTCTCGCACATGGCACGCAGCAAACAGTGGCGCCCTCGTCCCGGAACACCGCTCTCATTGTCCATGTAGTGCTCCAGTCCGGTGTAGGCAAAGAGTCGTGTGTCATCCTCATGCGATGCGTCCAACTGGCGTATTTTTTCCTTCAGTGATCTGGCGAATATGGACTCCCATTTATCCCAGGGATAGAGTGGTGTGGCGGGCATTGTATATGCCCCAAAGTGTATCAAATAGAAGTATACCATGCTGCGCCACACAACCGGATCCATCAAATCAACACTCATCACACAACCAATTATCAAGCGAATAGTTGCTCCATTTTCATAGACCAACTGATAACGTTTTTGACGGGCGTGTGAATAAGACGAAAGATTGTTTGTTGGCTCCATCACCTGGTAGGAGGCGTGTAACAAATGAACCAGACCAGCAAGCAGCAGCAAGCTGTTTTTAATATGCATCACAATTTCTTAAGGAACGCGACCAAAAGGTGCTCAGAACTTTCAAAGAATGATCATACATTGAAATTCTGTTCGTACAAAAATGAAATAAGCATTTGCGCAGCCAATTAGCAGTAAAATTGGGTTATAAAGTCATCAATCGAAGAGGCGACCAGTTAACAAATAACAAATTCATTGTTTACATAACTTATTTCTTGTTTTTTTTTTGCTGTTATCCGTAAAATTAAAAATTCAAGAGACGCGCCAAATCAGCAGAGCTGCCAACTTCATACACTAAAACAGTCGCTTACCAGCACTGCACCAATAAAATACCAAACAGCACAAACCAGTGCGACCTCACTTTCCAAGTGCGGCTAAAAATAAATAAAATTCACAAATTATTGGAGATTCGGTCACACCTTATCGAACTAGCATTAAACTCGACCAGACATCTGTTTAAAAATTAACTAGAAAAATGAGCAACGAATCGCCTAAAGCTCAAATCTCGCAAGAAAAGATTGTTGGCCACTTTCAAGAGCTACGCAATGAACAAAGAAACTTGGCCAACAGTCTCAACACTCTCGAAATGGATCTGCGCGAACACAAGTGAGTCAGAAGAAGCTAACCATAACCTCCAAAAAATAAACAACTAAATTATAATTGTCACAATTTATTTTTTCTGATTTAGAACTGTGATAGAAACTCTTAATTCGGCGGATCCGGAACGCAAATGCTTTCGCCTGATTGGTGGCGTGCTGTGCGAACGTACCGTAAAAGAGGTGCTGCCACAGTTGGTGGAAAATAAGGATTTCATTGCGAAAACCATTACAATGGTCACCGAGGATCTGAGCAAAAAGGGTGTCGAACTCAACAGATTCAAGGAGGAGCACAACATCAAAATACGCGGCGAACAAATTGGCACCGATGCCACAAAGTCCGAGGAGACGGAAAGTGGCAGCAAATCAGAAAATCGCAATGTGCTGGTGTCCAACTAGTGCTACCCAAAATAGAGAATGCCAAACAGCAGCAGCAGCAGCAGCATCATTGATGATGGATTCATTGTGTTTTGCGGCACTACAATAATGATTATGCATTGATTATGATTCTAATGTTATATGTAATTTTAGCTATAAGGCTCATAATTCCCCCTTAAAACGCACCCAAACACACACACACACATAACACGCTCCACAATTAAAAACAGAATGAGAGCTAATTTATGCTGATTTATGATTTATGTCGATTTTATTGACCATCTCGTTGAAAGTCTCGCTTGCCACCCGACTTGCTCAGCAGGCGCACGTTTGTGATGCAGATGTCATGGGACACAGCCTTGCACATGTCGTAAACGGTGAGTGCAGCCACAGAGACAGCAGTAAGCGCCTCCATTTCGACACCAGTCTGACCGTTGCAACGCACAGTGGCCACCAGACGCACACAATGTTCCGTCTCCAGCAGCGTGGCCTGCACACGCACCGAGGACAAGGCAATGTTGTGGCATAGTGGTATCAAATGGGATGTTTGTTTAGCGCCCATAATGCCCGCCAATTGGGCAATGCTTAGCACATCGCCCTTTGCCAGCTCATTGGCGGCTATCAGCTTGGTGAGCTGCTCACCCACCTGAACGGTGGCCTCTGCGCTGGCTAATCGCGTGGTGTTCGCTTTGTTGGCGACATCGACCATCTGTGCCTTGCCCTGGGCATTGATATGCGTCAAAGTGCTGCAGTTTCGCATCTGTTGTCGATGAGGATGATGATTCATGATCCGCCTAACGCTGCTGCTGCTGATGTTATTGAGGATGATGTTGCCTGCAAGCAAACAGTTGGGGGTGGGAATGTTGTGCTCTTGATGTGGACTAACCGCCTATGAGTATCATTGGGCGATTTTCCATTTGCGACAGATTCAGCATGCCTGCGTAGGACAAATGCGCCCATTAATACCGACAACTCGCAAGGAGGTTGGAATATTATTGAAACTAGCATTGTTATTCACCTGCATGTCGCCGCTTCTTGCGCTGCACGGCGGCACCAATCAGCTCGACCAGCTGCTCCTCTGTGCAGCCCTCGCTGCGCATGGCATCGCGCAGCGAGAACTCCTTGTTGCCAAACAGGCACACTTTAATATTACCATCAGCAGTGAGGCGCAGACGATTGCAGGTGCCACAAAAGTGTTCCGTCATCGACGTAATGAAGCCCAGTTGACCGGCAAATCCTGGCACTGCATACGCTTTGGAAGTGTCATTGGCGCCATTGGCCAATGCCTGAAACTCAGGCCAACGCTGGCGAATGATCTGCTTTGTTTCCTTAAAGGATATCAAACGCTCCGTGTGCCACTTGTTGCCCGAGAAGGGCATGTATTCGATGAAGCGCACATCGACGGGTCGCTCGCGAGTGAACTCCACAAAATCACAGATCTCATCCTCATTGAAGTTTCGCATTAGCACACAGTTAACCTATGCGCAGAGATTACATTGTAATGACTGAAAAGTTTTGGGCAGATATAATGTGTACCTTTGGTCGATAGCCCAATTGGATGGCAAGATCAATTCCCGCTATTACCCGCTCCCAGCCTTTGCGTCGCGTTATCTGCTCGAAGCGTTCCTTTCGCAATGTGTCCAAGCTGATATTGAGCGAATCCAAGCCAGCGCGCTGCAGCGGCAACAGCAGGCGTGTCAGCACCAGGCCATTCGTTGTAATGCCCACATGCTCGAGCTGCGGCAACGCCTTAAGCTGAGCCACAATCTCGACAATGTCCCGACGCACCGTCGGCTCACCGCCAGTCAGACGTATCTTGCGCACACCCTGCTCCACAAAGATGCGGGCGAGCCGAAACACTTCCTCGGTGGTTAGCAACTGTGATTTGGGCTGCAATGGTACACCTTCCGCCGGCATACAATAGTCACCTACAACGCAATTTCATCATATCAATCTGCTTATCAACCACAAGGTATTTGCCGATAACATTTAATGTTAAGTCGAGTAAATGGAAAATAGAGAAACTTACAGCGCAAATTACAGCGTTCGGTGAGCGAAATTCTGAGATATGTGTGATGTCTGCCAAATGTGTCTGTTAGAGACGAAGCTCTGGACAATTGTCGCTAAATCAACAAAATAATGAGAATAATCATCACAATCATTTTAATAAATTTGCATTCATTATTTTTACCTGTGCTGGGAGAGTCGCTGTCATTATTCTATTGTCATTCTCAATGTCGGGTTGGGCACTTGTTGCTGCAGCCGCTTTTGTTGCTGTAGCCAATTTGTGAAGCTGAGAACCGGTTGCCATTTGAGAAATTGACATCGTCGGGCGAAAATGCCCAGAGTATTTGGTCAGTAACACATTTGTTCGTTTCACCAGTAATCGCATTTTGAATAATGTTTTATTAAATTGCTTTCCGATTATCTTACGTACAATTTGCTTAGTGGGGGGCTGAAAAAATAAATTGCTGCTGAGCCATCAACACAATCAATTTCGACAGCTTGAATTTTAATAATCAGTAATTTTGACTAGACAAAAATGATTACCTCACGTTAGGCTCTTGTAAATTCCACTTGAGACTGATACCAACCGCTCCGTCAACACCGACCAGCAACCGGCAAAAGTTGTTTACAAACTGAAAGGTAAGATCATATGGTGTTTATTATCTGCAGCTTTGTTCAAAAGCTCAACACAAAAGCCCACAATCAAACACACAATACTGATAAGCTTAAATGTGGGACAAACTCGATAATAGTTAAAGGCAAAAGCGTTCTGACTAAGAGATACTCTATAAAATCTATAATGGAAATGAAATATGATATACATATTAATTTTCGTAGTAAATTTCTTATTGAATTTAAACTAATGTTGAAATTACAATTTATTTTGAGATGTAAGTAAATAAAAAAAACAATTCAAGCGCTTTTGTAGGTGTTGTATATTTTATTATTTACATTTTTATTAAAGTAAATAAAACTAAATATATGTTATGTTATATTTAATTTTTAAGTATAATTAAAAACCAACATTTAAGTCAAGTGTTTTTGCGATTTACGATAATAATATTTTTTTGCTGATTCTTTGTAAAAATTTTCCACTGCCAGAATTTTGCTAAAAATGATAACCGTTGCATTTTTTTTTTCTAAGTTTGTATGTATGTAACGGATTCGACATCACATGTTGGCCCCTCTTGTACTACGCCACTGTGGCAGCCTGTGATCCACTCAGATATTTACACACTCTCTTCTTAAATTTTCTTCTAGATGCTCGTCCACATTCAGTCTTTTGCCGGTCTTGCTGCTGTTTGGTTCGTCGCTCGGCTGCTGGGCTATTTGTTACAGTGGGCAACCTCATCCTCTTTCCGGCATCATCGCCCCGATTTGTTTATTTAAAATTCCAGTAGACTTGTGGCATATACACATATAAACACACATTCTTGAACCATGCTAAACATGCGTCTATGGAAATTTAAGCGGGTCTCGCTGCTGCTCGGCGTTGCCCTCGTGTTGTACGCCTTTTTTTTCTCCGCCGGCTATCACAAATATCAAATTGACGCCGTTATCGGCCACGCCGAACCGGAAGCTGTTTGGGAATATGTGTCGGATTTTAGCAAAATGCGCCTCCTGAATCCCACAATGTAAGCACTCTAATGAATCTCAAATAGCAACCACTGACTGCGTTAATTTTTTAAATGTTATTTTAGCATAAGCTTTAAGATTCTTACTGATGAAGGGGTCGGCCACACCTGGCGTTACACGGTGCTTTATACGGAGCGACTATCGCACTGGCCACACTGGCTGAACGAGGCCACCGCTAAGTATTTGGTGACCAAGACACTGCCAGGTGTCCACCCACCAGCTTGGGCCGTCGAATCGATCCATGAGACGTGTTTCTTTGGCGGGCTCTATTGCTGTAAGTACTTCCCTTATGCATGCCACATGTATGTGATAAATATTTGTGCCACATTTATTGGTTGCAGTGCGCTCGTTCAGCGAATTCAGCTTCAGCGCCCTCGGCTCCGATACGTATGCCAATGAAAAGATCCAATATCAATGTCCGCCTCTCCTGGTCAGCGCCTGTCGCCGAGAACTGGAGGTTCAGCGTCGAGCTGTCATGCACAATCTGGCGCAGATTTTTAAGAGAACCCAAACATAAATTTATATTTCTTTCACTTTATTAAATGTTATATTATCATATCATATGTATTTTCACATTTAGACATTTAAAAAAATTTTAACTGATATTCAACTAAATTAGCTAAGTTTGCAACCAAAAAAAATTAAAACAGAAATTGCATATGTATGGAACTAAATGTACAACTCATGAATTACACATTTAAGCTACTTATATATATATATCAATGCATATATATAATATACATACATGTATATACATATATCAATGCATATATATAATATACATACATGAATATACATATATATATAAATATATATATATACATACAAATATGCTTTCATTTTTGATTAAGTTTTTATTGATTTACTTAACGTATGATTAGTTTTGGCTGTAAGTACCCCTTACGTCGATTATCCTGGGGTATTTACCTACTAAAGATCAATATGACTTGAAAACTAGAGTAAACATTAATAGTCGATTCAATTTACTGGCGGCCGTAAAAATAGTTTAAAATTTGAAATTTTGGCAAATTGTCTAAACTTGACTCACTGCATAGTCTTTGAGTCTCTTGAGTCTTTTTTTAATAAATCACGATTTGAACATTATTCCCGATCACTTGTAGAGATCTAGTCGCTTCAGTTTTCCAGCTCCTCCACTTCGAGCGGTGCGAGCGCAGCCTGATTTTTTGGCAGGCACCACAGGTGTGGTGGGTACACTTTCGGATTCACCAGTTACTACTGCTGAGGTTGATGTGCCAAACCATCGCGTCAGCTTGGTTGACTGTGTTGATTTGATGGCTTTGGGTGACTTCCGCAACCCTTGACTGGGCTGAGTGCGTTGGCCGGCGTCTTCCGGTGTGCTGCTGGAGCCAATCAAATAGTTTGTGATTTTGTTGAGCTGCGGCTGTAGAACAGGCGACACATGCCCCGTGGCTGTGAGACGCAGTCGACTGCCGAATTCAAAATTATTGGTTATCTCAAAGATGTCATCGTCCAGTAAAGAGAAACGACGTTGCATCACTGGTTTCGGGATGGGCACAGTAGACAGCAATTGCACGCCCAAATCGTTGGCTTGAGTCCGATTTGGCTCAAACATTTGCTCCAAGATGTTCAGGCAGGAGCGTTTCTTTTTAGCCATCGTGCCTGGTTGTGCTTTCGAGTGTTGTTGCTGTTGTTGGTGCAGCTGCTTCACTTCCGATCCAAAGATCTTGAAGCCTTCGAAGGGCACTGGCTGTGCCAGCGTCAGCTGCGACAAATCGGAGCAGTTGCTAAAGATATCGGGCGAATTGTTGGCCGTTGCCCGCTGCTGTGCAAGTAATTGCCCAAAACTGGAGGTGCTCGGTTGCGGCTGCTCCTTGAGTGAAGTGGAACGCTTGTGCTTTAGTGCTTTAGTGCGTCGACTTTGTGACTGCTTTGCAGATTGCTCCGAGCTCTCGTCAAGCGAACTGTTTATCACCACAACATCTGACTGTTGCTGATTGGGCACGACGACCACCTCCGGGTCACTAAAGAAATTCAGCGTGAGTGGCATCATTAGTGGTGTTGCCGGCGGCGCAATTGGAACACGGAACTCTGGCAATTCCATTGAATCTGAAAGATTCTCGGGTAGTTTCTGGCCACATTGCATATACAAATAGTCCGACAAGTTGGAGCCGGGACTGATTATTTCTGGCGTGGGAGCCGGCAGAGTTAACGGACGTTTATTATTAGTCGTTATAGGCTTCGATTCCGTAGATAACTTTGACTTCGACGGTCTTCCTCTTGATCTGGTGGTCATCCCTGCATTGTTTTCGTTGCTTGTCAAAGGAGCAGATCCGTTGCTTAATTCTGTTTTCTTAGGCGGCCGTCCTCTTGTCCTTTTAACTATCGTTTCTACAGTCGACTCTAACTTTGCTGCCGGAACTACATTCTCTTGCTTTACTATTGGCTCCCTTCGGCGCTTGCTGGTTTTGGGCGTTTGATTTGAGTCTGTGTTGCGTTTTCGTTTCGGTGAGCTCAACATTAAGTTTGCGGTCATGTATTTGCTCTTGTGCCGCGATTCTGCAGAACGCGTCGATCTTTGCATGCCACGTGTCAGTCGTGGTTGCAACACAGTTGAAACACTTTTTGCCTCTGCGCGTCTTGATCTGGGAACGGTCTTTGGTGTGATTGGCAACTTCCTCTTATGGTTGGGCGTTCTCGGCTCCGGCGATGCATGTTTCGCATTTTCTGAGTTTGGCTCTTGCATCGTCTGAGCTTTGACAGCCGACGATTTAACTGGCAAAGGTGTTTTTTGCTCTGGTGGCACTGTCACAGGTTTTGTCATCTGTTGTGAGCCTCCTCTAGAGCTAATTGAAGCTGGTGCATTTTTTTGCATTTTTGGTAAACGAAGACTTATTTTAACATTTAATTTTCTTTCCAATGTCTTCGAGGGGCTCCTTGGCTGATCATCGTTCTCCGACTCGGTAAGCTCTGTTGAGCTTGCAGCCTGAAGACGTTTGGTATGCTTTCGCTTGAATTTAGCAGTTGGTGACCTTGTTGCTTTTGGTGAGGCCTTCGGCAGAGTGGTTGGCGTCGCTACTATTTCACAATCATCGCTAGAGAGCACCACCACATTAGTGGTTGACGCTTTGGCAGTTGTTTGGCTGGCTGGCACGTCAACCATATCTGCTTCCACCTCAGAATCCGACGTTTCGAAAAACAATGGCTCCATGGCTACCACATCGTCGCTTTGCTCGGACAGCGAGATTTTCTCTGCATCCTGTTGTTGGTCCAATTCTCGTTTTTGTCTTAAGCTCATCAGACAATCAAATATTTCATCAGTGCTGCCGGTAGAACGGGCTTCCGATATTGGTTCTACACTTGAGCCACTTATAGTCGTATTGCTATTATTTTCACTCATCCAAAGCGATAAATTGATCTTGTATTGTTCGGGCGTGACTAGAGGTAAATATGATTGGAACTGATGGTGATATCGACGCAGCCGGAAATCTCTGCAAACAAATATAAAATATTTTGTGATATTGGTTATATACCGATAAATAAAAAAATTTCATAAAATAGTTTCCAAATGTGATGAAATACAAATTGAAATGCAACGACACTGATAACTATTTTGGAAACTATTTCAACTCTCCAAACAATATTATGTAATCGTTTGATTTACTGCTGTGGGTCACCAACTTGATGTATTCGCCAAGGACACCTCGCTGCTTGTAGTAATCCTCGAGATCGACACGTTTGCTAAGCACCTCCTTAACATCTGGCAGATTAAATTTTCGATTAAAGACACTAAAGCTCTTGTGTTGATGTTCCAGGCATCCACCCATGCGCAGCACATTATATAGTAACTTAACATCGGACTGGAAAACAATTCAAATTATATTAATTTATTTGTAGCCGCAAATTCCTTTCCAACTCACCGTTAAGTCCACACTAGAGATCACAATGTTAACTTTGCGTTCGTATTGCTGCAGCAGCATGGAAGTGCAAAAGTTGTTATTTAGCGTATAGCCCCGATGATCAACAATGACGTTGTCAAACTTAAGCTTGCTGAGATCTCCAATGCTGCGCAACACGCTCCATTTGCTCAGATAAACGCTATGCGCCGACTCTGTGCTGTCTGCAAAATAAAGTCGATGAAAAATTTGACAAACGATGAAGAAGGTATAATGAAACTGACCATTGAAATCCTTTAGAATGCATACCGGCAGATTAGAGAGAATGCCCAGGTGAAACTGCCAGCCAGCCAGCAACTGATCATCGTTCTGCATCACAATGAGCGTCTTTTTTGACGCACCCAGGCCATTTAAGAGTGTGACAATTGTCGCAGTTTTGCCCAAGCCACTCTCATCGTTAAATATGCAAAACTCTTGTTTGGACAGCCGCTCGTAGAGAAAACGCACTGCGTCTAGTTGAAAGCACTTCAAATACTGCGTCGCATGGCTGGAAATGAGCACGTTCTCGGAGAGGCGCAGTTCCGCTGTCCGCTCGGAGACAAAATGATACATTTGCCTGCCTTTAAATATTTCTTTTGTTTTTCTATCGCTGTTAGCGGACGTGGTGGAGGGCCAAATATATTGCCACGAGTATGTAGAGCAATTCTAAGTAGGAGAATATTACAAACATAGAAAATGCACCAATTATCATCCTCTTGTATGTCAGGGGTCCATCGATGTAATCGAGATAAAAAATATTTGGAGAGTTATTGTTGTTCTGATGATTATGGTTGTTGTTGTTGTAAATGGTATACATGGGTAGATAAAATGCAGCAGGTAGACGTTCGTAAAAAGGCGCGTATTATCCGGGGCGAACAAGATGTAAGCCTCAAGGACGATTACTTCTGGTGCTGATTGCAACGTTCACAATAAAAATTTACGCCATTTCTAAGCAATGATTTTAATCACTCAATATACATTTAAAACGTACTTAATTTCTTCAGAAATAAATTTTTCTTTCTTGCTTTGTGTCTATTTCTTGAGTTATACAGTACTGCATAAGCGAGCTAGTGATGCGCGACTATCTTAACTAGAGATACAGTGCATATCGATAGCTGCGATTTGTGACTGCTGTATATCGACATTCACACATTTTATTTTGTATTGGACCATTGGAGAAAGAATTGAAGCGCTTAATAAACAACTACTACTCGACGATGTCCAATGCAAGGAACGGAAAGCGAGCCAAAAAAAGAAAACATGCTGAGAATACCCCGATGGCAGCAACATTACCTCCGCCAGCCAAACAGAGAATGGTGGTGACTCCTTGGCGAGACACGTGCGAATCTTTTACCCATCTTCCCTATGCAAATTTTACCCAATTAATCAACTCCTTTTACAGCAAAGAATTCACCACTGTTTACGATTGGTTGTTCTCGAAGCAGACGACAACTGCAAATCGCCGCAAGGCGCTCAGTCATATGCGCATTTGGAGCCTGCGTCGCGGCAGCCTTTGTCCAGCTGCTGTGCTGGCCACTGGAGTGCTGATGAAGGCGCAGCTGGAGGATCAACACGGCAATCCCAACGTAAGGACAACGTATGCCAGCTCATTTACGCGCTTCTTCAACTTCATGTCTTCGATCATGCAAAGCCACAGCATGACTAGCATGTATGAGACGGCCCGCCAACTAGGGCTGCAATCCTTCATTGTGGATTTGAGGCATCTGTGTGCTCACGGACAGGAGCTACCGCCGGCGGCTGTGCTGCGCAACACGGCCGAACACTGCGTGGAATGGCTACGTAACTTTTACTGGCTGCCACATAGTGAGAAAATAAAGAATTTAGATGCACCAAATCTGCAGCAAAAGGATAAGGCCAAATTTGAAAAGGAGTTGGGCATCCTGTTTGAAATGTACGATTTGGCCTTGGAGTGCCAGTTGAAAGGGGCGCAAAAGCTAAAAGAAATAAAAAAAATTAAGCCCAGTGCCGAGTTCAACAAGATGCGAGTTTATTGCTCCGCAAAGAAACTGAAAACTTCAGGGGAAATCATTAATAAAGTGATTTCCGAACTGGGTGCGGCTGTCAAGCGGCAAACATCATTAATGAAGGATATGCTGGATATTTATATGGCTGGTGTTCTCCAAATGAACTATTTCCTTGGCGCTGGCCTAGCTCACAGTGAACAGGAGGAGGTCGTCATAGCGGATACCCAGGACCTATTTCGGCTGCTGGCCATGCAAGGTTACATCGAGAATGTGTTTGTGGCCTTCGTCCAATTGACAGAGAATTCAAATGTTGATGAGCAGAGTCGTCGCGGTGCTAGCTATTGGGCCACAAAAATGCTGCAAACTTTTGGCATGCTGAGCCGCATGAAGCGCATGTACAAAGAGGAATTGGATATTGTATGCAGAAAAAATAGTCTTATTTTGTTATGGTTATTTATAATATTTGACTTATTGTGTTTAATTATAGAACTCAAAAGTCAAGGCAGTGGATTTCTCGACCCTCAATAGATCAGAAATATCGAAGATCATGCGCAGTCTGCTCATCCACTCGGGCGTCGATACGACGCTCACACTAGTTTTCGGCGAGAGTCCAAAGAAGCGAAGATCATTGGTATTTGAGCATGAGTTTTTTATGAGCAGACTGGATCACCTAAACATCCACTCAGTTCCCATCCTGACAGGGTACTGTTCTCAAACGATTATGATAAAATGTATATAGTTAATATCTTGTTTTTGTCTATTTTCGTTAGTTTGCTGCCGCTTGTCGATCCACCATTTACACACAAACAACTTGAGGACGTGACCAAGATAAGCAATATTAAAATGTTAACTATGAACGGTGTCGAAACTGATATTTCTGATAATGAATCAACCGATATAACTGTAAGCGAATTCGAGAACTCTGAGTTTGGCCTCTGGAAACTGGACAACGGTAAGCTTAGCCATTCGCTGCAAGTTTTTAATAACTTTTCTAAAATGCATCTCTTGTAGATAAAAATTGGTCAAAATGTGCCCTTGGAGTGTTGCCTACAAAATCAACCTAAACAATGTAGAAAATAGGGAACTATATTAATCCTATTATTTAATTATCTGTAATTATCAGCAAACTTTTAAATGTTTACAAACATAGACATTGTAAATGTATATTTACAATAATTAAGTATTTAATTTTCCATTCGCCAAGCTTGAGTCAAAAGTGCATTTAAATAAAACAATTGCGCGCCTTGTCTTCTTCAATAATTTTTATCATTCAAGTCATAACTTATGGTCGGCTTACAACACTGCCACTATTAATATGCTTACATTTTGGTTGTTTAATGTGCAAGATTTTTTTCAATAAACATGGACTTGCAACGTAGCGATGCAATGCTAATGGAAATTTTGCAGGAGCAGAAAACAATCACTGGATTCTTAGATACAGTTTTCGGTTTCTTGAAACGCAAGTAAGAAATGCTTCACAAAACTGGGTTGGATGGCATAAAAACCAGATTTCTTTTACAGCACCGATTTTTACGATATCAAAACGGATGAAGCAGACAAAATTGGGTTTCCCAAAGGAATGAGGAATGAGATACTGTACGGCGCAATGCAGCGCCATGACCCACTCAGTTCATGTTTCCAAAACATGATTGCAGAGAGAGGAATCGATGACAGTGGGGAAAATGCGCCACCGGCTATGCAAGAAATCTCTGCACAAACAAAAGAAAAAAGAACTTCGACAAAGCTAAGTAAGGATATCAAAAGTCGAAGTTTCGAGCCTGTTGATTTTAAGAACGGCGCAGTATTTGAACGTCATTGTTGGTCTCAAACACTAAGCGATTTAGAGATCCATGTCCAGCTGCCAACGGAACTTAAACCATATAAGCAACTGTGCATCGATATTAGAGCACAGCAAATCAAGGTGAGCAGCAGAGCAACGCCGGAGCAGGTAATCTTGGAGGGATTGCTGAATCAGCGAATAAAACACACTGATGCCCTGTGGTCTATTGAGGATGGCAGGCTACTGATCAGCTGTGGTAAGTATTTGAAGGTAATAAAAATACTCATTTAATTTATATTTTTTGTAAAGACAAAGTCAAGGAGCGTTGGTGGGAGCGACTTTTTGATGGAGACGATGACATCGACATAAAGAAACTCGACAGCGGACGCTATATAGACCAACTGCCAAGAGATTCGCAGCTGGCCTATGAGAAGATGCGGGTGCATCAAATGGCAGCCGATAAGCAACAGAGCAGCTTACAGGTCACAGATCCAGAAAAAGCCAAGACCTTAGAACGCTTACGCATATCGTGGGATGCCGAAGGATCGCCATTCAAAGGCCAGCCATTTGACCCGTCCGTGGTGTTAATGAGTTAGTCGTTTATTCAGTACATAAATAAAACTAATGAGAAAATACAAAAAGTGTGTTATTAAAATGAAATTCATAGCTTTGACTGTGCTAGTGCAAGTGCCATGGCATGGAGATTGAAAGTTGTCTTCACTGAGTCTTCAGTTCTTGTTTCTTGCGCTGCAGCTGCCTCTGCTGGTAAGCGCAATCCGTTCGATCGGTGGACCAAGCCACATACATATAAGTTGTGAGCAGCACCGCGAGCAGCAGCCGATCGAAGCTCATAACATTGGTTACAAAGAGAATCAAAGTGAGGCCAACAAAAGATGGATGACGAACATGTGCGTAGAGATTGCGCAACTCCAGTGACTTCGTGGCAATCGGTTCCGAGTAGTTGAACATGTCGTAGTATGCCTGCTTGATGCCCAACATTTCGGCAAGATCCATTATGAAACAGCCGCCGTAGATGACAGTCCAGCATAATATGTGGGTTATGACAAAGGCCCACCAGAGCGGTGCGCTCTCATCCACGTTAATCTGCCAGAGCACAATCGACTGAGCGGGAAGCCAGTTTTGCAGCAAATACTAAACAAATATATGTAAATGTATACAGCCTAAATCACAATTCAAGGCTATTTGTTGCTTACATGTAAACACAGCGATGACGTCAGATTATAAATAGTTCGCTCTGCGGCAGCCAAATGCAATTTGCGCAAGAGATTCTTCACCAATCCTGACTTGAGGAAGCTGTGCTGCAGAATGAAGCCAATCACATATAAGGTGTCCAACACAATCGGGCCATAGGCGGTTTCTAGTCGCGATTTGTTGTCCAGTAGATTAAATATCCAGGTGTGCGCTTTTGAAGTGGATAGGGGCTGGGAAAGAAACAGCGTCAGTTTGCTGACCACATAAAAGGTGTAGCTGAAAGTTGCTATGGAGGCCAGTAGCACAATAATTTTCCCGAGAGACGGCATAATATTTGCTTTTCAATTCACTTTTTAAGCAAAAAACAATTAATGTAAACAAACTATATATGACAACTATATATGAAACAATTTGGTAGTGTTAGTAAGCGCAAATGTACTGCCTCCTTAGGACTTCAATCAGCTGTGCGTGCGTGTGCGCGTTTCGTAGTGATTGGCAAGTTTTGCTTTGAAACTGACGTCAACAATTACTTATCATTTTTTTGTTATTCCGGTTATTGTAAAATATGTTTACACTCTGGACACTAATTGAGGCCTCGCTGCTCTGCCTCAATGCAGTGTGTATATTGCACGAGGAGCGCTTCTTGGCAAAGTGTAAGTTTGACAAGGCAAAATCTGCATACAAACATAAACCGACACGACTCATTTATAGTTGGCTGGGGAAGACAGGCCGGTCAGCAGGATTTTGGGTCTCCTAGTGCCAAGGATCAGGTCTTAAATCTCATTCGTTCCATTCGTACCGTGGCCAAGAGTAAGTAGAGTAGAAGACAAATAATATAATTAAATACAGAATTAACTAACACGTGTCTCATTTTGCAGTTCCGCTGATATTTCTTAACGTTATAGCGATTATATTTAAACTGTTGCTTGGATAATGCTTAAAATGTTATTGTAATAAATGTACTAGTAATGCTCGTTCCATGGAGTTGAAATTATTATCCCGCACTCTGCTGACTCGATTTCCGCTGCAGCACACACTTCACCCGGTTCTCCAGTGCTATGCTGTATGCATCCAGCTTGTAGGCAGCCGCTTCAAGTTTGTCCACCGTATCCGAGATATCGTCGATTTGCTGCATGAGCGGGGCCAGTTGTTGGAATTTTCCGCAAAGTTCATTGGTGGATACGTTTAGGTTTTCGGCTATTTGCCGCATATCCTTGTACTTGGCAATAGTCGCCTTGTTCATCTCCTCGAGCAGCTTGTAATCCTCCAGTGGCGCATTGAGTTCATGTGTTATATATTCCTCTGTTTTGTGGAACATCTTTGTGGCCAGCTTGCTCAGATTAGGATCGTGGGCGTGTGCCAGAGCCTCGAAACTGGATGTTGATGTCGACAGTGTAGGACCACGCATCGGTGAGTCAAGCATCGGATTGTGATCCTGATCCCTGACTTGAGCAGCGCTGGCACTTGTTGTCGGCTGCTCTTCCATTTTAATTGACGACTTTTCCCAAAAAATTTTGCGACAACCAAATTAAATCAGCTGGTGTCGCCGGCTTGCAGTGAATGGGTTGTGGTGCGAATGGCTAATTCATGTTCACCATTGTGAACGAATAAAGTACTTGGCGCAAAGCTTTTCTATTTTGCTATTAGGAATCAGATAATTCTGGTTGTTTTTTTAAAGATAAATCTGTCAAATGTCTCTGAAGAGTAAAGAGCTGAATCTGAAGCATCTTTTCGATGGCGGCGATTGGAATGTATACGAGCCGAATATTTTAAATCTAGGCGTTGGCGCTCCAGGCACAGATTTATTGGAGTCATGCTGTGATATTTTCCAGCAAGCAACTGCCCATAAACTGGTGTGTTCTTATCAGCTATTTACATAATGAGATTCCACTTAAAATGATTATTACCTTTGTTTTGTAACTAGAAATATGAAAAGGAGAACAACAAGTCGCTGCTCTTTCAATACGGGCCAACAAGTGGTTGTTTTGAAGTACGTAATGAAATCGCCAAGTATTTCAGCAGAATGTATAACGATACCGTGAACAGGTGATGAGATTAATGATTAAGAGAGATTTGCATAAATAAGGAGCGTTTTTACTTTCAGTGAAGATTTAATAATCACAACTGGAGCCACGCAAGGATTGCATTTCATGCTTTCAACTTTGATCGACTTTAAAGGCTACATATTTGTGGATGAGTTCACATATATGATTGCTTTGGACAGCATGAAACATTTTACAAGCCTTCAAATTGTTCCCCTTAAACTAAACGATGATGGTGTTGATCTCAACGATCTTGTGGAGAAAGTAAGAGAACGACAATTCAAATCTGAGAGCAAGGAATTTTGGGCCATTTACTATACGATACCCACATACCACAATCCAACTGGCATATTGTTCTCTCCAGGTGAGCATGAACCCAGCGCGAATCATTGTAATCCTCTAATCTATATTGCAAATTCCTGTTACAGCTGTTTGTCGCGGAATTGTGCAGTTGGCACGCAAATTCGACTTTTTAGTGTTGTGCGATGATGTCTATAACATTCTTCACTATGGTGAAAAACCTTTGCTTTCGCGACTTTTTGCTTATGATGAAAAAACGGATGCAGATTACGTTGGCAATGTCATATCCAATGGTAGCTTTTCCAAGATTATTGGACCTGGGGTGCGCTTAGGCTGGCTAGAGGTACCTCCCCGCATCAAACCGCAACTTGAGCACAGTGGTATTATTAACAGCGGTGGCTGCTTCAACAACTATACAGCCGGAATTGTGGGCAGTCTATTTGAGATGCAATTGGCGCAACCGCACATTGAACGACTCTACGCTGCATACCAGGAGCGAATGTTGGCCACTACAGCTGTGCTTGAGGCTGATTTACCTGAAGGTTGTCACCTGTTGACGCCTACTGGTGGTTACTTTATTTGGATTCGTTTGCCAGATGAGCTGGATGCGCGAGATTTTCTGAAATACAGCTTGCAGCATGAGAAGATAACGTTCATTGCCGGGACACGTTTTGCAGTAGAAGAAGGCAAAGGTAAGCAATTCTTCCGTTTATCTATAGCCTTCCACGACAAGGCAATACTTACGGATGGCGCCAGGCGTCTATGTCTTTCCTTAAGGACTTTTATGAAGAAATGAGTGTTTTTATCTTATGATTTTATGTTATGGCAAAATCGTTTTTATTGTTTGTTATCGTGTATTAAATAATGCTTATAAATATACGACTTAGTTACGAACATATTATTGAATATGTATATCTTAAAAATTTTTTGGGCACAATGCATAAAAATATCACAATTTTGATAAAAAATTCTACAAACATTCAAGTTTAATTTTATAAAACAGTAGTTTACACATGCAACCCTTTCTATTGACCCCCCCTACCCGCCATTGTTGTTTAGCTCATTTGTCATGTGTGCTGAGAATGTTTACCGATTTTGTATTGCATATTTTGTGCATAATACTTTGCTTGTACAACAATTACAGTGCGTGGCAAAAAGGAAAAGGAAAAAATAAAACAATTGTAAAAAACGTAACAAATTACTCTGTAAATGTGAGGACAATTTCCTTGAGGGAGGTATAGGTGCCAATTACCAGGCCGAGAATGCCCACAATAATCAGCACAAAGTTGCCTGTAAACATTTAATATGTTTTTAAATACTATCACACAAATATATCACAATTTGGATACTCACTCAAAATCAGCCAGCTCTTGCTTATACCAGAGGTTTGGTACCAATGTGTGCTGATCTGAATCAGAGCTGGAAAAGCCAGTCCCAGAGCGGATAAGCACAGAGCTCCAAAGAGCGAAATGAATAGCTCCAGATTGGGTATAGCCACGGCCAAAAGAACTGCAAAAGCACATCAGAAATTAATATATATATATATATATATATATATTGAAGTTTTAGTTACTTACAAGTGATCAGCACAAGCCCCGTGCGCACTGCATACTCCCAGAATAGTTTATTACGCTGCGGGCCCAGTTTCTTGCCCACATAATCATTCCAGGTGATGTCAATGGCCACATAGCAGGCCAAGCCGTGTGTGATATAGATGGCAAACGCCAGCATGCCCTTGACGCACTGAGCTGGACTTTAATAGGTATGGAAAAAGTCATTAGTTTAATTTACAAATTATTGCAATAATTGACTTACATTTCATGCTCTGGCAGATTTAAGGTGATGGAGCCGAGTACACCGGCACCATAGTTGAGATATCCAAATAAACCCATGCCCACATACAGCAACACAATCATTATCATAGACACGTTTAGAACACCACAGGAACCGCCAAATTTGTGAGGATTTTTCATCTCATTCTCCAGCGGTAAGATGACACCAATGGCCTCCAGTGCGAACAGAACTGTTCCAAAGAACAGTGGGAAGTTCTCCAGCTTGCCAATGGCATCCTTGCCCTCAGTTGAAATGGGATCGCGGAAGATATAGTAGCAGATAATCGCAAATGATACCAGAGTAATGAAATTGGCCAGCGTGGAGAATGGTGCCAGGTATTTGAGCTGTCGCACCCAGTTAATAAGTATCAACGGTATCAAAATGATGATCATGCACAGACGCACATCCACATTCGTCTCATAGACGGCATCCACAATGGACTTGATGTTGGACGCAACAAAGACAACATAGACACAGCAGGTGCCCAGCTGGTAGATCAGCAGAAATACATTCACTACGGTGCCAATGTAGGGGGCACAGGCCTTAAAGAACGATGGACCTTCGCTGAGCGCATTCTCCGCCACAGCTGGGTAGTTCATACTGGGCACCTATAAGAATATTGCAGTCAGCCAGTCTGTCAATAAGATTTAAGTTGCCAGCGAACTAACCTTCTTGCGCCGGCACAACTCAAACTCGGCCTTAATGAGCTGATGTATGCAGTAGGTGCATATTAAACCGATCACAATGGTGCCTATGGAACCTGTTACGTAACCTGAATTCCGGAAGGCATTTGGCATGGCCAATATACCTGTGCCCAGAGAGCCCTTCAGCAGGTGAAATAATGTTTCCCAATTGCTAACAATAAAATAGAGAATTCAATATTTTATCGCTTATGTCTGCCTTGTTGCTCTTACGTTGTTGGATGCGGCACCTCGCGATGCTCGTAGGGATTGTAATCGGGATTTTTGCTCGACTTGTTGTTGTTGTTTCCACCCTTCTCAGCGAGCTCCAGCGAGTATTGGTTGCTACTCGGCTGCTTAATGTTGTCCGCATGATCGCTGACAAACGCCGAATTGCTGTGTCCATTTTTACTCATAGCTGCCAAACAGAGAGAAAGAGAGAGACAGAAACTGCTTTGAAAAAAATGAAGGATTCCAGCGAAATTTCACTTGTAATGGGTCATCAAATTAAAAGGCGAGTCTCGTTGCGTTGTGTCTCCACACACAAACTTGACACTATCTATACAGATCGCGAACTATCTAACCGCAGCAAATGCAACTGAAAATTGCATGACATATTTTTAAATTAAGAGCAGGCCCAGCACAATGTCAAGTTCAGTGTGAGGAAAACGTTGCCCCCGGCAGATGAGCCACATGATTGCACACACGGCATTTTGACGGTATATGCTTGTAGTGTGTGTGTGTGACGGTGTGTATCTATTTGTGTGTCTGTGTGTGTTTAACATCGCCAACAACTTGTCGTGCATGAAACGTGCTAACATTTTGTAATTGCAGCCAATTTTACTGTCACTTGTGAGTGGCTTTGGATTGGACGTTATTTGTGTGATTTTCATTTAGTTATTTAGCTGTTACCGTTACCTCTTTTATATGACTTGTACAATTGTTTGTCCAGAGACAAGCCACAGATGCCTGTGTCTTAATTAGAAAATATTTTACATTTTATTGCCCTGCTATTAGGACCTGAATAGAAGCTAACAAAAAGCACTAAATCTCTGTTTCCCAAAAGCGATAATTGAATATTTTATCATATCAAAAACATACGTCACCGTTGCGGCTTTGTGAAATATTTTCCGGTTTCGGTTGTCGTGCGCAATTAGTATATTTAATTGTACAAGTTGACTTTTTGACTTCCACATACATAATATATAGAACTGGGTAAATGCATGTTGAATGAAAAGTATTCAAAGTGTTTGCACTTCCCCTCACTAACACAATAACATAGGAAACAATGGCAAGCAAACACATATGCATATTTATATAAAACAGATCTGGCCTAAACATAGGTTGGATGCCACTCGAATCTAAGTCAACGATGACAAGAAGTTTGATTTAATTAAACAACCATTTGTTGAAGGTCCATTTTTACACACCCACATTGGAAAACTAACTGAAAGTGATGCATGCATAATTTCAAGTATATCTGGTTTTTAATCTAGACATCCAGCGAAGACCAGCTTTGATGTACGGAAGTCATTTTGAAAAATAATGCCAAATAACTTTGCTAAATAAAAACAACCAAAAAAAAAACAACCTCAATAATAATTAAGTATGATGAATGTGCAGATTGTGTTGATAATGTTACCTCTGTAAGTAATTAGAAGTTTTGAATTTATAGCTTAACTATCAGCCTAGCAACTATCAGCCTAGCAATCTCTTATGATCATTCTTATCTGCATATTCTTCTGTGGATGACTATTCAAATAATATACAAGTTGTTTGTTTGTTTTTACTTCCTCTTCAATTTGAACATAAATTTTGGTGGAATAAATTATCTTAAATATTTCTGCTTTTTATAAATAATACATCAATTGTGAAAAGAAGCTCAAAATATGTTAGTTTAAAATCCTCTCTTTATTTAAACTTTTTTGAATAAAATTACCATCAATATTTCGGATATTTTATTAGAAACTAATGAAATATGGCAAAAAAAAACCTCAACGATTATTTAATTAATGAACTGTAACTGGTTGAAACTAGATGCACTCTTAATAACATTAGGCCATAAAAAGGCAATCTAAACTTGTCTGACTGGCAAAGACATTATAATATTTAATACATTCCTTTTTAAAAGACACAAATCTTATTATAAAATGAATATATTTTTTGAGCAACTAAAACTGGAATAAAATATAAATAATTTTCATGAATGACTTTTGCGCACGTGAATCCAAATAAATGAAATCAAAACAAAAAAAAACAAAGACAAATATAAAATGTGATCAGCACGCGACAGTTGATTTTGATTTTTATTAGAATCACATCGATGTTTAAGTAAAGATGAAGGCGAGTTCAATGCGCCGGGCTTAGCGGTGCTTCAGGTGTTATTATTTGTGATTGGAATTCCAAAGTCATTTTTCAGCATCGTGCTCGCAATATCAATTGGTAATTTTGATGACGCCTTCACATCATCAGTAGCAACAACTGAGCTTGAAAAAGTTGTTAGCCTTGCTCTGCATTTGGTCGAGGACATTTATTCAAATTTGCTTAACTTTGTGTTTGCGTAACAGAAATAATATTTTTGTTCTAGTCATGTTTCAGTTTCACTTGATGGCTTAATTTGTAAATTACTGTGTTCGGTTCAGTACGTTTAATATTGTGTTTCAGAATGTTATTACCAAAGTTGTTAGCAAATAATTACAGTGTATGCCACGTAACTGTCAACAGCAACTGCATGATTTAACGCGTAGCTTCCAGTTACCGAATAGTGTTTTTGTAGTAGAAGTATTGTAAATTTTATTTTAATGCTAATTTGTAGCACCATCAGCTAAAATAAATATCTGTTTGCAACGAACAGAATTCGTGATCATCTTAATTTAGCTATATTAGATAATATGGAAATCACTTGTAGTCGAAACATTTCAACTTGATTATGTACAATTTTTATTAGTCTCAACCACTGTAAAGATAGTCAATTTAGATTTATTTCGAAAGTATTTGGCGAATGTGTGAGAACTTTATTTTTTCGCTTATCTCCTTAAACTTCATCTCATGTTCCTTTTCCGATAATAAATAAATCCACAAGCAATTAATCTCGATTTTATTAACTAACGGTTCTATTTTCGTACACTTGATCAATAATTGCCTTCAACATTTGACCGCTTATTTTAAATGCAATTAATTTAAATTTAGATTTGCAGCTAGTTTCATTCACTCACACAACTGACTTAATCACAGTCCGGACTGGGAATGGGCACTCAAGCACGACTCTGAATTTTCATTAATTTGCAAAAGCTTTCTCACTTCCGTTGTTCATTAGGCGAAATTCTTTGTCCAGATCTACAGAGATCTATCTACATATTAAACTTACCGATAGGAACAGATTGTTATCTAACTGAATTGTGAAAACAACTTTATTTTATCAAGTATGAGTAATAAAGAGATTTGGAATTTTCCAAAAGAAGCATGGGATTATAAAGATTTAAATTTTGTATTTTTCGATGTTTAGGACAAAACGTTTTGATAAACTTAAGAGATGTCGCCTAGATGCGTCAGGTGTCAGATTGAATTTAATGGCTGCGATCTGTGATTCAAAATGAGCGATGTGATCGTGTTGCCCGCGCGCTAACGACTAAATCAGACCCACCGTGGGTCACCGGTTTTATATAGTGCGCGAAATGTTGTCCGCCGATTGTAATGACAGCGGCAACATACAACAGGCAAACAACCACTCATGAAGACTCGTTCTCTCAGGGTACGACGGGGTGGCAGCAGTAGCAGCAGCAGCAGCAGCAGCAGCGGCAGCGACATCAGCCGTCGCATAAAAAATCCTACAGAAACATGTAACTTAAATTTTGCCGCCGTAATATGCGTTTGTCTATAGAAAAAAGAGCGTAAATATGAATGAGAGATATCAAACGGTAAAGAACGTCCTGAGATATGAAATGATGTGATATATATAACTTTTAACTACTCTGCTGATCGCGTAAGCTACAAATTAAGTACGCAGTCTAAAGCTCAAAACATAAGCTGAAAGCTCTGTCAGATTGGCAATTGTATTGACTCCTTTTAAGTTTGTTGCTCGAAGAGAATGTTTAAAGACCTTAAATAACATGTTAGTAACTAGTAGATTTAGATGTATTTCTCATATTCTTGTTTTATACATAATTATATGTGTGTCTCGGATGCTTCAGTTTTTATATAAGCACTTTAGTTTTTTTTTTTTTAATAAAATACACATTCAATACGCATTCTTAGCTGCCACATTAACGATAGCATGGCAAATAAACAGCCACAATCAGCGTAAACAAGATTTTCGTTGTCTTAAGCTGAACCGACAATGAAACTCACTCACTTTCTGAACGCTTTCCAGTCTTGGCATGCCAAGCACAAAAAGTCGTTGCCAAATATTCGACAGCTGCTGCGGAGCGCTCGTAACTATGGTAAGACTGCATAAAGAACCAGTACAAGTTGAGGTGTAAGGTGTATTTACCTGCGCCACTGTGTGTAACTAAATTTGCAGTTCGCTTACTGGTTGCCAAAATGTGCAATTTACATTTTTTAAAATTAAATTTTGTATTTTTTTTTTTTTTTTGCTGCTGGGACTGCAGTGCCTTAATGCACTTTCTCAGGCAAGCAACCGGTTTTGGGGTAAAGAGAATTCGCGGGCTTGTGTGAAATTTCATTTACAGCTGCGGCCTTCCAATCATTTTGCATGCAGTGCGCATACGACGTGTGTTACAGTTTCATATATGTCGAACATACAACATACTACAATATGTATGTAGTATGGCTAAAAGCCGGCTAAAAACATTTGCCCATGCCCATGTCTGGCTGCAGTTCGCCTGCCCGCCAGCCAAAAAAACCGGTCAGGCGCTGCTGCTAATCTGACGTAGTCTTGTCTAGCCCAATATTTTCGTCTTGCTCATGTTTGGCATGTGACGTCAGCGTTGACTGATAGTAGTGAATCATGTAAACATGATTGGAGTATGTTGATCAATTAACTGCAACTGCTGACCATTGCTGCCTACGCAAATCGCATATTATTATTTATTTGGTATCTTTTATTTGTACTTTCCATGACGATTATTGTGCTTATCCATTGCTATGGCTTTGTCACTAAAGATCAGGTGCTAAGAGCTGCCAAATTGGTGCTAATTTTGTAGGGGTTTCCTATATGGCTTTATACATCAATCAAAGCGTGTAAAACCAGCTCTCGTACAAGTCAAAATAATATCAATTTGATTTGCCTTGTTTACTGAACTAAGTTGCATAATTAAAACTGGATTTTTATATTAAGTTTGTTTATTAAATATTTTCAAATTTAATCAATAGCTTCTACCACAAGTGATTTCCTATGCAAAAACTCTATTTGAACACCTCTCAACCAGAATGTCAATTAGACCAATCATAGAGTTAACTAATACATGCGATAATTAAATGCCAATTATATTTACGGATAATTTTCACAGTGGCAAGTAAATAAAGTAACCGTAAAATTAATTGCATCTGATAATTACACGTGAAATGCTTATGTAAAGCATGCTAATTATAATTATTGAAACTGATTGATGATACTAGGCATAAATACAGAAATAGATATTGTACAAAATATTATGAATAAAAAATTTTTCATTACAATATTAGATTAAGTAATACATAATTTGAAAATTGTTTTCGCCATGAACTTGTGCGAACATCAACAGTTCCATTTCAATAAGCACGTGTGGGTAACTTGGGGCAATTGTTAGAACCGATTCAGATTAACTGCGTGGTCAAACTGAACCTAAATATATATATATATATATATATATATATATATATATATATATATAGATATATATATGTTTGTGTATGTATAAAGTCTGTATTTTTATGATTTTAAGGAATGTAAATCACACGTGATGTATTGTTGTAAATGAAATATAACTTTTTTGTTTTTATTATTATGATATTGAAATCTGACTGTTTGCCACCCATCATATGAAAGTGGTTTTTGTTGAATTGAATAATTGAATGATTACCTTGTTATTGTCAATTTGTGTTTGAGTACACACATCTCAACTATTTTACATATTATATATTTAATAGAAATTTAGCGTGCAACTAAAAAATAAAAAAAAATTGCGCATACCTCTATGCGGTCTACTGTAAATATGTAAAACTGGGTGATTCTGATTTATTTACTGCTCCCGCTCCAAAATCACAATTAAAGGAAATGCAAATTGAGAGCAACATAGTTTTAAAGTGCTGCTTTAATCCAGTATTTGAAATCCATGGTTTATTATTAGCTAGGCATCTGATAAAGGTTGTCGTGTCGTATTAAGGACTCTTAAAATAAAATAAAACAATTCTACAATTTGTAGGGTAAGTGCTTAACAAGTATACTTAGCCAACAATGAAAAAAATATGAATGGCCAATCACATCATTTGATTTACATTAGTCTCTTAACTTGTTTTTACTCTTCGCTTTACACTCAACGATTGCAACTTTGAAATCAGTTAACTTAATCTTGGCAGTCACAAAAAAAAGCTAATCTGTGAATTGTTCTATTTGCTTATTTTGTGTGTGTACCTTTTAGTTTCCCTTAACACAAAAGAGATAAGCAGTTGAAACATTGGCAGCAGAGGAATTGGCTAATCGCCGCGTGTTGGCCAGCACACAATTGTCACCATTTAATCAGTTTTATAGTTAAAATTTTTCATACTTTTTGAGGCTTTCGCACGTTTCGCTGTTTGCGTCTCAAATATGCGCTGAAATAATTACAATAAAAAAACTACATAAAAAAATAAAAAAAAACAAACAAAATCAACAAAATTGTGCTAGACTAGACAAGTATTGCCATATAGCTGGCTGGTGTGTGTATATTCAATGTTAATGTTAAGCCGCAACCATTGCCATGCATTTTACGTGTATTCCGTTTAAACTCGGTCTCAAAACAAAATTCGAATATCTGGCACGGCAGGCTGCATGAATACATATAAGTCACTCGAAAAGCGAGCGAGTTTTGAGTGGGTTTCAAATAGACTGTATTTTTGAGTATTTTGATACATTACTTGAGTGTTTTAAATGGAGTATATTGTAAGATTTGTGCTTTATTTCGATGAACACCAATCGCTTTATGTACGACAAACAGTCGTTGACTAGCGCTCCACGGGCCGTATACTTAATTTAATTGTTTTTACATTTGAAATTGAAAGTGAAAAAAGTATAGTAATTAATAATGACGCTGCCCGTCATTAAAGGAGCACCCGCTAATGGAACTGTAAGTTCTTATAATGATTTTATATACTATAATAAGCGATACAAAACTGCTTTTTCAACTGAAGTGTCTGATTGTGCCCGAAATATTTATGAAAATTGTAATCGTATATCAATGCTGATTGGGAGCTACTTTAATTGAAGTCTCTTGTGTATTCACATGATTAAATAAACATTAGCCTCGTTAATTTATGATTATGAGTTCTTCAAATTTATATATATAACCTGATGGCACCTATCACAGAACGTGTTCATATATCACCAAGCAGTCAGTCAGTTAAATAATAGTATATGATATGAATGACATCGTGATTTCTTATCTATTCGGCATTTATGGTCCACAGACGGAGCCTAATAGTTTACCCTTTGTCGGGTTACATAATAGTCATAATCAACTGAACTAAATGGATTATTCAAATAACTTAAAAAAATTTTAACAAAATGGAATTGGTAATTTGATTTTAACAACAATGTTCAAAACGCAATTCCACTGGAGTTTGTGATTGTAAACAGTTGTGGGTTAATTAAAAACCACACAGCAAATCTATTGTCGACTGCATGTGATTTGTGGAAACACAATCTCTTATTTATTTCTCATAAACTTGACCTGCTGGCAGGTAATAATTAGAATTTACTTCCGCTAATAACTTGATTTTGTTATACATTACGCTCTTCCAAGAATGTGCCGATATCTTTCAATCAGTAGTATCCAATATAATGTCAGCAATTTATATAAAAAATTCTGATTCATGGTTTATTGTTCTAACAAAGATCGTATTTGAGCAGTAAGTATCTCATATTTCTGTTCGAAATACTTCAAATTGGATTTTAAATCACCACAACGGCCTTTCAATGTCATGAATCACACCGATATTTGTAGCATTCTATTTAAAATTGGATATCTTATAATAGATACTATTGGCTAATCAGCTTCGGATATAAGTTGATTTTTAATTAATCGAATATGTGGTGCACAATTAGTACTTTGTTTTTGACCGACCCGACGAGTCTTACTGTCAGCTAGACACCGGCACTTGTGATCTATGGTGTTGGCCACGTTATCGGCAGTACAAACATGTATATAGTCCAGTGTATAAGCGCAAAGATTGCGAAATTCCTTAATTAATGACAAAAAGAATGAACTATGCTCGTCATTGAAGGTGCGATGATGGTGAATGGTCTGCGATTAGCCAACATTACTTTGCGAGTGAAAGTGTCGGGTAGAAATCAGTTCTCCTACGGTTTTTGAACTCAACGCATTGTTGAGGTGTATAATAAATCCTTATTGCATATAAGTCAACTATTATATTACCCAAATGTCTGTCGATGGTGAGGTAAGCATTAAATGTGATGTGACGAGTGTAAAAACCAAACTGTGCTTAGGCAATCAAAAGCTATCCTGCTGTGCATTCTAAATGATTAATTCAAAGTCAACAGATTTTGGTTAAAAAACATAAAAACGCTTTATTTGGGATTTTTTGTCGCAAAATACGTCATAAGCTTGTGAAAATATATTTCATTAATTGTACTGTTTACTCGATGTGAATCGTTTTAGCACATTGAACGCGTGCTTTGCATATTAAAGTGGTTAAATAATATGTATTCGCATATAATTAATTGATTATTATAGCCTTAATAATGTGTGTGACAACTCTTCCCAATTACTCTGCAGCTTACATGCAAAAAAATATAATAAAATAAAGTTTTATGTTGTAAATGAGTGTGTCAAATGTGCACAACCGGTTGTAAGACTAAATTTAGAATGCTTTTGTATTCATCTGACAGCTCCGTATGCAAATTTCTTAAAATTCAGCTCAACTCAAAACTAATTTACAGGCGAGATACAAATTCAGTCGGATGTAAACTGCACTAAATTACCGTTCAAGTACGACCTGATTTTTATTTGTGCAACAAGTTTGCCAATTGTGTAGTTTTTTTATATAAGCTAAGTAGCTATATTTATTTGAAATCAGCGCAAAGGTCACATAAATTAAGCAGATTTTAAATACTTATCTAAAAAATCATAGTCAAATCAAAAATACAATGCCTTGGGGCGTATACGTAATGCCAGGCAGACAACGTGGAGCGGTGCTAGATTGCGTTAAGTGGCTCTGCTTCGTTGAATGAAAACATTTCTTAAAGTGAGTTCCGTTCGCCAATAGCAGCCGACAGATGGCGCCAATTGCCGACGCGCACAAAAGTATGCAACGTTTTCGCTCAGCATAAAAGTAATTTAAACCAAGAGTTTCATCTACGTTAAAAAATTGAACTTATTATTTATTATTGAGCGATAATCTATTAAGCATTTTACTCCCTCGAAATCTGTTTATTTATTAAATATGAAAACTTTTATTTATTTAGATTTTATCAATTCGTTTTTATAAGTAATCATTACAGGGACATTTATTGTGCATCGTTCAATGTCGCTTTAATCTAATCCACTCTCTCTGTGATTAGTTGTCATCAGCAAAGCGTTCGACGTTTTCAATTGATTTTCACTTGGCAATAAATAAATAAAGTATCATAAAACATTTCCATATGTTCAAATACCAACGCTTTGCACTGGTTGAGTTAGGCGAGATCGGTATAGGTATCAACGCAGCTGCACGTTTTGAATTCCACATGAATGAATGCGATGGAAATAAAGTATATAAATTGATATAAATTTATGCATATTGAAATATATGAATGTTCATTCAAATAAGTGATACATTCGATACATATTGTCTGCATTTCATATTTTCGGCAATCAGTGGTCCGCCATTTGCTGTTCGGGGTAAATGCCACACAATTCAATTGACGGTTTATTGAGCGACCGATGCGAAATGATTTCGTTCCACATATGAAATTGGCAACTTCAGATGACGTTACACGAACTTTTGCGCAGTTAGAATTTGTCACCAAACTGGGTGGTGCAATTAAGCAAACAATGATGCGTGTAACGTTAGTATGAAAAACCGTTAGCTCTTTTTATTTCGGCTCTGTCTTATCTATCGCCATCGCTAATTAATTAGCGTATTAGTTGAATAAAATATTACACTTATCGAGCTTGCCTTATCAGCAGAGCATATGAGCAAAAAAAATTTATATTCAAATCACTTCAATACAATTTTAATGTATTTTGTTAGAAGCTAAAATGTTAATTTATATTTATTAAGCTGTCGGTTTTAACAGGCAATTGTCGTTAATATTTATGTTTCCATATTTTCCCATGTCTTATTATTAAATAAATCTTTAGTTATTGGTTAGCATATTATGTATAAATATTATTATCTATGCATATTTATAAGCATTTTCATACACAGAAGCTATATATTAATGCAGGGTATTGTCAGTATAGGATACATTTTGAAGTCGAATACAGTTCACTAACTGATGCAAGTGCAGCGGAACTAATTTAAAATAAAATATATCAATATTGTATAATCTTGTAAAGCCCATAGGAGGAGCGAACAAGTTGCAGTTTTAATTTTTTAAAGCTAGTTCCGCTACTCAGCAATATGAGCTCCTAATGTAGCGCTCTCTCTGATAAACACACTCTCTTTCCCTATCGTTCTCTCTCTTTTCCATTCATTGTGTCTATCTTTCTCTTGCCGCTGCCCGTTACTTCGACAAAGCGAATATTGTGCTCGGGAAGGTTTGCATTCATGTTCTGCTTGTCAAACTGTGCGGTTGACAGAACTTCAATTAAAACAAAAAATTCATTGCAACGTGTTGGCAACGTTTTAAATTTCCGACGTTAAGACAAAAGAAAAAGAGGAAAATAGAAAAACGTTGCCTATTTTTTATATAGCCTCAGCGGTCGGAAGTTGTTGAGAATTGCATTAGTAATATTGCATTTTATCTTTTATACAAAATTAATAAAACAAAAAATAAAATCCCAAATTTTTTGCACTAAATTTCCACATTGCATTCTATTTTGTATTGTAAAAAGTGTGGAAATTTCTGGAAACCGCAACGCAACGCGTTTACCGAGAGTTTACGAAATACGTTAAACGCGCGACGGTTGCCACCGGCGACAGGATAGCACACCCTCTCGGATTTGTGCTGCGGTGAAAATGAGTTTTCACAAGAGCGACTCACGTACTCCGTTGTCACCGTCGGAATATACCGTAAGTAGCTGCCCACCTAGCTCCAGATTAGATTTCGAAATAGCTCGAATCCGCTAAGCGGCATTTTTATTCGGGGAGCATAATGTTCAAGTAATCAACAATCAGTTCTGCCCTGTACAAATATGTTTCATTTTTTAAAAACAGTTTTCGGACTTTGAAGTAAACACTTTTCATTATATAATGACAAGCATATTTTGAATATTATCGCTTATTTATCGTGAATTACTGATTACTTTAGGGGTAGTGATTCATTTATACTCACATGTGATACAACTACTCCATCAAGCGATATTAGCTACTAATCACTCCAACTAAACAGAGTTAGTTTCTATGTTTAAACAAATCACCTGTTTTTATTGATTGATCGACCATTGTGTAGATTGGGCCATGCAAATCATTTCCTTTATTTAAAATGATAAGAAGACCAAGAGTACCAAAACTAAAGTCTAATTTCGGGGAGATTTTATTTTATTTTCGTTTGTGCCTGAAATTGTTGTCGTTATGAGTAACATAGAAAAACAGAAACGTTTCCACCCTCAACGCTGCTTCTGGAGTCAAACATAAGCTATTCATCGAGTTATAGTTGATGTTGTTGCTGTTGTTGCTGTTTCTGTTGTTGTTGCAAATGCTGTTGTTGTCTTCCTCTTTTTTTTATTTGTCTTTATAAACAGTGGAATTTTCCGCTCGCAGACTGTGCGAGTTCCTTGCACTTTTATGTCTGCCTGGCTGGGATTCGAATTCGGTACGGGTACGTACGTAGTAGGGGTCGAAGTAGGGCATATAGCAAACCGTCTATGCCACCGCCGAATGCCGACGTCGTCTTTCTTCTTCTTCTACCTGCGTCAGCATTTTTCAGGGTTTCAGTTTTTTAGCTGTACGCTACAATTTCGTGGCAATATGTATAACAATAAAAAAACTAAAGCATGTTGTACTTTGGCTTGAAGATTCCGGTGATTATTTATGCTACGGCTGCGCAAGCGCCGCTGATACACTTTTTGCTGCATTGCTTTTTTTTTAAATGGCACAACGCAAAATTCGATCGAATTTAATAATTCTCCATGCCATAAGCATTAAAGTCTCACTCCGCAATCTCTCAGCACTTGTAATGCCATTATTAATACAGCTGCACCCCTCTCACTCTGACTAACACTTCATGTGCTTTATCCTTCTCTCTCTCTCTGTTTCTATTGTACGAGTCAGAGTCGCTGCACCTGAAGCCTGACTGTAACGTCTCAAATTCTTTAATTTATCATATGTATATATTTATAGATTGTGTTGATATATTTTTAAGCTCGATCCAAGCTGTTTGCAAAAACATGTCTATTTCTTATTGATTCCCGATTCGCACCATATCTTCGAAATCGTCTAGACTATCTTATCTGTGCATTTTCAAGCACACTTATGCGATTTTAAGAAGACAGTTTCATAATACTTGGGCTGGCCATAAATCGACGAGTTTGCATTGACGAATTGCTGACAGTTTTTCGCTAGAAATGAGCTAAGTTGAGTTACGATGAGCTGGGCTACTTCCATACCGCGTCATTTTTGTCTGGCCACGTGATGCACACACATTTTGCGCTTATTTTATTTATATTTATTTTTTTGTATTTGCTTGCATTTAAGCCGAAGTATATTAGCCAGTTTTGTAAAAAATTTTCCACTGCAAATTGCTGGCGTTTGTTTGCTAAATTGTTTTGTGTTACTATTGCCGTTTTCGATTTCGTTTCGCCGCTGTTTCTGTTTCGGTTTCTATTTCTATTTCTGTTCTCTTTCTCTTTCACTTCCACTCGCTTATGTAAGTTCAATGATATGCAGTCAAAACTATCGAGAGACCGCAGCGCCATAGAGTCAGGCTTGACAGTTTTAATTACAAAAGTACATAATTGCATGTTCGCTGCGGCTCCCGTACGCCTTTAAATGTGCAAATTTATAACTTACTCATTGCATTTTAACTAGAAGCAATGCAGAAGTATAAGCAGACAATGCATTTGCGAATTTTCATTACTAACAATTGGCGCAACACGTTTTCAGATAACTTTGAAATTTTTTTAATTGCATTTTCTATCGTTGTAAAATAATTGATGTTACAGTAATAATTGGATGAATAATGCTAGGAATACCTTCACTTGAGCATCAATAGTGATATTATATGTGGACATATTATAATAACACTATCGATGCATAGAAGAAGTTAGCCCAATCATATTTAAAAGAAACAGTAGATATCTTATGTGTCGATCGCATCCATACACAACATATTGAGTACTTTTGCAATTTTATTTTCTAAAGCAGTTAAAACATTATGCAAATATTCATTAGAAGTTTCTATATACTTCTGCACAATACAGATAATTCATTTACGGGGCCAGAATCTCATTAAAAGCAACGCTGTATCTCTTTTACAAGGTATCAATTGGTTATACCATATATTGGTTATACGCTATATTGAAACGAGCCAGTGACACGTGTTGAGTGCTCTCCACTCTTTCGCATGGCTTTCAGAATGCTTTTGGGTACTATTTGCATTACCATTCTCTTGCGCCACACTTAGAAAAAAATCTACCTTAGTTTAAAAAATTGGTTGAATAGATATTTTTATATTTCTTTAATGCAAGAGATTTTATTTTGTAAATTGCAGAATATATTTATCTAATACTGAGAAAACAATGACTATTTTACAGAGCTTTCATACATATCTCACATTAGCCTTTTATAACCTGAACATATTTAATATTGATAAAAAAAAGGGTATAATAATAGCCGAGTAGATCTAGCTTTGTTTGCCGTTTTTTTTTTGAGTGCATGTTTCGAGTTTTACTTGCTGCGCTCTTTTCAATGCTCTCGTTATTTGCGTAGCTGTTGTCGCCAATTAAATGTAAGTACAAATTGCATTTTTTGCAGCTATTCTATTGTACATGAAGTTTCCGAGTCGTAATGTTTGCCTATCGAAGCAAGCGTATTGTTGCACGCGACAAAGCGCTTGACTGATTGACTGAATGACTGTCGAAGTTACGTTAATATGGCTATTAGATAAATATTATTGAATATTATTAGATAAGCTTGGGGTACAGTACTATAGAATCTATCTGCATACAAATGCAGAATTTATACCCTATACAGCAAACGTATATAAAGCAAGGGTATCTTTAAGTATATATTGAATGAGTTCCAATTATTGAATGCGTTTGTTTTATGTTTGTTTATGTATTTGCGCATTATGTATTGTAAACAAATGCTTAAAGCTATCAAGTTGCCTCTTCTTCAGAGCTTAATAGAGCCTAAGCAAAATGATAAAAAAAACCTTTGTTAGCTTCTTATATTTTGCATACTTCAGTTAATACAATGGCAATTATAAAAAAAATAATTTTAATATATTAAATAAACTGTTAAGAATTTTTAATTTTTGTGATTTATGATGCCCTTAAAATTATAACATTTTATAGGATTACATCATATTATTACATCATTACATCATAAATATATCACAGGAATTTTATAATCATCGATCAAATTCGTCGCTTTTCGTCGCAAAAATATGTTGCCTATTTCGCCGCACAGCTGACTCGCATTCGCCGCTGTTCAGTGTGGCGCATATGTAACAGTGCTTGCAGTGCATTCTCATAGATGGCGCCACAGCCAGCATATCAAGTATACGCACTGTTGTTTATCGTTGTTTGTTTTAAATGATACAGATTTTGTTGGCATGCTTTAAACGCAGCGATAAATAAATGAGTAAATTTGTAAATTTCTGTAGCAATTTTCTAATCAACCAAATAGCTGTCAAAAATGTCAACCTGATGGCAGGCAGCTGATTTAATTTGGGGGGAACAAATAAATAAAAAGTAATGACCAAAATAAAGAATTGTTTTTGACCTATGCGAATTAGCTGTTCTCGTATATCATTTTTGCACAGTTTTTGAGCAAATTTACAGTTTCCTCATTAATTTTATATACGACGCACTTGCCATAGTTGTCGTATCATGTCGCATTCGGCGTCGCACTGATTTTGATCAATTTATATGTGGGAGCACTCAGTGAGATGTGATTTTTTTAATAGCCGCGCGCGCGCTTCTCTCTCTCGGCACACGTGGGATCATATAGGAAGCAATAGAGGCCAAGCTAAAGCAGCTAATGACGACATCGAGAATTGTGAATGCTGCTGCACCCCAATAAAATATATCTAAATACATAGTTACACAGCAGCCGAAAAATATCGTTCCGAACAAAACCCGTCACAAACTAGCTGCTCAGTGCTGCTGCAGCGGGTTTTGTGGTTGTATGCGACCGTCTCCCGAGTGTCCACTATTTATTTGTGCTTAAAGAACGCAAATATCTCTCTTAGTGTGGCTGTCGCTTTTCATTTTGGCCACAAAAGTGCATAAAAACGGATGACATTGACCGTGAACGCGAGCAGATTTCTATTGTATCTCACTGGAATTGCACATGCAAGCGTCGCGCATGTCGGTTAATCTTCCGATTTTGAATATATTCTTGAACTCAACTCAGACACGTGAAGCGCAACGCCTTCAAGCTGAACGCCAACGCCGTAAAGCCACCATTGCCGCCGCGTGCTGTGCATCAAGACCAAGAGCTGAGCAACTTTGGCCCTAAGACACGGGACTCGCGTCTGTCCAGTGCGGCGCTCAGTCGCCAACGGTTGAAAATGTCGTTGCATCGGGGCGGTCCACCGCCGGCACTGTCGAGTGGTGCTGCTGTAATGACCACATCGTTAAGTGCCATCAGTTTGGATCAGCAGGTGTGATTGAAAGAATAAGCCCTCTCCTTGTAGTGTGTGTGTATGTGTGTGCGTGTGTGAACGCATAGTTGTTCTTCTTCCGCATAACAGTTGTATTATTGAACTTGAATATTGCGCATACGACGCGAGTTGCCAAAAAAACATTCTACTACACGCTGCATTTTCGGGCGTTTTGTTTACCAACATACAACACACATCACATGAGTGATTCTCAAGTTGTTCAATACACTCGAGTGTTTAGTGAGACACACGTAGAAATTTGACATTGTGCACTGTATTTGTCAAGGTCGCACAACTATAAATCCAGCGCAAAGTAACCATCAATGCTCGCTCCTGAGCCACCCACACTCACTCACTCATAAAAACTGCACAGATCTTGCTACGTAAATCATTCTTGGCATCAATCAGGGAATAGCTCTCAGCAGCCAACCAGCTGGCTGATTTACATAAGATTTAAGATACAAATTGCGCTCTTCTGCACTCTGCATTCGTTGCACTTCTCTAGGTTTCATAGTTGCGATTGCTCAACGATCTACAATCTCTTTCAATTTCTTTTTTTATTTTTGTTGCAGAAAATTCCGACGGTTGTAACGGTCTACGATAGCGAGAAGAAAAACGGCAACAGGAATAATGCGAGCATAAACCAGCCCAAGTGAGTGCCTTTCATTTTAGTGTTCGATGCCACGGCTAGCGTAACTGTGGTGCGCAAATCAATCAATTAGTGTTTTTGGGTTCGATGCGATTTTGCATTCGCTGTGCAAAATGTACAAGAATATCGATAACAATTCGTCAACTACAATGTTTGAAATGTATTCATCGGACAGATTCATCCGCTCCGATATGGCCGATGTGCCGGTTCAGCAGGCGGCTGGCTCCACCCTCCCATTGGTCCTGGCGCGTAAAAAGGGTGGCGATGATGGCGAGGATGGCAACTACAATCCCTTCGAGCATCGCAAGGTCGAGCATCCAACATCGTAAGTATTATGCTATAAAGTGTACTGATGACGATAAAAATAATCCTAAATATTTAAATAACAAATTTTAAAGGATTAATAAGCTGTTTTCAATCAAGGTGCATACTTGAATTACTATATATAAATAGCTGATAATTGCAATAGTTGTATGCGAATAAAAAAAATCAACGACTAACTTAAATTAACAAACGTCATTGAACTTTGCCTAGACTTTGAATTTTCTACTCGCCTTTTTTGTATTTGAATGAAAAGAAAAAATACAACGGAAATTCATGTGCAATTTTATTGACATTGTCCTTGGACGTTGTCTGAAAAGCTTTCGCACTAAAAATAAAGTAAATTCGCAAACGAAAAATGAAAAACATAACAAAAACAAAAACAAATATGTCGAAATGTTGCTGCACGATTCGTTTGCAGTGTAAAATGTGTAACGGTGTCTGCTGATCAGCTCAAGAAGAGAAGAGAAGAGAGAGAGAGAGAGAGAGAACGAGAGATATGAATAGTGGGTTTAGGAAGTGAGAGAGGTAGGCAGGGGCTGCATATTGTGGACTGACAGGCAAAAATTGGGTTGGGCAAAATATGTTTGACACACAAAAAATAATTTGATGCGCTTCTATTTTAGTATAATTTGTATTCAATTGAATCACGTTTTTGAATTGATTCATCTACGATTAACGTAACAAAACAATTAAATGTCGGATGGGGGTGTGTGTATGTAAATATGTAGATATATATTATCTATATGGTTGACTTGACATCACAATGCAGCAAAAAAAAAAAAAAAACAGGCAGTCGGCAGATTTTTCGTATTTTTAGTAAATGTTTTGATGCAACTTAAGTTTTCGTCTACTTTTGTTTTGGCAGTCGGACAAGAATTGAATATTATAGAAATTATAAATAATAATATTTGAAATGTCTGCGTCAGTTCAGAAAATGTCAATTATTGATTTGAGTTCATTTCGTTTTCTAGTGATTTGGAAACCTTCATGCATCTGTTAAAGGGCTCACTTGGCTCGGGCATTCTGGCCATGCCGATGGCCTTCGCCAATGCCGGCCTGTGGTTTGGTCTGGTGGGCACCCTTGCCGTGGGCGCCCTCTGCACCTACTGCGTCCACATACTGGTGAAATGTGCGCACATATTGTGCCGGCGCCGGAAGATACCCATGATGGGATTTGCAGATGTGGCTGAGCAGGCTTTTTTGGATGGCCCGCCCTCGTTAAATAAATGGTCCCGCTTCATCCGCTTCATGGTGAATACTTTCCTGGTGATCGATCTGCTTGGCTGCTGTTGCATCTATCTGGTGTTTGTCGCAACCAATTTGGAGCAAGTGGTTGGCGTCTATATGGAAACGGCGATCAGTGTGCGCTTGTGGATTGTGATTGTTTCGGCGCCATTGATCTTCATGTGCCTGGTGCGCAATCTTAAGTTTCTGACGCCCTTCTCAATGATTGCCAATGTTTTGATGTTTGTGGGCATCGTCATAACGTTTGTCTACATGTTTTCGGATCTGCCAGCACCAACTGAGCGAACTGGCATCGTTTCACCAGTGCAGTGGCCATTGTTCTTTGGCACGGTCATCTTTGCTCTGGAGGGCATCGGTGTAGTGATGTCCCTGGAGAATGACATGAAGAACCCCAAGCATTTCATTGGCTGCCCCTCGGTGCTGAATCTGGGCATGGGTCTGGTCATTGGCCTTTACACGCTGGTCGGCTTCTTTGGCTTCCTGAAGTATGGACCTGAAACTGAAGCTAGCATAACGCTGAATCTGCCCCTGGAGGATAAGTGAGTTACTGCATCCACATGGCTATCTCTTGAACTAACTAACTCCTCTGCTTGCAGATTGGCGCAATCCGTTAAGCTTATGATTGCCATTGCCATATTTTTCACCTTCACTCTGCAGTTCTACGTACCCGTCACCATTCTGTGGAAGGGCATTGAGAGCAAGATTGCTCCTGGCCGTCAGAATATTTGCGAGTACGCCTTGCGTGTCAGCTTGGTGGTAAGTGCTAATAAATTCGTACTTAAATTTCCACTTTGGTTAATATTAAAATTTAATTGCACTTTTTCAGATGCTATGCTGTGGCATTGCTGTTGCGTTGCCCAATCTGGGACCATTCATCTCGCTCATTGGCGCCGTTTGCCTGAGCACGCTGGGCATGATTGTGCCGGCGACTATTGAATTGGCTGTGTATAATGAGGATCCGGGCTATGGGCGTTTCAATTGGCGTCTGTGGAAGAACTCGGGACTGATTTTGTTTGGCATTGTGGGCTTCATAACTGGCACATATGTGAGCATACGCGAATTTCAGGCTGAATTCAATGGGGGCCATGTGGGCGATGAGCATTGATGAGCTGCTGCTGCCCAAGATTTATGCTAATTTAATTTAAATTAGTTTTAACAAAACTCTTCTAAGCACAGGGATATCTAAGTTAAGTTTTTAACTAATTTTAGGGCTAACCAAAGTTTTGTAAGATTCTCCCTCCGTACACAATCTTCCACTTACCATTTCCAATTACCAATTTCAAACTAAACCCATACAAGAATTATGTAGTGGTATCAGAAACTTTATGCTGGCCAGGATAAGTCAGATTTGTTATAGTTACCTTCACCCATACCTAAATCCATTAACTTAACCGCTACCCAAGCAAAGTATTTGATCTAGTTGATGCCGCATTATGAAACGTAATTGTGGCATTAAAACTATTTAGATAATTCTTCTAGAAGTGATTTGCGTAAACGTAGTGATCTTTTGACAACAAAATATATATTGTAGTTATTGTAGTTGTAATTAGATCCTAGCTGAACTAAATTAGTTACACACCAAAATAGACAAACAGACAGACGCTTAAAACACAGCCAGACACACATTTTTGTTATATTTTTCGTTAATCAAAATATCATTGAATTTCCCTATTTAAATGCCCTATTATTATTATTATTAATGACTTATTTAATATATATAAACACTACCTATCCAAAAAAAAAAAATACCATTGCACAATTCGCAAAATAAATTTTGATTTAAAAACAAATTATTTGAATTATATAAATATTACACAAATTGAAAGATACATCATACAAAAAATACATAGGAAAGAAAGCAATTTAAAATAAGGTCTTTTTATTATTAAAAATTAACATTTTCTTTTTCAGCCTAAAAGTATGCTATGAAATATTTAGAATTGATATATAATGAAACTTTAATTTTAAATGTGTTGCATACTTTTGTGATTATAAATTAGATTAATTGAAATTAAGTTTTCCTAAGTTTGGAATATATATAAATATCGATTTCTATAATCTAAAGACATCGGGTTAATTTAGCAAATTATGCAATGTGTTCCCTTCGCAAAGTAATTAAAGTTACTTATGTAATTTCTTAAATTCTCCTTCGATACAGCTCTGTAAATGATGTTAATTTATTTGACCTTGAAGTTGATACCTATTTAACTATTTATCGCCTCCACTATGTTGACATTTCTCACCGCCTAGTGGCAAAACGATTTGCACACATGTTTATTTGCACTAAGCCACGCAAACAATCCCCCAAAGCACTTGATAGTGGAGCGATAATAAGCCTAACTGCCAAAACCACAGCAGCGATAACTGCTTGAAATTGCAACAAATTTTAGCGCATTCCCACGCTTCTTTGTGGCGCTCAGGAACAAGAACTGCGAGCTGAGAAATCAAATTAATATAATATGTGTGATATAAAGCGCTGAAAAACGAAACGCTGATAAGATATTTATTCAGGTGCTGTGCAGTGTTTTTATTTCTACCGTAATCACCCACAAAAGTGTTGGCGAAAAGGCCAAAGCAGGCAATAAAAAACAAAAAATGAAATAAAAAGGGAAATGTGCAAACGCAATTTAAGTCCGAGTAACAGAAAACGGAACCGTGAGAAAATTACACCCACAGATAACAACACACACACACATATACAAGCAAATACATACAGGCTCAAGAACTCATATAACACAAATACTTGAGAGCTGTATCCATCAGATACTTTAGCGATAAGCGTTTTGCATGTGACGCAATGAGGCGTTGTTTGTGTATGTGTGCATGTGTGCATGTGTGTTTGTGTGTGTACAATTGAAATATTACTGTTTACCAACGGTCAAGCGGCGACCAGCGGTCCAAGTGAGAGTTTCAAGCTCGTGCATAGTCAACAAATTGTATCTGACGAATATAGAAACGAAAAGTTGCAATTGCTGCTCGATGTTTTTTGTGTTTTGGCTTGATAAGCAGCACCACGCAGCGTGTGAATTTTGGAAACCAATCAGACTCCGTTGAGTTACTGATTGAACAAAGGCTGAACAAGAGCTAAAAATAAAAAATACGAAAATATCAGAAAAAAACGAAACACGACTTGGAGTATCTTATGGATATGAGTACGCCTTTCAGCCATCATCACCCGTTCGATTGGGTTGCATCTTTGATGATATTTCAGTGCCAGTGCGCATAAATCAGATGATTGGTGTATGCACAACCTTTGAACCGGCAGATTAAACGGCATAAGCAGCCAGCTGCATAAATTGGCAGCAGTCGCAAATTCATTTGGATTTTAACTACTGTTAATTTACAATTGATGTTTGACTGCTTCGATGCCAAATCGATTCGATGCGCTACAGTTGGTGCAGTTGGTGCAGTCTGAGAACACTGGTTTTATAGCTGATCGATGCGCAGATAAATGCATCTTATTGGTGGTTCACTGCCCACTGCAAGTCCAAGACCAATGTCTCTCTCTCTCTCTCTTCCCCACTTCCCCCCTCTTCAACCCACTCTCCTTTCTCCATTCTTGTCTCTCACTAAATAGTTGTATGCTTGGCAGCTTAATGTCAGGTGCACAATGTTTAGGCCATGTTTATTGGGATTACTTAGATGCTAAAAATTATGACCAATTTGTCGGGTTCAATGAGATGCAGCAGCAACAACAACCAGCAGCAACTACCAACAGCAGCAATATTGCCATCAGGGACATTCACGAGAATACTCGCCTTTCAAGTCAATTGCATGCAAATGCAGTCAGTGCGAGTCCAGAGACGTTGGCAACGTCAGACCGTAGAAGGTTCGTTCTGTGTATATCGCACTTATTTTGCGTACATTTTTGGTAAACAAAATTAAAGCCTTAAACAGATAATGCGCTATCACAGACAGACAGACAGACTGAGAGACAGAGAGAGAGAGACAGAGAGACATAAAGGCAGTGGGGACCTCGTGCTGAACCGGCATTCAATGCAAATCTCACTCTCGCCCAGTTTCCTGGCTGACGTCTGGCGAGTTAATAGAAAATTTATAATGCCAGGCGTGCCATAAATTGCAACGAAACACCCACATGTGTTGTATGTCAACGTTGGCAGCGATAGGCAGCCAGGCAGTGAGGCAGCCAGGCGGCCAGGCGGCAATCGTGTGGGAAAAAGTTGTAATTTGCAGTTGACAAATACGCAAATCGCAAATACGCAAAAATTAACTCATATTGCTGCAAAAGCAAGCAATCTCAACTTGCAGTTGGAGTCTAGTCAATGATTTATGTGCACAGCGCGGCCTACGAAAATGTGTAGCAATGGCAACAACCAGCAACAGCAACCAGCAACAGCAACCAGCAACAACAACCAGCAACAGCAAGGAGCAACTGTGAGCGCTACAATGATCTGCTGAACAATGGCAATGGGGCAGTGGGAGCTGCTAGAGTGGCTAACCAATCTCTTGGCACAGCCTCCTGGTTTTTGGTTTTTTTTTTTTTTTTCGTTTTTGCCTACCTGCTGCCGTGTTGGCGTTGCTGCTGTTCCTGTTCCCGATGCTGCTGTTGCTGCTGTTGCTGCTCCTACTGCGCCGCAGGCTGCAATTGTCTGCTTAAAAGCGTTCATTCTGTCCACAATGAAGCCACATAACTTGGCCGCAGTTACTTACTTGGCAGTCAGACAGCCAAGTGCCCTCTACCCACCACCACTCTCCCAGTCTGCGCCAGTTGCCTTCGATGTGATGATTTATTGTGGCTGCGCCTGCAGCGACCCCCATCCACCGTCACCGTTCACCGTCCAAATGTCCAGATTCACAGTACGGTAGCCGTTGTTCACTTGGATGCATCTCGCCTTCTTGCAGTTTTGTTGCTGCCATGAATTGAAACTTTATTTAATAAGTTGATGTTATTTGTTAACTGCGCTAAAGGCAGCAGCAGCAGCAGCAGCAACAGCAGCAGCTTGCTGCTGAACTATGTTGCTCCTGGCCGGGCTAGCTAGCTCACTTCTAATGCACTCATTGCTTGGCAGCAACATGGCCAAATGTTTGACCATAAATTACTTGGCCAATTTCCACTAAGGTGTGAGTACCAGCCAACGAGAACAGCAATATAGTGTATTAAATTGTCGCTTAAGTTGTTTCTGAAATGGTTTAGAGCAGTGTAAATGGGTTGTAAATAAACTTCAGGTTTTTTTCCTTAACACTTTTGCTTCAAAAATTCCAAAAGTAAGACAGATTTTAGATTTTTTTTTAAATTAATTTATTTTATTTATTTTAAAAAGAGATACAAGAAATGGGACATAACTGCCTTATTATATTATTATTGTAGTAAGTCCAGTATCAAAATATTTTTAGTTGATTCTGCTAATCTCTGAGATAGAAGTTGCCACATTATGGCTTATAGCCCTTAGATTATCATTTGACCTACTGGCAATCAGTTAGCATTGCTCTCAGTGTTATATCTGCAATCTATTCATGTAATTGTTTTAATGCAATGTGTCAGTGAATTATATTAGAAAGTAGACGGGACACACGGGTACTTTAATCTGAGCCGCTGCATCTGGCCAAACACTTGCTGACAAATTGCTGATAAATAAACCTCAAATGCGAGAAAAATTTGCAATAATGCCTTTCTAATTTCATGCGTCGCCGTTGTTTTGCCGCCATGGAAGGCACCTTCTGGCGGGGCATGCAAAGCTCACAAAAAAAATAAAAAAAATCAAACGGAAAAGCTGAGAGCGCATTGAGTGCTGCCTGCAAAGCGTGGCGCCTCTGTTGTCAGTCCTATATATATATATATATATACAGTTTTATACATTTTCCACACGTAATGCGAAAGTTTGAATCATTTGTCCACTGTGCACAGTTCGCCAACTGGTGATTTTCATTTAAAATTCTTGTCACAAACATGTAATTGCAACGCGCCATCGACTGCTTACTCCCGACTCCCGACTCCTGATTCCCAACTCCTGACTGCCAGGCTGCTGCCAAATGGATCTACTATATAGCTATTGGCCTGGCCTATTGACAATACGTTTGTCAGCTGTTGGTTGCTGGCCGCTGGCTGCTGGTTAGTGCCACAGTTGCTGCCTCTGGCGCTGTGTTGACACAGATAAGTGCGTGGCGGCGGCGTCGGCAGCGATAAGTAGCGTTTATGCATTAATTTTTGCCTCAAAGTGACATTATTTATTACGCATTAATGCGCTGAATTAACGTTTATTTAATTAATATTAATGCTGGCACAGCAATTGCCAACTGCTGCTGCTGTTGTTGCTGGTTGCTGTAACAAAGCTGTCAGTTGCTAGTTGCTGATGTTGCTGTTGCTGTTGCTGTTGCTGTTGCTATTGCTGTTGCTGTTGTTGCTACTACTTGGGCTGACATTTTGTGTATGGATTTTGGGCAGCCAGGCAATTAAAGGTACCGCTAACAGGCATTGCCTGTCCAAGCAGTCAGTCAGTCAGTCAGTCATGCAGTCAGTCAGCAATTGTCAGTTGTTGCTAGACAACATGTTGCTGACATACCTTCCAGCCATGTTGCTGGGCTGCAAATTTGGTGCAGTGCTGTGCATTGGGCAACGTTTTGTTGTTGTCGGCATCTTTTGTCTCATGTCTCCTACAACTTACCTGTACGATTCCTTGCAGAACTTGTCGCCGGTATCTATTTTTGACATTCAGCGGCATGTTGCTGCCTCGGCCAAATACAACACAGGTCAAGGCCTTGGGGGCAGCAATATCAACTGACTTCGACTTGTCAATATTCTACAGTCAACAAAAACGGTTGCCGCTGACCGTTAAAAGGTGCAAATATTTATACAGAAATCGAAAGTAAAGTCGCTGTAAATATGTAATCAATAACTCACAAAAATTGTACTTGGTAAAATACAACAAAATATTTCGATAAGCCAATATTTGTGTTAGGTCGAGGCGGTAGATAACGGCTCGTACGATATTTGTAATCCATCAGTGTCGGGGGCGGCCAGAGGACTGCGGACTGTGGACTACGGACCACGGACAGCGGACAGTGGACTGTGGATTGTGGCCTGTGGCCAATACTCGTAGTTTGGGCGCAATAAACTTTATAATTTATAGACCAATCAGACGCGGATCGCACGCACTAAAACAAGTGAAAAATCATAGTCCAAACACATAATGCATCAGTGGAGATCAGAAGGAGGCAGGCAATTTATAGGATGGCCATGCCAATAGACACCGCACAGCGGGTTGTCATATCGAAGAGCGACTGTGACGGTAACTAAGACTCCAGACTCCAGAGTGCCGGAGTATCTGGGATGCAGCCCGTTGCGGTCTCCGCTGGCCAATTGATTTATACAAACGGCAAAGCAACGGAACACAAATTGGTTGCCATTGCACTGAGGATCGCTGTGCTGGGGTCCACGAAATGATTTGTTGCACTTTGTAGCGATCGGCGCATACGCAGAACTTTTGTATTTTTCCTTTATTTTCTTCTCTTTTTTGCCAGTTGCGCTGCTTAACCTTTTGAACTCGCCACATGGGTGGAGTTCTACACGTGTGGCAGATTTCTGTGGAAATCATTAGCCAGAGATCAGCAACAGTTGCTGACAGACTGCCAATTGAACTGGCTGAATCCATTGAATTGCTGTTGCTTTGCATGCGACTTGCGTAGCTAATTAGAGCCATAAATGCGACACACACAACTCAATCCCCCAATGTGAGCTCCGTTGAATTTGCTCAAAGCCCCGCGGATTTGACGGAAAGTGATATGCAGGCGTTGGCAAAAAATGTTCAGTTTTGCCAGCAAGAGAAGTAACAAAAACAACAGCAACAGCAACAACAACAACAACAGCAGCAGCAGCAGCAGCAACAACTACTAACAGATGTCGCCTGTCGCCCGTTTGCCCATTTAGGTTATGTTGGAATCCAACACCAGTTTATCAAGCGACGGCCTAAACAATAAATTACGCAATCCAAACGCTCAACTGCAGTCCATCAATGGCATAATGAGGCAAGCGGCGGGCTGCCCCAGCTGCCCCAGCAGCACCAGCGGCCCCAGCACATATGCATTACCATATCGGCATAAATTCCGGAGCATCGTTAAGTGGGCCTGAAGACGACTGCCAGACAAACAGGCTGTGCCTGCTGCTGCTGTTCTTGAGTAGCTGCAGCATCAAGCAGGTTGCCTGCCTGCCCAGCTGCCTCCTGCCTGCCACATGCCACAGTTAGCCAAGTTACCCAAACCGCCACCTAATGAGGGAATTACCGCCAATGCCAATGTCGACATCACCTATCGATAATGGCCATTGAGAACTATGGAGCAGTAGGTGGAACTGTTGCCGCTCCTGCTTGCTCCTGCGACTGGACATTATCTTGGTTTGCCTTTCAAATGCGTATTCACCTATCATTTACTTATTTTACTTTCTTTTTTAACAATTTTTATTATAATTATATTTATTTATTCACCTATTCTTCTATGCCTAAATTTCTGGAATTTTTTAAGCGCTGCTTTCACATTGCGATTATCATATGGATTATTATTATTTAAATTGACAGATTATCAGTAATTAAATAAATATGAATATTCTTCAACATTGAAGACACTTAACCTGCCATATGAAATTTTGAAAACTAAATAATATATATATATAGCTCAATAATATATCTGAATAAATTGTGTGGTCAGAGTGCTATCTACCTAGAATATAAACGCCTGCTCTATTGCCAGTGTTATTGTCCGAACTGTTATTACCATCAGTTCGTCACTCAACTGGTTGTCCATTCCATATGTATGGAATGACTCATAAAACTTGCCCCAAATGACGTTTAATAAACTGCAAGTTTCGACTGAAATGACCGGGATCCCTTCTGGTTGATCCCGGCCTAACGCCGTCGGCTATCTGCTTTGGCAACATTTAAACTTCGAAAATATATTTTTAGGAAACAGATTTTTATATTCATTTTAATATAGGTTTGTTAAATTTGAAGTTTGCAATTATGTAAATGTCTAAAAAGAGCAGACAAAGAATTATAAAACGGCTTACTTAGAAATACCCTTTTTAAAAATATGATATGATATGATATGATTTTGTCTTTAAATATAATAATGGGTTTTAAGTCTGTGTCTTTTGTGTGGGAAAGCAAATTAAACAAAGAAATATAGATAAACAGTTGCACTTTTATAGGGTATCCCAGCTTCAATAATACAAACACACAATTTTCCCTTTTGAGCTTTAAATATTAGCATGCCCCAGAGCAGCGATTCATTCCAGGAAATTAAGGAACAGAGAGAGACGCTTGTCTGTTGTGTGGGCGTTTAAAGCACCGCAAAATGATCTGTCCATGAACAGTGTGGAAAGAGACTTGGAGGCAAGGAATTCGTTGGTTCTGCTACCTAAGTTATGCAGCAGCCCGCTGGCAATTGAGGCAGCAAGGCGGCGAGTCGGCAATGATCCAACTTTAAACCTTAGCTCCGCCTTGTGCCGCTGGCCAAGTGGGTCAAGTAGGCCAAGTAGGAGAGCCAAAAAGACAAACTAATTAGTGCGGCGAACGCTGTATTTTTGCACGCATTTTTCACATGCCCAGCGACGATGGTACTAGCCATAAATTGGCCAAAGCTACCACTGCACCAAGCCGGCCGACCCACTCCGTATCATTCAATGCGATTGGCAGAAAGTACAGTTTCTAGTTAAATCTGAGTCCGCATTGTGTGCGGCCCATCGATGGCCTCCCGCTGAGTGGGTATGGGATTCGGTATGACTATGTGAACAAGTGTGAGCAGGAGTGCGACTATAGAATACTAGTAATATATACTATTGTACCCCTCACCCACCCACCCACTCCGCTGCTCAACGACTGAGGAAAGCGCCCCTTTGCCGCTTTTGTGTTGGCGGAAATGTTGTTTTTCCTATGCAAATTCTGTTGGTGCCCCTTTTTGCATTTGCCAAGTGTCTTTTGCTGCGTTGTTTATTTGTTTTTTGTCGGGGCCAAGTCAGGGGTCAACTACGCATTTGATTGCTGTTGCTGTTGCTGTTGCTATTGCGTGTTTTTATTTTACCTCCCATTTCCCCCTCCTAATGTGTCCAAGGTGTTTTGCGCAATGTATGTGCGGGAGGTCAGCGAATTGAAATTTGTTATACTAGGCGCTGACAATATAAATACCAGAGAATTGCATTTTATTTGATCGAACAAAAGTTACCTATTACGCAAGGCTTAAGAACTAACAACACTTAATTTTAGCAACTAAATATTAAAGAAATGGAGTAAAAGTAAACAAAATATTTGTAAAGTTAAATACATCTTGCTTTGCCTGCTAATTTTGTGCCAAACGAATCGACACTGTGAGCGATTTGGGTGCACAGGGTACACAGGGTACACAGTACAGAAGCAGTGGCAATATCTTGGAACAGTCCTACAAAGTAGGCATTTAAATATGCGCATCGGCAATTGCATTGCAGGCGTACCACGCTGCGTATGAATTTTCAGTGAAATTAACATACTAACGACACTTTGGAGACCCGTCCAAGGGTGGCAACCTATTGATATGATGGTCGCCCCAAGCACATGGACGCCTCCAGCTCGAATCCCAGCCGATGTGACAGAGTGAGCAGACATCAGCTGGCGTAGCAAGTGGGTCAGCGACTGCAACTCGAACTTCGCATGTGGTTCAATAATTCCAACAGTAAATGCTAAACTATGCGCATAGATTGTCAACGCGCCAAGATGCTTAGCTGATTGCTGCCGTCTAGGCAAGGATTGGAGTGGTGCTGTGCTGTTTGCTATCGCCCGAGCTGAAGCTGAAGCTGAAGCTGAAGCTGCTGTTGTGGTGGACGTGGTGCGTCATTAAAGTGCAGACAAATGGCAACGGCATGTGCGGCACATGTCAAACTGCAAGCGGCAGCAAATGGCAACAGGTGAAAATGTTGGAATTCTGATTATCTGCTGGCTGTTTGGCTGCCTGCCTGCCAATCACCACCAGCAGCAGCAGCAGCAGCAGCAACTGTTGCCGCGAGAGTCAAGCCAAGTCAAGGCAGCAACTTAAACTGTAACTTTCGACGATTTGTCGTTCGACGCTCGGCGCTGGCTTGTTGACGGTTTTGCTATTTGTTTTTTTTTTGTTCAAGCTTCAAGCTTTGCTACTTTGATGTTTGGATACAAACCCATCAACTCAAATACACAACTACAAACAGCAGCAACATGCGCATAATTATATTGCTGCTGCTGCTGCTGTTGATGTTGCTGCTGTTTCTATCCGCCAGCAACATGGGTGCCACATTCCAATTGTTGTTTTTGTTTTTTGCCCATTGAGCGTTTGCCATTTGTGGGCGGCACAGGGTACGCCCACATTCAATTTACAACCGGAAGTGTGGGTGTGCACGCATTTTGATATACCAACTTTACTACCCTGATTTTGAATTTTCTCTGTTTTTGTGCTGCTTCTTTATTTTTTTTTGTGCAAACTGGAACTCATTTGCTGCCGCATAAATCAAAAATCGCAGCAACAATTTCTTAGCAGGCAACTAAACTCAATAGCAACGGCAACAGCAACAGCAACTCCCGCATAAAAGTATGAAAAACGCATATAATGATTGGCTCCAGACCAAAAAGAGCAACAGCAGCAGCAGCAGCAGCAGCAGCAACAGCAACATAATAGCCCCATTGCCTTGGCCACGCAGCAACAACAGCAAAAAGTGGGAGGATGCAGTGAATTTTCTCCCTCGGCCAAACTTATTTTTTAGCGTCGGCTGCCGTTTTGCCTGGTTTGCTTGTATTCTTGTTTGTTGCTGTTGTTGCTGTTGCCAGTTGCTCTGGCAGTTGCTGTCGGGCCGTTTGCCTTTTTGGGGCCGTCAGGTCTTTGGCTAAGCGGCAGGTTCCTGTCTGCGTCGTCTGGAGTCCAGCTACAGAGACGTTGACTGCATTTTTAAGCGCTCTGCGCATAAAATAAAAGCTGATTGCAGCAGCAGCGTTGCCTCGGGCAATGGGCGCGCGTCGTTTCTTCAATGAAACGAGTAAAAGTGCAGGATGCTTTGTTGTCCTGCCCATCGGAACAGCTTCTGCAGATACAGCAGCAATCCAGCACCAGCACCAGCTAATTTCCAAAGAGCGAAGCAAAAAACAACGCAAAACCCGAGCACTCAACTCAAGCTGGTAGCAAAGATGGTTCGCTGCAATTGCTGGTGCTCAGATCTTGTGCGATAATGATGGAAGTTAATCATTAGCTTGGAACGTGTATTATGCGATTATTAGTTTGGCCTGGCAAGGATTATTGTATCTGCCTACTAACAATGCCGTGCCACATACTTCTTTTCTCCCTACAATTCTGGTGGGCGTTTCACTTTTGCCATTTTTTTTTTTTTTGAGTAATTTTCAATTTCCGTTTGCCATAGTGAACATAAAAAGCAAGCAGCAGCAACATTTCCTCTGCGTAATGCGATGCTCTTCAAGTTTGCAGAGCACATGTAGCAATTTGTCAACGTTGTTGTCGACTAGCAAGGACAAGCCACAACGTAGGCAAATCTCTGCTCGCAGGTAAGCTGGTAAGCATGCGGCAACATGTTGCTGCAACATGTAAAATGTCAGCGTTTTTTAAGAATCAATTGCAGCCCAACAGCAGCAGCAGCAGCAGCAGCAGCAGTCGCAATTCGATATTGTCGTTGTGGCTTTGGCGTTGGTGTTGTAGTTGATCTTATTGCTGTTGTTGTTGTTGCTGCCCGCCTTCTGGCTGCCGTCTGTCAGCAACATATTGCCGTCGCCTCTTCCCCCTGGCTAAGTTATGGCCACACACGTCGAATGGGGCGGCCTTGAAGCGCAATCCGAGTACCGAAGAGTACTTTGAAAAAATCATTGCAGAATTTAAATAAGCAGACAAATAACAACAACAAACAACAAAAAAAAAACGCATACATCGCACACACATATTGCGAACTTGCAATTGACGTGCAACATGATTTTGTAGGCGTGCAACATGCGCATGCGCAACAGCCGCAACTTTATCAGATTGCCGCAGTCCCAAAAGCTGCCTCAACTGTAGTCCGTTTTTATGCAGCTCTTTTTTTTTCACTGTAGCTTTGCGGCACGTTGTTGACTGTCAATTGTTTGGTGGGCGTTGCAGCTGCAACAACAGCAACAGCAGAAATTACAGTAACAATATGGCCCATAGTTGTGCCATCGCCTGAGAGCTATATCAATGTCAACAGCATTATCACACAGCGCTGTCAATATATGCAAATATATAAACACAGAAGAGCCAAACAAAGTAACCAAGACCAAAATGCAATCAAGTGACAAGCACTTGCCAGCTAAGCACTTGGCCAGTAGCAGCAACTGCAACAACAACTGCAACAACAACTACAACAATGCGAGACTAAGACAAATAAATGTGTGTTTTTCCATGTGTGTGTATGTCACACTCGTTAACACGCTGCGAAACTGCGCGAAATGTGATATTTTACACGATTTATGCACAAACAACGACAAAAGTTGCAACTGCAACAGGCAACAGGCAACAGGCAACGCCAGAAGCAACAGCAAAATAGCCAAAGACCAATTGCTGCTAGCAACCTTTTTCAGAGGCCACACACGTTGCTGGATCTTAACTGTTGCTGGACTCCACTCAACCAACCAACCAACCAACCAGAAGATATGTTGCCAGTAAGCGTAATTGTTTCGTTAAGTATGTGGCATTTAAGGATTTCAATATTTATCAAGATATTGAAGAATATTCACGTGAAGGATATAAAAATTTTATATATAGTTTAGAGATTTGAAATATATTCCAATTAGATAAAGCCATAAGCCACCCTTAAATAAAATTTCGAGTTAAGATCTAAGCAAGACCAACTGAAGCCAATTAGAACAATTTGTTTTTTCTCAGTTGCATGTTGCTGAGAACATTAATAATATGTTGCTAACGTGTTGCAGTTGCTTCTGTAAAGAGCAAAGTTGCAGCTGTTTCCACTGAGCAATGTTGCTGACTGACTTTCTGGCTAATTTGACAGCCCTGGCAGCAGTTGAGCGATGTTGATGATGTCTGGCTGGTACAGTGAGTACTGGCTACAGTTTAGATTTATGCAATGCCAATTGCTTGTGCCAACAACATTTGTGCCCATATACATAATTGAAATGTAATAAATTCTGTGGAGCTTTTCGTGCGCAATTAGCGCGTTTTGGCCAACAGCGACAATTGCTGACCATTTTTTTTTTTTTTTGTATTGGTTGATGGTTATTAAATAAAATAATTTCATAGTTGGCGCATTGCAGCAGCAGCAGCAGCAGCAGCAGCAGTTGATGTTGTCTTGTGGCAGTTGCCATTGCTGGTTTTACAAGCTGTAAAGTGCGAAATCAACACGCTTCATGCCAACTATGTATGTGCAGGCAGGCAGACAGAGAGACAGACAGACAGACAGACAGACAGAGAGTAAGGCAAACTGCAGCATCGCGGAATTGCATTCAGTTAAAGTGGACAGTGTCCAATGTGCAGTGTTCAGTGTTAGTTGTCAACACAAATGGCAATCGGCGTTGATAAATTGGTGCTGCCTTGGGCCAATTATAACCGTCTTTGGCAATGGCCAATACACACTATCTGTTGTTACGGTGAAATTGCGAGGCTTTATGCAGATCCACATAACCACAGTTCCTGTCTTTGCCACTGCCACTGCCTCAGCCTGAAGCCCCGCAATGCTTCCTGCATCCGCAGCGCGCGTGGGTGTTGAATGACTAACAATCGATACTGTTGTTGCATGCAACAAAATATCAGATGTAATCAGATATCGTAAGTCTCCAATCGCAATTTACACCTTTTGTTCACACTCATATGCTTGGATAATTAAGGCACTCGCAATCACGTCGTCGTCGTCGTCGTCGTCTTTTTATGGATGTCTGCCCAAAAAAGGCGCCAACTTTGCCCCGGTCACAATGGCCAAATAGGCCACGTGCTACAAATTGTTATGGCCAGAGGGAAAGAAACTGGGGAACTGAAATTTCTGCTGATGCTGCTGCTGCTGCTGCTGTTGCTGCCGTTGCATGACAAAAAAGTGCACACCCTCGCACCTGAGGCTGAAACAGAAATCCCTGCCGTAAGACGATCTTTGGGTTCCTTTTTGGTTGACTGCTGCGCTTCTCAGCTGTTCCTCAATTCCCGTTCCCGTTCGCCAGCTTGGCGCGCGTTCTTCTCCCTCTTGTGCATTATCATTATTATTGTTATTATCTACGGCCCGGTGTGTTTCCCTTCCGCTTATACAATAACATCCAATTTCTGCTACCTACTTTTGGCAGACTCTGCAGCGTCTTTGAGATTTGCCTTGATTTGTTGCTGTTGCTGCTGGAATGAAAAAAAAAATACCCGCATGCCGCACTGAATGTAGCATAAGTTGCATATTTGTATCCTACGCTAATGACATTAGAGCCAGACAAGAGCTGGGGAACTAGATATAATGGAAATGAGAGATGGAATAAAAAAGATACTACGCTAAATACAGCAATCTTTGATTAAGCGATGCGGAATATTGTGAAAATTATGTTGAGCATTGACTTTGGATAGCCGTTAAAAGGATGTCTCTAATTAATTTTTATATTTGTGACTCTTTAAAACATGCACATTCAATCTTTTTCACTCTCCTCTCTTTAATAGTTATCTATAAATATATGTGAAGGATTGTCTGCTCTACAAGGGCCTCCTTAAGTGCACTATTGACAACATTTTTGCACACGTTTCCCTTAATTGCAAGCCACCCCAGCAGAGATTGTTGACCTCTAAGCAAACAACAACAGGAACATATTGCAAGGGCGGCAATCTTTGTGCAGGGATAACAGCAGCTAGAAGCAGCCAGGAGCAGCCAGCTGTTGTGAGGCTCAGTACACACAAGTCCTGGCGCGCTCCTACACAAATACACAAACACACACAACACACATACATACATGGACATAATGAAACATTGAAGAGAAGTCACGCACAATTGCAATTACAAAAACTGTCGAACAAATCTGAGGAACAGCTGAGGAGAAGGTGTGACTATCCTCACGGAAGCGCACGAGTTGTCGATATTAAGGAAATGAAATGATGGCCAGATCCTTTGCGGTCTAAAACCAACGAATACTAGGTGTCAGAAATATATAGCAGCAGCAGCAGCAGCAGTAGCATCTGTGGCAGCAGCAGCAATTACAACTTCAATTAGAACTTGGCTCGGGGGCAGCTATTAAGGCAAGCAATTGGCCATAACAAGTGTCTGCAACTGGGCCACATAAAATGACATATGGGCGACGCCAACGCAGACGCATTGCGTGTGTGACTTGGCCAGACGTTAAAAAAACAGCATAGAAAGCGGTTAACGGGGCTTTTTCAGCAAAAAGAGGAACAGCTACCGTTACCTAAGCAGAAGATTTGCACAAATTTTTATCATTTCAACAAGCAGCAAAAAAAAAATAAACATATTTTAAACAAAAAAAAAAAAAACATTTAAAGAAATTCAAACGAATTGGCACATTTCTGTTTGTGTTTTCTTTCAGTTTTGGCTGAAGCTATGCCCCTGGGCCACGCCCACTTAAATTGCGTGCCATGCTGAAAGCATTCATTTTGAGGCTGAGCTTGATCTTGACTTGGAGTTGGAGTTGAGTCTGGGGATGTGGATGTGGATGTGGATGTGCCACTGCGACTACAATTAAATTTGCATTTGTATGAATTTTGTTGCTGCTGTTGTTGCAGCCGCGGGTGAAATTCCACGGCATAGGAAACATTTATCACTGCGTGGCAGTGGTAGCCACTAGCAGCACAATCACCACTACCACCACCACCACCACCACCGCCTCCGCCTCCGCCACCGCAGACAACGCACAATAAAACTAAAGCGCTTATAATTTCATATGAAATTCTTATGGACTTCAAGTCAGATTCGGAGTTGGAGTCAGAGCCACAACTATTAGCCGGACATGCAATTGGCCAAAGGGGCAGCAGCAGCAGCAGCAGCAGCAGCAGTAACCAACTTAATCACAGGGTTGCCAGCTGAGTGGCCTAAACGAAAATGCTTAAATTTAATGACATAAATATACACGAGGCAAATGGAGTTGCACTGCGAGTTCCACTTTGGGTCGTCGTCGGAGTTGAAGTTTGTGTCGTCAGAGTTCTACGGCGGGTGGATCTCTATGTGCTGGGGCCACTCGTAATTTATGTGTCCCTCAAAATGTTACCATCTAAGCATATTTATCAGTTACTCATCAAGGAGCTGAGATTTCGCCATGGCCAGCTGTCTGCTCATTTAGGGAAAACGAGTTTTGTCTTGGTATTACGTAGGTAGGGCGTCGTCTACCCACCACCTCTTTTTGGTTTTCTTTTTTCCGGAATCTTTTGCGCATTTGCTGCGTAATCTTTGCCGCCGCCTGCCGCCACCGCCACCCCTTAAGCAGGATAGACCGGCTGCTCCTTTGGCCGGGCAAGAAAAGAAGCCTCCTCCTCCTTCTCATGGGCGACCCTCTCGTTGTTGTCATTTTGCCGCGGCGCAAAAGCGGCCAAATCCAAGGCAGCTGCGCATGAAAATTAAAAATTATACAACTTCTGCGCAGTTACCCATCGTCAATTGGCCTGGGACTGTCATCTTCTGCTCTGTTGCCGGGTGAAAATGCCATGCAGCATAAAAAAAGCTTTAAGAGATTGGGTAGCTTAGGCCCATCATAAGGGTGGTAAGCAGATGGTTGGCATTTTACGAGCTTTGTCGGTGGAACTAATGAATCCTTTGTGTATCTTTTCTGTGCAAATAGCTTACAGTTTTCTATGTAGAGTAGAAAGATAATTATAATTTTTCATTAGAGTATCAACTTTCCAGAAATGCCCTTTTAGAACTCCCAACTCCCATTCCCAAAGTTGTTCTACTTCGGTAGAAATACCAGCTGTCTAATGCCCAGACGCGTTCTATATATCTATCCATTTCAAATTAAAAAACACTGCCCACAACTTGTTAACCCATTTGTCAGTAGCTCTTCGCCGTCCGTTGACAATTAATTTTTTGGTTTGTGAGTTCAGATTTTATCAGAGCACTTTGCACTTCCTCTCTAGCAACAGCTACGAATCCCACACACACAGTGCAATACCGAAAAAAAAAACACCGACGTTGACGACTCTGACACCAGCATTGTCGACGCTTCCAACATGAGCTTTAATCATGCGCACGCCTCAATCTTGCCAAGATCTCATGGAAGACAAATTTCAAATGATTTACCTACCGCGATGTTTACGCATGCGATGGCCAAGAGTAAGTGGGGGGACTTGTGGGGCACAAGGGGCAGCGGGAAGCCACATTCAACTTTATTTCATTCACTAAACTTTTGTGTTAATGAAAGATCATTCAAAACCCAAAAAAAAAAGGGGGAAAAGAGAACTAAGCAGCAATTGGGCTGCTAAGTGAGTGGAGGCCACAAGCTAAAAGTTTCGCACTAAAATCTCTGTTTTTTATTTTTTTTTATTTTTGTAGTTTTAGCTATATTTTGTGTAGTCGTGCCACCGGTGTTTGTTAATTTAATTGAATTTGTTGTAAGTTGCTTAGTTGTAGTCATTAAAGAATTGTGTTTTAACTTAAAGTCTTGGCCAAGTGTTGGCCGCCGTTGCCTGCGCCTGCTGTGTAGGCAGCCAGCTTTCGATTGGCTGTAAGTGTTTAGTAAATATTTTCGCTGGATTCATCTTCATCGTCATATTTATCATGTCATGTCTCCACTCTCACCCTCACCGTCTGTTTGCCATTTTTAATCTAGCTTACAACATCCGTTGAAAAGTGCGCAATTGAATGCTAAGCATTTTCTCACGTCGCTTAAATGGCTTAATAACTGAATGCATTTGTGGCTTAGCTTTAAGCACTGGTAATCGCTCGTAACCTCTTTCCGCTCCCGCTCCCGTTTCCTTCCCCATTTCTGCACCTGTCCCACTGGCTGAGTCGCTCTTGGAATGCCCACGCAGGCACTGTTGTTGTTGTTGTTGCCGCTTCCGGTCTGTGGTCTACGCCCCATCAATGGGCCAACATAGCAACTCTGAATGAATGAGTCTCCATGTTGGTTGCTCTTGTTGTTGTTGTTGTTGTAGTTGTTTTATTAGAAATGCCATAAAACTGCAGCAATTGCGGCTGAGGAGAGCGCATAAAATTGATTTGATTGCTTCTCAGGCACAATTTACCCCCGCCGCAGTTGGATAGATGGGGCAGGTGATGGAGATGGAGATTGTGATGGTTGGCAGTACTAACCGAAATACGCTTCATGACTGGGCCAACTGATTTGTTGTTTTTCTAGCAGGTTGATTGTCGTAAAAGCGCAGATATAGGCCGTCAGGCAAACTGATGAGACTGATGACCAGGCTGCTGGTGCTGATGTGCTGATGGAGTTGCTGCTTGTCGCAGTCCCAGTCCTAAGACTCAAATCCCAAGTTGCGAGCCGCTTCCTCAGTGCCTGGCGCATTTAGAGATTAACTGGTTTTATTGCTCGATTGGCTATAATATCTTTTATTTACGAGGCTTGGGCTAATTTGAATTTTCAACGTTTTCTTTTGGCGCGTTTCGGCGTTTCGGCGTTTCGACTTCGACTTCGCCTTCGATTTCGTTTTCGGCTTCCAGCTTCTATTTCTACTTAGCGTTTTGGCTCTGCCTTCCACTTTAATTTCTATTGATATTTTTTGTGAGGCTAAGCTTTTGCTTGACCATCTCCAACTCCAACTCGGTGGTGATTTTTTTTTTCCATTCGATTTTCGGTATATGCTTTCCCACACTTTTACAGGTGAATGGGCAAACGCAGTCATTTCTATCTCTACGGGGTTTTGAGTGTGTGTGTGTTTGTGTTTGTGTTTGTGTGTGTGTGTGTGTGTGTGTGATTGTGATTGAGAAAGAGTTTTTATCGCATGATTGTTATATTTTATTATACGGCTTATATATTGAAATGCTTCACTTTGGACCGATTGGACCGTCGTGTGTGTTTTGTATGTTAATCGTTTATGAGTTTAAGCCCAGTTCATTTTTTTCGTCTTTCTTTCTTTTGGGACGGTGAGCAGATGAACAGGCAGACTGAGAGACGGGCCCAATAGTTTAATTTTTATTTGAATGAACAGTTAATTTTATGCCAAAGTGGCAAAGTGGCAGCAGCATCAGCAGCACCATCAACAGCAGTTTAGGGAACATCGTCAACATCGTCAACATTTCGGGAGCAACATTTATAGAGTTGGTCTATTTTGTGGGAGTTGTTAGGCGTCTAAGCCTTTAATGCGTGTTCTATAATAAAATGAAGCCATTTTTATGCCTTGGATTAGGCCTGAACATAAATTATGCATTGGCGTTGGGGTTTTACTTGGCTAATAATTCGAATGACTTAGGAAACGAACTCGAGAAAAGAAGAGAAGAGTATTTTATGAAGGTATTAAAAATTTTTGCCATACTGAATATAAAGATTGGCGAATGTTTTTATTATGTTTATCTAAGCTTTAATTTGAAAAGAATAAATTTATAAATCAAAGCATTGCCTTCATCACATGTAATTAAGCCTGAAAACTATATTCATGTGTGGAATCAAGAAATATTATTATATCACATAGACTGGCTAGACAAATACTACAAATACTAATAATTATTTATAATTAAAATGTACTTTTAATGAAGGACACCCTGAAACAGAAATCATCATTACTTTGCTAAGTGATGACTGAGAACTTGTTTCAGTTTAATTCACGATCTCATGCCATATTTATATGATATTTGACCCGAGAGGTTATTAAAAAGTACAATAATGAAATTAATGAAAGCAAATGCCGACAATTATTAACAGTGGCAGCGATTACAATCAAGTTGCAGACCACACTTGTGGAACATTAACTCATCTTCAAAGTTGATTTTAACTGTTTTAATTTAGTGGCAATTAATAGTTGCGAGCGGCCGTTGCGATGATCTCTGATTTGTGATCTCAACGTTTCAAACAGCTGGCTATGATAAATCATAAGACACACGTGTTTCCATTAAAACATTCGAGTGCCGTACAGTTGTTGGTTATCCGTGAGAATCAGAGACGGAATTTGAATCTAAGCTGTGCATTCGCATGCAAATTAGATTTTTTAATTGGCGCATAAAAGGCGGCGGCGACAACGCTGAGAGCCGCTAGTCGCTGGATGATGGTGAATCGGTACCCGGTACCGGGTACCAGGCACACGGGTTCAGTGCAGGGAGCTAGAATCATCATGCAGTTGACCCCCAGGCTGAGCATTGCGTGAAAAGCGGCAATGGCAACAGTCTTGGCAAGCTGTTGGCGTCATCGAGGTGCTACAATGCCATTTGCTTTTATGGTTATTGCACTTGGTTGCCGCAGTTGCATCAATGCAAATCAATGCGCCAAATTGTGGTTAACATTGGCGCAATGTTGGCGTTTTTAATTGACAATTCTGTGGCGGCCTCCTAGTCAAGGTTTGACAATTTCTTGGACAGACGTCGCGACGCAGTTATTGTTGCCCTCCCGCCGCGTGAGCAGCGCTGATGCCCTGGAGGATAGGCGACGCCGTCGTCGAAAGAATGAGCATCATTAAAATGAAGGAAAAAGGAGCAGCATGATATGCGCAGCGGTACTCAGGTAAAGCTGATCAGGGGTGGCTTTAGGATGGGCCGGGGCTGGATTGGGTTGGTTTGGGTTTGGTTTCGCCTGCGGCTCGAAATCTGCTCCTTGACAGGAGGGCCGCGGGCGGCTTTCTTTTGTTTAGACAAAGTTCCAAAGACGTTAACTGAGATTGCAAAGAATATCGTTTCCCGCCAAAAGTTAGGGGGTTGCACGACACAACGATCGGCGGTGGTGGGTTGTGCTCGGGTGGTGGTGGTGGTGGCGGGCCAACAACAACAATGCTAATGCGGAGAGGGTGATGACTTGCCCAACCGTGGGAAGATTTCCAACACAAAAAGCAATTGCACAAATGATTGTAAAGGCATTTTCTGTCAGAATTCAAGTAAATTTTATTGCAGCTGCACAAAATAAAAGGCAAAAAAAAAACAATGTTATCCACTTCCAGTCCCTGATATATATTCACGTCTGATCTGAACTGCTGTTCTTCGTTTGTATCGTAGGCAATTACGACATTAAAATGTACTTAAATCAGCCAGAAATTTGCATAAGACAAGCAGCTCAAGTGACAACTTCATCAGCGACAACAAATCAGCGACGCGCCAACAACGCCAACGCAAACGAAATGTTTATTTTTGTGTTGGTTGATTGGTTAGCTGCTTCCAGACCGACGGAGGCGTTAAATACGAATCGCATCTGTATCTGTATCTGTATTTGTATCTGTATTTGTATTATTTGTGCTATTGCTGTCGCGAATTGGCTGCCAATTGCTGCTGCCACCTTCGCGTCGGCCAACTGGGCCTACACCATTTTGGTTTTATTTGCTCGCGGCCTCGTCATCGTCATCGTCAATATTGTCGTTGTCGCTGTCGTTGTCGTCTCATTTCAATAACTTATTGTTGTAGTTGTTTCACACCAATCAACTAACACTAGCCACACACTCACACACAAACGCTCAACACACACACTTAGACATTTGTCTATCGGCATAGCTACACCTACAAGCGGGCTGCTGCTACTGCGCTTGTTGTTGTTGTTGTTGTTTTTGCTGCTGCCCGCAAGCAACACGAAAAATTTTTGTACGAATCGCGTAAACGCGTTTTTGCGTTTCGTTTATTTTCCCTGCCCACAATTCACATAAACAAGCAAAATGTGCATTGGTATTGCTGTGAGTGTGTGTCTGTGTGTGTGAGCGCTATTGTATTGGTGTGCTACTATTCGTTCATTCACAAAACGTGCCCAGTGGCTCTGTGTCTGTGTGTGCTGTGTCTTTATGTGTATGTGTGCTTGGCATGCTTTTGGCTCGTCTCTCTTTCATTTTGGTTTTTGTTTTGTAAACACACACCGCACACACACAATCACACAAATGCCATACACAGAAAGAGAGCGTCGGCAGCTGCGTCACAAAAGCACAGTTACGAATACTGAGAGACTGCGCTCTCTCAGCTCTCAGCGCTCTGCGGCTGCATCGGCATTTCAAGTTCAGACGCTCGACGCTGGCGTTGAAGTTGCTTGCCGGCATTTGCAAGTGTGTGTGTGTGTGTGTGCAAGAGAAGTTTGTGTGTGTGATAAAGAGAGTCGAGTGCTATGAGAGATTCTTGTTTTGAGAGAGTATTTGATTTTTATCCGAATACAACTTATCCGGCCATGTGTTAGGATTTTGTGTGAAACAATATTTTTGCTGGAAACTATGTTCTCAAACAATCAAATCATTTTTCAAATAGTGTATTTTGTATTGGTTTCCTTTTGGACAGTTAATAGTTAATAATTTTCACATTATTGATAACGCAAACTAATTTCTTTAAATTAAAAAAGGTTAACGAAATTTGATTAAGTATGTAACGTGTTCTCAACTATTTAAAAAAATAAATTAAAGGATAGAATACATTTAACTTCAAACTATTTGAACTATTTTGGCTTCTCAAAACGTATACAAATGGTTAATTTGAATATGATTAACTCAATAAAATAAATCAAAACTTGTTGAATGTTGAAATTTATTTGGATATTATATTTATATATTATTTCTATATGTATTAATTTGATTATCATATTTACTAAGTAAACTGATTAAATAAAAATTCTTAAAAGTTGCACAACTGTTTAAAATTGAAGCTGGTAAACCAGTAAAAAATCTTATTCGCAGTACTCTTACTTTTATGTGCTTGTTCCTTTTTTGGATTTTTACACCCCCACCCCGTCTAGTCAAGCTCGATAGGCTGTGCCCCTAAACCAATCCAGCTGCAACTGCTTTGAACGCTTCAAAACGGCGGAGCAGCAACAACAATGGAAAAGTGGGAGGCGCCTATTTGGAGCTCGCTTTCGCAAAAGCGAAAATGCAACGAACTCTCCTCATTGGTATAAAGTTTGAGCAATTAGAAACCCACGCAGCCATAAACAACAACTACAGCTAGTGTGTGGGGGCAACAGCAACAGCAGCTGCCCAACAACAGTAACAACAGGAGCAGCAGCAGCAGCAGTTCGGCAGTCGCAGTTGCCACATAAACCAAAAACAGCAACAACATCAGCTGACAGTCGCGAAGTGGAGAGATAAAAATGCAAAAACAACTGCGACAAAAATCAGCAGGCAGCTTTTATGTTGTTTTTTGCACGTGCTGCGGTCTCACGCTCTCCCACTGCTTCTCTCTCTCCCTCTCTAACTGCTTCTGTCGCTCTGAGTCGGCTTTATCCGGCGAATGAGACGCCAACACACACACACTAACGCAAGCTAGCTGCTGCGTCGGTGTTGCTGCTGCTGTTGCTGTCGTGTGCTTGTGTTGGTGTAGCGTCGGCCGCAGCTGCGTCGCCAGCCTATTCTACTTAGAAAGGTCGCTGGCTGCGCCAGTGTCTTGCTGGGCAGTGTCGGTTCAGGTTCAACATCAGAGCCCCGCTCGCGTTCGCCGCCGTCGTAAAAAGAAAAAATATATCGCAAAAGTTGATCAGTTATAAGCCGAGTCTCCAAGCTACACAAAATTCTTGCTGTTTACATTATTCGGTTGGCCAAAAATTGTGCGTGCAATTGCTATTGCTCTGGTGCCGCCACCACCCTCCACTCTCACACACACACACGCTAACTCCCTCTCTCTCTCGCACACACTCACTGCTTGTTTGCGTGTTGGTGGTGCAGCCGAAGCCAGCGAAGACGACGACGACGATGCCGACGACGCTGACGACGACGACGCGACGACGGGAAAATCTCTTTGCGTTGCAGTGAAAATTTTTTCGTACGTTTTCGTTATTTGTTATTTGCACGTTGACGCGGCGACAACAAGAAACGGTACACGGATACGAAGTGTATAACGAACGCGCGTGCAACAACAACAACAGCAGCAACAACGGCAACAACTAACAACAACAACAACCTTTTAAACGTTAACTCGCGTCTGTTATTAAAAAACAAACAAAAAACCAAATCGCATATTTATTGATATTTAAAACGCTTTACGCACATCGCATTCTAACGATTAACGATAGATTTTTTAGTCACACAACTTGCTAGAACTCAACTCTCAACTCTTAATTGTAACTAGCTGAGATTCACAACAACAACAACAACCACAAAAACAACAACAATTTTTAAGCTAATCAATTTTTGCTCTCTCACTCAACTAAACTTGCCAAATTTTTTAATACAATTAACAACATAAAAAGTTTTATACAAGCAATTTATAAAAAAATACAAAGAAAATTTTTAATAATAATATTAATAAGTGCATAAGGTCGCAATTGAAGTGTCTTAAAAGAAATAAAAAATTAAAGAATATATATATATATATATGCAATGAATAAAACGAAAAGCTTGCCAAGTTTGAATAAAATTATTAACAATAAAAAATTATTAAACATATTTGCATTCGTTTAAAACACAACACGCGAACATCGTATAAGCAAAAGTTTGTGATATTTTTTATGATATTAGCAATTAAAGTATACAACAACAAAACAAAAATAATAAAGAAATAAATACACATATTACAAATATTTTTAAATGTGTGGTGCGCAAAAACAAAAGCAACATCTAGAAAAAAACAACAACAACAACAACAGCAACCAATTATTGGATAATGCTTGGATAATGCTTGACACAGCGCCCTAAACAACCGAGGTGAGTTTTTATACTCATAAATGAGTTTTTTTTATTTTAAGTTTAATATTCTTTTTAAGGTTTGCTTTTTTGTTGATTGTTTTTTGCCGACGGCAACGTCTTTTAGGCTCAGGCGCCAGCAGTCGCCAAATTGGTTGTCGCTGGTTGCCTCAGCAGAAAGTTTATTGAAATGTGTCAAAAAGTTATAGATCTAATTACATAGCAAATTGTGGTTGTTGTTGTAGACTCAGTTTACAGCCAAATTGCAACTGCAAACTGCTGATAATCAGCGCAATATCAGATAGCCCCAAGCCAGTTGATATATACGTCGCTACTTATCAGATATGCCTTGACGCGATCACCCATTCAAGTTAAGAGGGTGCGATGAAATCGAAGTAGAACAAAGAAATTAAACTAACTAAGTTTAATTATAATGAAATTAAAATATTGATAATATTGACCATAAGCATAGTTTCGTGAGTGTGTTTTAAATGCTGTAAGGCTTAGCTCGATCCCCAGCTCTATAGATAATATGGCATTGCAACACCTACAACAATTCATTGGCCTCGCCTGACTCTGACTCACTGATAAGTGCCACACATATTGCTATCAATACCAGCCCCCATGATGAGGCGATCGTAGATGCTGTGTGATTGTTGTTGTTGTTGGTGATGTTGTTGTTCTGCTTCTGATTTGGTTTGACGTCAATCGACAACAACAAACATTGCCAACAACAACAACGACACTGTGTGGCTAGCAAATTGACGCACAATAAAAGCCACACAAACACATCAATACACACAGAAGCAGCACAGCAGCAAACAAAATCAGGCATATTGCAGGCGTGCAACAGCAGCAGCAGTTGCAGTTGCAGCAGCTAGCCCTTCAATCTTTGCACACGATTAATGCGAAAGACTTTTAATTGCCATCAAATGCCATAATAAAGCATACAACAGCCACTGTGCGAATGTGAACTATGCCAATTGCCTACACCTTGAGCATAAAAATGGGCAACGGCCTGTTCTGCTCCGTACTGACAAACTGACAAATTTGTATGCACGCGCTTCAAAAGTGCAATATTAATTAATTCCAGCAACAACTGCAAATCGCAACAGTAACAGCAACAGCAACTGCTGCTCTGTATGCTGCTGGAGTTGCTGCTTAGACCAGGGCAATTAAATTGTATGTCATTCATTGGTAATTTATACCATTTAAAGGCAAACAGCAGCCGCAGCAGCAGCAACAACAACTCTCTCGCTAGGACATGTTGCTGGTGTGAGTGATTGCTGTTGCTGCAGTCGATGCTGTTCCTGCTGTTGGACTCTTTTTGGGCTGCAAATCATCACACCTGGCAATTAGCATGCGTGCGTGCCACGGCTCGTATGAGTAATGATCAAAATGTTCTAATATAAATAAATATGTTGTTGTTGATGTTGTTTTTTTGGTGGCTAAACCGTTGATCGATAGCTCGTTTGAGCTGATCGCTCGATAAATGCAACTTGCCATGAAAAGTGCTGGCCTTAAATGGGCATTAAGCTATTGCACATTTCTCAATATGTCGCGCGAGTGTACCAAGTGATTTTTTCTCTGTTTTCAACTCGATGTCGATGTCTGGCTTTATACGCACCGCACCTTATAAGACAATGACGACGTCTGCCGGACAGTCGGACCGGACCGACTCTGAGACTGTTTGGCATATTAAACAGGCAGCAGGAGCAGGAGCGGTGTGAAGAGTGTGATGGCAGCGACGTCACCCGCACCACAAGCGACGCCATTTTAAAGTGGTTCAAAGTCGCCAGCGAAGCCATCTCCAATTCTCTGCCACCCTCGGTGCATTTCATTGGCATTTGTTGCATTTGCATTTTTAGCAAAAGACAAGTGGAGCATGTCCATCTGCGAGATACTCTGTACAAAGAATTTACACAGTATTGATATAATATTATTATTTAGTTATGTTGCGACTAATTTAATTTGTTGATAGGCGAATAGTGGGAGTGCTTAATATTTACATATTACACTCAATTTCTGTCTTTCTGTCATTTGTTCCACTTTCTCTTACTGCTCATTTGTGTCGCCGTCGACCGAACTCATCATTTCACTACAAAACTTATTAGGGTATGTAAAAGTATTTAAGCGCCTGGGATTCGTTGGTGTGTATCGGTGCATTGGTTAATTTATTTCACGCATAGCCTTAAATTAACAATTTTAATGTCTTAAAAATAAGAAGAAAAAATATATACTTATATATATACATGTTAAGCAAGTAAAAATAAACAAAAGCGCGCATTGAAATTGAGACGCAGAATAAAATATACACAATACACAAAATAAAAATGCTTAAATATATAAAATAAATTTAAAAAAAAAGAAACAAAGGCATGTAACAGAACTGACAACAATAAACAATAGCAACAAAAACAAAATCAACAATTTATTGTAACGAAAAGTAGCAAACACAAAAAATATACGAAAGAATCTAAGTTGAAATCAAATTCTGAAGCGTTAATTAACTTTAAACGATTGAGAACGAATTGATTTGGAGAAGCCATTTGATTTGGATTTGTTGTGCTTGCTTTGCTTTGGGGTTCAAGAGTCGAGTTCGAGACCTTAAAGCACACAATGATCCGCCATATAAAGACTAAAATTAAAACTTAATCATCACGTGTGCGTTAAAAAAGCGGGACAACAACTGCTCTGAGACGATCCATGGCAATGGATCTATCACTAAAGTTGTTAATTAAAATGCGTTAAACAATAAAACAAAGAATATCCAATGAGCAAATGTGGAGAATGCGCAGACTCAGCGATGTTGCGACACTTACGAAGAGTTTAACACCTCGAAGGTGGCAGACATTTGATAGGCCACTTCACGAATTTAATTTTGAGCTTGGATTTTGGATATTGGGGATTCGGATCAGTCAGTTGACTCCGGCTCGACATTTGGGCATGCGTTGTTATCATGCATTTGATAAACGTTTTGTTTTTCATTAGTGTGTGGCCTGACAGCAACCTCAGACCAAGTCTCAATCTCGGATTGATTCAGATCACACCCCTTCAATTAGCAGCCATCGGTAAATTCCATTGAATTTTTTTTTGTAAATTATAAGCGTCCTATTAAAACGCGTTTTATCATTAATTTCCTATATAGATTTTTGGCGGCCATTTTCTGGGATAAACATAAATATTTATTTCTAATTTTTTTCATGGGTTAATTTTTATTATTATTATTATTTGTTTTTTTTTTGTGGTAAGCGTTTAACACTAGTCGGTTAGTTGTTTGTTATTGTTGTTTTTGCCAGCTGTTGATAAGCAAAATGAGCTGCTTACTACGTCAAGCATTTTCAGAATTGTCATATAATTTTCGAGTATATATAGCAGATTATTTAATATGCATGGGCTGTTTTCTTTTTCTTAATGGGAAACCACACATTAAAAAAAATATATTCAAATTAAATAAAGTCTTGCTGATAATAAAAAATCTATATATATCACACCGACTTTTGTGTGAGGCTTAAAATTTCACATGAGTTTACGAATAGGAAAACGTGCCACACATTAGGCGCCTCCAACTATCAAAGTACTTCAGTAGCAGATCTACAGCGAAAACAATTTTTATTTAATCTCAAGTAGTTTCAATTAACGTCATTGGACTACATAGATTGCGGATTATGCGACGCGTTTGTTGGGCACTTTAAATTAACATTAAAAACAAATATTTAAAAATAATCACGTATAAGGAAAGGAAATATATATAAAAAAAAATAATGAAGAACTATATTAACAGATTATGAGATTGTGGCCACCCACAGCAACGACAACAACAGCAAATTGAATGAATCTTTTTGCAAAAAAAGAATAGAAAATAAATATACTCACATTTGGTCAGCTTTATCAATTTGCAATTTACGTCACGGCAATTCATTAACTTTACAATTCATACTAAAATAAATATATTATTGTTCGATTTGGTTTTTGTTGTTGTTTCACAATTTTGTGTGTAGGTGTTATTTGATAAGCATTTGATAAGTGGGCCACTCGTCGGACTGGTGGGTGGTTGATTGCTGGACTGTGTTGATGGAGAACTGGGTTCAGTTGGCCGAGTTGGCCGAGTTGAAAAGTTTACGAGTGGCTCGTAAACTGCGCATTGCGTATAAGCATTGCATAAAGCCCATAACTGATTCATAATCTCAATGTGGCAAGCAGAAAGCAGTAAGCGGCAAGCGGCAAGCTGTTAGCGGCAAGCAGTTAGCGGCAAGCGGCGCTTCATTAGGAAAACATTCAAACCTGTTGCTCACACGCAACTGGCCCCAATGGTCACCCAGTTGGTCACTCGGCTGGTCACTCACTGTGTCTTTCCAACTGTCCAACTGTCCAACTGTCCAGCTGTCCATTTGTCGCTTAGCACATGCAACTGTCTGCACTTAGTGCTCGCTGTCGCCAATTTGAATGTTGTACCCATCTCCCTTCTGCCCCCATTATCTCCTATTCACTCACTCTCATTGGAAGTTAAGCCGGTTGCTTATCTTTGGGGCAGCGTTTGAAGTTTTTCATTTCTTTTATTTGTGTTGGTTTTTGTTTTAATTTCTGTTTTTTTTTTTCGACAGTCTCGCATAATATTTTAGCGCATTTTATAAGCACAAATGCCTGTCGCATAAAAATTAATTGTAATGTTTGTTTATGTGCACAGCAAATGTTAAACAAGTTTTATTTATTTTACTACATGGCGAATGAGCTATGTGGCAAATGTAAACTCAAGAGTGTAATAAAAATTTAAATACGCAACTAGTTAGAAAAAAGTAAGAGCAAACCTAAAGACAATAATAAATTAAGATATAAACAAGCGAAATTATGACATACGTACAAGACTACCAGTATTTAAATTGTAAAAGAAAATTATTCTGCTCCATTTCCGCAATTTAAATATATTAATTTATTATAAACTTGCAAGGTGTTGAGAAGCTAAATTCTTTACTTATTTTGGACTAAAAGAAAAATAATTAATGCAATAAGCTGATTAAAGCCTTAAACTGACTGAATTTGCTTACGCAAGACCACAATATAAAAAAAATTCAGATTTTCTGTGTCTGCGGCTGTCTTCCTCGCTGCTAATTAAGTTTATAAATCCTCGTAATTTCAGCGAATTTAAATTAATATATTTATTATTGTTGTTGTATTTTTTTCTCAACATAACACTGCAGCCTTTTGATTTATGTAATTCTCATTGGTGTTGACATATTTGAATTTCCTTTGCCGCCTCCAAAAAAAAACCCGGACTTGTCTTCTGTCGTTGCTTTGGTTTAAGTAAGCGTAAATGGCTGACAAAGATGAAAAATATCTTCATGCCAACAAATCCATTACAGTCAAGTGCACACCAGCAACACCAACAACAACAGCAACTAACAAAAAATAAGACAAAAAAATGCCAAACAAATAAATAAAAGTAAATGTGTGTGTGTTAACTTAAAAAAATTAACCGAAATTTTATTAGTATTTGCGCAAGCGCAGGCAATGCCAAGGCAAATATTTGACAGACAGCGGGACTGACCATAAGATCTTCGCCGAGCAGCAGAATTGAAGAGAGAGAGAGAGAGAGGGAGAGAGGAGAGCGTGGAGTGGAATGGAGAGGCTCGAGTGGTCCATGACCAAATCTCTGTTTGAGTTTTGAGGCGGGCAAGCCAAGCAAAAGGCAATTAGAGTTGACACTTTTGGTTTTGGCGGCAGCTCGAAAGGGTTGCCCGGACTGAAGAGTCGCAGCAGACGCAGACGCAGACGCAGACGCTGACTGCCGGCTGCAGACTGCAAAACCAGTAGAACGGAGAAAGAAGTGAGAAGTGAGAAGAGACAGAGTCTCTTCTTAAAGAAGTTGTCGCTGACTTGTGTCCAGCCAGACGATGACGTGCCCAGGGATAGTTTAATTTCCACTAGGCAATGGGGCACTTAAAAACCATTTTCACTTGAGACGTGACCGCTGCTGACGTTGTCGTTATTTTAGTTGTAGTTGTTCTTGTTGTTGTTGTTGTTGTTGTCTGTCTAATGCTGCCTTTGTTTTTGTATTTGTTGTGTCGCTGGTGTTGCTGTGCTGTTATTTATTATCAATATTGACGCAGTAAGAGAACAACAACAACAAGAAAAAGACAACAAATCTGTAAAATACCACGCAACATTGTAAACAAAGTGTAAGCCGCTTTATTGTTGTTGTTGTTGTTGTTGTTATTATTTTTGTCATCTTCTAGACGCGCCTAAAACCAACAAAACCTGAGAAACTGTCACTAAGCCAACATTTTCGATATTTTCTCTGATTTGCTGCCTGGAACAGAACAATGAAAAACTCGTCCCATTCGCCACAATACAATGGCCAACAACTAATCATAAATTTGTGCCGCGATTATTTTACAGTTTGGCAGTCGCCTTTCAATGATGATATTTCAATATGTTTAACATATATATATATATATATATATATATATATATTCCAGAAACTGAAACTTAAACTTAACCGAACTTAGCCGAACTGAACTGAACAGTCTTTTGCCTTCGGCTGACTTATGAGCTCAAGAAATGATTGGAAACGAACGCCAAATGAATATGCAAATTACTGTTATTATAATGTTTATGCCTATACATATCTATTTGGTTATACTATACCTATATTTCCCTCTCCTTTTTTCCCCAATATCGTTGTTTTGTATGTTTTTGCCGCTATTGTGTGCTAATTGTCGAAAGAAAGAGTTGAATTTTTTGAAAAGCGACTTTTAAATGCTGGCACGTGTGCCTAAACTTGGCCATAAATAAATCAAAATTATGAAGAAGAAAAAATAAAAATAAATATTAAACAAACGAACGTAAAGAAGCTCAACTGTTTTCTTCTGTTACCACTATTTTTTTTGTTTTTTTTTTTTTTTGAGGAAAGTATTTACTTTGTCTCTCAACTTGAAGTCAAAGTCGAGTCCGAGTCCGAGTCGTTGTTGGCACCCCAATGAAAAAAGAACCAGAGAAGTGGAGCGCTATCTGCGCGGCTGGCCACAGGAAAAGGGAAGCCTGTTGAGTGGCAAACTGATTTCCGTTGACAATTTATACACAAAAAGCAATACAAAAACAACAGCAAGAACAACAACAACAACAACAACAACAAACAGAGCAGAGCAGAGCAGAGCAGCAACAACCACAACAAAATGTGGTGGGCACACCAAGTAAAGTTTTAAATTCCAAGGCATACACGTTGTTTGTTTTTGTTGATTTGCTTGTAGAATTTGTAGCAACAACAAAAATGCATTGCAATAGCATGAGGCAAGCCGGCGAAGACAGGCGAACAAGCGAAACACATTGACAAGCAACACGAGGAGAGCTGAATTGAGGCAGCCCCGGAGGTTGGAGACGCACAGTTGCTTCTCACGCTCTCCACAAAGGACACGCAGTGTCCGGCTCTGTTCCACACACACCCACACCCACAACAAAGGTGAATGCCGAAGCGCAGCTATCATGACAGCTTATGGTATAAATTTGTTGGCCCAAAAAACGAAAGCGTGTTCCGACTATGACATACCCAGTTCGAAATTTCAGAGTATTTTGAAATCCTTGTCGTTTGGTCCATCACTAAAATAATCTCGATTTGTACATTTTTGTACAGGGTATGAAATGTGTCCGGTTTGATCCGCACTTGTCGAACTGTATTGGCCTTTTATCGGCTTTTTGGCTCTTCGGCTTTGGCTTTGGTTTTGACCAATAAAGTCTTATTATATACTCATCAATTCAGCAGCAGATAAAAGTCAAAAACTTGAGATACGTTTGCGTCGATGTCGTCGTCGTCGTCGTCGTCGTCGTCGTCGTTGTCGTCGTTGTCGAGCCACCAGGCAGATAAATTATAATTAAAGCAGCCGCAGCTGAAGACGACTAAGTTGAAGATGCTGTTGCTGGATGCTGCTCTGATGTCAGAGCGTATTTAAAATACGAGTAGAACAACCTGCATTCAAACTCCGACGCCACACGACCAACAGATAAACAAAACAAATAAACAGAAACTGAATCGGAGGCAGTGGCAGAGGCAGCGGGAGAGACGAAGTCGCAGAGGCAAACGTCGCATAGAATTGAGCTTCAGTCAGCGCAAGAAACACCTGTCAAACTGGTCCACATACAGAAATATACATACACAATACACACAACACTCACGCAAAGCTGTCGGAGGGCCCAAAATATATATAGAAGCGGTCAGGAGGAGCAAGAGCAGCATAAAGAGAGTAGAATGTGGAGGAGGTGGAGGTGGAGGAGGAGGAGCACAGCCGTTGTTTGGATAATGACTTGCCAAGGAAGACGGTCAGTGATTTGACTGGAACGAAACGGATATGCAACGCGCTTATTATAAACCAAAGGCAACCAATCCAACACAGGGTACCGACGCCCATTAGGGTCTCTGATTAGCCGGGGCATTGATTTAATTGAAACTAAAACGGAAGTTATTACGCCAGATCGATGCAGTTCTCGGTTCTCCGTCTCTGATTTGATTAGATGATGCTGCAGAATTTGCGCTATGGAAAGCTAAATACGAAAGATTCTATCGGCAATGACTGCTGTTATTCGCTGTTTGTTGGCCACCAACCTAAGCAGGAAATGCATGCAACAAAAAAAATGACAAATCAGTTTATGGGTATTTTAGCCCTAAGCCTAAAATGATTTACACAATAGATATTTTGCAAGCAGTTTGGTTTTCATCGTCCTATTTGGTAAAGTCTTTCAGACAACTTTAGTGTCATTTGAGGCTGAAATTTGACTTGTATCAATTAGCGAACACGCGAAAGGCAAATGGCGCAGGGAAAACTTTAACTTTTTAACGGAGCTAACAACTTACTTGGCATGTATCTGTAAGATACAAAAGTTACTAGCGAACAGCTTACAGTCGCGTCGCAATCAAATTACAAACTAATCGCATGCAAGCGAGCAGAAAATCAGCAAGCTACAAACAAACTAACAACAACAGTAACAACAACAACAACAACAACAACAACAACAACAACAACGACAACAACAAGAGCAACGGGTTCATGTCTATGCCAACGACTGGTGTGGATTACAATAAGTTGGCTAAGTTGGCGGCGCTTTCGTGTTGCAGCTGTCGCTGCTGTTGGGGGTGTTGAGTAAAAAAAAAAGAAAAGTCAAATGCAGCCACTTGCCACTTGGCACTTGCCACTTGCCACCGAGGCCACAGAAGGGGGACAGCTTAAATGCAAAATAACTGCAATGCGTGCGTGTGGCAACAAAAAAAGTTACAGGCAAAAGTTTTGCCACCTTCGCCTCGCCTGACGCCGCAGAAGGGTTGAACGAGGACAACTTGGCATGTCTTGACAGTCGACAGGAAGTGCGCAAAATGCCACAACTTGCATATATGCAAAGTGCAATTCTCCCACTCACCACTCCACCAATTCGAGACACACACGCATACACCCATGTCCGCATTGGGATAGCTGAAAAAGTATCTTTAAAGTTGCATGTTGAACGCTTGTAAACAAGCTTGTCGCGTCGGCCTATAAAAATATTATTAAATTAAAAGTTGAGCGCGGCCAAGTGAAGCTGTTGCGGCTGCCACAGAGAGGTTGGCCACAGCAGGGGCGGAACTCCACCCACCAGGCGACAGCAAGGCGCAAAAGCAACAACTGCTTAAATTGCAGCCGCGACTCGAGCAACCGTCCAAAAGGCAATGCGCAAAAATGCAGCCTGTGTGCATAATTATGGAGTCATGACGTTGCCAACGTGGCGATTGCAATGGCGATGACGACGAAGACGACGGCGATGGCGATGGCGATGGCGATGGCGATGGCGACGCTGTTGTGGCTGCCAGGCTGCCTGGTCATTAACTACTGATGAGCCGTAGCCGTTGTTGCTGGGCAGTGAGAAACAGTAGCCAATGCCACTCGGCGGCGGGCAGCTTCTCCTTCTCCTACTTCTGCCTGCTGCCTTCTGCCATCTCTGTCTTGCCACAACATAAATAATTATTAGCAATTGTGTGCAGGTGCAACAAGCAGCAACAACAGCAACATAACTTTGGCTACTTTAATACTTATTGTTGATATTGCACTGCAATTTGAGCATTTTTCACATTTTACAGCACTGGTGAGAAAAAACAAAAGACTTAAGCAACGAACTTGCTGCAGTTGCCTCTTTTAATTGAATTGAGGACAGACCAAAATATATATATATATAAAAAAAACAGCTGACAGTTCCGGGCAGAGCTCCAATATGAGAATTCCACTCCGATATTGTTGCTGCCCCATTGAAATGGCCACCCAGATATATACTTTCCAGATCTTTTCAGCTTAAAAACCCTCAGCAGCAGCAGCTGCTGCACTCCACAGAAGCCCCACTGTCAGGTAAGCCCAGACAGACGGTTAGGGACACTGGACAGACATCGCTGGCCAACGTTGTAAACGTCAAACTGAAAAACCACTCAAAGTTTTGAAGCGGCAGCGGCAGAAAAAAAATTATTAACTGACATTTTAATGATGATAATGATGATGCCGTTGACGTTGGCGTCGGTGGCGTCGGTGGCATCGGTGGCTGCAGTGGCTGCTGCAACTGCGTCGGTGGCTAGACATAAAATATAACCCTTTTCACCCCACCAAAGCGCAGGTAGAAAAAAAACCATCGATGTTGTGTTTGTTGCTCCTCCTGGTTGTTTGTTGATGCAAGCGGCGTGATTTTTATCAGTTGGAGCCGCAATGTTTGTCCGACTGGCGCCAGTTTTTATGTATTCTACGCGCCCAAAAAAAACCAAAAAGAAAAACCAAAATCAGAAGGTACAAAGAAATGTTTTTCAAAAAATTTTCTTGTATGTGTGTGTGTGTATGTGTGAAGTGCATTTTCAATTGCGATTTTCGAAGGGTGCGCAAATCGATTGGCTATGAATTTTAATTGATTTTTTTCTCAAGACAGCAACAAAACCATAAACAAAAGGAGCCACTTCAGCTGAAGCGCAGAATGAAAGTTGTATTTCATTTTGTATTTCGATGCGCTTGTAAAAGGCTCGCACTCAAATAAAGCATGAAAATAAGTTTTGCCTGGCTCACACACACACACACACAAACACACACACACACACACACACACACTCGAAACACATACAGACGACTGAAAACTGCAGGCGAATTGTGGCTAATTTCAGTAATCTGCAAAGAATGCTGCAAAAGGCACCCACAATTCGCTGTACAGACTGAGACTGAGACTTGGACGGAGACTGAGACTGAGGCTGAGACTGGGGCTGAGACTGAGCCTTAGCCGGAGACCGAGACTGACACATAGGGACACACAGACAGACAAACGGACAGCGGCTGTCCAGACATGTGTGCGTCTGTTTGCAACCTGCTTAATGTCATGCAGCGGCAACAACAGCAACAACAGCTATAACAACAACAGCAACAACAATAACAAGAACAACAAAAAGAAACCATAAGCAACTACAACGCACTGTCACTGTCATGCATCATCATCATTGCAACCTGGACCGGAGCCGGTTGCTGCTGCTGCTACCTCTGCTGCTACCTCTGCTGCTGTTGCTGTATTTGAAAATTATTGCATGTCCAGTCTGCACTCTGCAGTCTGCAGTCTCCAGTCTGCAGTTTGAGTCTGCAGTCTGCAGTCTGAGATTCAGGCTCAAGCATGCAAAGCTGAGAAACTGAGAAGGCGAAACACTTGCAACATTGGCATAGCCAGTGAGTGATGCGATTATCTGCAAGATTCGCTTATCTACGGTGATCCATCAGCTATGTGGCACTGAGGCACTTGCGTATGTCAGTTAACTGCCTACCCCCCACCCCCCTCCCAGCAATATCTTTGCTGCTGCAATGGCTGTTGCTGCGTGCAAAAATGCGTAGCCTGCGCGGGCGTTTGCCATATAAATTAGAATGTGCGTTGCAATACCATTTTTGTATTATATTCTTTCATATATACTTTATATATATCTTGGTTGGGGTCTGCTATTTTTTTTTTTTTTTGCCGCTCCCACGGTTGAGCAAAGCTGCCAAGCTGGCCAGCACCCGCTAGCAGCGCCTTTTGACTGCTTGCGGTTACTGCTGTTGCCGCAGTTGCTGCTGCCTTCAGGAAACGCTGTTGCTGCTGCTGCTGCTGGAGTAAACCACAGTAGGGGTTTTCAATTTTTTTGTTGACTTTGATTGAAAGTTGACACAGCCAAGCGTTGAAAACCACATCCGTGGTGGGCAGCAGCACCACTAGGAGCACTAACAGCACTAACAGCACAACAGCAACAGCCTCTGTATGCAAATGCAATTAGTTTTTGATTAAGTTGTAGCCCCCAAAAAGTGGCAAGGGCAGTCAGTCGTCTTCAGTGTTCAGTGTTCATCAGATTGCTCTAAAGTTGTTGAAACAGCACACAAAAGTACACTTAAGCGCGAAAGCAAAGCGACAGACCGTTAAATTGTTGCAATTACCAAAGCTAGCGCTGAATGTTGCTGCTGCTGCTGCTGCCGCCATATTTGCGCATGTTGCTGCCGTGCAGCTGTAAAACAATATGCACAGTCTTTCTGTATGGGTATGAATTTATGTGTCTGAGTATGTGGGTGTGTGTGTGTGTGTCAGACTATTGTTGTTGTTGCATGGGCCAATTGCTTAGCACGCGCTGCTAATTTTGTGCTGTTGTTGTTGCTGTTGTTGTTGCTGCTGTTGCCGCTGCAAGGCAGGCAGCAATTTCTAAGTTGCATGCACGCCTCGTTGATTGTAGTAGGTGGCCTGGCCTGGCCCGGTCTGGCTTAGCCCGACTTAGCCTAGCCACTGGTCATTATTATAGTATAGAGTAGTAGCCACAGTGCTCAGTTTCGAGTGCCGCTGCAGTTCGGAGGGTGACCAACAGTTGCTGCTGCAATCATGTTAATAACAGCTTGTATCGGTTGCCAGTTGCTGTTTGGTCAGTTGCAAGTTCTATGTGTGTAATTTATGGCTGTGGCTAATTGCATTTGAAAGTTTAAATGCAAAAGTCAAACGGTTTTCAGATATGCATAAAAACACAATCAACTTAAACGAGTGAAATGCTATTTTCTCACACAGAATCTCCCCCCAAACCGATTTTTACTATGTGCCACACCAGTCAGAGCAGCTCATTTGAAATTCCAATTTCAATAACGCTCAATGATGTTTATCGGCAACGCTTTATTTTTTGTTGTTGATTTTTTTCCCATTTTTATTTTTTTCTTTTTCTATTTTTATTTTATTTTTTGAGTAGGCGTTGTCCGCAGCAACAGTAACAGCAGCAACAACAACAGCTAAATAACATTGCCTTGTACCAATTTACGCACATAAAGATGCGCTGGGCCAAGGTTCAGGGCAGGGCAGGGCAGGCCAGTTCAATGGCTAGATAACGCCATGGGAGCCATCGGCTTGGGTGCGTGCGCCGCTTATGATGCTGTTGTTGTTGATGATGCTGCTGATGCTGCTGCTGCTGTTGTTGTGGGTGCGCGATAAGGCAGAGCCCGAACGAGGGACGAGAGTTAGAGCCAGAGTTTATCAGCTTGCGGCACACAGCTGCGACTGAAAATTCAAATGCTGAAAAACTACAAAAAATACCAAACATTGAAAACAGTTGCGCTAATAAATTCATGTCGCTGTGGACAGCAATCGAGTGTCTGGCTGGCTGCAACATTGCTGAGATATATGTTTTGAAACAAGTTTTTGGGGCGGCATATTTGTTAAGGTCGCACAGCTGCGACGCCAGCAACAGTTGCTGTTGCGGTAGCCATTCCACATAAATAGCTGTTGTTCATGTGGTACATGGGCTATATGCAATTTTTTTTTGTGTATTTCTTTTTTTTTGGCTATTTGCACACCCGCATTGGCAGCAACCGCAACAACATGCCATGTTGCATGCCTAATTGCAACAGGTGGCAAATGCCAGCAGCCACAACAGACACACACACAGTTACTGCTTCGTTTTGCGGTTGCAAGGGTTGCAGTTGCTCACGCTGTTGCCTTTGCATTTACAGCAACATGCTGTTTGTGTGCCAGCAACACAGCCAATTAGCAGCAAAAAAAAAAACAATAAGCGTTTTCAATTGTCAAACACACACAAAATGTAAATGCGGATCAGCATACGTTGACAATTCTACTAAATGATTAGCAAATAAAGGCACACATTTAAACAATTGTTAATTGTTTGATGTTGACCAAAAATGGCAACTGCGACAGCAACAACAACAACAGCTAAGCCACTTTATGTTGTCACTTGGCTCTGGCATTTGATTGGCCTTTGATTGGTTGCTACTGCAGCTCAAATAATTAATGAGTTAAATATTATAATTTATTTAAAACTAGACACGATCATTAATCAGCCGTGTAACATGAATCTGGCATTGGATTTGCTTTGGCTTTTTGCAGGCTTTAGTTGTCGGTTTGGCCACCGTTTTTAGGGGGGCTGCTGCTGGCACGCCCCACTAATTGGCCACTGGCAACTGTTTAACTGGGTTTTTTTTTTTCTCCACCGTTTTGCTTTCTGGTGGGTGGCAACGCTTCAATTTTCTACTAATTTTGCATTTATTGCCAAACACTCAATCAATCAATGTCCAGTTGGCCTTTTTCCGGCCCAACAAAACGGCAGCAATGTTGCAACCACCTTTTGCCTAGCAACATGTTGCGTAAATATGTGCAAAAAAAAACAAACGCTTTTTTTTTGTAATAAATTAAGCAACTTTGAAAAATTCATGAGATGCGAAGAAAACAAAGCCAAAGCCAAGCAGTCTGTAGTAGTATGTATAAAAAAATAGATAAAAGCATTCAAAAAAAGCACTTAAAATTTGCAAATATTATAGATAGTTTTTGTTGCTCTTTTTGCTGTATTTTGTATGTCATTAATATTTATAAATGTTTTAGAACACATTCAGTCATAAGTATTTTTATGCTTGATTAATGATGTTTGGCTTGCTTTAATCACTGTGGCAATTAGCTCTTAAATGCAAACAGTTTTGGCTGGCTACAACAATTTGTGTTGTGAGCATCAGAGAAATGTTAACACATTTGATGCCACACATAACAAGCACAGAAATATATATGTCTTCATAACATCAACATAGACGTGAACATAAACATATAATTTAAATAGAGCTAACTCGTAAAGTGACCATAAAGTGGTTGCCAGCTGTAAAATCCATGCGAAAGTTATCTAGAAAGTTTTTGCCAACAATTTTATGGCAAACATTTTTATAGTTCTGCTCAAATTACTCTTGTAAATGAAACGTTTATAAATCTTACGTTTTTTTTGTTTGTTTGTATTCTTTACAGAACATGCCAGAATCTATTGCAGTAGCAACAACATCCTAACTAAACGAGGTAAGCACACATCAAATGTTTTAAAGTAGCAGCAGCTGTATTTTTTTTTTGTTTTTTTGTTTTTTTTGGCTGACAATGGCAACCCTGGCCTGACCATGCACAGACAAAGCTGGCAACCTTCGCCAGCACAAAAAAAATAAAGTAAAAAACAAAGGCAACAAAAATACTGAAACGCATTTTGAATTTAATGCGTGCGTTGCAGGAGTACAAAATAGCGGATCTGACAGGAGGATGTATAGGGGGGAGGGGGTGGGGGTTGAGGTAGGCAGGCAGAGATCGCATTCGTATCGATCATGTGCGCCTGTCCGGCTTGCAACATTCAAGTGTCGTCTTGTGTTTCGCATGAATTTCGCATCAGCTTCGGGCCTCGAACACACAGAGCCTCGTCTCTCGTCTCTCGTCTCGTTTGTCTCCCGACCTCTCTCTCTCTCGGAGTCTGAGTCTGAGTCTGGCGACCGTCTGAGTTTAAAGACTGCGTCTGGGGCAGCTTTAGTAAGTTGCGGGCGTTGCACGGCAGGCGACCTTCTAAGTCGGCCGCTAAGGAATTGCAACTGCCATTGAAAATGAGTGAAGTTGAACATTTTAGACAGATTGCCAAGTTTTTGTCATAAAAACGCGGCAACTTCGGTGCTGCAGCTGAAACTCGATGTTGCTGCTTTTTAAAGATTAATTGCTTGCGACAGTTTGGAAAACGATGGCGACGTTCAAATTGCAATAGCAACGACAACAACAACAGCAACAACAACAGCACCAGCAGCTGCCCCTTTCGAGCCATAAAAATTGGCATTTTGTGGCTAAAATTAACATGACGTCAGTACGAGACGTTGTCAATTACTTTGGCTTAGAGTGCGACCTTTGGCTGGTTGAGCGATTAAGGCCGCACCACTGCAACAGCAACAGCAACAGCAGCAGCAGCAACTACAACTTAATCTCATTCGTTTACAACGCTCTTTTTGCCCACCAGCTAATTTTTAATTCATTTGTTGAAGTTTCTTTTGACACGCCCTAACAAAAGCGACGCGCTTTTGGTGTCATCACATTTGTTGTTCTTGTTGTTGCTGTTGCTGTTTGTGTTCAATTTTTTGTTGTTTAATTTTGAATGTTTTTTCAACTTTTTGCAACTGTTTTTTGCTTTGTATTATTGTGTATTTTTTATATTTTTTTATTTTTTGATTTGAATTGGCTTGGTTGTTTTTATTCATAAATGTATCACGACATGAAATACAGCTTAATTAACAAAAAAAAAATTGAAGAAAAGCTCATATACTCACTGCATTCAGACTCCATTCAGATTCACAAGTGTATTTCCCAAAATATATGTATAATAACTAATTTGTCATAGGTATTGTTTTCATAATTGAGTGAGTAAAATCCACACAAATTACAACAAACCATTGAAAATCAATTAACACCTGCGAATCGATCCGAGTCAATCCAGCTATCAGCAGGAGCAGACACGAGTTGCATAAATTAAATATATTTTCATTGGCAATCAGTAAAAGAACTTTGAAATTAACATATCAAATACAACATAATTGCACGATAATAACCAAAACAACATGAAAATCAAATCAGTTATGTTGTGTGTGATTAATTGGTCATCAGTTTGTTGTCTGTTAACAAAACTTTATAAATATGTTTTGGGTTTTTTCTGCTTTCTTGTTAGCTGTTTAAAGAAATATTATGGAACATATTGTTCAAGCATAATAATCCTAAAACTAACAATTTAATAAAATTAATGCATATAAAAGTGGAGCATTCAGAGCCTGATCATCTTGCGAGCCCTGACGCTTGTTGAGAACCTCCTGGCAACACATCCCTGCTCCGTTGCTCCCCTGATCCGTTGCTCCCCTGCTCCGCTGTTCCCCTGATCCGTTGCTCCCCTGCTCCTAACAGTTGTAATGCAAAGTGACAGCGAGAGCGGCTTGTAGGCAATCAAAATGCAGTATAAAACATGTGCAGCTTGCAATAGTTAGGAATATGCGTTGAGTGTTGAGACTGTTGCTGTTGTTGTTGTTGTTGTCATTGTTGTTGTTGTTGGTTGCTGCTTGCAGATTTCCAGCTGGCAAGGGGCGAACTGCGAACGCAAATTGAAAGAACTTGTTGGCTGTTTTGCCGGCTGCACGCAGTTGTCGACAAGCAAATTGAAAGCTTTAGCTTTGCACTTGCTTTGCGGTCAAAAGCAAATACCTCTGCAACACTAACACCAGATATAACAACAAACAAAAACAACAACAACAACAACAAGAGAGCCTTGTGGCAGTAGTACCAGTGCTGGTGCTTGTGGTGCATTTGGTGGTTACAACTATTGATTACAAGTTGCCAATCGCTGTGTCTCACATTACCCAATACAACAAACAGGCAGCAACAGCGACAGCAACAGCAATGGCAACAACTTTGGCAACGACCTCGATGCGGGTGTTGCAGACAGGCGCAGACAGGCTCCAATAACCAGCCAGCAACAACAACAACAACAACAAGAACCAAATGGAGGCTGTAATTAATGCGGGAGCCTGTGCTGACATTTTGAGAAATTTATTGCTCCAAGTGGATTTATAGTCTGCGACATTTTATAGTTTTACCTTGCGGTCGTTTTTCGATCGATCGAACATGTAATATTGCCAGCAACGTGTTGCCGTTTAATATTGCTGTTGCTGCTGCTGCTGATGGTGGGAACTGCAACAGCAGCAGCAGCAGCCACCCTTTCATGCGCATCATGTGCGCGCGCGCATATATAATTTGGCTACCCGATAATGATCGGCCTTTGGCATAATAAATTTGCAGCAATGCCGCAAAACGTTGTGGCAACTTTCAAGAGTAAAGCTATAGTTGTTGTTGTTGTTGGTGTTGGTGTTGGCGTCGCAACTTCAACTTGAACTTATCCTTAAAGGTATCCAGATACCGGAGAGCCGAGTACCGAGTTCCTGTAATATCAAAGGCAACAAAAGGGGTATCTGTACCTTGCAATCTTTATTAATTTTTATATAGCCTGAGACCTGCCTGGCTGCCCAGTGCCAGTGCCAGTGCCAGTGCCAGTCACGCTGCACTTTCATAAATGCCAAAAATTTCACCTGCTTTCACAAAGATGATTAAAAATAAATATGCAACGTTGCGACGTCGACGAAACGAGTGCAGTTCTGAGGCACTGCAGCAAATGGTGGGCCGCCCCGCTTCATGATATACGATAATTTCGTTCTGATAATGTGACGGACAGCAGCCTCAGTCCCAGCCTCAGCCTCAGCCTCAGCTGACCCAGATGGCAATGCGTGAGTGTTGAGCCAAAAATCGTTTAAGGCTAATTGCAAAGATCGCTTTCGGTTGATAAACGAGCGTACGGCGTTGCCAGTGATCAGAGCGGGTGAGTCAATGGGGGGAGGAGGAAGGAAGGAGGGTGTTCAAGATAGGGTAGGGTGAAACGGTTTAGTCAGGGATTGAGATGCCTCAGGGCGCTGACCCAAAACCTTTACGAGCAAAACACAAATGGCCAGCTAAACAAATACGCAGCGCGTAGTTAATGATGATTGCTAGCCCCCAAAGGTTAAAATTAAATAATTTTCAACTTGCTTCCAAGTCGCGTCAGTGGCAGCTGAAAATGGCGGGCGTTCCAACCATCTAAAGCAACCATTCATTCATTCATTTGCCTAGCCATATAATTAGCATGAAATGAGTAGGATTTTTGAAAATTTTTAGTCAAATATTTCAAAGACATTGCGCTTCTGGCGATCTTTTTGCTGTGGTCTATGTAAATTTTTTTTTTTTTGGTGCTTTGGCAATTAAGCAGAAAACCGTGTGGCTAATTATGATAAACCTTTGGTGGAATATAAATGCAGAGAATTATGTGTACAAGAAATGGCAAACAGGAAGTGGAAGTCAACATAATTGCTATTCTAGCAAAGAAGCAACTACAAAGTAATTTTGGACTTTCGAATATTTAGTCACTCTCTGGTTTTATATTCCTGTAAGCCAAAGTAAGGTAAATCTTGGTTTTCTATTAAATCGCACTAGTCTGAAACATCTTTAATAATTTCAAAAAGTTTTCTGTTTCTACCACACTTATGAGTCACTTAACTGACTCTGTTTATTGGCACGTTCCTGTGCAGATATTTTAGCATTTAAATGACTGCCAACCGGTTCGGTTTAACCCTAGCCAGATACTTACAGCTCCTTTTTGGCCCATTCTTTAGTCTTTCGGGCGACCCCAGGCGCCGCAGATGCCCTAGCTTGGTTGGATGGTCGTCGATAAGGCGGCAATGGTTTAATTTAGCCGAACAGCCAAACAAAAGGTAACTAAAAGAAACTGCATCGGCAGCAGATGACGACAGGATCGTTGGGCCCAGCCCACGTGCAACTGCAACTGCAGAAAAAGCGGCAGCAGCAGCAGCAACATATATATCGTAACTAAATTGACTTTGATCACGCGATCGCCCGGCCTTTGTGGCAAACGGAAGTATGCTAAGCAACTTGTTGCTGCCACGCCGGCAACATCTAGCAGCAACAGCAGCAGCAGCAGCAGCTGAAGGTGTATATTGCAAAAATAATTACATTTGATTGTAAAAGGCCAGCGTCTAGGCCGCCGACTCGAAGTTGGGATGAGGACACGGAGCCGGAGTCGGAGTCGGGGCTATGCCAAAGAAAAATGTGCAACATGATTGCAGTTTACAGCGCTTGGAGAGTCGAGGCAACACCGGCAGCAACAACACAAAACCAACAGATAAAATGCATTTACAATTGAATTTGAATGTAATTTTATTTCAGCTGCGGTCAGCCAGGGGCAAATGTGTGTGTGAGTGTGTGTATATGTGTGTGTATGAGTGTGTGTTTTTTTTTTGCTGCACGGCAGCAACAATTGGCCAACTGGCAGGAAATTGCCATTATCTGGCATTATCCACTTGTGCAACGGTAGCAGTAGCAGAAGCAAAGCAATATCAGGCGGCGTAAGTTGCACGTCAATCTCTGGCCGAGATCAGAGGTTTCAATGATCCTCTTAATTAATGACACCAAAGTAGCAATAGCAGCAACAGTAACAATTAGCATATCGTTAGCTCGCATATTGACGTCAAATTTGGTCTGGCATTTAATGAGCAATTCGTACTCATACTTTAAATTACGGTGATCATTTTAATTGCAGTGCGCCTGCCCAAGCAACTCTGAAACTGGAAGCCGGCAGCTCTCAATTTCAAATGCAAAAGAAAGAGAGAGAGAGAGATATATATACATTAATATGTGTATTGCTGGTGCCTGATTGTTTGTCTGTCTGTTCTCTTGTGTGTACATTTGAAATCAATTAAAAAGAGCTTTCTAACAAGCTTTTGCCGGCTAAGTATGCATGAGCTTGCGCTGGAATGGGGCGTGTTTTGTACTGAGCATTGCAACATGTTGCTGGCTCAGCTCTTGTTGCTGCTCATGCTGCTGCTGCCGTTGCCGTCGTCAAGTGGTCTTTGCTCATTGGTTCGTGCTGCTTAGGCGTAGGCGTATAAATAGCTTTTTTTGTTTTCTTTTTCACTGTTTTCACTTGATGCGCACTTCATTTTCAATTATTTGTTGCCTTTGCTGTTGTTATTGTTATTGTTGTTGTTGCTTTTGCTTTTTGCGTTGTGTAAATGGCGTTTTATTTTATTGGCCATATTTGTGCCCTGTCATGCTTTGTTTGCTTTCGGCTGTACAACTCCATACACCGTGGCTGCTGCTTATGTTGTTGTTGTTGTTATTGTTGTTGGTTGTTATTGCTTCCACACTAAGCTGTCCATTATCAATGCGTATCACGTTGTTGTTAAAGTCGTTGAAGTGTGCTTAAATGGCGTCAGCAAGACATTTGCAAGTTTAATGGGTTAGGCTCCATACCAACGGCCGCATAAATCTGCAGCAGCCAAAATGTAAGCCAACATTTTGTACAAATAACAAACATAGGGCTAATAAAGAAGCTAGCTTCAGGTCGCCCGTGTGGGCGCTGCGGCCGGGCAAAGTGTGTCTACCCTGCCGTGCACACAATTTGTTTACATTTTAATTTCTGCAATTTTGTTTAGTTAACTTTGTAAGCTGGTCGCCGTCGGGACGCCATAGGCACAGAGCCAGTCAGCTTATCGCAGTGGTGACAACAACAACAACAACAACAACAACAATGACGACAGTTACTGCAGGCCAGTTTTGATAGAGCTGGTCGGATGGGGGGCGCCACTTAAAAACTTCATCAAGTTACAGGCGCTATTTGTGTGTTTGTCTGTGTGTGTAAGTTATAAGCGTGACAAAAGTTAAATAAACATACTCACACACATAGCCAGAGAAAGAGGCGCTCATTGTGACCGCCATTGCAGCAACTCCCCCTCACGTTCACTCTTATCCCACTCACCCGCTTGTCGTCCCACACTTTATGTAACAATACGGTTTTTTTTCTTGTTGTTGCTCGTTGGTTTTTGTAGTTGACGCTTTTGTAATTCTCATTGTTTTATTTGGTGTTAAAACTGTTGTCATAATTAAGCAGATTGCAAAAAAAAAATACAAAATGTGACAATGAATCATATTTCCACTGGCATTGCACATTTTTAGTTTTCTTCATTTTTAACGGTTATTTGCATTTTTAATTTGTAGCTCACAATGAACAGCGTGCTCAACGCACCGCCAGCAAAATAAAAATCAATAAAAGAAGAACAAAAACAACAGTAAAAAATGAGCGTCATTTAAAGTGCGCTGCTTCCTCGTCTCGTTTCTTGTTGAATATTCAATTAAGTAACAGCGCATATAGGCTATCTCGCTCGCACCCTTTTCCGCTTACCTTGCACACATTTAGTTTTTTTTTTTTTGTGAGCCGTGCTGTTTATCGCATAGATACTTATCTGATAAATGACACAGCAGAGTTCCAGTTAAAGCCAAACATTTGCTTACAAGCATGTTTCGCTGGTTAGTTGTGAAGCGCAATGTTTTTTTTTTTTGTTTTTGTTGTTGTTGAGATCTTTAGTTAATTTAAACAATAAGTTCTTGCTAGATTTTTAATTTGAATTATTGTTTTTATTAATGGAACCGTTTTCATGCTGATGTTGTTGTTTTTGTTGCTGGCCTGCTGAGCTAGCAAGTGAATAAAATATTTTTTTTATTATAGCCTGTGTAGTTATTTTTTTAATGATTGCACAAGCCGTATGCAAAAAGCCATTAGTTCTCGCTAATACGACAAGGTCTTCAGTGGCATATAAGTTTTAATTGAAAAGACATATAAATATATATCCCTGCAATTTACAAACAATTTGAAGTACTCAATTTGTTTCCAGATAACTCTTAACCTTTGCAGTAGCCGCTTAATAACCGATGGATACTTATTCAGCCCAAAACCGAATTAACACTTCATTTAGCATAATTTCACACCAGCTTCAGTCCTACGTTCTCCATTATACAATTTCCATGGCGCGTAAAAATATATGTAAAAAAAAAACAAATATTAAAGTCTGCTGCAATAAATCAAAAATCTCTGCTGCTGGCATACAGCTCCTTGGTTGGTCATCTTCTCCGCTCTTCCTTTTGACCAGCCATTTCGCGTGCTTAAAGGCCACGGAGAACCTTGGCCACTAACATTGCTTCAACGCCGTCAACGGGCGTGAAAAATTTATGATATTTTTTTATAACTAAAACCGAAAAAAATTCCAAAATGTACAAAACTACAACTCAATGTCTTTTGGCACAGGGCAAATGAACAAAAATAAAGAGTAGCATTTGGGGCGGAGCAAAAGTTTTTCGCATAGTTGTCAGTGCTTCGTTGTTTAATTACGCTAATTAGGAATATTAATTGCCATTCGCCATTTGGGGTGCCACAACTGTGACCCATAACACCCAGTTGCAGTTGTATTGAGGTTTTTTTTTTGGTGGCGCAACAGAAATAGAAAATGAGTTATGATGATATGAGACATAACGAGCAAAGTTTTCTGCATTTCCATTTAAGTTGTGAAAATCGAAAAAGTTAATAAAAACTTTAAAGAGGACTCCGAGACAAAGGACTGCACACACGGCACACGCACTCCATTAAACTGAGTGTGGCAGACAAACATACATATGCGACAACAGTAACAATAACAAGCCACTAACTGGTGCACAGGACGTGGAGCAGGCAGGACACAGGTGTCCATGTCGCCTGGCACTTCAACACCCAGCAAATAGTTACCCACCACACTCCGTCCGTCCAATCGTTCGTTCGCCGGACTCTTTTCATTTTCTCAACACGTAAAGCAAACACGTGACCGTTAAGGACACGGACACGGCAACTGCTGTTGCTGCTGGCGTTGCTGTTGTAGGCGCAAATTGCAAACAGAAGGACAACGACAACAACGACGACGACGACGACGACGACGACGACCCCACTATAAACTGCCAGCTTATGTCAGACACAAAGCCAACTCAGCCCATCCCAACAAACCGGGCCAGCGAAGTCCCAGCCAAATGCCAAGTGAAGCGTGCGGCGTACAAGAACTCGTAGCTCGACCGCCTTCTCCTCCTCGTCCTCCTCCATCCACCCGCCGTGCGGCGTGCGTGTGTGCACAATATTCATATATCACAAGGATAAGCGCAATGCAGCAAACGTCCTTCCAGACGTGCCGTCGTTGCCTCTGCCTGTGCCTCTGTCTCGGTGTGTAAACTCCTCCTATACTATATGCTACTGTCCTATGCCATCCTGGCAGCAGCCAGTTGTTGGCACTGACCATTCTAGGCATGGGAGTTAAACTAAACTTGCGCTTCATGTGTGCAACTTTTAATTATTTGCGAATGTTGGCGCCAGACGACGGCTTAGGATGCTCTCTCGCTCTTTTACACACATTTTTTTGTCCATCCATCCGCGTGTCCCTGTTACCCACAAGCCATTCATTGATTTCCACTTGCCCAGCAAGCGGCGAGCAGCAAGCGCCGAGCTGCGAGCAGCGAGCAGCGGGCGACGAGTGCGACGACAGACGGCGGTCAAGGCAATGTCATAAACTTGAGCACCATAAAATCTGCTGGCAGAGTAATAAAAAAAATGCCACAGCGGGAGATGCGAGACGTATGAGATGTATGAATGCATGAAGTTGTTGTCGCCGCCGCCGCCAGTTGTGCCAGGTCCAAGTCCAGGGCGTGACCAGGGAACGGCAACGGACTTAGTGACAAACGCCAAACGCATAAAACTAACGCAGCGTAAACGGCGACGGCGGCAACGACGACGGCGGCAACGACGACGACGACGGCGACGATATCTTCAGTTTTGGCAGCGACAGCGAAAAATTTGTCTTATTTATTTGTTGAGCGTAAGCCAAGAGCAAGTGCAGCATTTTGATGCTTGACTGATTGGACCATGTTTATGAGGCGCCACCGCCGGGCTATGGCGATTGCAATTGTAAAATGCATACTGCGGCAGCTTCATCGTTGCCAGATAGTCAATAAGCCGATCAAGGACAATAAGCCTGTCCATTTGTAAATAAACCAATATTTATTTATTTTGCACAACACGAATAAAGTGAAACTGTTAATTTAACAATTCTAATCAAATCATTTTTGCATTTTTGTTTGCTTTTTATACAAATTCAAATATTGTTCTTACTTTCTGGCCCCTTTCAAATGACACTTTAACAGAAGTCCGCGTTGCCAGACTGACGGAAAAAATCGGTTTGGCTTTTTGACAAATTTTTAAATCATTTAATTTGAGTCACTGACACTGACGCTGTCAGCGCATGTTCTGTGCATTTTTTATTTTTCAATTTCCAAATTCGACAAAACATCTCAAGAACAGTTAACTTAAATCAAAACTGATTAACTTGAAAAGTGCCAAGATAATTTTATTGAAATTATTATAAATATGCCGGTGTGTAACGATTTTTTTTTACAGAAACTGCAAACCAAATAAACTGTATTTTTGCTTAATAAGTTTAACATTTTAAAATGCCATTTTACAAATATTTATTTATTTTTTTTTTTTCAGCCATTTCGGTTGCGTCCTTTCGCCCGCAAGAATCCTTGGCCGCGCAAGTTTAGGCTGGTCCAGAAACGCACACAGGTTGCTAGCACGACGCCCACGCCACAAAAAGTTGACCTAATGACGATGGCAGAAGGCACCGACCCCATGGGGCATCATCATCACGCCGCCGGCTCGCACAATCCCCACCACCATTACCACCATCATCCACATCCCCATCAGCACCACCACCATCCAGCGCCGTATCACCACCCAAATCCACATTATGCGCCCACACAGCAGCCACCGGCAGCGGCAGCTGCCTCCCATTATGCACCATATGCTCAGCTTCAGTATCCGCATGCAATGCCCCATCAGCATTTGCCGCTGGCGCTTAGTCTGCATCAGCAGGCGGCGGCGGCAGCAGCTTCGGCAGCAGTTGCTGCCGCTGTTGCAAGCGTTGAGCAGCACAACAACAGCAACAACAACAACAACAACAATCAGCCGTTCATGGCCAACAACAACATAATGCCATGGAAGCAGCGTAAGCGCAAACGTCTCTCAGCGGTGCTCGACAAGCTCCATCACAACAACAACAATAACAACAACAACAACAATAACAACAACAACAATAACAACAATAACAATAACAATACTAACAACAATAATGGAGTGGCCTGCAAAACAGAGCCAATGGATATGGATGAGCGGGATATGGATGAAATGGAAGAGGACGGCGATGATGACCAAGGAGAAGCCACAGAGGATGGCAAGCAGAATCACGAGGCTAACTACATTAAGCGGGAGCATCGTGACGCACTGACAGCTGCCAGCGATGAGGAACAGATCGAGGCTGAGCCTGAGCTATCCGCTGAAGAGCTCTCGCATTCGGATCAGGATGATCAGGAGAGTCCGCGAATTAGCATGAGTCCGCTGCATGTGGCTGCGATGCCCACGTCCGAGCCAGCGTCAGATAGCGCCGCCGCCGCTGCTGCTGCTGCTGCTGCTGCCAAAGAGAATCCGCTGCACGTGGATATCAAGACTGAGCATATGCCAAGTCCATATGATCGCTATTTTCCCATACCCTCGCCGCTGTTTGGCTACTATCTGCATACCAAGTACTTGAACGAGGTGTTCCGCAGACGCCATGATCTCTATCCCTCGCAGCTGCAGCATACACCCTCCTCCATTGCCTCCGAGACGGAAACGTCGCCCACCAGCCAGGGCAAGGCACCCAGCAGCAACAGCAATGGCAGCCAACAACATCCCCGGCAGCAACATCAACATCAACAGCAGATCCTACCAGGAATGCTGATGAATGCATCGCCACCGCTGTCGCTGCCTTCCCCGCCGCGCAGTGACTCATCGGTGACCACAACGCAGCCGTCGCGAGTAAGTCCCAAGCCAACCAAGAAGAAGACATCCTCATCCGCAGAGAAGCCAATGCCGCCGCCACAGGAGCGACCCCTGGATCTGTGCATGCGCAGCGATTTCTTCGGTGAGCCCAAAAAGTACAAAACAGGAACGTCGCCGTTGCATGCAACGACTGCCGCATCCATGATGCCACCGCCGGCATCGATGAGCGCCGCTAGCAGTCTGGAGAGCATGAACGCATTGTCGCCCGCCTCCAGCACGCACTCGAGCACCTCACTGACCAGCAGCATGCCCACATCGACACTGGCGCCTCCCTCTGCAATGTCGCCATATGCAATGACGGCAGCGGCGGCACATGCAGCGGCAGCTGCGGCAGCAGCAGCCATGATCAAAATGGAGATGCCGATGCATCCGCTGCACTCGCATGTGCCGACCACAACGGTGGGTGTGCCAGTGATCAAGGGGGATGTGGCCTCACCCACCACAAAGGAGTCGGTTGCCTGGCGCTACAATCTCGATGTGTCGCCGGTGGTGGAGGAGATGCCGCCCGGTTCAGATGTCGCATATGTGTGCCCCACTTGCGGGCAAATGTTCTCGCTGCACGATCGTCTGGCCAAGCACATGGCCTCACGGCACAAGTCGCGCAATCCCGCCAACGATATTACCAAAGCCTATTCCTGCGACGTCTGTCATCGCTCGTTTGCCCGCTCCGACATGCTCACCCGCCACATGCGACTGCACACCGGCGTCAAACCATACACGTGCAAGGTGTGCGGCCAGGTCTTCTCGCGCTCCGACCATCTCTCCACGCATCAGCGCACCCACACCGGCGAGAAGCCCTACAAGTGTCCACAGTGTCCGTATGCCGCGTGTCGCCGAGATATGATTACACGGCACATGCGCACCCACACACGCTACGAATCACGTGGTGCTGCTGGCGGGGGGCGTGGTGGTGAGGGTCAAAAGTCACCATTGCAGTTGCTGGACGTGAAGATGAACATGAATCTGCCGCTGCTGTTGCAACAGGAGGAGCTAATGCAGAAGTCACCGCTCAATTTGGGTGGACCCATGCCCATTGTGGTAAAGACAGAAAGCGCCTAACGGTATCTCTATGCGGCCGCGGCCAGACAATTTATGACCTTCTAGAGGCGCCACTAAAGCTTGGAGCCAGCTTAGTGCCCCGATCAGTTTTGTAGTTTAGCTGCGCGCAACACTGGAAATCTCTCTGCGAAGACTGAGAACCTAATTACTACCTACAGTTAAAGGCTTATGTTTAATTACATTTATAGTTTAAAGAAATCTATTTTAATTTGCACACACACACAGATACACACACACACATACATATAGAGAGAGTTAACTCAGACCACCACCCAACGTATTAACGTTTAAAATAGTTAGTTGTAGGGTAAGGAGAGAGCCGAAGAACCCTCATGGAGACGGGCTTAGTTCGTATTCTTAGTATTGTATTTTTGGATAATGTTGTAGACAACGTTCAGATACAGCTAGCAATTCCATGTTCCACAATTTAGTTTATAGTTCCGTCACATACAAAACGTTTTATATAAATATACATACATATACATATGTATGTATGTATGTATTTAGTTAGTTAGAGTTTAGTTTGATAGTTAGGCAGAGGTCAGACATCGGCCTCTGGGCATTTTTGAACAACATTGAAATTATTAAGCTAGACATCCACACACATCTAGGCTATGTTTGCTATTATTTATAGATATATATAGATATATATAAATTTATTATACTTATATATTTAGTTAATTTAATTGACAGCAAAGCGGACAAACCACAAACAAACATTAGTTGTACTTATATTGTAATTATAATTTTAAAATTAATTTTCTCTAATTTATTTTAGTTTTTTAAAACTGCAGCATTGTGCATTTAGTTTTTTACGTTTTAGTGACTAAAAAGACAATTTGTATTAATTTAATTATAGTTCTACAATTTTACACACACACACACACACACACACACACAAAAGACAAAGAATTCTCCCTAGGGCACAAAAACAAAAACATTTCGATTGATTGATAAAAAAAAATATAAATTACTTATTCCTTCTCTTTTTTGTTTAACAAAAATCTATACAAAAAAATGTATCATTTTGCATCTATATGTTTTTATTTTTCATAAAATGAAATAAAATCTTTCTGTTTTCTTTAGTTAAAATGTTTATTTGAAATTTGAAAATACACTTTTTAAATGCCAGTTTGGATAAATTGAAGCAATGCGAAAATTATTGAATTTATGGCAAGTTTCTGTTTGCCAATATTTAACATTTTTTATAGTTGTTTCAAGTTGAAGTTTTTGTTATTTATTACCATTTTTCTGAGCGTATGAAATATTCATTATTAATTCTAATTAAACGTTTAAATAAATTATTAATTTATGTTGTAGTTCGTTATGATTAGTTATTAGCTCAAATTTTCTTGACAAAATAAAACAAACACGAAAAAAAACACAAAAAACAATGAACTCAACACAAAAAAATTATACACATAAATCTTTATTTATTTTCTTTTTTTGTCATTTGGCTATAAGTTACTTTTAATTTATAGCACCTTGGACAGAGGGCGTAACCGAAACAGCACTACATAAATTATTGGATTAACATTATTAAAAGTGATCCGCATCTAAAATTGGGTTAAATTGGGTTAACAGAGTTTTACAGAGCTTTATTTGACTACTTAAACTACTTAAAATGAAAAATGTTTACGCTTAAGTTTTGGCTGTTTACGGCTACCTAAATCCTTTTGCCGGAAACTGGCTTACAAGCTTTTAGGCAATTGAAAGCGCCTACACGGCAAATGGCAGAGTTGCAGCTGGTCACGAAATTGCAGTGAAGCACGCAGCACCCAAAATGGTCACACCCCCTCATCGGTCTTTTTAGTAAGTTTTTCCCACGCTTTGCCACTTGCGGGGGTGCCACCGACCTACTCCAACTTTCCGGATCTCCTACCGCCTGGAAACATGAAAATTTCTTTAGGCTTAATGGCCAGACGACACGAAAGCCCAAAAGGCAGGCGTGGGCGGGCGGGCTGGCGGGCTGGCGGGTGGCAGGACTCCGTCTGGGGCTTCGTCTGGGACTGTGGCCCTCTTGTGACTGCTGCAATGCAGTTTTGCGGATAATGTCTGACCTTGTTCTCCAATGACTAAATTAATTCCTTAATAAGTGAAGGGGCGCAAAGCGAGGCGACGCGACGCGACGCGACGTGTGGCAAAACAAACACAAAACACGAACTGCAGACATGGCACAGTTTGACTTTTGGGTTAATTGTGGCAGCCACCTGCCCACCCCCACCCCACCTCGTTTGCAATTAAGCAATGCAAAAGTTTTTTTGGTGGCAACTTTAAGGCTGCGTTAATTGACAGACATTGCGGGATCCGGCAATATGGCGCAACTGCAGCGGCTCATAAATCACTGGCGGTGACTAAGTAGCCTATAGGCCCAGTCATGTTGCACTTTGTACGCTCCATACCGCAGTGAGGGAGGGGTGCTACAGGGTGTGGTAAAGAAAGGGTGGAAAGGGGGGGGGGGGCGGAAAAGTGGCTGTTGTGACTTATGGTTAGCCAGACAGATTCGAACTAGGGGCCACTGTATTACTAGCATTAAGTACTCTGCACATGGTTGATGCCGCATTGCATAATCCATTGCATTCTGTTGGCCGTGCATCATTTTGGATGCCGACGTCGTTGACATTATTTGCAGCTCGGCAAGGATTTTTGTACGCATAAATCTCTAAACAAGCGCGCGTGTCGTGCGTTTATTATCACTTCCGCCAGGCCAGGCATGGAGGCCAGGCAGGGAGACCTGGCAGACAGGCATCCAACCAACCATCTAACCAGACAACCAACTAGCCGTTAAAGCAGCTCCTTTGTCTTTTCGGGCAGCGCGAAATTTATCGCCATCATTTGTAATTGTAGTGCGAAAATTGAGTTTGAAGTTTCTGTGTGTGTGCCAGGTTTCAGTTCAGTTCAGTTCAGTTCAGTTTATTTTATCTCAGTTTTCGGTTCGGTTCGGTACATTCTGCTACCCAAACTTTATTGTTTTCATCAACATAATTCTTTGGCGATGCGTTTTGGAGTCGGTCCAAATTATTGTTAGCCAAAGATTTACTGCTCGGCAAAAAAGGTGGCACTAAGCTGGGTATTTCCAGCTCCTAACATAGTTTCGCAAATGCTAGGCCATAAATATGCACAGAAACTGTGTAAAATGTTGCAGACAGATATTATATATTTGGAAGATGTTTGTATATTTAGTATATTTCCGTCACACGGAAGTGCCTTAAAAAAACCCAATTTTTGATACGCATTAAGCTCAAATGAGTTATTGATATTGTATATAGAATCCAAACTATATTAAATCAAACAGATTTCACTTATTGCATTGTAAATTATGCGATTTTTGCAAGAAATCAACTTTTTGACTATTACTAATTAAATAGATAACTATTTACCAAGCATACGTACGATATTTTAAATGAATGAAATTAAATGAATATACATAGTCTATTAACCAAAAACTTTTTCAATGCTTCTGAGAAGTTTAAGATTAAGGCATTAAATGCTGTTCAATAAGCATAATAAGAAGAAGTCAAATATTTTTTATCAAAATCCATTTACTACAAGTGAAAACCACAAAAAAAGAAGGTAAATTAACTTCAATAAAAAAAAATTTTAAAATTATAATAATTTAAGTAATCAAAAAAAAGTAAATCAAATAATTAAAATTTTACTAAAATCGCTTCCAAACATATTTTTATAGCGCTTTTCGAATTTTACCTTCAACAAATTACAATTAAATTATATGTAAATTAAAGCAATAATTAATTGATAAATAAATCAAAAGACTTTTTCAACTCTTAGCTTACATTTGCCTTTTAGATATAAGAATGCAAAATGCAAATCAAAGATTAATGCAATAATATATGAATATTATAATAATATTAATATTAATAATAATAATCAAATTTAATTTATTTTTTAAGCAACGCTAGAGTACTTATAAAAATCAGTGAACAACATTGTGATATTAGTTGAGAACAAAATCAAATTACTTCCATGCTACTTCTATATCATTTGTAGACGTCATCCAAGAATTCATATTTTTTAAAAGTGAAAATGATTTGAAAATTTCTGAAAATATATTTTGGATAACGTTCAACAAGTTCGGATAATCGATCTTTATATATAGACAGATTCTCTTTAAGGTGCAAGATTTTTCGTCTTATTTTATGGTGCTATGTAAACTTGTGCTTAGTTAGTATAATTTTATTTTCAGACCCATTATTTTTGTGGTCTAAATCGACAATCTTTAGCAGCCCAAATAAATCAATTACTTTAATATTAACACTAACTAAGAAACAATAAAATACCTAGTTATTAGAAAGGAAAATCACTTAAAAACTAGATTCATCATTTCTATTCATATAAAGCTCAACTAAATTATTAATAACTATTGTATTGTATTATACAAAAATTTAAGTTTTCTTGAAACAACTAGGAAACTTTTCAAACATTTTGATCCAGCAACTACTAAATTAATTAATGGAAAAAATAATAAAAAATAAATAATATTATGCAGCTGAATTTTGTGGAATGCGAAAATAATGCAAATGCCTTTGGCCGCCGGTGTTTGCTTGAATGCAATCAGTGGAGATTATGGAGAGGCTGGGCCAAGGGGGACATTCGGGCCAAAGGGTTGCAGAAATAATGCGAGTAATAACAAACTGCAGGCGTAACTGAAATGCCAGGCTACTGCGCATTTGTCCAGGCGATGGGGCAATGCAGCGATGGCGAAGGCGTTGGCCAAGACGGACGACGGGAGGCGCAACTGCGGTAATTACAATTGCCGCCGGACATGGACAGCAGCAGTAGCAGCAGCACCAACAGCAGCAGCGGCAGCGGCAGGAGCACAGCTGTGGCTGCTGCATCAAAGCAACAGATCTTGGAGCATCCTCGCTCGCCCAAGACAATTATATGCTGCCAAAGACGCATGCGCAGCAGCCACAGCAGCTTCCTGACTGCATTTTATTTTTATACCCTCTTTCCGATTAAAATATACGGAAAGGGTATAATGAACTTGGGTAAATTTATGTGACAATCAGAGGAAAGCATCTCAGATCCCAAATTTTATACATATTCGTGATCTAACTACAAAATAAAATTAATTGGCTAAGTTTCTATTTTATTTTGAAATTTATACATTTAGACTCATAACTAATATTGCTAATTTTGTAATTAATTGCAGATATTTGATAAGAAATACAGGGTAAAGCCTAGTATATCACTCTCGACTATTGCTCTCTTACTTGTTACGTTTTTATTTGAGCAAATTGCTGGCAACTTTGCGCACTGTGACTGACTGAATGATAGACTCACTGACTGCTTGACTTTCAGACTTTCAGGTTGACTGAATGACTGAATGACTGACTGCCTGGCAGTTGTTGCCGCTTGTGCTGCAGCAGTTTCGTTTCAATTGTAATTTGTTGCTGCTGCCCTGTTGCAAGCACAAAAAAAAGAAGAAATATATATAAAAAATATGCCAAAATGACTACGTGCGGGCGTTTTGTGGAAGAATCTCGGAACAGCGGCGAACCAGAGAGCAGCCGGGTAAACGATAATGATGATTGCAGCTAAATTATGATGCCCCGATGCGAGTGATGCAGAAACGCAGCAACAGCAGAGAAAGTGTAGCACATAGCAGTACAGTTCAACAGAAGCTGGCAGCAACATCATCGAAAGGGACTCAGCGGCTTTATTTAGCATAGCTCGCAACGCCTTTGGGGCTGAAACAACAGCAACAGCAACAGCAACAACAGCAACAAAAACAACAACAACAACAGCTTCAACAAGAGCAGCAAAATGTAATAATTGCAAAGCAGTTTGCCGCAGGTGCGCCACCCGCCTTTTGTCGTGGACCTGAACCTGCAACTTAACCGGCTACCGCCTCAAATGCGATGAGCATGGCTGATAAAGCAGCAACAGCAATAACAACAACAACAACAATAACAACAACAGCAACAAAAATATCCGATGCTGGGCAACGTCTCGTATTTAATGCATTTGATCCTTGATGCTGTTGAAAATGAACTGAGCTTGAACATGCAATCAAGAAAGCTTCCCCTTCTGGCCAATCTGGCCAATTTCATGAATGAAAACTTGGCACAGACAGTCTTGGACTTTTGCATGTTTTTCTCGCTTACATTGGCCCAGGAAAACAACAAAAAACACGCACACCCACACAACCAACTGGAAGGAGCAAGTTGGTGTTGCTGTTGCTGTTGCTGTTCTTCTTAATATTGTGAGTCGAGTCTTGGCGACTCTTGTTGCAGCTGCAGCGCATTAACCTCGTTCACCGCTGCGGCTGTTGCCGCTGCCTGGCAAGCAAAATATTTACCAAAGTGATTAAGATGCCTGAGTAATTTTTAACACAATTACGCTGCCAAGCAGACGACGGTAGTCAGTAGTCAGCAGTCGGCAGTCGGCAGTCTCGGACTCGGACTCTGCAATTGTGAGCTGCTGCTGCTGCTGCTGCTGTTACTGTTGCTGCCTTCTCCATTGAATGGCTACTGTAGTTACACCGCCTCGTCGTCAGTTGCAGCTGCAATGCTGCTAATGACCAGGCCAAGAAAACGACTCAGCCGCCGCTCGCAATATAAACTGTGGCATTGTCTGACTGCCCCGACTACAACCCCAACCCTAACTTTAAACTCTAGCTACACTCAGCAAAAATATCATGTTTTTTGAAATGAAACTGTTGCTTAGTCTTAAATTCAGAACCTTGGTTTTCCCTCAGTGTGTGTAGCAAGTGGGATCAGGCAGCAGCATCACGCGGACACCCAAACTTTTGTGTACAGTGGCCATTAGCGTTTCCACACAACGCTGGCTTTAATCGTAGCGAAACGTCGACCGGGGGTTGCGGGTGTTGCGGGTGTTTTACGCATCAGCGTTTATTGACAGCTTCTTCTGGGCGAAAAGAAGTATCGAAATAAAAAACTAAACATTTTGTTGTGATTTATTGTATTTCCGATTTTTGGCAGGTGTTGAGTTAAGCTGATCATCAGTTGCCATTTTGTTGGTGCTGTTGCTTAAAAAAAAAAATAGAGATGAAGAAGAAGAAAAACTCATTGCAACGTGCGGCACATTTGACGCTCATTGCCTGCCCCATTCTCAGCGCAACGCACGACAAGGCAACAAAAAGCCAATAACAAACCAACAGAAAAAACAAGAAAAAAAAAGAAAAAAATCAAACAAAAATCGTGATGCGTTTGGTTTAGATTCGAGCTGCACGATTTTACTGTGGCTCCAGCAACATTAACGATGTTGCCACAAACAACGAAGATGTTGTTCTTACCTGTTCCTCAATGCGAAATGTTGACAAAGAGCAGAGTTCGCCATTTGAGCATTTGTTGGCCATTTGCTAATAATATTTATACACTTAAAAAGGGTGCAACGATTTTTCCAAAAAGTTTGTCATCGATGCCATAAATTGATATTTGTCAGTTGGACTTGAGGTATAATGGCAAGCCAAAAGAAGCTGATTAATTGAACTTATTCAACATAATTCTCAAGCAGGCAATGATTTAAATTTTGACATTCAATGCCAAAATCAAACTTTTCTTACTTTCGGCTAATACAAATTGCCCATTCCGTTTGCAGTTGACCAATGAAAATGAAAATGAGCCCGGCACGCGCTTGGCCACCGCACGACTGGAAAATTGCAGTGGCCGGAGCGTTGTTCGCTTGGCTGCATCCAAAATGAGCGAAGGGGCAGCGGGGTGTGAGGGTATGAGGTAGTAAGAGTGTGAGTGCTGTTGCTGCTACTGCTGCTGCTAGTGAAGCCACGTGTTGCGCATGCGCTTTTGGCCCCTGGATAATGTAGTTGGACACGACGCGATGCGACGCCCTAAGCTTAGCGTTTGCGTTTGTCAGGGTCGACTGCATCGCGCTGCCTTCGTGCTTGCCACTTTGCAATTGTTCAGTTTTGTGCAGTTGCAAGTGGCACGTTGCCTTGGCGTGAGGAAGCAGCAGCAGCAACAACAGCAGCAACAGCAGAAGCAGTAACAGCAACACCTTCACTCTCTGCGGTTGTGGTGATAGCGCAATGATGTATGGCCTGAACCTGCGACGTTGTAACGTTGCAACAACGCTCCTGCTGGTGCCTCTGCCCCCTTTCTTGCTATTGCTGCTGCTGCTGTTGCTGTTGCTATTGTAGGCGTCAACTCACGTTTATGCTTTGTAGACATTATCGCGCCTGTTTATCTTTAAATTGCAAGTAAATTACTTTGGCTCGCGCAGCTTGATGTATTATGCCGACTTGTTGAGTGGCCTCCGAGTGATTTGATGAGCTGAGCAGTGGGAAAGGAAGTGGAGGGAGAATGGAGGGAGAGAAAGAGAGCAATAGTCGAAAGATATTTAAAAATCAACCCGTTTATTCGAGCATTACAAACTAAACGTTGAGCGTAATAAATTAGCTAAGAAAGCATCGTCAATTGGATAAGTGTGTGTTGTGTGTGTGTGTGTGCGATTTGTTGTCCTCATGCTTTTGGGGGAAATCTCTCTCTCAGTAATGTGTCTCGGTGATTCTCACTTTACCGTATTTGCCGTGCAAATGATGCTTGGCAAAGGACAGCAGATTGGAATGGCTGTGTACGTCCAAGTGGGCGGGGTAGGCGGCCCTGTGGACTACGGCGGCATGGCTATGATGGTGGTGTACCAATGGTGCGGAGTGATGGTGATGCACCAATGGAGCCGAGTGATGAGCGTAGTGATGCAAGTCAGCGTGATGGGCATGGGCGTGTTCATCAATGTGGGCGTGCTCATTGTGAATAATGTGATGATCGACCACAGGATTCCTGTAGTGCAGGAAGTGATGTGGCTCATCGTGCACCACCTTGTGCACGTGATGAACTGGCTCCACCTCATGGATTGGCTCGTGGCTGACGATTTTAGCAGCCGCATGGACATGAGCGTGATGCACATGCTCATGAGCGTGCACATCATTATCAAGATGGGCAGCGTAGCCGTCGTGATGGTAAACGGGATGAGCCACGGTGTCCAAATGATGATCAGCACCATCGATCACCACTGAGGAGCTGTGGCCCAGATGAATGCCGTCCGAGTGATGAACATCGGCGCCCACAAAATGAGACAGATCCTCGTGATGATGATCATGCTCCAAATGTGGCAGTATACCAGCCTGGGCCACGCCCAATAGAGCCAAAGTGCAGACGAGGAACTAAAGAGAGAGAGAGAGAACCTTAAGAGTTAAAATATCCTGGTTGCCGTTGTTTAGGGCCCACCTTCATTGCGGAGATTTCACGCTTAATTTGAGTGTATCCAAAAGATAAAGTTGACGGTGAGCTTAAGACACTTGTGTTGCTCTGCTGTTGTCACTGGACTGTGCCCTAATCCGTTGAAGCCCACACATTTTATAGCAGCTGGAAGACCAATTGCAATTGTTGGGCAATCGCACGTGCAGCGTGGGCAGACTGGAATAGCTGCTGGTCCCTTACCCAAGCCATTCAAACGTTATCAAAATCGCAAAGCAATGAAAGTAAAATGTGCTTCGAATTCTCAATTCAATTTTGTCGTCACATTTGAAAGGTAAACACACACACAGACTGGTGGTCAGTGGAGCTCATTATGTAAAGGGCCCATTGCAGCCAATAAACCATTTTCAGGTGACTTCCTCACCCAACGTCCGATCATGTCATAATTTTCATATATATACACTCGTATGAACAATAGGCCTCACACACTTGGAGAGGGGTGACCCCATTATAGACCCAAATTGCTTGCAAGGCCATCGACTTCAATTATCGATTAAATTGCATTTTGCAACCAAACAAGTGAAAGCGTCTGCAATTTGACCAACATACTACAACATTTTTTATAATGTCCAAAAAAAATCAATTCACACAATTTGCATGGAGCATACAAAATTCATAGAGACTACGTGCGGAATTTGCCAAAGTGTTGATGACATGGCAAATTCTGTTTTTGTTTATATTGACAGGAAAGTGTTAAAAATAATAACAACAATTTGTGGGTGCTGTCGTTGAACAAACAAATGTTGCCAAAAATAGCAATAAAAAATAGGAAGACAAAGTTCTCAGAACAACACAATAAATAAATTGTTATATATTGTATATATATTATATCATATGTACATTCATTCATCACTTCAAGTGGGTTTCCTGGCTGGACAACGTGCCGTCAAACAAGCTCAATAAATTATGGGCAACTTAAAGCAGTTACTACTAAAATCAGCTGCTTAGCACGGCCAAGATAAGCGAAGTGGGTCAGCCTACGACTAATTACATAATAATTTGGTTAATTTAATCATAACGCTAATGAGCAACGCTGTATGCAAAGCAGCTAGTCAGTCTATTGATGGGAGAGGGCTGCGGGGCAAACTAACGCAACTATCGGCTTGGGGCGTCAGCGGCGTCAACACCCCGTTAAAACTGGAGACCATACGGAGTACGTGCAATGTGCCATTAAGTGGAACTTAAAAAGCAGCGAACGACTTTAAATGCCGGCCAGGTGCCCACGCTTGGGCGGGCTGTCAAATGTTTTCAATGCGAATTTGTTTTGGTTTCGATAGAAGCGCAAACGCAATTTGTACGCCTGACAAATATTTGAACATTTCCAATGAATTTTGCGTACGAATTTGACAATTCTTATGGCCGTTTTTGGAATTGCCAGTTCCTGCCTGGTTTTTGTGGTTTTGTTTTTTTTTTTGTCTGTTTTGTCAGTCTCTCCGTGTGTCTTACACCTGCCGCAACAGCCAATTAGCCACAAAAGTATCTCGTAGCATGCAGCTAGCTGTGATCTAGCTGCACCGCAGTCTGCAGCAGCTCACACATCTAAGGGGGGCGGGCAGTGCAGTATTTGTAATTAGACGGGACAACAACAACGTCGACGCGACTTATTTCAATATGCAAATTGTTGTTAGACTAGCATAGAAAAAAACATTTACATAAAGCGGCGGCCAGCTGCAGCAGAAGGAGACAGCCACAAAGACAAAAAGCTGCATAACAAATATGTAAAAAAAAATGAATATATATACAAATAAAAAAAAAATATAAAAGAAAATCTATAATTTATTTGCACAAAAATGACGGCAACATCGTCGTCAGCGTCGGAGGCGGCGGCGGTGGTGGTGGTGGTGGTGGCGCATGTTTGTAATTGAGTGCATCGTGAGCGGGGCAGCAGCAGGAGGACAGGAGGCCAGGAGGTGGGAGTGAGCTGTATTAGCGACGCTGCCAACAACTAATTTAATGCCAGCGGCAACAGCAACCAACTGCAGCAACAGCGACGGCAACATGTCAACAGCAACGCCTGCCGCCAGCACGGGCCAACAAACAAGGATGATCCACATGGCAGGGGTATAGAAGGGGAGGTCAGTCACTGTATGCATATGCATATTTTATGCCATGCGACTCTTCTGCTGCGGTGTCCATTGTGGGCAGCTCTGAATATGCGGCTAAAATAATTGTGCATCACATATTTTTGCCGACCACAAATCAACGGCATGAGAAATTTGGTGGTAATTAATATTGTAAGTATAACTTATTATGCTTTTGAATAAATGGGTGTTGTGTGCATTTAATGGCTCATGGCTCTATATATGTAAAAATAAAATGCCATGGAAAACTATTTTTTAGAATTTTAAATTGTTGGACATAATATATTTGAAAATACTTTTACTCTTATTTAAATAAATAATTCGCTCGATGGTTTTCTGTACTCTAAACCATTTTATGCTTATAATACGCATTCGCATACCAATATTATCCCTTGAAGTATTGACTCATATTATACGATTACAATATAAATTTCACAATCATCATTATGGCATTAACAACAACAGCCCTTTGGCATTTGCTCCTGTGAGACTATGCCTTGATTAGTCCATGTTGGGCCCCCTTCAGCTAAATGGGAATGGAGCCTATCAACAGTAGCTGCCACAGCTGCCCCATACGCAGGTGTTTTTGGCCACTGTTCCAATTTGCAGTTCATTTTATTTCGATTTCTCAGCTTACGATTTTTAATCATTAATCCGCGACCAGGCAGACCTGTTCCGGCTGGGGTCCACAGAATCACATGAGCGACTGGCACTACCCCCAACAAAAAAAAAAAGGAAATAAATAAAAAATAATAACAAATTGCTTAGCAGTAGTAGTAGTAGGCCAGAGCTGAAATCCAGTATTATTGCATTTTCGCCTGGTAATGAAGTTCAGCAAAAAGTTAATCGGAAAAGCAAGGCCCCGCAACTAAATAGACAAATGATACGGAACGGAAGCTGCCAGCCAGTTGGCCAATTGTGCGGTGGGTTTTGCTTGCACATTAGCGGCTATAAATTGTCTTAATGCACACATGTATATACACACACACACACACACACACACACACACATGCACACACATTCATATGCGATTGGGGCCAGGCAGACACCTTGAACGGCGGCAAAGATCAGACCCACAGGCTGAGACTGCAACTCAGAGCGCATCGTCGTCGTGTCGCCTCGCGTCGCGTCGCGTTGCAAACTGTGGCAGCAGTTCGAGTCCAGGTTCGGCATTCAGATCTTCATACATGATCATGCATATAGCAAGTCGCGCGTGTTGTGTATCTGTATTGCCTCCACGAATATTGTATCTGCATCTGTAGCTGTGGGCCTGGATGTTGCATAAGATGCTGCTGCTGCTGCTGCTGCTGCTGCGGCTGCTGCATGTCCAATCGCTGTAAGATTGTGAAAATTGTAACGCTCGATTGAGAGCTCAAAGTTGGCGCAGTTGTAGTTGTTTTTGTTCCAACTGATGTTGCTGCTGCTGTTGCTGCTGCTGCTGCTGCTGTTGCTGCTGTTAGTAATATTGCACAAAGGCAAGTTTTGCGAAAGTTCGTCAGCAGCAGAACAATGGCTCAGTCTCAATTGAAGTGGTGTTGTTGCTGTTTCTGTTGCTGCTGTTGTTATTGTTGATGTTGGCTGTTCTTATGGCCATTGTCAGTTGATTTCATCTGAAATAGAAAGCATGCAATTTTCATGCCACGCCATGGCGTCGATAGCGGCAGCAATTGATCTGCCGATCTGTGGTTCGATTGAAGGAGTTATTACACATGAACAAAAGCAGTTGCTGTTCAGTTGCAGGAGCAGGAGGAGGAGGAGGAGAAACCATTCATTGACCATTGGATTCCATGGCAGATATTGCTCTATTAGTGTTTGGGCCATGTCCACGAATGATGTGGCATAATGATTTTGCGGAATTTCAAATGGACCGTAGGACAGGTGCTAATTTCATAGAACGGCCAATTGAAATACTTGGCCAAGATCTTCATAGGCCGCCGACAATGGACGTCGACAAGTGCGTGGCGAAAACTACTAACTTTAAATTACACCACACAACTAGAGCTGTGTTTTTGCCACCTGGTTAACAACTAAATAGATTTAATATGCTGCAATAGCAATAATTCTTTTCGAAAAATGCCTAAAAGTCATTATCAAGACTACTCTTTAAATAAGATAGTTGATTGGGATTTTCTTTAGCTCTGCTTACATTTTTTTACTAACAGAAACAAAACTCTTTTTAAAACCTTTCACATATTTCCAATTTGGCAGCTTGACAAGATTCATATTACTTGAATTTAATTAACAAGAAATTGGATTAGAACAAATCTAATTTTAACACTTGTCGTAAATTTGCTATCCAGAACTGCTGCTATCGACATTTATGTTGCACTGTGTTATCTAGTGTGCAATTGGATATTTGAGCAGCCAATTGGCCAATTGGCCAATTGACTGCGGCTTTCGGTTCGGATAGCGGCTCGTTTCGGAATCCGCATTGACAAAGCGGCGTTTAATTGCCTGAATGAAAGTCAGCCACGAGTTCGACATCGAGCGGACATTCGAACGGAACCCAGCTGCCAGATGCTGGCTGGGCACTCAATAGTTATCGGCATTCCCACGCAGAGGCGGATGCACAAACAGACGAACAGGTAGCCCGCCGGCAGAGGTTACCACCGTGAAAACTCATAAAATGTGGCTCTAAGCAAAAGGATTCTTAATGCATGCGATAAGGATGCGCACAGAGGCAGTGCATGCGCCGTCATCCGGACACCGAATGACCATTTTATGTCGGCACATAAATTAGTTGAGGTTTTGAAGGAAGGTCGTGAAAGAAATCGATTGAAATTGATTGAGTTTAACTGTAAATGCATTTTTAATAGCAGGTCTGTGCTGTATTTTGTTAAAGATACGAGAGTTAACGCTCCCCCCGCCACTGCCCCCGTCGCTGCTTATCAAATCCATAATATCAAAGTGGCTTTGTAGTTCGTTTCTATGGCTACAGGGGATCAAGAGGGAGGAAGCGAGAGAGGAGGCTCTTTTATGGTCTCCGACACTTATGCATATCGATTCCGAGACTTGTAAATTTGTACGTATGCCATTAATTTTTCCCCCCGTCTTTTTTATTTATTTTGTTTTTTTTTTTGATTTTTTTTAGCTCTATTAACAACAGCAACATCTTGTAAAACTGTAATTTTAAATTAATAGCCACGTATTACAAGCAGTTTATATGCGCTAGCGTAGGAGGCGGAGACACCAGGCTCCTCCCTCCTTTAATCCCCCCGCCGCGCTGGCATTGTCCAGAGAAGCGGTGCCCCATGAAGGTGTTGAAATCAACAGCTAGTCAAAACTCTAAGAATTTATAGCGGAATTATGTGACAGTTGCTGCCGTCACCGTTGCCCTCGAAGTTGCCATTGTTATTATTGTTATTGTTGTTGTTGTCGACTAGCGGGCGTTCAACAATAACAACTATAACAATGCGTCAGTCGGTATCCAAGTTGAGAGGCAGCGAATCTGTCACCATCTCCAACTCCATCTCCGTCTTAGTTTCAGTTACTTGTCTCCGAGGTCCGAGCGTTTCTTACGGCATTTCATTTCAACGCATTCCATTTCAATTCATCTCATCTCATCTCAGCTCATTCGATTTGATTTCTTTTCTAAAAGACGCCCTTAGGGGATTCATTCGAGCAGCTGAGATGCTGCTGCTCTTTAATTTTCACCTTTTGCTGAAGGCTTTAGCTAATTTATGCAAATGTATATTTAATCGTCGTTGACAGTTAAGGCGGGCGCTGAGGAACACAAAAGACGCATCAGCAGCGGCAGCAACATCCAGCACATTATTGCTGATGTTTTTGTTGTTGTTGTTCTTCTTGTTGTTGTTGTTGTTGTAGATCGTGTGCTCTTTTGTGCGATGATAGATGTTTATGAGGCGGCAACACCCACTGTAGATGTGACTTGAAGATGGCGCTGCTTGCGTCCCGGTGCAAATTTGTTGACGGTGCATGTTGTGCATGTTAAATGAGTGCCGTTTAATGGAACACATCTAGATGCAGTCAAGTGAAGTGTCGCCTCTAAAGCTGAAAACTATCAGCACATAATACAAACAAAGACAGTCTTGTGAAACTGAATCCTAATGAGCAGGAATTTTTAATAGGAATTACTTATATTAAAAAGAAATTTATCAAACTGCACAATTGCTATAGCATTATCTGTGCAATAGGAGGAAAATAGGCGTTTATTATTGAAATTTTAATGAAATTGTAAATAGTTCATCTAATTGCAACCAAATGCCGCACATAAATCTTTTTTCATAGTAGTTTACCGACTCAGTAACAGGCCAGCCGCCCATTTGTTTGGTTCCTTTAGGGCGCGAGGAATTGATTAGAAGCAAAATATGCCCCAACACATGTGCATTAAAACTGAAATTACTACCTGAATTCCGCAAGCGGATAAAACAAAGCCATCGAACATAGGTGCAGAATGTAACTGAGCCAGTCATGTTTATAAACCAAATCTTAGACAAAAGGCAACTGGCTTAACGGGCGCCATAGAAAGAGAGAGAGAGAGATGCTGAGATCTCTTCGTGCCGCTTGAATGGCCGCAAGTGTCGTGGCCAGGATGCAGCACGCGCTGGAAGACTTGGGAAACTCCTCGATAAGAAAGGGGGCCTTTGCGGCCGTCCACTCGCTAAATATCAATAACATTTTTATTTATTTTGTTTGCGGGCATTTTGGCATTTTTAAGTGCATTTATTTTAACGTCTTAAATCGAGCGAGCGTTTTGTAAAACGTTTTGTCCCGGCTCCAACATGTTGCTGCCGTGGCTGCTTGCAGTTATTGTTCCCCCTTGTTGTTGCTGTTACGTTTGAGTGCACGCCGAGATTTGCAGTAGCTATTTGGGACCACTGCCACATTGCCATGGCGCGTGCAACAAACTGCAGCTGCACTTGTCTTCAGCTCCATACCTTAGCGAACCGAACCGATGCTGAACGTTACTCTCCTTGGCAACAATAAATAATAAACCTTTTGTGGATTTTGGTCTTGATGGCGGTGGCGTTGGCCCGGCTACCGATCGGCCAAGATCAAAGCCCAATTGCCGCCATTGTTGTTTTGCTGGAAAAAAAACTAAAAAATCGACTAGCAAATAAAAATGTGTATGGAAGAGTCCGGCTTAAGCACATGGAAAGTTGCTGTTGCTTATTGTTAGACAAGTGCTAAATGTAGGTATTATTTTAAATTTTAATAACAAAAGGGAAAATCGAGCGGAAGCCAACAACCAACAACAAGCAGCAACAGTAACAACTTTGGCAACAAGTAGGCATAAAGGTGAGACGGACTCGAAAACCGGTGGCAATAATTTTAATGTCGCCAAGAGCCAAAGTACCGACGGATGAAGTGGGACAGAGGGACGTGGTCGGGATAGTGGCGGCATCGTAAAATTCTTAAAACATATTTTATGAGCAGCAGCAACAGAAGCAGTAAGAAAATACGAAAAACGCAGCAAGTTGACAAATTTTTTTCTGGCCTGAAAGAGGTCGGTTGGGTCGCTTGGTAGGCGCCCAAAAGGAAAAGCAGCCTCATAAAAGATGGCGATTTAATTTAACGATTGTCATACTCATACTTAAAGCGAAAGAGTACAAAACAGCAACAACAACAACAACAACGAAAGAAAAAAACGGTTGAACGTATTCGGTCGAGTTTCGAATGGGTTAACTGGAACTGGTGCCAGTGAGCCATGGCCAGCAGTGGCAGGCAGCTCGGAAGAAGCCACCCACATAAAACAACAAACGTTGCGCCATTGTCCCAGGCGCTGAAATTCACTTGAAAAAATCTCGAAAAGACCCAAAATAAATTGACAAGAACAAATAAGAATGCTAGGCAGATGAGCAATCGACTTTGTAATACTCTGTGAAAATTCAAATATTTTAGATAAGAAGGCGAAAAGCAGTCACAATTAATGAGTATTTTATTTAATGCCTATAATATATATTTACTCTTTTATTGAAACTTTAGATACTTTAACAGTTTGCCGGATTGTTACGTAGTTAGTTACATAGCTAGACATGTCTTCAGAGAAGGGTATTAACTGAAAAGCTTAACTGAAATACATAAAATGGTATTGAAAAGCCCTAAAACGAAAGCGGTCTGCGATTCGACTGTTCGACTGAGCACCAAAGGCGAACTGCAACTCGATGTGGCACTGAGACGATGGAGAAGTGAAAGAAGGGGAAGAAGAAGAGGAAGAAGAGTTACAGAGCCACAGATCAACAACGTTGATCACGCGCATGCGACGACATTCAATGTGATTTCGTTTGAAATGCCGCGCGCATGCGCGGGAGCAAAACAATCGCTTGACGTCGACGCCGACGTCGACGGCGACGTCGATGATGTTTGTGGACATCGGCAGTGGCGGCACTGCTGAAATTGGGTCGCCCGGCGCTGTTTGGGCAGATCCCTTGGCGGCAACGCCACTGTCAGTGTAGCAGTAGCCGCGCTCCTAGATGCGCGCTGCTAATGTTACCTGGCCGCTCAAAAAGTCAAAAGTGAGCCAGTGCAATCTGATAATAATCTGACAAACTGTCGCTGGCGTTTGACGGCGCACAAAGCGCACAAAGGCGGCCAGCGAGCAGGAAGAAATCAAATTTAGGAGAGTGGCGACAGAGAGAGCGAAAGAGAGAGAGAGAGAGACATTGAGGGAAGAGAGAGACAGGGTTAGTGAGCGGTAGCGATTGCCTTTTCCTAATGATGACAATTTGAGCCGCAAGACGAAGAGCTGAAGCTGGAGTCAGAGCAAGAGCCAGAGCCAGAGCCAGAGCCAGAGCTGGCTAGCAACGGCAGTCGCTTGCCTGTATTGAATTTTGAATGATTAGTTTGATTCGCGACCGATCGGCAGATTGAGCCTGACTTTTAAATGTCGCAGTGTCGTTGATGTTGGCGACGTCTCGGCTGCTTATTAGCCGCGCTAAATTGCACTAGGGACCCAATTTTGCACAAGCCACGACATCGTCAAAGCAAAGAGTCGGAGTCAGATTTAGAGTCGACGTCGGAGTCGGAGTCGGAGTCGACGTCGACGTCGGAGTCGAAGTCGAAGTCGGAGACTCGAACAAAATGTAACGTGTGTCAGTTTTAAGGCAAGCGTCAACTCTAATGAACTCTTGTGTGAATTTAGCTGAAGTCAATAAGCCAAGCGCTGTATATCAATTAAACTGGCAGACATTTGTTGCGGCTACCTGATCGTGGATCGTGGCTTTTTGTGACGCCCACTTGTGTGTGCAACATGATGATCAATGAGCCGAAGCTATTGACTCTAGCTACAACTGAAGCCGGTCACATTGAGGCACGTAGAAACATGCGAGCTGCTTGTCCATGTCAAGTGCAACAATTACCACAATGCAACCAACGATCGTGTGTCCGGCAGTGTCCCAATATCAGCCTGCTTTTATATAATATACCTATACCTATACCCACTGACCAATCCCAATAAGAATATTATCACTGCTACGCTTACGACAAGCCACAAGGCTGGCTACACGACAATAATAATCAAGATCAATTGCAATTACAAGCACAATGAATGCATTGGCTTCAACTTGACTCAATGACTATGACTTTGGACTTGGAGTTGGACTTGGACTTGGACTTGCACTTGGACTTAGACTATGAATGCCTATCGATCCGGCTAGCTGCCTCTACCTCTACAATGTTTGCAGGAAGTGAGCAGGAGCACATGGCCAGACGACACATATGCCAGTCGACTGGACGGACTTGATATGATTTGCTGCAACATTTGCTGGTTTCTTTGTGGCTGTTGCTGTTGCTATTGCTGCTGATGTTGTTGTTGTCGGTTTCATTTTGTGGTCGCTCCTTCTGCATGACGCGACTAATGCGCAAAATTCACACAATTCATCATCATGCTACAGCCTTGACACTAACAAGCCCAAATCATTTTTACAGCTAACGGCTACAGAGCAACAGTGGACTCAATCCGATTTCGATTATAACTATTTACTTTAGAATAATACATTTGCAAGAATCTCCCAGATAGATTTAAGAAAAAATTGTAAATGTATTTCAAGTATTGTCTTATAGGTTTTTCTAGATAGTCTTCCATTTGTTTTACTATCTGTAACCACTGTATAAGAAGCCTGATTTCTGCAACTTCTATGTAAGCACTGTAATTGCTTAACGAGCGTTCAAAAAGCAGCAATTGCAACTGAGACTGAAGCGCCTTAATATTGCAAGTGTTGCAAAGTGATTGACAAGTCATCAAAAAAAAAAAAGGCATCTGATAATCTATGCAACTTGAAACACACAAAAGCAGCAAAAGTACACAAAAGAAGTTTAGCCCACATAAGTATATAAATGTTAAACTTGAGAACGCAGCTCGTTTTTATATGAACATTTTGTAGCATTTTGTGATTTCCGCGGAATAGATACATCTACGTAGCGCGTCTATAAAGAGTTACGCCCGCCCGCCCGTCCTGCTTTGTCCGTAGAGTTCGACGCCGACGCCGCTGCCGCTGCCGCCGCCGCCGACTTCGCCGCTCTTGATGTGATTTCGTAGAAGTGACCGTTGATGGAGTATTGCGTTTTGCTGTTGCTGTTGTTGTTGTTGTTGCGCGGTAGGTACAACAGTAACACACCATTGGCCAACACGCTACGGTGGCGGTCTAAACGACCTCCAGTATGGCAAGTCCGAGTCGAAGTTAGTGTTGGAGCTGGAGCTCGAACCGAGCCCCGTCATCATTTCATTGTTGCCATAAACTTGCATTTATGATGACTTACGGGTCAGTTTTCCTTTTGTTTTTCAGTCGTCGTCAAACCAAAGCACTTAATGTCGCACATGAGTTACAAATGCGATGGCGACGGCTCCTCCACACACTTGAGTTGACTCTCTCGCGGCAAAACTATGTTGGTGGTGGAGGTGGAGTTGGAGGAGTCTCTGTTTTGAGCCTACGCCTGGGCTGGCTCGTCTGCTCAGTCTGAGTTGCTGTTGGCTTTTCGGTAGTTATTGTTGGCCAGGCCAGCGAAATCGCCATTCAGTTGTTGTCAGTTGTTGTTTTTTTGTTGTTTTTTTGTTGTTTGTTCTTTTATGTTAACCTTTTGTTTTTACCTGATTTCGACGCGACGGCACACAAACTTACCAAACATATTCGCCCTCAATGTCACAACAACAAAAGCAACAACGCACAGCACATGGCCCGGCTCTGTTTTGTTATTGTTGTTGTTGTTGCAACATTCGTAGAAATCACAAGTGCCAAGCGCGCTTCATTGTGGGAACTGTTTTCGGAGTTGGATTGCTGCTGGTGCAAGTATCTGCCCCTCAAAAACTCCCTCACACACACTTCTGTTCTCCCCCCCCTTCCTCTCTCTCTCTCTCACTGTATCTCTCTATGTTAGGTGTCTTGGGCTCTTTGGGCCTCTTCACATATTGACTCTAATATCCTTTTCAATTTGATTTGATTAACCTTTTGATGATCAATGATAATGAATATTTATTAAACTGTTCGCCAGGCGCCACAAATTCCCACACTTTCTCGTGTCCAAACATGACATATGACAAAAAAAATTGATTTTGACATTAATTTTGATATATAAATATATCGATGTATATATTTTAGTTACCTTTTGTTGTAAAACTATTTCCTGTTGTAACAGTTAACATTTGATAACTGTCATTAAAAACGAACAACTTATAAGATTTTGTTTTTATTATACATAAACTGTAGCTAATTGGCTGTTGGGTGTCTTTGGATTGAAAATAGAATCCGATTTCTGTTAATTAAGCGTCTTAGTTTCAGTTTTTATAGCTCAATTTTGTAGTGCAAATCCCACCAACAACAGCAGCAACAACAAAATACAAAAATATCAACAAACATAATATAACATAAATGACAATTTATGAAAAAAGCAAAAATAAGTGTAATAAAAGACAACATTTGCATATATAGATTTCCTTAATTAAAAGTTCGTAGCCCTCATTTTTATTAGACATAATTAAGTTGCATATGTCTCGAAGGAGCACTGCTTACTATGTGATTAAATTTTTATTAATGAAATTTATACACTGACTCCAAAAAACAACAAACAGAAAAGGCGCCTGCAAAAACGACTTTCTCATAAGCACCGATGGAAAACATATGTTAAAGCCATTTAGATAGTTTGGTAACAGTGGAACAACGGAAACATCAAAGCCCAGCAAAGGCTGTTAACTATCGAATATGTTAATCTTTAGTCAACGATACATTGATGAATCTCTTTATGATGAAGAGATCACAATGCGTCGCTTTAAGGCTAGCTTCATCATCATTTTATTGTTTACTTAAATTTTTTTAAAAATATATTATTAACATATTTAAATTTAATGTGAAATAAGCTTGTTTAGTACTTTCATCCATTGCTGCCACAAGGCAACACCTTTGACACCTGTCAACTTGTTATCATCCCATTAAACTACACTAATTTTACACAGATAACAGTTCATTCGGTGTGACATTACCCAGACTCACCGGATATATAATTTATATACTTTATTGGCCCCGAAACTTTATTGGATGGTCGCCGCAGGTAACCAAAAATCATATTGCTAAACGTAGACGGTTATTTGAATTTTCTTTGTGGTATAGGTCGAAACGGAAAGCGATGGGTTTTGGGGTTGGGTTTTGTTTAGTGTATTTGATATGAATGCATTTGCATAAATATGAAATTTATCAACGAGCTGCGAGCTGAAATGGATGCTGATTGAACTCATTTGGCTATTCAGAGATTGGGCGCACTCTTTGTGGCATGTAGCGATGCCACATCATAATGAACACATATACACACATTTGGCATGTTTAAACAAAAACAGTATTAATAAATATACACATGAAACACGACAACTAACACCATTAGCTCCACTTTAAATTGTTAAATTATTCAAACGCTAATATGGTGCAAAAATAAAACACAGCTAACAACAGCAACAACAACAACAACAACAACAAGAGCAACAACGGGCAAACGTTAAAAAGCCAATTTGTCTGTCATTTTTGGTCAATTTCATACAAATTTTTAGTGGTCAGTTGGCCAGTCTCTTCAGCACAGAGTGTGTTTGTGCTACATATATATATATATATATGTATGTGTGTATATGCAGTATGGTCAGCTCATTTGTGCGGACATCAAACAAATTACTTTATTAACAGCAACACCAAGCCAAAAATTGTTGATGTGCTGTTTATGCATCCTGAACCCCAGCCTTCTTCGTCTCTCTCTCTCTCTCTATCTATCTCTTTTTGGGGCATACACCTGCTACTCTCTCCCTCGCAATTAGCATACTGCGGGGTGTGGTTGCCTAAATGACAACCAGCAAACCAACAAGGCAACCTAACCAACCAACCAACCAACAAACCAACCAACCAACTGGCAAACCGTCATAAAGTGGACCACCAACAGCAGCAGCCGCCGAATCGCTGAACCGCAGACAAATTAACTTTCAGTTGTTGTTGCTGTCGTCTTGGCTTATATTATCCATATTTGTGAGAATTCGAATATACCTATATATAAATATACATATCTATTTTAAACAAGCAGGGAAATTAGCGAGGGAAATCATAATTTCATAGCTTTTCTCTTTTTTATTATTATTGTTTAGATATGTGTTTTATGTTTATAACTATGTTTTGGTAATATGATATGATGGGCACTCCAAAATAAATACAACATACTAATATAGTATAAAATTGTTAAACATAAATCTCCTTTTGGTCTCTTTTATGATGCCATAAAATGTACCCCTTCGCCCTCTTAGATTTTCACATTTATTTCAATATTGGTTTTAGTTGTCACAATACCAAAAGATATCATATTTTATACTAATCCATAGATATAGTTTAAAACGCGCCCATTCACCTGCTAATTAGATAGATCAAAATACACGCCACTTAAATTACCTTAATATTATATATCTTAATGGTATAAATTATATATTTTATATAAGACACGCGTTACAATCACTCACCGAGTAACCAGGTATCTTGTGTAATGGGTTGTGGTTATTAGAATAAAGACATATTTTTATAATTTAAATCGGTTTCACGTTATGCATATAGACATTGGACGAGTGTGTGTTATGTTATTATGGGGTTTCGGAGAACAGTATATATAAAATAAGAGTAACATGGTATATGACTTTACAACCAGTTCTCTTTTGATTGAATTTCAGTCATGACAGTGGCTTGAAAACTAGTTGTAAAAGCCAAACTATAATTTTGTCATTTTTGAAATTTATTTTATGAGCAGTAATTTTGTTTTTTGTTTGAATAATGCCCAAGTAGTCACATAACTCATGCAAAACTCTCTGCTACAATTATGCTAATTTTAATTGAAAGATTTTTGCTGCCGCCGACGCCAAACTTGAACTTGCGCAAAGAATGTTTTAGAATTTTTTTTTTTTTTTTGTTAATATGTTATCCGTTTTTTGGCTTATTTATTATACATATATATATTTTTATTTTGTTTTTCGCTGTCAGGGGCAGCTTTTGTTGTTCTGTTAAAAAATCAACGCATAGCCTATAATTAAAGTATCATATAGCTGAGCATGAAACTGTCAAAATATTTCCCTGCACCGAGCGCCTCAAAAAAAAAGCCATCGTTATCTAGTTTTGCTTAGCTTAGCTTAGGCCCGGACATAATGATTAGCCGGTCATTAGTTGGGCCTTCAGACTGAGTCTGAGTCTGAGTTCCAGTCGAGGGATTCATTTGAAAAGCCTTTAAGCCAAAACTTATTCCGTTTTGTTGGGTCTCTTCTCATGTGGCACGTATATTTATATCTGTATACATACATATGAATTTGGCCGCGGGTGCAGCCTAATGATGCTACAAATTTTATGCACACATGCTCATAATTATGTGTAGGCCATCTCTCGACCTGCGTTCAGCAAATGCACCCACAATAAGCCAAAGCCCCAAGCAGCTCCAGTCGACCAGAGTCCAACATGGCTGCACTCCGAGACAATGGAGCTGAATTTGCTGCTTGTTTTGTGTATATCTGCAGATCGTATCTATTTATGTAAAATAAGTTTACAAATATTTGTCGCCCTCGTCTGTGTATTATTCGTTTTGTTTTGTTGCTGGTTTAATCTTTTACACATTTATAACGCAAAAACATTTGAAAATCAATTAGGCTGGAGGTCGGCGACTCCATGAAAGACGCTAGTTGATAAGCAAGTGACAACATTTAAAAAAAAATGTTTATATTAAATTTTCTTTTAAAAGCCAAAAAAAAAAATGTTTAGACTTTGATCAACAGCTTATTTTATTGGCAGATGGAAAGAATCAAGTCTTGGTCGTAGTAACCTCCTCAATAAGTTTGATTTTTAAATTGTAAGATTACGTTTTTAAATATTGTATTGAGTGCTTCGAACTTTTAAAAATCGGTGTCAGCTTGAATAAAATTGTGGCCATATAGACAATAAATGTAGATGTATTTTATTTGCGTTTTCTAGGGGCCTTTTTTGACACTCCTCTGCGTCGATGAATATTTTTTTTGGTTATGGTTAAGCTATCACGTTGTGCATATCAAATTTCATTCATTTGGATCCGTTTCCCAAATCTCTATTAGCTTCTTATGTATGAAGAGATCGTGAAAAGTCGCAACTAGTAAAATCGAAATTAATTAATGATCCAAGAGATGCTGACACTCCTCCCGCATAATTAGCCACAAATATGGCTACAGCCAAGATAGGCTTATAAATACTAAGTAGTATACACATATTTAAGTAAAGTAGTATTTTTTATTTTGTAGATACGGCAGCTGTAAGCCGCAAGTTTACGGCTGTGTTCCCAGGCTTGTTTTTAGGGGGCTTTTGTTAATAATATTAAATTAAATTTAAATATGTGGCTGGTGTTTGTTTATGGCTTGCGTGTGTTTTTGTTGTGCACAGCCTTGTGACTACCGTTAGAGCTAAATGAATTTTCAAACACATCGCTAACAAAGACAGTCTGGCGACTGGCCAAAAACCAATCAAACCATGATGAACAATTTATATGCTCTTATGCAAATTAGTCAATGTAGTTTTTTTTCTTTATCTGTCTATAGATTTTTGGTCTTTTGAAATTGTAATTTATTAAATAAAATAAATGTTTATGAGCTTTTAATAAAACGCGCAACAATAAAATACTAAAAGCTTATATAAGCTGTCCAAAACGTTCGAGACGATCCAAGATGCCAGACATTTTGGCAACAAATTGAGTAATCAGTTAAACACGATGCGTAGAGAATTGCCTCTAAATATTTTTTGCAGCACAGCTTTTACAAAAAGCGAGAAGCATTTTAATCTGGCCAAAGGCAAAGCCAAAGCCAAAGCCAAATCCAAAGCCAAAAGCCGGCGGAAATCCACTGTCAGTCTATCAGTATCAGTATGTGCATTGACAAACCAAAGACAAAGACAAGCATCACAGTCGCAATTGCTGCTGCTGCTGTTGCTGTTGTTGCTGCTGTTGCACTTGCCACGCAATTCTATAGGACGGACTGGACGAACGGAATCCAACGTTGTCAGGTGTCAGCAACAATGCGACGATCTCATCGAAGACGGAACGACGCGACGTCGCTTTGGCATGCAAATGCCCAAATGGGTGTGTGTGTGTGTTTGTGTGTGTGACGATCTCTCAATCGCCCAGTCGCACAATGTGCCAATCTGATGGTCTTGATATCGACGCCTAATTAAAATAATATGCCTACTCAGGTTACGTATCAATTCATGTCGTTTTATTTTCTTGTTGTTGCTGTTCTTCTTCTTGTTGTTGTTGTTGTTATATCAGGCCTTAGCATTGTTTACTATGTCATCGCTGGTGGACTTGTTAGCAGCGAGAGAGACTTTCCAAAAAAAAAAAAATATATATATATATATATATATATATATACAAGCAGTATGTTAGCAAAAGGTGCAACAACTTTAGCAGCCAATTTCACACAGTTTCTTGGACGCGCCACAAAATCGGCCTGCCACATTAATTATGAAAAATTATGTACAAAAGGCGGCGGGATTGTTGCTGTCATTTTTATGTGCTAGCCAAGTTAATTACAAGTTGCGCCCACTACAAACAACAGTCGATTGTAAGAGGGCGAGCATAAGGTAAATCCGAACCCAATCAAGCAACGCACAATCGAACTTTTCATTTTGCCAGCGACAATAAAGGTAAGTGTAAAGTTATTATGCTTGACCGACTAGAAACTACCCTGTACAAGGAATTATATATGCTACGTGCTTGTTTCAGTAAGTGTGCATGTAAGGTAAAATTAATTAATTATTATTATTATTAATAGGTGTTTAATCTACTCATTGTTTAATCTGCAGATTTTTTAACAAAGTCTGATATACCCCATTGGTTCTGACAAGTTGCAGGGCATACGCATTTCATAGTGTAATTGCCTCTCTTTTTGTCTGCGTCAAACAGCGTCGCCGATTAACTTACAAATTGAGATTAGCGGGACACCGAGGTAGCATCAGGCGGCACAGACTCCGATTCCCACTACTGGCTCTCACACCGACACCACCGATGGGCTCCGTTGGGGACCTTGGAATCCGTTCGCAGCATTAGCACAATTAAAAGCGCGTTCTACGCATTCATTTTTCATAATTTAACACGCTGCCCCCGCAACGATTGGCCAGCGAAGGGTTAAAGTTAAAGAGTATCGAGCGTGTAGAGCAAACTCATTAGATTTTCCATATCTAATTATGTTCGAAATATTTGATTAATTATAGGCGGCTTGATTGATTGACCGAGCTGGACAAAACACCTTGCAGGCCCAGGCTCTGAAGAGGCCCTGAGCCACCGAGCCACTGAGACGGTAAAGTCTCCCGCCTGGCAAAAGAAAAATGCAACAGCAACCAACACACACAAGAAAAACAACAACAGCAACAACAAAAATAACAGCAACAACAATAATAGCTGTAGTGTGCATTGTGTTGTTGTCAGTTGTAGACGCCACAGCTTGTGGTGGCAGCAACTGTTGCTGCTGCCGCCTGGAAGTTGCTGCATGTCAAAGTCTTGTGTTTGTTGCCATTGTTGCTGTTTCTGTTACCGCTGTGCAGCTGTTTGATTGATTGCCAATTGAATAGTTGTGCCTTGCGTGTTGTACGCTCTGTGTCTGTCTAACAAAAGCTTCGCATGTATCCCAGACATGGTCAAGTCCATTGATAAAAAGGAGAAAAACAGCAACAAAAAACAACAACAACAAAAAATGAGAAATAAATACCAACGCCATATGTTTTGGGGGCTAATCAATGCTGGACAGATTTGCACCGCTAAATGCAACAATTTCCTGCCAGCAGCACCAGAAAATTCGTTTGACAGTTTTGCATTGCCGCCGCACACACATAAATAAATAAATAAATACGCAAAATGTGTAGCGCCTGACAGGCGGGGCACTAAATTTATGGCGGCACAAGGACACAGACCTCGCACAGCGGAGAAGACGAGGATTGCTGCTAGCATTGCTGACATGTTAAACGACTGCAACCAAACGGAAAGAGCAAGATAGAAAGGTTAAGAGAGAGATAGAGAGGAATGGAGGGGCAGCTGGTGTATCGATTTGGAAAAGATACAAATTAATTAAGCAGAATGCGGCAGATACGCTAACTTAGTCTATTCACGCTATAAATCAAGCAATTCGCCAGTGCTGGCGTGGTAAACTCATGCTGAGCTGCCAGAAAGGTGGTTATCCTGTTAGCCTGTTCGCAGGCCAATCGCAATTGTGGCTCAAAGGTACCGGCTACAATATCACTTGTCAATGGTTTTTTTTTTTTGTTTACGGCTGTGACAATACATACATGGAAATACAAGCCGCTAAACAAAAAAAAAACCGATTAATTAGTAATGCGTTGCAGAATTGCACAAAACATATTATTTAGAGCATCCCACGACGTTGTATGTAACTGCACCATCATCATCATCATCATCATCATCATCATCATTATCATTACAACATGCCCCACTATTCCAGATAGTCAGCTGGCAATGTTGATACCGCAGCGTTTGGTGTCTGGCAGCAACACTTAGCGTTTGTTTATCGCACGAGAGCGAAATGTTGTTGCCAGGCGCTGCTGCTGACGCTGCTGTTGCTGTTGATGTTGCTGTTGCTTTTGCGCTGGCCGCCGCCCACTTTGTCAGACGGAGAACCGTTAGATTTGCCACCGCCGCCACGCATGTTGGCCACTTTACGCGTTATTTACAGTTGGTCGGGTCGGGTGTGCGAGGGAGTTGCTGCCGTTAGATGCCTACTGCTGCAACAGCAACAGCAACAGCAGCGACAGTTGCATGTTGTCGCTGTGCTCCATCACATGAATCACGACGCACTCGCCTGGCAGCCAACAACATTGAAATTGAGGCAATTTGTTTGCTGTTGTCGCGCATCCTGCGGGTAATTAAAAAAGGCGCAAGAACAGCAACGCAGCAACGCAACAAGAGCAACAGCGATGGCATAGACATGACTTTGGCCAATGGCTGTGGCAAAAACTGGTCACTGCAGTGGCAATTTGTGGCAATTACATGCGGAGCCATTTACATTTAGATTGAAGGGTATTTATCTCAGCCACGTTGCAAGTTGCACGTCGCACGTTGCACGTTGCACGTTACAAACCAACAACACAACTTGTGCTAAACTTAGCCATTATCAAAATGTTGATAGTCCAACAACATAGTTTTTTTTTTTTTTTTTGTTTTTTTTCAGTTGCTGCGGTTGCTGGGATTGCGTTGGCGCCTGCTAATGAAGTGCAGCACACAGTTCTCGAAATGTTACAAAATGCTAACAAGTTGTTATTATAAATCGACATGGAAATTAGTTTACACTTAAAGCCGTTTTGCCATTTGATTTATTACCGGCTGTCGCCTGACTGCCAGCTGTCTACTACCAACCCAACCAATCCGACTCAGACGCCGACACCGATACCGATACCAAAAAAATACCGACTCTGACTCCAACTCCAACTCTGACACTCGACACTAGTCGAGGCAGGCGCTGAGTAGACTGCGCGTGGATCCTAAGCGAGACTCGCTTTTTGGTTTGCTTCTATTTCAGTCTGTCCGTCCGTCTGGCCGTCCGTCCGTTTGGGCGCCCCATAGGTCGCGCTGCCTGTCCGCCCAATGCCGCTACAAATAATTCATTGCGGCCGCCACAGACACACCACGAAATAAATTAAAACCTAATAACAAATAAGTCGTCGTCGACTGCTTTGCTGACTTGTGGCTGGTTTCAATTTAGAGATTTAGCGCCTACGTTTAGGCACCACATTTTTATGAAATAAATACATTAAAGTCTGACAATTTTGCGTACAAATAATATATATAAAATGAATCATAATTAAATTTATAGCAAACGTTTGACAACTTGAGTATTATTTGTGCAGTTGAAAAGTACCTTTTAAAATCACATAATCTTAAATCAGATAAGTTTTTACTTCGCTATAAAGCTGACAAAATTGCAGTTGTGTGGATAATTTACCTGCTGCTGCAATACTTTGCCATTTTGCGCTTTTAACAGCAATTTTCCGACCGCACTTTTAAGCTGTCAATTTTCGAGCAGGCTGCGTCTGTTAAATGCCTGCTTAAATGCCACGCCCATCGAGAACTGTCTGTAAATATGCGCTTAATTACATGTCATTACACAGAACAATACAATGGCAGCGCGGCAACAGCAACAGCAACAGCAAAAGCACCAACAGCAACCTCATAAGTAATAAAGCACGCCATTCAACCACAGACCGGAATCGGCATACGACTCTTTACCGACGTTTTTTACCCAGTCCAGGGGTCATGTCACATTTAGCGCATAAACTATGAATCAATTTACGGGCGGGCAATGGGCGTTTATCAAACATAATAAGGAAACAACTTTTTGACTTATCAACTGGCGCTGGGCGCTGAAGTTGCTGAAGTTGCTGCTGCCTGCCTGACAGTAACGCCTGCTGGCGAACCAAAAGTGTTGGTTAAAGTGTCAGAAATTTTCATTATCGCACACACATACACACACACACACAGAGAAACAGCGCAAAAAATGTCGTGCGGCATGCAATGCAGAGGCAGCAAAAGAGAAGGAGCTAGAGGAGAGGGAGCTGTTACGCCCGTGTCCGCATCATTTACGCCAAAATGGCAATGAGATATGTACAAAAAAAAAAACACATAATAAAATAAAATAAAATTAAACAAAATAAAAACAAATAAAAACAAGGAAAAAATGCAAAGAAACCCAGCAGAATATGAGTGTGTGATATGAGGTAGGCTGGTCTGCCTACCCAGCAACAGCAACATCAAGAGCAAGAGCAACTGGCTCAGACGCTGGCCTGGCTGATATTATTAAAAAACTGTCAAAAACGCCTGCGCGACGGCGCCGAGACGCAAACTGAGACTGAGATGGAGATGGAGACCAAGACTGAGACAGAGACAGAGACAGCGACTGTGCGTGCTGGACTCGCCTCATGTTGCCGTTGTTGTTGCCGTTGTTGTTGCTGTTGCTGTTGTTGTGTGTTGTATCTGAGGCACATTTATCATTTTCATTTCAATTTTGGAGCATTATTCTTGCAACTAAATATCGCCTCAGAGAGCTGAGAAGGCGTGGGCGGACAACTGTCTGATTGGCGCTGGGCCACATGGCGTATGAGCAGCGCGCGCGACTAGCCTTGTCAGTCTCAGCCTCAGTCTGAGTCTCAGTCACAGCCAGAGCCTCTACAGCATCCCGTTCTCATTATAGGCATGTTTCGCGCCTCAACTCGCTCGCTCATTGCTGTTGCCATTGCAATTGGTCTCGTTGTTGTGGCGTGTCATAAAACAGTTTGAAAGCCCATAAAACTGTCAAAGTCTGAATGCTCATGCTTTGAATTTCTATACAGGCAGTGACAGTGGCTCCCAGCAACCTGGTGGGAAACGCCAATTGAAAGACGAAACGAAAATGTTGCAAGCAAAGTGAGAACCTGCAACTCTTGAAATATGCAATTGCAAGTGATATTAATTTAGTAAAATGAAATAATGAAGAATTAGTTGACATCTTTAGATATTTGAAATAGTTTTATTTACTTGAAAATATAAATTTAATCATTTACAATATGTTTTGTGATAAGCATTAACATAAATTGCAAGAGATACTTTGCATTTTCAATTTCCATTTCTGACAGTACAGTTTTTCACTTAAAGTTGAAGCAAACGGAAGTCGGTCGGAGGAGTGAAGGAAGGGAGTGAAATGAAGGGTGCCAGAAGGCAATGAACGGCACCTACAAGGGAGCAGTAAGCTCTCAGGGTGCTGCCCGTTGCCAGTTGCCAAGAAAATGCAGTGCCAGCAATGCCGGCAACAAAAGTCAGTCAAAATTATGCAATTTATGCGATTTACGTGGCAAGGCAGCAAAGCAGCAAAGCTTCTTGGCAGGCACAAGGATACATGGTTAACCAAAAAACACACTTGGCGCCAGTTGCTTCACCCGCTGCGCCACCCCGCTCCCCTCCCAGCACTGATGCTGTTGCCTTATTTTTGGCAACATAAATTTGCTAACCACGTACAGGACTAGCGCTGCATTGCGGCGCTTTTGTTTCTGCCTGTCATGTGTGTTTGGGGTTTTCTCTTTGTTTGCTCGTCGCTCGGTTGTTAGTAATCAGACAGCTTCACTTGTAGTTGCAGCTACAACAGAAGCAGCAACAGCAGCAAACCAGCCATTGCTCCAAAATTGGCTAAAGTGTTAGCGCTAACAAAATGTATTAGATTTCGCACAGATACCGCAGACTGTTGAAGCGTAAAATGTGCGCCTATCAAGCAAATTGTATCAGCAACACGTTTAAGTTGCTGCTGTTGCAGCAGCAGCACCAACATTGACCCACGCGACGGCAACATCATCTAATGCCGGACAAAAAACACTCTGTCTGAAATTCAATGCCAGCGGGCGCTTTGCCATTTCGCACCTCTTTGACTTGCAGCTACCTAAAAGCACCAAACACCTGTTGTTGTTGTCGTTGTTGTTATTGTTGTTGCTGCTGCTGTTGTTGATGCAGCAGCTGCTATCAGCCTAAGGCGCGCGCGTGCCCCCCACAAAAAATGGGGATTTACGATGGCTGAAATAATCAGCTCAAGTGAATCGCGGACAGGCCAACAACTAAGGCAATAAAATGCTTCCGGTGCAGCAGCAGCAGCAGCAGCAGCAGCATCAGCAGCGGGAACAACAACAACAACTTTTGCATGTTTTGCTTGCTGACGTTAAAGTGATGCATGAAGATTATCATATGATATGTTCCAGAACGCGCAGTGGACATTCTGGTAGTTGCTGGCACAATATTTTGGCTGTCAAGTTGCAAGTTTGTTGTTGCCGCTGCTGCAGCTTTTCGTTGTTGTCGTTTATCAACTGACTGTGATCGCGTTCGCGCTGCATTTGATGACGACTCTCAAAATGAGCTTACATGCAACACATTATCTTAATGTGGCTGCAAATGAATGCGCCTTGTTGCTGATGGAACCCATTAAACTAATGCTGCTTTTGCACTTTCCAAAGCACTAACAGCGAGGGAGAGAGAGAGAGAGGGAGAGAAAGAGAGAGAAGAGAGAGAGAAGCACATTGCGTATACGCCATGTACGCACATGCAAATCGGTCAGAGAGCAGGCGAATAAAGTTGTGGTTGTCGGGTGTGTGTGTGTGTGTGTGTGTGTGTGTGTGTGTGTGTGGTCGTGTTGCTGGTGTGGTCTCTGCCAGGCCATAATCTGGCAGCTAGCAATTTGCAATTTGCTTAGCACCCGCAATGAAGATTAAGCGTTTATTGTCTCGTAATATTTAATCATCAATGCGGTGCAAGTTAATTCGATTCAAAAGCAAATTGTGCACTTGTTGCGCAAATGAGTCAGTCGACAAAAGTTGGGCAGACAGCCGATTAAGTTCATTTTTAAAAGTCACCCACATGTGGGCTGACAGCAAAAGAGACAGTGAGAGAGTGAGAGGGTCGGGAGGAGGAATTTCAGCCAAGTGGACGTTGATCAGATAAAAGCGTCGGCAATCAGCAGCGTCATAATTTTTCCAGCGATAAATGAGTTGCGATAAGCGGCTTGCACAGAGAAGAGAAGAGAGAAATGAGTAGTCTGGAGCCTGGAGTATGGTGTATGGAGTCTGGGAAGTGGAGTGCTGTGTTGGAGTCGGTGACGCAGTCTGCGCCTGAAAAAGCTGCCTGTGCATTGTAATTAAATGTCGTCAATTAATCAAATGTCACAATAAAAATAACAGAGTATAAAATCCTGAAATTAATATGCGTTAAAATGAAATGGCCTCAACAACAAAAGCAGCAGTATCAGTAGTCACAGCAGCAACATGGCCAACAAACAACAACAACAACAACAACAAACAAACGGCAGCAGGAGCAATTGCTGACCACAGGAGCAGCAGCGTTGCGAGCATTCTTGGAACACAAAATCGTGGGAGCAATTATAATTATTTTTAATACACACAGACAAATACACACACTGAGATGCATAAGGCATATGAAACGCTGCTGTTCCTGTGCAGCATCTCTGGGTGCGTGCGTCGTATTTCATGGCCTGTCCTCCAACGACGTCGACGATTGTGTGGCATCTGCGATTTTTATCGCTGCAGCGCATATAATAACAATAATTCTTAAAGTGGGGGAAGGTCAGCAGCATACAATGACAACATGCAAAGAACACAAGAACAGCAGCTGAGACTCCAGGGAGGCAGAAATACGGTCAGTGCCAGTGCCTGTAGCAGTGACAAAGACAGGGATGCCATGCCGATTGGGACTCTGTAAAGGAAACGAATGGGGAAGCTGAGGTGAAGCGGAGGCTGTGGCAAGAAATCGAGCGCTTAAACTCAACAGCAACATTAATTTGCAGCCGCGGCAGCAGCAACAGCAGCATTTACATAAGGGCTTAGTGATAGCACTGTGATTCGAATATTTATGCGATGTTAGCTCTTTTTTATGTATATAATTCAACGAGTATATTTTATTGGCTTACATATTTTAATTTTCTGTACTTTATAATAATATCAATTTAAGTAACATGTAATTTATAATATGTTAAATTATGCTATTGTGCACTATTGTGATAATCTATAATATATAGTGCCATAAATTCCATTTCACATATAGAATGCAACGAGTATATTCAATTGATTTAAATATTTAAAATCTGCACTTTATAATAATATAAATTAAAGGAACATTTAGTTTATAATTTGTTAAATTATGCTATAGTGCCAAACATTCCTTTTCACATTCCTTACCCAACACTCACGAGCGCATCTCTTAAGGGGCGGCCCAGGTCGGTCGTCGCATGGCTTTTTGCTCTGTACAAGTTGTAAAATGATATCATAATATGCGCCATCAACGGTTGCAAAATTTATAACTTATTTCGTGGATGAGGCTCATGAAATGAGGAGCGTAAGAAAGGGATGGAGACAGAAAAGAAGAGAGAAATAAACTCAAGTGGAGCGTCGGCGGCGCCACTTTGGGAGCATTTCTGGCGAATGGGATTGTGACTGCGACTGTGTGACTGTGTGACTGTGCCACATCCAGCGCGACCCCCTACAGTAGTGCCAATGAGCTGTTAATGTGTGCGGCAGGGATTTCATTTCATTTGTGCGAATCTCTGACTGCTTGTAGTCCGCTGAAAAAATTATGCGCTTTAAATTTACTTTAATGTTGTGGGTGATTGCATTTTGATTGTGCCAGTCTTTTTCTTATTTTTTTTCTTGGTTCTTTAGAACAGACAACATTGAGTTAGCCTAGCCAAAAGATGTGGGCTGCAGGATGCACATGCTGGCCACTACCAGTTGGCTTTTGGCAGCCCTAGGCGCTTGGCTGGCTCCGCGTTTGTGTCAGCAACATGTCAGAATGAGACAGCAACTGGACAGTAGGCGACATTGCCTACGCTGTGTTGATGTTGATTTTGCTGTTGCTGTTGCTGTTGCTGTTGCTCAAACAACATCGCATACTGCTGCCTCAACTGCTCCTGACTTTTTTATTATGATTTTGCGCTCTTTGCCAGCTTATCAAGCTGCATTATTGGCTGTCCCGCAGACTGCACTTGAACTTGACTTGACTTGCTGTGGGCAGTTGTTGTTACGCTTGTCTGGGCTGTCTGGGGCGTTGCCGATAGTCAGCAACAGCAAGAACAGCAACAACAGCAACAGCAACAACAGCAGCAGCTGCACCAGCAGCACTTTCAGTAGCAACTTGGCTAGACAAACGCCTAGTTTTATTTTTTTTTTGTTGTTATTGTTGTTGTTTTTTTTACTTATGTACTTGTTATTGGTGGCTATTAATTTATGAGGCTGCCATTTATCACATTTAGCTGATTAATCGATTAATTTAATGTTCAGAACATATTTTTATAGCAGTGGAATACTTCACAATTTTTGCTGACAAGTACTTAATATTATAATGAAATTTGTTTTAAAAGAAATTGATTAATTAATTTATACCTCTTTTTGCTCAAACACCAAATCATTCCGTCAAAGTTTTATAAGCCAAATAACGGCATTGTCACCATCAATCTATGCTTTTTAATTCTTTTTTTTTTGCGCTTAGCTAATGTTAATGTCTTTGCGACAATGTTACTTCTGCCATGTCCAATGATTTAGTGGAATTTTTATGGCAAATTTATTTGCGCGGCACACATAGAGAGCGGTGGAAGACCAGAAAAATATTTTAATTGATTTTTCAGGAAAAGTGTGGGAAGACAGCAGCTCCCTCTCCCCTTTCCCCCTCCTGGTATATGGCCATATCAACCATGAAAGAAAGTTAACCCACAGCGAAATGATATATCGATTTGTGTGCTGTTATTAAATGCTTTTGCGCAAGAGGACAACGCCAACCAGAAGTAGCAGCCACATCAATTTCTGGTCAGGCTCGACTCACGGATCGCTTGAATCGCTTGCATCTCTTGGATCGGGTCGAAACGCATAATTAATGCGAAAACCAACGCACTTGAGCGGCAGCGGCGCATGCGTAAGGCAAACGAGGAGGAGCTGCGGCAGTAGTCACTAGCAGCAACTGGTAACAACTCCCCACGCAACAAGCTATCCCTTCTACCTCAGCTGCTCTCATGCGAATTCTGGAATTTTTAATAATTGCACTTGTTGCGCCAAAAAAAAAAAAAACAAAGAAACAAAAAAAAAGATCGAAGAAAACAACACCACACGAACAGTGGGAGCCGGCTGTAGTCCAAGAAGCATAGCCAGTCTCAGGCCAAGTGCTTGTACCTGTACCCAATCCAAGACCAGCAAAGGCGACGATGAAGACGACAACGACAACGACGACGCAGCGAAGATGACGCGGCAAGGCTGCAGGTGCAACGAACGAACGAATGTAGCAACTGCAACAACGAGCAACGGCAACTGAGATGGGCAGCCGCTGCGTCTGCGTGGTCATGGCACTGCCTACACTGCCTCCCCCGGCCATAACCCCGGTGGACGCCTCTGTTGGTGCTTCAAGTGCCGCTTCTCCACCGCCGCCGCCGCCGCCACCGCCTGCTCGTTGGCGAGATAAATTATGTCGCTAATGCAAAGTGCTCCGCTTTATGCAAGAAGGCAGGCAGGCAGGCAGGCAGCAGTCGAGGAGAGGGAGAAGGAGAAGGAAGACGATACAGACGCAGTGCGTTTGGCTTTTATCTGGCTTTATTGGTTGGCATTTGCTGTGTTGAAGTCGTCTTCGTCGTCGTCGTCTTGAACTGCGACTGCGACTGGCTCTGGGAGTAGGCGTAGGCCATATTAGCGGTACAACTTGCACAAAAACAAACCCGCTGATAAAGTGACATCGTTAGTTGGCGCTGTCTGCATTCGCTAATTACTGGACCCAGAACTCTACGTCCGTTTGAGGCGTGGGAAAATAGGGAAAATGGCGATGCAAATGATCACCTTAGTCAGAGAGAAAGAGATTCACAAAGAGTCAGGCAGCGGGACTTATTCTGAGGGAAATTAGAAATTAAGATGAAGTGTGACATGTTTTCAAACATAAGTCAATTAGTTGTAAAGATGGTAATAATTATTAAATTTAAGGAACTGTAAAAAAGTCATAGCTACAAACAAATTAACACAGTTTCATTTAAATACAAAAAGCCCTATTTAAAACAAAATATATATATTCTTAATTTAATCTGCTACAATTTTTTACAAAAATAGTGTATCTTTTCAGAATTTAAAGATTGCTTTACATAATATTCGGCAGAGTTTCAAGTGCCCGTCATTTAACAAAAGTCACGTTTTTATTTTGGCTTTGAGCAAATTTTAATTAAAAATATTTATTCAAAATGAAAAACACTGGCGAACATGTGACTCTTGTGCCTGGTCTTTTGTTGTTGTTGTTTCTTGTTTACTTTCGCCATTCGCGACAAATTTGCTGGTCGCCAAACTGCTCAAATTAGCAACAACAAGTGCAGCAACAACAGCAACAACAACAACAACAACTAATAAAAGTCAGAAATGAGAAAAAAGCAAACAAAACATTCTGCCTGACAGCAGCAGCGACACAAACAAACAAACAAACAAAAAAAACACCAACAAATGACAAGGAATAAAAATGAGAGCACGCTTTTTGGCTTTTGGGGCATGCAGCTGTTACAAAATCTTTGCAACCAGCAGTTGCAGCCATTTTGTATTGCCATTTAGGTGAGATGTTGTTGCTAATGTTGCTTTTGTTGTTGTCGCCGTGTTGCCCTACATGAGCAACAAAAGACGACAAGAAATTAATTTCATGCACAAAAACAAAAACGAACAAAAATAAAAAAAAAAATTCAGAATTCAACGTGACATGGAAAATATTTGCAAGCATATTTAAACTGTGTTGTTCTTTCTGTTTTCTTTTATTTTATTTTTTTTTTGGTGGGGGTTGCCTGACAGTTGCTGGGGTTGCAACGTGTGTCGTCGAGTTTTCCACAAATTAGTTTACTTTTTATGGCTCGCCAACTGACGCTAATTAGCACGCGCCACCGTTGCCACCATCGCAAGCATTGCCACCCATCAGATTTTTCGCCACTTATTATATCATTTTTGTGGCCTATGTTTTTGGCAAGTTGTACGCAGACGGCATTTTGCGATTTTGTCACAGTAATTGGACATATTAATCTCTGTTCACATACAACTCTTGCACTCTTGCCGCCAGACAGCCAACAACTGTGCAGCGCGACAGGCGGCGTCGGCGGCGGCGGCCGCCAGCAGTTGTCAAGTCTGTTGTCCGATCTCGCGGCGCATTTGGGATGCCCAGACTGCCAATTTTTTATCGCCTTCTTATAAAAAAAAAAATATGAAAGCGATTAGTATGCGGTCAAAAAGGTTGTATTTAAATTGTTTTTTCTATGTTGTCTGTTATTGTAACATTGCTAATACATACATTTGAAAAGTCCGCAAATTTAGAAAGCAAATAAGGTTTTTATTATAATATAGTCGTTAATGTTTGCGTTTATTTCAAAAAGTTTAAAATATCTTAGCAAGAATTCAATCACATATTATTGCAATACTTTTACTTTTTTTTCTCATAAATCTATTTAATATGCCAACGAATATATTTAATCTAGCAACATTTTGGAGCATTGCACAACTTGAGACAGTAATAATTTGTAGTCGAATTTTCAGAGTTCGCATGCTCACATAAATTATGAACAAATTTTGAAAACGATTGACTCCACGCAGTGTTGGCAATGCACATGAATCCCGATGACTGGTGGTGGACTTGATGCAATTTTCAAAACGAATTGCTAATGAAAATGTCATTTGAAATTGCGGCACGTACGCGACCAGCAAAATGGGCAATTTGTTGCTCGTGCCGCGAGTGCAGCAACAGCAGCAGCAGCAGCAACAGCAGCAACATCAGCCGCAGAGTTTCAGTCTGTTGTTCAGGCTTAGATCTTAGATCTCCGGCGGTACACGATGGTGACAAAGAACGTTTGTCGAGGCCAGCCACTCAATGCCCTAAAAGGAGCCTTATCACTGGCCTTGCAATCCTCTTCCCCTTGCTTCCCCTTGATCCCTAGCAATCCAAGGCTCAACTGTGCTGCCACGTCGTTTGCGTCTCGTTAGCTGCCAAACGTTTGGTGATTATCGCATTTGCATTCACCGAGATGGCAAACAAAGTGTAAAATTATTTAATGCATGTGCTTAAGCTTGTTGAGGGGTACAGGGGGGGAGGAGCAGCACATGGAAGAGCTGCTGCAGTAGGGGGAGTAGGTGGGCTGCTGGCAATTGATGCGCACGCAGCGATATCATTTGGCATTTTTGTAGGTGTTGCTGATTGCGGCACGTAGCTGCCGCCGCTGCCACCGCCAACACCGTTGCAATGTCCGCACTTGAAACTGAAGTCGAGGCAGCTGAAGTTGCAGCAGACGCCGCTTGCGAGGCTTTTCTCAAATTCAATTTAGCTGGTGTTGTTGTTGTTGTTGCTTGTAATTTTGTTGCTGCAACAGATGCAATCAGCATTTGAGGCAAAGGCAAAGCTATCGATATCAGTTGATGTTACTGTTGCTGTTGCAACGAAGCATCGCCAGTGCCAGAGCGGCCAAGCCACATCGAGTCAAAGGCAATCGTGCAACACGGCATGTTGCAGCTTGTTATTGCTTGATTGCCGCTAAAATTAAGTTGGCTATTGGACGCAGTTTCAGCTCCAACTACAACTCCAACTCCAACTACAGCTCCAGCACCAACTGCAAATGATAAATCACTTAATTGCACTGCGAGCGGATAAAATGGAAATTGAGCGTGGTCAAGTCATGACAAGGGGTTGCTCTTGTTGTTTGTTGTTGTTGTTGTTTGTTGTTGTTGTTACTGTTGTTGCTGTTGTTGAGTGATTGAGCCAAGGGGTGGCCGCCCGCATATCATCATAAACTCTAATGATTGCTGCCCACACATTGCCCAATGCGAAGCACACAAATCGAAGCCGATACCAAAATCAATGCCTGACAAATTGACACAATTGCCGCATGAGTCAATTGAAAAAGTTTTCACACCATCATCATGTTGCTGTTGATGATGACGTTGCTGTTGTTGTTGCTGTTGTTGCTGCTGTTGACTGTTTGCCACTTTATTTTATTGTTTCCCCAAAGGCAATGCTATAACAGCACCAACATAACCGACAATCGCAGCTCGAAAGTGAAATAAAACGGCAGCTGGCAGCCGCAATTCTAACAACCACCAACAGAGTCACGCAATAGCCAAAAGCTGCCTCTCACACCCCCTCGCACTAACCGTGTGTGTGTGTGTTGATTCGACATCGATACAATAACAACTAGCACGACAACAGCGACAACAGCAACATCAATTAAATGAAACAGCAACAATGCCGCCTCGACTTGTATGCGGGTGTAGTTTGTCGGTTTAATCTTTTTTTGTTTTGTCATTGATTTCATTTCAATTTCAACTTGATTGCAAATTGAAATCAATTGTTATTCATGCTACCCTTTTGCTTAAATTTGGATGCTTTAATTGATGCATTGATTGTGCATAATTTGTGACAATCGTTTGCCTGATTTCATTCTTAAACAACACAAGCCAAAAACAAAAAAAAAAGAAACTGACGCTTCATATTTAGCTTCTTGTGGGAAATTTTTGTTTTTTTGCCGCTTATGAACTTTCACACGTCGATTTTTTATGGTCACATTTGAAATGTCCCACTGATTGCAAGTTAATCCGAAACTAATTAACTACCTTTGCACCTGCTTAACCAGACAACTAATAAGCCCTATTAATAAGCATTAAGGCATCGCACAATCGAACAATCGGACAATCGACCCACGCAAATGGACCAAAGCGAAACTTTTAAGTGATACGAATCAAAGAGCAGAAGGAGAAGAAACGACAATAGTGGAGACAACGATCCGAATGCGACTCAATTTAGCCAACTGAATGACTGATTAAAGCCAACAAGCAAGACAGTAGAGATCTGTCAAAAAAGCAACGTATTTGAAATACCCTTTCAACAGCTAACATTTATTTTAGATATATTAAAAATATTGAATTTGATTATTTTATGTGTGGTTTAAGATCATACTTTTGGGCTTTATTCAAACATACTTAATCAATTAATTGGAATGATTTTATTGGCTTAAGATATGTTAATAATATTAAAGACAATATCTAATAAAAATAGCTTAAGCTTGCATAAACATTACCAATTCTTTTAAATCAATGTTTATTTAAGAAATTAATAGTCTGAGAAAGTAGGCTCTATTACACAGCCGTAATACCTTTGAAAGATTTGTTTAAAAAAAAACCAAGACATCCTGCACATCCAAAGAGCGACATACGCAAATTAGCATTTCCCTTGTAGCAGCAGCAGCAACTGTCGCCTCCAAACAGCCGTAGGAGAGACAGCAGCAACAGCACCAGAAACAGCAACGGCAACAACTGCAACGACAACGACAGCAACAGCGAAGCAACAAGCCCAATTCCTGAGTCGTCCGACTCATCATTAAAATGTGTCCGCTCGCCCAAAAACTTGATAGCAACATTGCCTGTCGTCGTCCGTTGTGGACGTCGTCGTTGTCGTCAATGTCGCCACAAAGGAGCCGCCGCTCGCAGCAGCCGCTGGCGAGCAGAAAAATGCGAACAGGCTGCATACTCCCACTGTAGACAGAAGACTGCAGACTGCGGACTGAAGACGACAGACTGAAGACGGCAGACTGAAGACGGCCGGCTGTAGACAGCCGACTGAAGAGACTCTTCAGAATCTGCACCTGTCCTTTGCGTATGTGTACTGGGCACGTCATTTAAATTACATTAAATTGTTGCGCTGACCATGAAAGCGCTGCAAATAAATTCGTTAAAATAACTGAGCCAAATGCGAAGCAGCAAACAGCAAGAGTTTCAGATTTGCTGGTGCTGCCAAAATGGAACAGTGAACGGTGGCAACAATCCCCGCCAGAAGCAGCAACAGCAGCAGCAGCAGCAACAGCAGCAGCAGCAACAGCAGCAGCAACAACAATTTATGCGACCACAATGGCAACTGTTGCTTCATGCTGATACCGCCGGGCATTTGATTTGCAACACAAACAATGACAACGGCAACAAATTTCATGAATGAAAGATTGTGCCTTGGCTGCTGTGCTGGACAGGAAGTGAACTGCATAACGGACGCGGAGGTGGAAAGGATGTGGTTGCAGTTGCTGCTGTTGTTGATTGTCTGTCGATAGGCGCGTTTTGCTGTTGCTGTTTTCTCAGTGGGTTGCGCAAAAATGTTGCTCAATCAGCATGCATAATGCAGCTGATACATGTGGCAAGCAACGAGGGTGGCTTCTGCAGTTGCGCACACATCACGACAGCAAATGAACTTAAATTGTGGCTGTGGCAATCGCCAATTAACTGCTCGCAACTTGACATTGAGGCTGCCCCACTTAAGGCAAAAGGCTGCGCATTTAAATTGTAATTATGCTGCACTCGGCGTTAATTTCATTGCCGCCGAATGCACCTGCAAACAGTAGCTAAAGTTACACGACCTGGCAACATGTCTTGGCCAGATGCAACGGCAGCTAACCTGGCAACCCTTTCAGTTCGTCGCGAATCATTTTAATTCAATTTACAAGTCGAACGAACTGTTTTGGCCAGCTTCAATTGCTTTGAGGGTGCCAAATGGCATGGAATTTTCGAATGTGTTGCTGCTGCTGCTGCTGTTGTAGTGGTTACTATTGCTGCCTCTTGTTTATGTTGCTGCTGATGTGGCTGGCTTTATTTTGGCACTGCTAAATTAAGATTCCATTAGCTGCCAACTCAGGCATCTTAGAAATGCATTCGAGAGCCGGCGATAAATCTCACATGTGTCAAATGGTTCTGCAGTTGCCGCCGCCATCGCCGCCAGCAACATCCTCGCTAAGTGCCGCAAAAATTCTCAATTCTCTAACAGCAGACGAGCAATTGAAACGTGTCGTAGACAATAAATTCCAAACTACAATAAATTATTGCTATAAATATTTCGCCAAAGGTTTTTGTTTTGTTGCTTTTTATCTTGGGCCAAAGTTTGAAGGCGTTGCTGCCAAAGCAGGCAGAATCAACGACAGCCAACAGCTTTTTTCCCCTTGGTTTTCTATTTGTTTCCTTTTTGGACAAGTGACAGGCCAAAGTGACAGAGACTGCCAAGACAGGCCCAAAATTGAATTAGCAATTGGGAAAAGTAAAGTGCAATTGTTGCCAGTTCATAGTGTTCCAGGAGCAATGACAATAAATCGCTCACACTTATGACAACCAGCAGAGAGCAAGTGAAGCAAGGGGCAAATGCACAGCAGCAGCAGCTGGAAACAGGGTGCTGGTCAAAACCGAAAGCCAATCCTTTTACGGTCAGCAAAATAAATCATCCCAGTCGCACAATGATGAAATTATTATTTATACACAGTCTTTGAAGCTGCGTGTGCTCCAGTTAAAGTTAAATTCACTTTTTAATACACTTCTCACCAAGGGGACTACTCAAGCCAGCAGCAGATTTGTCAGATCGATATTTTAAGAGTGCTGTTAAGATTCAATTGAGTGAAAAATCACCTATAATATATATTTATATATATATTATTTGAAATTATTTTTCTCTAGGATAGGGTATTATTGCTGTCACTGGCACCGTCCGAATTGCTCCCAACTGGGAACTGAACTTCAAATTGTGGACCTGTGGACACTTGTTGCCAATGGTTGCCTTTGTCGCCATGAAATTATTGCATGCAGCATTTACCGTATTAATAAATTATAAGTATTTATGTGCTGTCAGAATTCGTGACGGCAGAGCGACACACAAAGTGATAAAATTAGCACAAAAATCTGTGCGTTTCGCGTAGTGTTTGGCAGTGCTTCGTTTATTCGGTTATTCGGGGGGTGGTTCAAGGGGGGACAGACTCGTAAATAATGTATATGCGTGTGTGTGTGTGTGTGTGTGCTTATTGAATGTCTTCATAAGCGGGCGGGCAACAATTGGAAATTTATGCTCTCGACTTATATGGGCAACAGGTTGAACATGGAGCTGCAACGCTTTATAACTGTTTACTGTAACTGGTGCAGGCAACAAGCAGAAAGCAACAAACAGCTAACAGCAAACAGCTACAGGTGCAGGCTGGGCAGGTTGGGCAGTCACTCAAGCTATGTAATATGTCCTGCAACAGCGAAAAACAACAACAAAAAACAACAACTACAACAACTTGTCTCTTGACACTTGGCGCATTTGACACTCAACGCGCGCATTCACTTTAAATCTAAATTTACTGATATCTGCGTACAAAATAGTATCAACAGCGGCGACAGCAACAGCAACAGCAACAACAACAACAACAACAAGTGCTACAAGCCAAACAACACAACAGCAACAACAAGTCGGCCTGCATCGAGTAACGAACGACCTTAGAGGTAATAAACATAAATAACGCCATTGAAAGCGGCGCAGGCGCAGCTGAGATCAGTCCAAGACTCGAGTCTAAGATTGCAATAGACGAGAAGACGCAGAGGCAAGACCAACGTCAAATGGGGGGGGGGGAGCATGGGACGAAGACTATGACTGAGACTGGCCGGGCCAGGCCAGCTTGTTACTTTGTTGGCCAACTCGACTTCACTTCGTCGAGTTGGGGTCTGGCTTGGCTTGGCTCGGATGCTGTCTATGGGCGGGCGTCACAAGAGCCGTCGAAGGTCAACAGATTGTCGGCCCGGTGTCTATTGGTGTCTCTCACTGCTTACAGTGCAACTGTGGCAAGCTGTGGCAAACTGTGGCTGCATTTGGTTGGCAACAATCGTGCCACCGAACAGGCGGGCGGGCGTTTGCTGGGCAGGCGTTGCCGTGATAATTGTTTCTTGTCCATTTGCTTAGTTTGATTGCAACTAATGAACTCTAATGAATAAGCTGCATTTGATGTTGATATTCAGCGTCAAGGAGTTAAATCAGTTATTTCAATTATTACAAGGTTTATTAAAATAAACACTTGATTTGATTATGTATATTATCAAACATATCTTAAATATGAAAATGAATCAAGTTAAATATCCTTAAATGACAATCAATGGTAAGTCTTTTCATAGCCAAGTTAGTAAAGTACTGCTGCCAAATCTATGCTCAGATATTTGGCAAGTAGTAGGCGGACAAACTAGTTGCTAACTGAAACCTGCATTAAACTCAAAACTGTATTTCTGCCAACACTTTGATGACTGCTGCCAAGCCTACTGGGCCTGTCTCAAAAAAAAAGGCAACAAACAAAGTCGCTTGTAGCCTGTTGAAATGTCAACAAAAGCAACAAGTCTATCGTTCCCGAATGACTGACTGACTGACTGACTGAGTGGATGGCACCCACATGGCTGGGCAATAAGCACACAATTTGCATAAGCTCTGCTCAACTAGAGAACAGACAGTGGACAGATTCAACAGTCAGTAAGAAGCAAACAGCAGCCGGAGTCATGATGAGACAGTCCAAAACGGGTGCGGGAGTCAGTGTAAGGCAACAAACATCTTGAGTGTGCCACACATTTGTAACAGAGCAGCCACTGGGATAAAGAGAGAACAAAATGTAGAAAAACAGACCGGAATCCGTACACTCTTTCCATGCTACAGTTACTGTTTATTATTAAAATACTATTTTATTTTTATAAAATTCATTTATATAATAAAAAATGATATTGATATTAAATTTATATATATTTTAAAAATATGGCATACTCAATTGACATTTCATTATACTCAAAAATAGATATATCAAAATAAAAAGAGAAGACTAAAAACAAAAAAAGGAGAACTTTTGCTTTGGGTCTCTGCTGAGCAAGGAAGACATAATAAAAATCTCTTTTATGGCACTTAAGTGTTCCGTGTGCGGATTGTGGGCAGCATTTTACCTTAGCTGGTGTTGCTCTTCGGGTTGGCCCCTGTTGCTTGCCACGTTGCTCTGGCAACGATTTATGCGACTTTTGGCCAAAGTAAATTGCGCATAAAAAAGAGCCAACTTTGCGCTGCATTTGATGATGAAGTGCTCAAAATAATGCGAGCCACGAAATTTACTAAGTGCAAGCGTTAAATTTATTAGACAAAACTTTACTGTTTACGAGCTGTTGGCTGTTGGCTGTTGGCTGTTGCTGCACGCTTATCAAGCGGAATCAACTGGCTAACTTATGGCCCAGTTGGGTAACAGGTGCAGCAGCAGCCTTTGTCCATGTTTAGATCTTGGTTTTGGTCTCCAGCTTTTCGGTCTTGGGTTCGGTCAGCTCGGTAGCCGCAGCCTGCGGTCAAGCAATGTGTTCAAGTTCAAGTCATAAAGGAAAGGTGCGCTCCTACGATGCTGGTGCAAATTACACATATGTACACACACACACATACACACACACACACACAGAAGAGTTGTGAGAGGCGGCGGCAACTGGCAAACTAACAACGGACAACATTCAAATCCCATCAGCCACGCATGCAATCATCATGATCATTATGAACGGAAATGCAGGAAAAGTAGGAGGTTTTTAACAGCCACCGAACGACCACCGACCAACTGAACGACCGACGCTTGGTTTTTTTGTTTCTGGCAACTTGGCATCCTGTTCCAATCACATTCGCACAGTTCATTCTCTTAGAGGCGGCGGCATTGCCACCGCATGGGCATAAAAAGGCGCACAAAACTTTGTGGCATGCAAAAAGTGGCGACGCCGCCGACGCCGCAGCAACAGCTGAAGGCGCAGGGGCGCTGCAGCGGAATTTTATGTCGCCAGCAAACAACAGCAAATGACTTTAATTGCATTTCTCGGCGCACTTTTTGCCATGCTGCCGCAATTGCCGCAGCAGCCGCAGTCGACATCGTTGCAAGTGTCGACGTCGTCATTGCATTCGCAGTTAGCTAGAACAGACAAAGCGGCGGCGGTGGCGGTGGCGGCAGCGGCGGCAGCGTTGTAACATTTACTGAAATTTGCCAGCACTTCGGCGGAGACGCTCTTTGTTGTTGCTTCTTACTTGCCACAATCTTGATATAAATAATAATTAAATGGATTAGCGACCAATCGACGATGCATTAGATGCTGATGGTGTAACGCCTCACGCTCAGTAGCTGCCACTGCCACTGCGCAAGTGCAACGCCTCGAGAGATCAGCTCTCCAGATTGCCCAAAAGCAAACAAAAGCCTGATCAAGCAACCCAGCAAGGAAGTGGCTCAGGTGAGTGCACGCTCAATTAATTAATGGCAACCATGAAAGAGCCCGAAACGACTGTGCCTATGCCGCTGACTGAGACGCCAACAGCGACGCTAAATGCAACTGCAACCACGACGGCGACTGCGACAGCGACAGCGACTGCGACAGCGACTGCGGCTGAGAGATTGTTATCGAAAGTACATTTTACATGCGTGTAGTTAACATACAAAGCGACCGTTCACACGGCCATAGCAGCCAAAGCAGCCAAGACAGCCAGCCAACCAGCCAACCAGCCAACCAGTTGAATGGCCCAACAATCCCCAGTTCCAATCGAATCGAATCTCAATCTCGCCTGCGCATGCGCAACTTTTTGGCAATTGCTTGTGGCATTGCCTTTCCATTTTCTGTATACCCTTCTTTTCCGTTTGGGCTCACATAGACTTAAATCTGAGGTTTGCCCATGCTCTTGAAATTTCAAATTAATAATTTGTGTGTATATTATTTAGCCTTTAGATTAATGGCCAGATTTATTAAATATAATATTGATACATAATTTAGTTTTCTCTATGTTTACCCTATTTAGTGCCGCTAGGCCAAAACAAATAATAGCAATTAAATTTTGCGATTTATTGGTGCTCTCCTATAAGAGCATCAACTTGCCTACTTATATTTTGCAAGGCATTTTGTTTAAACACCTTTCGCCCAGCTTTGGGGGGCTTCTGCGACGGCTGTTTCTGTTGTTTTTGGTGTGAGAATTTGCTTAATGAATTTCTTACAGTTTTATCGCTTAATTTGTGTGCCTAATGAAGTTGCCTATTGGTGGCTGTCAAATGGCCAGTGTAGATTACACATACGTCGTTTGGTCTAAGCAAATTAGGCGCTTGGCTTAAAGCCTTTGCACGTTCTACCAAAATTTCGCTAAGCCCAACTAAAATCCGGGTGGTTTATTGCAGACAAACAAATGCCAGACGGGCCATATAAATAAAATAAAATGCCATGCGCCGCTCTTAAATATATATTTTGGCTATTTTTTTGTTTTCCTTTCTGTCTACTCTACATAATTGCCGGCAGAGCGAAATGAGTTGGAGACTTTGGCAATGCGGTCGCGTCATCGCGTGCTGCTGCTGCAAAAAAAAAAAAGAAATGCTGAAAATTAAATTTTTATTTATGTGCTGCCACATTTTTTTATGCCGTTGTCGTTCTTTGTACAAAACATTAATTTTTTTTATTTTTTGAAGTTTGCTTTCATTGCTAATATATTTGGCGCTAGTCGCAGGGGGCGGCAATTTGCGCTAAGTGGATAATGTGCATAATGATAGTTAAATATGTCATAAAACACTTCATTTTGTAGGGCTTTGGTCCGACACGTTGCGACGTCAGTGCTGAAAGCTTTTGGCTTTTTGTGTGCTAAACAAAAACCGTCAGTTGCAGTTTGTAATTTTGCTCAGTTGAGTGACAGTGCTTGGCAAAATGCTCTGGTAATTATGGTATTGGTATGGGTTTAGAGTTGGCTCTTGCTTTTCCATGTAAAACTGAAATGTTTGTCTAAAACGTCATGCAAAACAAACAAAGTTCTACTTTGAAATTATAGTAGAAAATCTATGGGATTAAATTACTAATAAATTATATATTTTATTAAATTCGACTAGCTATATAAAAACTATTCCGAACTCTAGCCCTCGTAATTATTTAAGTGTTTTAATTTTCTATAAACATCAACTGACAGTAAAGAATTTCTTATTTGTTTTTCCTGGCTAACAACATTTTGCTTGTCAAATTTTTTTTTTTCCAGCCGTGTATAACACAAACAATCTATCTCTCCGAGTTGTCACTTTTAAAAGCCAAGTATCTTGTGACTGCTGCCCTGGGCCTGGTTACGCCAATAAAGCCAATAAAACAAATCTGCAATTGATTATTTTTACATAAAAATTGTCCAATATTGCATATTGATCGGCATGCCGCAAAAGCAGTGACACGACCTTGAGGCATAATACAAATATGTAATGCAATGCAATTACAATCAAAACCTCACGACCCACACACATACACAGAGAGCCGTTGCCCAGACTGGGGCCACCATCGTGGTCAGAGACCCGATACCAAGCCGTGGTTCGATACTGGTCTGGTACGCATGCGCCGCGTGAGCTCCGCCGATAAATCGAAATTGTTTGCACTGCCAAAAAGCGAATAATTGCACGAGGTGGGCAGAGCAGATAAACCGCTGAACGCTGGCCGCGAGCTGGCAGCAAGTTATGGAATTATGTGTCAAACAACGAGAGTTAATGGCCCAGTCCGGTCCGGGGTAGTCGGGTCGGGTCGAGTTGGGTCTGGTCTGGCCTGGCCTGGTCTGGTCCAGAGAGCCCTAATGGAAATTGCTGGCATTTACTGCTGCTGACCAAGCTGTTGGCCACGCTGGCCAGTGATTTTGCGCACATTGAATGTGTTTTTAATTACCCAACTGAGCAGATGCCAAAGCGGAGGCATTGCCAAATGCCAGCGCACACGCCGCACTCATAGATAACAATTTAGTGGCGATTTAGGCACGTCCAATGTCTACTAACAGCTAACCGACTCGCAGCAAACATACAAGCCACTGACCACTGACCACTGACCAGAGCATCCAGCATTCAGCATCCGTGTCTACATCCACATCCACATCCACATCTAGTGACCGGCACCCGCGTCGCTGGCATTGCATTTGCTACTGTGCTAAAAGTTTAGCATGCGGAAAATTAACATGCGGCTGCTTCTGCTGCTGCCACTCAGCAAGCTGGGATCTGTGTATAGTATCTCAGTGTCTTTGTGTGTTTCCTGGTTTGGCAGATTTCCCTGGTGAGAAAAGCCACGGGCAGCTGGCGATGTCGTCGTCGTGGCCGTGGCAGATTGAGCGTGTGACCAAAGTCAAGTGCAGTGAAAAGTAATTAACTTGAATTGGTGAGGCAGCAGACGCAGACTTGCATGGCTAACTGTGAGCGCACAGTGGGTGCCAGAAGGCCTAGGCCCACTGCCGCATCCAAGCGATAAGCCACGCGGCTTAGCCTAAGACCTTTCATTAAGACAACAGTTTGAAAGCAACTTTCGAATTATTGAAACTAAATGATTTTTATTATTATTATTTTATTTCGACTGTGTGTGTTCGCCTGTGTGTGTGTATGTCTGTAGGTGTGTGTGTGCGTGCGCGACTAGAAATTGAGTTCGAACCAAAATCAATTCGATTGGCAGCACATTAAAATATTTGATTTGATGTGGCAACAAGCAACGACCACCAGGCGAGTGGATTACCTTTCCAGACAACGAGCAGGAATAATTTGTCCGATTGAAACATAAAATTTGTCACAGCTTATGCTTGGTTAACAGAGCACAGACTGCAGAAGCCCAAAAAACAAATGAATATATTCGTTGCTATTAATACATAGAGCAAATCTTTTTACTTGGAAATTTACGCAATCTCATGCAATGTGCAACATGCAACAAGGAAATCGCTGCCCATACACAGGCGCAACAACTGCAGAACTCCCCCACAAACAGCGCATCTGCAAAATTGGACATGGACCAATGTGGCGATGAGGGCGACAAACTAGCGACAACAACAACAACACACAACAACAACACACAAAATACTCCTTTTATGCGACATCTGTTTAGGGAGATTTTGGAAAATGCATATCAAACTCATTGCATTGGCAATTGCAGACGCGTTTTCAGTATTCTGGCAGACAGAATGAAAAACATACCAAATAGTTTTTTGCCTTTCTCGAATATGCAATTTGCACTGAAGTTCAACAGACTTGCAGATCACTGATCTGATCTGCACTTATGGTTTGACAGAAGGCAACTTGAAAAATATATAGAAATTCAGTTAATAAATTCAAATAGACAATAAATGCATTTTAAAATTAGATGCATTTTTTATTAAATGATGACAATACATCAATTTAATTATATATTATAAATAGTTACAATTATTATTTCACAGTAGGCAACTTGAAAAATATATGTGAATTTTGTTATAGGCAATACACATCAATTTTCAAAATGCATTTCGATTTTCTATTAAACAACAACATAAACCATTTTATTTAATTTTCTATCAATTATTATTTATATGTAAAAAAATAATTTTATAATAAACATAATTTTTTATTTCGTACACTTGGTAAACATTTTGAGCCACCCTCGTCACTCGGTGCACTCGCGGACGCTTTCTCGCTGTTTTGGTATTGCAATCTTGTGGTAGGCGCGGGTGCATTGCAGCCTCTTCCTCAACCAGATAGTATATATATATATATGTATGTATGTACATATATAAAATCTGCAGACAATCTGTGTAACAATGTGATAAATCTTATGGTGCGCTGACTGCAGCAACAGCAGCCATGCCCCCTCTGGGTGGGAGTGTTTTGGTGCAAGTGCACAGACACACAGGCACAGTCAGTCAGAGTCAGAGTCAGGCGGACAGAAGGACAAACGGACAGACATACTGGCATACAGGCGGGAAGACGGGAACCGCGAGGCACGGCCAGGCGTTGGTCTGGTCGCCACACCAACGCATCAGCAACAGCAACAGCAACAGCAACTTGTACATCATTTTCAATGCTAAGCAACATGGAAAGAGCATGGCAATGGCCTGCAACGACAACAACAACAACAACAACAACAACAATAACAACAACAGCAACAACTGCAGCAACAGGCACAGCATAGCTCATATGGCTTGCAGATTTATTTTGCAGGCGTCGACTTCGAAATAGTTGAGAGCCGCGCAAATTACAAATTCAAATTTAATTAAGTAAAAAATTAAACAAAACCAAAGATGCAGACGCGTCTGCGTTGTAGTTTGTCAGTCAGAAGTGAAGAAAGAAAGAGAGAGAGAGAGAGACAGAGAGTGAGAGAGAGGGAGCAATGGGTGACACAGCGTCTATCAATGTGACAAGCGACAAGCATCGCAACATGGAGTTGGAGTTGGAGTTGGAGATGGAGCCGCAATCGCAGCAGCAACGGCATCGCCGCCAACGGCATGCAAATCGATCGCATCGACAGCGCCTGCAACAGCAACAACAGCAACAGCAACAACAGCAACAACAACAACTGCAACAACAACAACTGCAACAACAACAACAGCAAGAGCGGACACTTCAATCGGATTGTCGCCTCAACGCAGCTAAAAATGTTTCAATTAAATTAAAATCAAATAATAGCTACATATGCGGCACTTCGTACAGTGCCTACTCGACTTACAGCACGCCTTTTACGGCCTCGTGTGGCATCGTGGCAGCGCAGCGAAGGTGTTCCACTGGATAATTGCATGCAACATGAAGTTAACTATAACTATAAGCTATGTGCACTTGCCTGGACGCTACACCGTTGCGACCACCAGCAGATCTCACTACCATGAATTATGAACACCAATTTCTTTGCCAACTTGTACAAACGTGCCCAATCTGGCAAACGCCTCTTGGCCGCAACCGTTGCGTGTCCATTAGTTTTGGATATCAATTTGCAGCGTTGGCAATAGGGCTGGGCAAAGCATTTAATTTCATAATCAACGTGGTCAGCTATTTTAATGTCAAAATATCACATAGAGTCGACGTATATGTATATAAACTACGAATTTTTCATTGAATAAACTAGTACAAAAGGAACTCTTTGCGTATTCACATCTCTAGCCCAATTTGTTTCAAGTAGCGATTGCGGCGACACTTTGTTACTGTTACATGAACCGGTAGCATACCCAACACAATTTTGGCAAACATTTAAAAAAAAAAAAAAAAATTCCGATTTTTTTTTAGTAGTATACCTTGACTAACATTCCGGTTGTGAGTCGAGGCACAACCAGTCGCAGTGACAAAAAAAAAAACCTCCAACGAGTCAGGTATTACACTAAATAAAAAGAGAATTAAATATATAAAACAAAATGGATTCATCGAAGCTTAACGCATCGCTGGACAGGCAGCATGTTACTGGCGAAGAGATACAAAATGTAATTAGAAACTACAAAAAGGATCCTGTGGTTCGGAAAGCGAAGCCAGCATATTTTCAAGAACGCCTGACAAAATTAAACATCCTTTGGGAGACATTTTCAAAGGAAGAAAATTATCTGCAAAAAATTATTCAAGGTAAGAAGATTGAACATAGCTATTTTGTGAATGAATACTATGTGCAAATAAAAAATGTAGTACTTGAATACAAAGAAAAATTTCAAAGTGAAATAAACACAACGGAATTGGAAACTACGTCCGTGTCCACTATGAACGAGTATATGGAATTAGAACCAATGATTCGTGAGCAAAATGTATTGCTCGACAGTTTAGAGCGAACAATCAACAAAATGACTAATGAGACTCGCCAAGGTTTTCAAAAAGTCATAAGCCAATGTTGGAGTGAGATAAGAAACATCCACATCCTAATTTATAAAAAATTCATGGATCCCAAAACGAGTGGATATGATGAGAGGAGATATTTGGCTGCTGAATATGCTGTTATATCAATTCAAACGACGACAGGAGAAGAAATTATACAGCGACATGCCAGTACGCCTCAAATGCATACTGTTTTACCTCTGCCAAAGATAGAAATTCCCAAATTCAATGGAGATTATCTAAAGTGGCAACAATTTTTTGATATTTTCAAGAAAATGATTCATCAATCAACATTACCGACTATTCAGAAGATGTGGTATTTAAAAAGCAACATCACTGGAGACGCGGAACGTTTAATACGCCATATTTCCTTAACCGAAGGAAACTATTTAACAGCATGGAATATGATGCAAGAGCGTCTTAGCAACAAAAGAGTGCTAAGTAACGCATTAATCAATAAGCTATTAGATCAGCCAACAACCATTAATGAGGCGAAATCTATTAAAGCTTTGCATGATAACAACAGCATCGGCAAGTACGGTACATACAAATTATGTACTTTTAGCCACAGCACGAGTCCTTATTGAAGGAAACAATGGACAAGTGAGAGAATTTAGAGCCCTGCTCGACTCAGGCTCCCAGATTAATGTCATCTCGGAGAGGGCATTGAACATGTTGAATCTAAAGCGCCAGAGATCTGAACTACAAATTAATGGAATTGGCGGTCGAACACAAACATCAAAAGCACGAGTGAATGTTATGCTTAAATCACATCATAACAAATTTATCTCAAGATTAGAAGCTATCGTATTACCTCACCTAGTAGCAGACCAACCAGCACAGAAGAGCGATACATCTCTATGGAAACTCCCGGCAAACATTACTTTGGCGGATCCCAATTTTGATAATCCTGGAAGAATTGACATACTTCTAGGAGCAGAACATTATTTTGAAATCATTCAAAATAATCATTTGAAAATTGGAAGACGAATGCCTAGGTTACAGAAAACGAAACTAGGATGGATCATAGCCGGAAAACTTTCAGATGCATCTTCTACAGCAAGCACATGCTCTGTCCTGACTGAAGAAGATAAGGTTGATCAACAAATAACAAAATTTTGGGAACTGGACTCATATGAAACGAAAACATCGTACCTTTCGCCATTGCAAAAACAACACGAAGATTCTTTTGCTTAGAAAAACGACTCATGCGGGATCCTGTGACTAAGACCAGCTACATCCAATTCATGAAAGAATCAAATGTATGCTGAAAATTGTGTTGGGTATGCTACCGGTTCATGTACCAGTAACAAAGTGTCGCCGCAATCGCTACTTGAAACAAATTGGGCTAGAGATGTGAATACGCAAAGAGTTCTTTTTGTGCTAGTTTATTCACTGAAAAATTCGTGGTTTATATACAAAAATTCTTAAACATAAATAAACTTAAAGCCACTTGCAAGGCGACTCCTTGTGATGTTTATTCTTAAACTAGCTGAGTGTTGCAGAGTTTGTAAGGCGACTCCATGTGCTGTATTCCTAATCCAATGCAGCCACTTGAAGTTGACTTCGTGTGAGATTTTCTTATTTAACTGCAACCACTTGAACGTCGACTCTATGTGATATTTTGACATTAAAATAGCTGAGCCTTGCAAAGTTTAAGAAACAATGTTTACGTGCAACCAATGGGTCGGGTTCATATTGATTCTGTGCGTTATCAGCAGCGTAAGATTTTCTGCTTTTGAAGAAATCATACAGGGAAGGAATAAGTTTTTAGCCGATCCATTGACAGACATGATGTCGCGTTTCTTAACTTAAAAGTAGTATTTTTATATAGGACAAGCCTTGATTAAAATAAAACATTTCTTTTTTTGTCCCAAATATGCGCGATTCTGCAAACCATCTTCAGCTGCGTCGATTCCATTAAGTGATCCATCAGAGTCAAAGCCAAGGCTGAAGCTAAAATGTATTTACATAAAGTTGGCAACTTTGCAACGTTTGCAACTGCAGCCTGCAGGGCTCATCCACAGTCATAGACACATTCACATTTTGAACGGTACTTTGCTGCCATAAAACGTTTAGCCAATTGACGCGTCGTTTGTCTGAGACTGGCTGACGATGCGTCAGCTATGCGTCGATTGCAACTTGCAACCTGTTGTCGCAGCTGCAGCGGCGGCGGCTAACTAATTATGAATCAAATAAGCGAGTCGCTGCGTTGAAGAGTCGCAGCTGTGGCATAATGCATAATAATAATGTAATATTTAAGCATTGAGTTTATTGGCGGCACCTACATGAAATCATCATTAAATGTTGCAGACACCGTTGTTGTTGTTGTTGTTTTTTGCTGTAGTAGAACTCGTTTGCCGCAATTTGTGGCATTAGTAGATGTTGCAGACATGTTAGCTCCTACACAGCACTCGACCCATTTCAGGCCCCAGGCCAATTGATGTGACTTCCGCTCTATCTAAGCTCTAAAAGCCACAAGCTGCGATCTACAGTTGCGGCCCAGGAAGTGGCCAAGACACTGAGTCGGCAACGGGGCTAAGACTTTTCAATATAAATCAATTGCAATATTTGCCTCAGCGCATACCAAAGTAGCAGCAAACGGAACTGGGCGCAAGGCATACGTCAATATGGCATAGGACATGCGAATTGGCAAAAGAAAATCTCAAGACATTTCAAATTTAAAATGCGATTTTGCCACACACATACAAACACACACACACACACAACACACTCACACAACACACGAGCACACACATTCGAGCAATTGGAGCTGCACACATATGCCAAGTCAAATTGAAAGGATAATTCGCCCGCAAACACCCTCCTGGGTATGCAGCCCGCCCGGAGACTCAACTCGACTGCTTCCCATTCAACCCCCTCTGCCCCGCTGCCCTCTGCCTGCTGATGGCATGCTAACACGCCTTTGAATTTGCCAATTGCTGTTGGCGCACGTACAAAACACTTAAATTTGCACAGCGGCAGTCAAGACACAGTACAGTGCCTGGCTCTAAAACCAGACTGAGGCCAACTGCTTACGTACATGTTGTTCACATACATATATATACATACATATACATATATTTCGTTGCATATGTACAGATGTAGTCCGCAGCCGACCAGGAGCCAGAGTCACTGCCAGGCACTGGGATGCCACGGACGATGCTGCGAGCACGTTTAAGAAATAGAATTTTTAAGCAAGTGCGTTCAAGTCAGTCCAGGACCAGGACCAAGTCAAAACGAAGTCCGTAATCCGTGTATGGTTTGCATTCTTAAAGGTTTATTTTTTTTCCGTGCTGCTCTTCTAATCTTAAGTCATATTAGCTGAATCAAAAGTCTTAACTTATTTATTGTATTTATTAACATTTTATTATTGTCTTAACTATTGATAAATATTAATTATTTTTATTTATTTTATCTTTTTGCTTTGTCAAATAAAAATTGCTCGTTAGAAGCAGAGTATCCGCAGTTTCTCTCTTAGCTCCTCTTTGCTTCTGTTGAAACATTTCCAAGTGCACTTAAGCGTCTCACAGCTTTGCAGCTAATGAATAGCGCCTGGTTCAATATGATTTCTTGCACGATTTGTTTGTTAAAAGTCAATTAGTTGATGAAGTATCTGAGAGGAGCAGAAATTGCTGTTCTCAGTTAGTTGCACTATTTGGCAGCCCACACATGAATCTTGCGTTGGTGGCTGTGGCTGTGAATGTGGCTGCGTCGTCTGCTGCTGCCGCTCTGCCTCTGCCACTGCCAGTGGCAGTCCCAGTGCCACAGTCATTGCCACAGCCACTGCATAATAAATTCGCTAACCACGTAATGCTGCAGCTGCAGTGCAGGGATTTGGTATACATTTTTTATGCGCTGCCCGCCCGCTTTACCAAGTGCCGGAGACACTGGCAAAAGTTTAAGAAAAGTCAACAGTTAACAATGCGGCTTCAACGTGTCGCCCGTGCGGATGCGAATGCGGATGGGGATGCGGATGCGGATGAAACCACAGAAGCAGCAACAGCAGTCGCCGCAGCAGGGCTAAAGTTCGTGAGCTCTAATGGCATATTGCGGGCCAGTGTTATAGCGAGCCGACGGCGCTCCGGGGATATGACCAGCATGTGGAGTGTGTCTTCAAGTGCTTGGGGTCCTGGGCTTTTGAGTTTGCTTTGGCTGCTAGTTGAGTTTTGCCTTTAAAATGGCTAAAACTTGCTGCTAATTGGATTTGTCAACTCAATAAAAACTGAATTAAATGGATTTTGATGGTGTGACTTAATGTTGGTATTGGGTTCCTTGACCAGTCAACAGTCAAAAGTTAAGAAAAAATAAAAAATAAAGCAAACTTGGCAAGCAGCATGCATAGACAAGTAACCAGGAGCTACAGGACGAAAGGTTTTTTGTTTGCTCTCAAAAAACTTTTGCATATTAAAATGTGATAAAAAGCAATGTGAACAATTTCCGCTGCCAATTGCATTAAAATTCTCAACTAAAAACAAAACAAGAATCGTGGCAGTTTTATGCTCAGCTCACATAACAAAACACTTTGCAGTGCAATGCTGCGTATGTGTAATTTTGGCAGGCGCTGCTAAAGATAAAATGTCATTAAGCTAAAAGTGCATCACGCACAAGGAGTGCTGACCAACTGCAACAAGCTGCAATTGCAAATTTTGCTGAATCTGAATCTACAGCTGCAGCTGGAGCTGGAGCTGGAGCTGCCCACACAGTGGTCAGTGTTTGGCATCGGCATTGGCTTCAGCTGTGCCTCATTGCGTGACTTCGACTGCGACAGCGAATGCGAATGCGAATGCGATTCCGATGACGCCTTCGCATGCCGCAACAGCAGGATGTGAAGTGGAGCCTCCTGTTGGCAAGATTACGCGCATGATATGCTAATTTACATGCAGTGCCAAGAGCCAAAGCCAGAGGAGAAGCCTTGTTGTGGGCGATCGATGGCCAGGCGAGACCATTGGGATTGTCGCTTGCAGCCCAGACGCTTGGGGTACGGGGCATACTGATCGATATCTGGCAACTGGCGAAAAAATGTGGTAAATACAAGTAATCGAGTTGTAATAAATTTAAAGTGTGGGGCACCCACAAAAATACGCCAAGGCAAACTTGCTGCACGCATATTGACACGCACAGCAGCAGCAGGACCGGGGTGAAAGGAAGAGGGCAACCAGTGAGGTAGTGAAGCAGTGAGGCACTGAAGCAGGGTACACTATAAAGTCCAAGAAAAGCTGTTGATTTTTAGCAAACATTTCACCTGTTTGTCCGTTTGGCTGTTTGGCCTGCCGACTGTTGAAAGTTCGGGCCGAGAGGCCATTTGGCAAGTATTTTTATGTTGCGGTTGCGACCACTTAAAATCTACTGACTGACTGAAGTTGTTGCCACAGCAGTTGCATGCAACAAACGTCAATCACCCGCACAAAGCCAAACCGTTTCGCTTTATTGCTATGGAAAATTGTTGATTTGCCGCTTGATTGCGTGCATGGAGTACAGTTGGGGTGCTGGAGACAAAGCGGACTGCATCACAGATCGGCCATCGAGTGACTGTGGTCTGTGTGCGCCATGAAAAGCAAATCCCAAAACACCGTCAAGCAACGGGAAATGGCAATGAAAGTGATGGTCAAATCAACGATTAAGCGAGCCTCTTCAACAACCAAAATTATACAAAATGATCGCAGTGCCATTTGGCAAACGAAAGGAAAGATTGTCTCAATTAAGGAAATCTTCACATTTATTTTCTTTTTAACAATTCATTTCATTTAAGATACGTACAAATCTTAAAGATAATTAACCAAATATTAGACAAGTTTTCAATGCAACTTAACTGAGACCCACGACCGGCTTCTCCTGACCTTGTTCATTATATAACTGTACTTGGCTACATAGCCATTTGGACCGGCCTCATATGTAGCAATCAGTTTCCCGGACTGTGGAAAATACTCCTGAATGAGCTGGCCCTTCACTAGAAACTCTCCAGGTGCGATCTCTTCCACGGTCTCTACACGTTCGACACCAAAGTCATTAATTCTATGTGCAATTTAATCATTAATAAATTGTTGATAAAAGTTCTCTCAACATGTGAATTATACTATAATAGTGTATTTGTGGTCTCCAACTGGCTTCAGATGAACGTGATTATTTTGAACACGTGGCACTATTCCCGATAGCGTCAAATGGACATTTAGAACAAGAATCAACTGAATAATCGGAATATTAGTAAATATTTAAACACTTTATAAACATATTTATTACCGAATTAAGCAAATTTTCACACATTTTCGCTTTGATCTTTCTGACTCTGGGTCCGGGAATAAACTAGATTGACAACTCCAAGCGACTCATCTCTGTAGATAATGCCATATTAGCTAAAATTTATATTTAGACAAAAACAAGTTTTAATTTCGTGGACTACCAAGACACAATAATTAAAAAAATGTGACCTTCAGTGTCAGATTGTGTGACATCAGAGCCACCTACAAGCACATCAGAAAGAGCTTTCGATGATTTAGAAAGGTGAGTGTAGAAATTAAAAAAAACTCTCAGTTAGAGGTAATTAAAATAAAATGCGTTAGTAGTTAATGCGCGACGTGCTATATATTATTATATACATAAATATGAACCAATTAACGAACACACTTTTCTTTCTTGTAGTACGAGATCAAAGCTTTGGTAATTCAAAGGTTTATTTAAACTCGAACGAACACTTTTACGACACACATTTTTACGCCGGAAGTACTCCCTGCGGCGATATATGAGCCCCTAACTAGGTGACTGTGCTCCGTTGCTGGGAACGGAAGCCGCATTTTCCACAAGTTTTATTTTTACCCACTAAAGCTGGCAACTGGCTGCAGTCCGGAGGCGGTCATTAACAGCTCAAGCATTGCATTAATTTCAAGATACTAAAAAGCGTCCTTTTATATATGCAGGCTTTCATCGTTATTCATTAGTTGTTCAACGTTGTTGCCACAGCCAAATGCAAAAAAAAAATAAGCGGCTTTAATAGAAAACTGTTGCCCCATTTATGAATTTATTGTAATTGTCCGAGACACAAGCGACACGCATTGATTAGTTAAATTGGATAATTAAATTATAGACAACAAAATCAAAACTTAAGTTGTCATAGACAAACTAACAAATTATGCAACAGTTTATAAATAAAGAGACAATTAAATGCAGACTATTGTCATTGAGGACAATCTAAAAGAGTTTGTCCATTTATTATTTATTTATTTTAAGTATAAAATATAAATAAATTCGTTACAACCTTAACGACAAAATAATTATACTCCTGCTAAGGCTAAAAACTACCACATAAACCTACTATATAAGACAGATATATATATTAATGAAAGGACCACAGAAGAATGGTCACTTCTTTGGTCTTAGGGGCTGATGTGGGGCAGACTAAGCAGACTTTATCTAAGAAGCAAGTATTATCTTCGCTGGATCGAAGCTTGGCATGTCGGATATATGTCGGCTGTTCGAGTATTCTCTTGAGACACATCCCTAAGTATGCATATTACATAAAAATACTACAAATTAAACCCACATCAGATTTTAACCGTTTTCATGAATGAGCCGAGTTGGCAGTCAGTACAAAAATCAGCTGTAGAAAACTGAAATTTATCAGCCAATCAATGCAACTTACAAAACTTAATCGAGACATCTTTTCATCGGACAATTTAAAGTGGTCTCTTTAAAGAATCAGATGAGAAGCTTTTTACCCATTTTATAGGATTTCGATTGGAACATTAAGATGAAACGCATCGATTCGTTATAGGCTGTTTTTTTTTTTTTAAATAGGTTTAATAATTGGGCAAAACCAGAACCTTGACGTCTTCATAAAAGATGGAAACGAAATATTGTGTGTGGTAACTGTGGCTATAAGCTATATGAACTGTTATACGCCGTTGGTAATATATATATGTCTTCTGCAACTTTTATCCAAACTGTTATACACGGGATTTCTTAATGATTATTTGGCTACACTTCAACATGCTGCCAGCTTAGACATCAGCTACATCCACAGTCATCATGGAATACTTATAGTACTCTTCCGTCAGAATCTCATCATTACTTTCAACCAGCTTAACTACTTTTATGTATGTGCATCTCTAAGCACCGTGCCACAGACAAACTGTCGGGGCGTGCACGCGTTGCCTCAAGCCAAGCGTCTGTCTGGCAGAGGTCCGCAGAGCACCCACAAGCAACCACAGGCGGCATTCCTTAGGTGAACCCGACGCAGCCGACGCAGCAGACGCTGCAGCAATAGTTGATGATTTTGCCAGCTGACCTTAATCACAAATTTGCATGCGCGATGGGGTCTCGAGCCGAACACTTACAGAAATGCTGTTGTTGCAGTTGCAGTTGGCGACGCATGCAGCTGCAACAGGTGCAGCAGTCATTGCTAGTTGCAGTCACAATCATTGTGGAGTTTTTTTTGTGGCTATATGCGATTCTTGCATGTAGTCGATACACCCACACACGACCTTAGCAGCTCATTGATTTCCATGCCTCATGCCTGCTATTTTAATGCGTTGCAAACTATAAATAAATGACATGCAACTGCATATTTTGTAAGGTCGCTTAAGAATGAGAAAAATCCGTTGTCGCTGGCCTCACCCGCAATTGTAAGTTTACGTTTTTTACTTTTTTTTAATTTTTTTTAGCGGGTGTTTTTTTTAGTGAGTTGCAGCTGCACTGCACAGCCGCTTGATTTATATGACAAGAGCTGAAGGCCGTGCTCATATGGCAAAAGAATTGTCAACAGAACGGCCCATAAAAGCCGTGCGTCGAGATACTAGCCCGATACCAGACAATAATCAACACATATTGATCATATGCAAGTGGTCGGTCAGTGGCAGACCATTGGACTGGCTGGCTCTCTATTAATTAAGCAACGGCAACGGAAAAAACTGAACTGCCGTTTTGGTCACTACACGTTCACCCAGCTACAAATTGCTGTTGCCACTTTGGTACGCCAGCCGCTGAATCTTGGCTAGTTGTTGACTGCAGGTTCAGGCGACCAATATGCTTATCGTGTTGGCATCATCGCCAATTGCGAGCACGGTGGACAATGAAAATGGTCCGAGATGGCATTCCCGACCGATAGTTGAGGATGACATATGCCTTGGCTGAGAAGATGTTGGGTCTGCAGATGCGGATTGGTCAATAACGAGGCAATCTGCAACTCATCAGTTATACACAACGCGTTGTCCTTGTCGATTTCTCATAAATGTGACAGTATCCATAAGAATAGTTGAATTGGATGTGGCATCAAACACATTTAATAAGGGAATGAAATATTGCATCGAATACTTCCACAGCCATAATTTTTTTGAAAGCTGACTCCAGATTAAGATTGTAATTAAGTTTTAAGTCTCTACACTTGGACATGTTTAAATTTTCCTCTACGAAATTATATCTAGGTACAGGGATAATGTTTTCTATAGCTGTCTGAATATAGTTTAACCTTTAACATTTTAATTTGAATGCACAACAATCCTATATATATATATATATATATATACATCTAGCAGTCTGCAAATACTTGAGTTGGTTATTTAATTATGAACAAAGCTGAATTAACGGAATCGTTTAACAATAAAATTGCAGACATTTGATTTGACTCAGACTTTGGCTAGCCAATCCCAAAGTCAATTTGAAACAAACTTGTGGCCCGTAGACGACAAATGACATTCAAAAAGCTATGAATTTAATGTGCAGCATGAATGAGGCAGCTTTATGCGGGTGCTCTTAGCCAGGCCAAGCTGGTTTCACCCCCGCACCGACTGACGTCTCCGGCCTGCCCCACCAAGCGCAGTGTGGTGTAATTAATGCGGCAGCAGCTGCGCTTTGGCAAAGCACCCCTTCACCCCTTCACCCCTTCACCACGTCGCAGTGTCCGTTCCTTTGGCGCTGTTGGCTTATCTGACGTATGCATATTAAAAATCTTTATAGTCTTTTGCGGTTTGTCTTTGACTATTTTTTGTTGGCATGCATTCGATTTAGAAAATGTCTCATTGGATGCGTGAGTGTGGGAAACCTGCTTGCAACTAGCAGCAGCAGCAGCAGGCGGGTGAAATGGGCATGAGTGATTCCAATCGCAATCGTCCGCCTGGCGCTGCCAAACGGAGCACAGCAGCCGCACAGACGATTGGGATCGGCAAATGACAGCGGCGTTGGCGTCGGTGGCTGCCTCCTACAAGTTTCATTGCTCAGCTCCTTGACAGCAATTTTATTTAATTTCTGTGCTGATGATACACAAGCGATAAGGAGCACATTTCTTGGCTAAAATTGCATTTCATTTGCGCTCAACAATTTATAAAGACAGCTAGAGGGGGCATGCAAATGGCGCTCCTCAAACTTTTTGCCACCTGCCTTTGGCTTTTGTGATCAGCGTCAACATGATGCGAGTGCAACTTGCTGCCGTGTGGACCATAAAACAAGAAAGAGGCATCAATAACATAGGTCGAACTTCTCATACTCTTTCCCGCATCTAAATGTGAATAATTAAGTGCATTGAGAATACATTTCAGTTCATTTTGTTATGCTACTTTTTCACCAAAAATTTAATTATTATATGAATTATCAGCATAGGGAAGGTTTATTCCTTAAGAAGAAATTCGTATGCCCTGGGTAGGATAAGTCATGTCTCGAGTTCCGGACCCCAAAAACAAGAGCGTCCAATTTGTGCGGCTTGTCGTAAAGTTTTTTCGTTTTCCAGGCTTCAGCTCCTGAAACGGCAACCATTCATTTGGTTTTTATGAGGCAAGCAGCCAGGACGACATCGCAGTCGTTCGTCTGACTTGATTAGAAGCAACGACCAGGTGGCAAAGCTTGGGTTGCATCGCTTGTCTTGTCCTGTGGCATGTCCTGTTGATTTACGTATGTGCTTATTGCACTTTTGCACCATGTGCACGCCCCACACCCAACAACCAACAACCAAAACACCCACAAGACAACCGACCGACCGACCACCTGGACCATCGAGTCCAACAATGCCATTGCCTGGACAAATTGTCTGGCATTTTTTAGTTTGTCAAAATGTTTAACCCGTTAATTGTGCGATTAATCGCTGTATTAGAAGCTGCCAGCGACCACTAAATCAACAATTGGCAACGGCAGCACAGCACACTTGCCATAGGAGCTATATTCCGAGATGCAAGCTGGATCCGCGATTGCAATTTGTTTGCCACATTCGCAATTACGCAAGCAGCTCTGCTGCCAGCTACCCACAAAAGCAATATCAACCTTGCTTGAAGGGGGGACGTGCTTCAATGGTGGGGGGAATGTGGGAGGGGGGGGGGAGGGTGGAGACTAAACAATAAATAATGAAGCGAAGCAGCGGCACGTAACAATCGAAGAGAGGAGACGACGCCCGTTCATCAGCGCCCATCAGCTGCAGCTGGCCAGAGATAAAACGCAACCAGGCCAGCTCCAACCTTGATCGTGCCGCGCAGCTTTTGTCAACCAGATAGAGAGAGAAACAGAGAAAGAGAGAGATAGCGAGAGAGAGAGAGAGAGAGAGAGAGAGAGAGAGAGAGATAGAGGGGGAGAGGGGCTGTGATTGCAATCGTGAGCCGTTGATTGCAGCTGATATACATCAATATGAAACAATGCCAGGTTGTAAAAGTCTCAACGCAACAGCTACTTCAGCTTTTAGCACCTGCAATCGGGAAGGCATCTTCTCATCATTGCCTTTATTAAGTTGTAAAATGCGAAACGCAGTAAATTTGCAGCTCACCGACGACGAAATACTCTTTAATAAGTTTTTCTTAAAGTGGCTTTATTTTTGTACATTTCTTTACCATCGAAAATTTAACACAGTTCTTTCTTTATATTTTCAAATCACATCGAAAACATTTTGAAAAGTTTGATTTCAGTTCGGTTAAAGCTCATTGCAAAGTTGCCAGGCCCTCGCCAGAAATTCAAGATATCTTTAATGAAGCCTCACACAGCTGCGCTCATCTGTCAGGGGTAATTGATTACGCGATCCCTCTGCTACCGAAAGGGAGAAACCGAAACTCACTTTTGGCCCCTACTCTGCCGATGCAGATCACTTTCAGACATGGCGAGCCCCCGATTCGCCCCAAAGTGCGTGTGAAGCCGCCACGAAGCCTTGACAGCTGACCGATGCCTGGGAATCCATTGTGGCATCTGAGCTACGCATTGATTGAGAAACTGGCTGGCTGGTTTCGAACTAACATTGTGCATACGCCGCGTGCATCAATTTTCCACAGATGTCGACGCACGTCATCAGCGTTTGTATCTCAATATATGAAGCAATTTTTAATAATTGACAATTAAACTAACAATAATTGACAATAAATATTAAAGCGGCGGCGGCGGCGACGCGGCAATTCATGGCGCGTTTCAGCCATATATGTCGGACCGCTCGTCGGCGCTCGTCATCAGCAGCTCAACGTCAAACGGCGACCGTCTGACAGTCTGTGAGAGCGCCTCGATAGAGAGCGGCTTAATATAACTCAATTAGATGAGAGCTCGAGCCGATAAATCAATCACGAAAAACAGCGCCCATAATCAGAGCAACAACACTGAAATGGGTATCGGAGGCAACCCGCAGCTTGGCACCTGGCTGAGTTCGGCGGCCAAAGATCAAGACAACGACCAAAACTCTTCGAATCGGGAAGCAAGTTTTTGGTTGATGATTTGCGTGCCGCGTTGCAATTTCTCAGCAGCAGCAGCAGCATCCAACAACCAGCGATGCCAACTTCCGGTGCGGCTTGAGCGAGACTCCACCAGTAACACTGTCTGGGATTCAGGCTTAATTGAAACATTTTGCGTAAGCGGTCAGACGAGGTGGGAGGACTCTGCTCCGGTGATGCGACAGCGCTTTACTTCACTTGACTCGAGCGCAAGGCGCAAGGCACCCACGCAGCATTTTGTTGGACTCACTTAGGCACTCTCTGTGGCAACTCCCAACAGGCACAGCTCCATTTGGACTACGGCTTGTCACAAATTGAAAGCTACAAGCGGCAAGTACACGATTTATGTGGGCCGATGAGTTGCAGCAGCATTAAAGGAAAGTGCCTCTTGATGCAACATCAGGGCACTGGCTGCAGGATGAAGGGTTAATGGTTAATGGGTGGAGGGATGGCGGCCAAACAAATTTTCAAATGCCTGGCCATGGCCATGGTTAATCCAGGCACATTCAGCGACATGACCATGAACACCGCCGCCAGTTTATGGCATTTTAATGGTCACTTAATTTTGTTTATGTTTAATGGGCGCGCCTGTGGCAGCTGCCTGTGGCTCCGATTGTGGCTGAGGTTGGTTTGCTGCATCGTATATTGATTGCCGATTAACGTACCAGGTAGCCGAATCAATGGAGACGACGACGCCATTGTTCGCAAAATTGCGCATAATTTCTAGATGTGGCAGCTTTTGTTAAATATTTAAGCGAATCTAGCAATTTTAATAAGCTCTCCCAAATGGTCAGCTTAGAACTTTCCCACAGGCCGCAAACTAAGCCCCTATCTATGCAGAATTAACAAAATCATAAAGCAAATACTGGAACCACATACCATATAACAGCACCAAGCCCAACTCCGACTCCAACTCCAGCGCCAACTCCAACTCCAACTCCAGACCGGCAGCTCTAATGATGATGAGCGCATCGCTTTTTGCAAGCAAATTGCAGCAGCTTTCTTGCCTTTGTCGGCTCACACCTCAATCTTCAATTGCATATAGCTCCAAGTCCACGTCGAAGTCCCATTTCAGCTTCCAGCTTCACGCTCCAACTCCCGGCCAAAGCTGGGCCATGAGTTGATTTTCAACCTCCTCTGCATATTAACTGCAGCAGTCCTAATGATTTATGGATGGCAATTTCAGTGTTGTTTTATTGCATTTTAATTAGCGTAATATCAATTTGGGCCCAACACTGAAAATAATGTTGCTTTATAAGAGCCGCTAAAAAAAAACACAGATAGAAGGCACAGGAAGGAAAGAGATGGATAGAAAACGGGATAATGCTTCGGGGGAGTTGAAAACGACTTATGGAACACTCATTAAATTTTATTTATCCACAGAGTCAGCTGAGGTCGCACCAGAAATCGCACTTAGTTGTCAGCTTGAGCTGCAGCTTCATCACAGATTTCTGTTTTTTTTTCTCCAATCTTTCTAGTGCCACACCCACGTTGAACATGCAACTAACAACGCGTGTCGTCGCAACGCCCACATGTGCTACATAAATTTACCAATTTAATAACTCATAAATGTATGTAAATATGCAAACACAATAATGTGCCACATATCTTTCGAATGTCGCATATCGGGAGGGGTTCCAGCGGGTTCCTTCATACAAAATTAACTGGAAAATTTGCAGAAAATCGCTGAGAAGCAACACTGGGCGACTCACAACGCAAATATCATTCACAGCCAAAAAGACAAATATTTTAATGGACTGTAAAAAGATTAACCTAGAATAGTGCTGTGCATTCTGGTTTAATTTACTTAATTATTTAAATATCGTAATTAAATTATAAGTGTGCATTTTGACTCAAAACCAATTTTCTGCATTTCCAGTTTTCATAAATCAAACAACATTAATTAAATGTACAAAATCCAAAGTGAGCCAGAAGCTCGTTAATGATTGAAGCTTGATGGCGTTTTAATTGTTTTGTCATTTGGCAAAACCTTCTAAAACGTGATCGCATTTTCAGCACTGTCATAATTTGCTCATCTGAAAGTAAACCGCATTTAAACAAACAAACCGCATAACTTGCAACAGAGTAAATGATGCAAGAGCATAAAGAAAGAAACTGAAACCCATAAAAAGTCATCTTTCTTCCGCTGGCAAAACGATGACAAATTGCATGAAATAATATAAATTTTCAGTCAAGTCAGTAAAACTGTCTGTGCCTGGGGCCGTCGAGTGCTGCAGCTCAGCGCCAAGCTCGAAGCTCGAAGCTGCATGCCGCATGCTGCAAGCTCTCCATGTCAGCAGCGTCTGTAGACTATGTGGCAAGTAAACTGTTGTTTTTCACGACGACGCGTGTCACATTGTCCACCCACAAGAGCAGACGACAACTGCAAAGCAGACCAGAGGTCCGGACAGAGTTGGCCAGACAGCAATTGCTCTGATCTCATAGGAGTCGAGAAATTTGCATAATTTGCTGTTAAGGATTGTTTCTGCGCCCGTCTAGGATCACCCACGCCATGCCACACTTGCCTCAATGGTGACTGGCAGTTGCCAGTTGCTAGTTTACCACCAGTTTGCCAGTCAACTGGCAAAAAACGCCCTTTACGCCTGAATGGAGTCGGTTATGATTGGATTCAAGTCAATTACCAACACCCGCATGGCATACCCACATGCTGGTGGTAATTGAGAGCGAAACCCCTTTCGATGCTTTTGTTGCACCAACAATGACAACAAATTGATCGGTTCAGCTGAGCAGCTCATTAGCGCGTTCATTAAACCCACTTGGCCACTTGGCCACTTGACTACTTGGCTACTTGGCTACTTGGCCGCCGCATGCGATCAATAATTGTACAGATTTTCGTTTAATTTGTTTAAATTAGCGCTGGCAAACGCAATTTTCCCACTGGCCGCCGCCGCCACTTAATAAATCTTTGTAAATTTATCGTTATCGCCTAATAAAATGTCACTGCAGATGTCACAGACATGTGATAAATTGAAAGCGCCCAGCATTTGAAAATAGCAAGCAATTAAGAGCAGCAGCAAAAGTAAAAGCAACAGCAACAGCAACAACAGCAGGAGCAGGAGCAGCAGCCACTGGCCAAAGCCATCAGGCAACAGCAGCAACACCTTCAACATCCACTTCAACTGGAGTTCGCAAGTGGAACAGCATCAGGAGTTGGCCATATCAAAGCATCTCTCAGTCAGTGGCAACGGCGGCGGAATCGTCTGATTGCAGCAACATGCTCGAAATTACTTTTCTGTGTAAACTGTGGCAAACACACACCAGCACACACACACACACACAAAACAAAACGAGCAACAAAAGAATAAAGGGGTTAGAAGTATCTGTTAGCCCGAAGCTATAATACACTCAGTTTAAAAACTGAGTTTCTTTTGGTATATTAAATAAAGCAATTACAACACTAACTCGATCATTTAGACAACTTATTAGAAATATATCTGAGAGATCTGAGAATGAAATAAAGCAAATGATATCTCAAATTATGATAACTGATACAAAAAGGGAATAACCAGTCTAGAATACCCGTACTCATGTGGAACATACCCATTCCAGCAGATATCATTGTCATGAACTTCAACATTTTCACACACTCTTCTCACGGGGGCAGGCGGCGGGCGTGGTCGTCCACGTCGACGTCGACGTCGCTGTCGGCAGCAGCTGCGATAAGCGGGAATTAAATAATTTTACACTCCATACAATTATCGGGCAGCGATTGCGATTGCAATACGGATACAGTCAGTGTGTGTATGCTAACGAGCAGGCAGCTATAATTGGCCCAGGCTACAAACAGCCACAGCAACACATACATATATATAATATATACATAAATATGCACATACATATACTCATACATATACATTTACAGGTATGCATGGAGCAGAGTTACTCGCACAAAGCGATTCGCATCCTTATCTCTATCTCAATCCCTCTCTCGCTCCCTCTCTCTCTCTCTCTCTTTCTCACTCTTCCGCTGTGTAACATGGCCACGCGCTTGGTCGGGAGTCAAGTAATTGACAAACAATTACCTTTAACGCAGCATTGTTCCCGCTCTGAAGCCTCTCTTTGATCCTCGGCGTCCTCGCTTGTTCTTTTGCACTGTTCGGCATTTTGGCTTTCAAGTTTTGGTGCGCAGAGACAAACACCTCAATTCTCAATTTTGGTAGCCAAAGCGAGCTGCTTTGGTTATGCCGAGCCTAGGCGATTGTCTGTCCAGCTGCTGATGCTGCACCCCCAACACCTGCACACAAAAGCCTTGGAGTAGCAGACACAGGGCAAACCCATTGCCCCTTATCCCGAGCCCCCATACCCGATATTCCAAACCCATAGCTATACCATAATAATAAATATTTCATGAAGCTGTCAGCAACAAATAATCTAAAACTGCAGCAAGCTGACCAAAGGCACAAAGGAGCCGCCACCGCCGCCACTTTTGAGAATTTGTTGGCTCCAACTTCAGCTTTGGCTTTGACTTGCTGGCTGCACCACAATGGCCGCCGCCCCGGCAAGCGTTTACTTGTGGGTGTTAGCAGTCACTACTGGGCAAGGAATGCGGAAAGCAGTTGGAGTTACCAGTTACCAGTTGAATGCATTTATTAAACATAAATTCATGGCCATATTGACATTGCATTTGCTCACCAAAATCAATTCAATTCAAATATGCATGCATCCGTGCCAGTTTCATGACTGCAACCGGAGTGGCACAATCGGAGCTGGAGCTGGAGCTGAAGCCTGTAGCTGGCATAAATGGAGCAGCAGCCATCGCCCGCTGCATGCACCTGTCAATGCATTGACATAAACCATAAACCGGTCGAAAGCGCTGGTGCTTCTTCTGCTGCTGCTTACGCACTTGCAATGAGATCAGCACGGGATGCTGTTGCAGATATTGCTGCGGACCTGTTGCCATCATCTGATGCGTCAAACATGCGCTCAAACGCCTTGCCTTGCCTTGCCCCACCTCGCCTTGCCTTGCCTCGCTTCTCCACTCCACGCAATCTTGTGCATCGGCGTCGGCCTCGGGGCTGGCAGAAAATTTTTATTATTATTATGACCATTTTAGCTACCAAGCATGCGTAAAGCATACGGCCAAGTGGGCCGGCAGCCACATCCACATCCACGTCTGAGGCGCGTCTGCTTCTGCGCCGGCGCAGCAGCGAGTGCAGCATCAACATCGGCAGCCAGCCAATAAATTGTGACGCTAATGTAAAGTGTGGCAAGCCATTAGCATTGTGGTACGAGTTGCGGGCAGCGGGTAGTTAGCTACGGCCACCGATCTGCAAAGTCATCAGCCGCGGGTTATTGAACCTGCCCCACAGGGACAGCTGACGAGAACATCCCGTGGCACCTCAAAGTGGAAACTGGACAAGCCCACATACTGCATCTGGAGCAAGGTTGCGTGGGCTGTTCTATACATTTTAAGTTATGGGAAAGATCAACCAGTTGCCTTTCCAACACAACTGCTGATCTCTTGTTACCGATATAAAACCGATGAACTTTTCTTTTTTTTTGCTTCTGAATAAAATAAAAAAATAAATATATTATAATAAATAAATAGACAATGTTTAATTTGATAATATAATATTATATTTAAGCAGCCAATGGGAAAATAATTTTTATGCAATATTATTTTAAATAGTCTCCAATCCCAATCGATAGGCCCTCGCAGCAGAGCAAGATTGAAACCAGAAGCAGCCCTGGAATAGACTCGCCTTTTGGCATTTTTTTTTATGACGTCCGCTGAGTGGTTTCACTTCCAGCGGAAAACGGAAGCAGCTAGTTTGACTTGACTGGCCGTGCTGAATGTTGAATGTTGAATGTTGCAAGATGACTTCCTCGATAACGCATATTTTTTGTAGGCGCTGGCCTGGCTCTGGTTTGCATTTAATAGATTAATTAGAGAGACGGCCAGAGCCGCCCAATGATTAAGCAAAAGTTGTTGTCGCTCGCCGACTTCCGTCAATCAAACTGGCAAGGAAATGTGCAGCAGCAGCAGCAGCAGCAGCAGCCGCCGCACCACCGCCTCCCGCAATCTTCTGCTGCTGCTGCTGCAGCAGGTGGAGGCGACACTTGCCAGCGACAATTTGTTGTTGTCCAAGTTAAAGTTTATAAACCGGCCAAAAGACAAAACGCAAAAGCAAGCGCAAAACTCAATTCAAACGCCTGCTGCGACTGCGGCTGCTGTCCAATTTTTTTGCGCCGCCTTTTGTCAACTGGCACTGCGAGGTGCTCCGGACGACGGCGATGGCGACACACAACAACAACAAGCTGGGCAACAGCAAAAAGAAACAAACAAAAAAAAAAGCAAAAATACATACAACAAGTACAAAAAATGCCAACCGCAAGGCACTTGATGCCAAGCGACGGTGGCGCTGGCGGCGCTGGTGGCGATGGCCAGGTCCTGAGCCCAAGCCCGAGTCCGGGCCCAATGTCGACGACGACGACACAACGTGGTTAGCAAATTTATTATGTAAACGGAAATACGGCATATCCTTGCTCAGTGGCGATGGCGATGGCGACGGCGCCGCAGCAATAGAAATAGTTTTGCGGCTCCTGAGGCAAAAAAAAAAAATGTAGAAGCAAAGATAGGAGAGGGCGGGAGATGCCAGCTGGAGCGGGAGTGGAAGCTGAAACTGGATGCGGAGTTGGAGGGCCGAACTGCAGGAGCTGCCGTAGCTCGTAAATCGCATAAATTGTATAATTCTGGCCGGGTCATTGTTGTTGCAGTTGTTGTTTGTTGTTAGATTTGCTGTTGTTGTGTAGTGTTGTGTTGTGTTGTCTGTTTTGTGAATTTGTTGCCAAATTGCGTTTGTAGGTGCCCCTTTGTTATGGACAGCAGCATCAGCAGCAGCAGCAGCAGGAGCAGGAGCAGTAGCCATAGCAGACAAAGCGAAAATGAAACAATATGTTGCCCAGCTAGCGTTCATAAGGATGAGCAACCAGCTAACAACTCCTGCGGCTTCTTATCCTATTGAGCATTTTGGACACGTGCACGAGAACTGCTTCGACTGTTTCTGCTCCTTCTGCTGCTTCTACTGATTCTACTGCATCTACTGCTGATGACAGCGATAGTTAATTAATGACAGGATCAACACCTGCGACAAACAGACTTGCAGTCAGCAGCTTTGAATTGGCTTAGAGTGAGTCAAGTTGATTGAATTTCTTCTTGCCAATTACCACTGACTACTGCAAATCAGCAAAGTTTCTCCTCTCAACCCGTGATATGCGCAACGGGTGATTAAAAGTAGGAGGATATATCTGTACAAGAAAAATGTACAAAGAATTTACAATATACAATTGCATAAATTTACTTTTTTACATTTTTGCAATCAATATTTATTTATAAAAATAAAGTATAATTTTAACTCGTTGTAAAAGTCACAAATTGCATAAATTAATTTAATTTTATTATATACGTATATTTACATATAATGTGAAATTTTAACTAATTGCAATAATCACATATGTAGTTTAGAATAATCTATATTTTGAGTATTAGTTACAGAAATTATTTTCTTTTTACTCCAAGAATCAACAAAGAGTTGCCATTTACTGCAGCCCTGTTGGCCGTCGTAATTTGCACTCAGCATCCCTGGTAAATTGTAAATGTTTGCACTTGATTTCATTGTGGTCGCCGGACGCATCAAATAGACAAAAGTTTGCCAGCCAAAAGGACGCCATTGTAAATTTATGGCATTGAATTTATGTGCAACAAAGCGTGGCACATTGAGCCGACTAGGCTGCAAGCATCGGCCTGCCTGAGCCAAAAGCAGACAAAAAAACCAAAGTAAAAAAAAGTCAGAAACTATAAAACCAAAAGTAAAAAAATTAAAAGTGAAAAATTATCATTTGTAGTCAGAAATCCATCGATAGAAAAGCACATTAATCTATAAGCTAAAAATAAAAGTAAAATTGTTCTTATTGCTTTTTCTAGTTGCTGAGTTTGTGGCAATTGAAATTAAAGCGCAATTGGAAGACAAAGTGGGAGAAAAACGCGTGCTAAATCGTTCAACACTTCTGCTTGGCCACGTCGAAGAAACACCCAAAAAAGCAGAATGAAGCCCATAATTCATATAACCAACACACATACACAAACACACACACACACACACATGGGTGTAACTGGCAAAATGTCTAAGAAAGCCAAAAGGAAATTGCAATACATTAAGAAATAAGCAATTTGCCTTGCAACAGCAGCAGAAAAAAAGTGCCACAAGATCAGAGGCAGGATGTTGGATGCAGGACACAGGCCACGACCCGGGGCCAAAGGCAGCCAAAGTGTCGCGACTGGCGCAGTAAATGTTTAAGGCAAGGACACAGACACACACAGCAGCAATGCCACTTGCCACTTGCCACCAGCCCTCAAAACATTCCCTACGCTAAGTAGTTGCATTAAAACCAGCACAGCCAAAACGCAGAGGCAGCAAATCCAAATCCAAACTCAACCGGCAAATGAAACAAATGCAAAGCAAATGTTGGGCACATCCCCTTCGCATCACACCCTCCCGCTCCGTACCACTGGCTCTAATTTTTGGCTGGAGTTCAAGTAACGTGCCATGTTGTGGCAGTAAATCTTGTGCGTGTGTTGACGGGCTTAAAGCTAATACTCAAATACTAATTCAATTCAATAATGTTCTTTTCGATTTTTTCAATTTAACAGATTATCGAACAGCCGCTAACTTTTGCATAATAGTTTCGTTACATATCAATTTGAATTGAGCGCTTAAAAATAACTCGTATGCAGGCCATCTATCGGCAACGTTGGCGCCATCTATTGTTTTGAATGTGTTTGTGTGCATGCAGCTGTGGTCAACAAAACCAACTGATTGAATGGCGCTGCCAACTGAAACATTGCTAGGGCAGCTGTTGCCAACTAAATAAATTGGGAGTGCCTACTGATAGCAGGGGTACGACAGCTGTTGCCAACTTATCAAATTTGGAAAGCCAACTGATTGCATGGCGCTGCCAACTCTAAGCAGTCTTACGGCAGATGCGTTTAAGCAGAGACGGCCACACCGTCGTTTTGCCGTCGTCCTCTTTGCTGAGCCATTCGCCGATGCAACATTCGTGAAATTTGCTAAAATTGTTACTTTTAACACTTGGACACTTGCCGCAGCTGCTGCAAACCTAAGCCGCGCAAATAAAATACGTGGTGCTCGTGGCGCGACGCCTGTGTCTGTCTGCCTGTCCTAAAAGGCGGCTAATCTCAACACCATTTTTGGGGGCGTGTTCGCAACGACAAAAATGGAAAACGCATGCTTTGTGCTCAGATAAAAGGCCCAGCTGTGCGTCGGTCTCGCTCAACAACTTGCAACAAATTGTGCGACTTGGCTCGCAAACCAAAAGACAAAACAACAACAACACAGCCAGCTACCGCAGACTTGCCACAACCAGGACAAAGACGGTGGCTAACTGACAACAACAACAAACCCAACACGACACTAATACAAACAAAACAAAAAAACCAACAACAACAACATGCACCCACTGCAAAGTAGTTAAATAATTCTGCCCTGTCTGCGCTTTATTTCCTCTTCATTATTCTTGTACTCGTTTTAATTTCAACAAGTTTTATTTCGGTTCTCTCTGTCTCTCTCGCTTTCCCCACATCTTTTTTAAACCAATTCGACGCGCAGTTCTTTTTTCGTTACTACACAACAACATACACAAACAACACATCCATTTACACTTTACTCACACACACACGCAACTCATACAGTGACAGTTGATTGCTGTGACGCAGCAGCAGCCACCGAAAAGCACCTGCAAAAAATAAAAGAAGAAAAAAAACGGCACGAGACCAGCGACCGGCTTCCATTGCAGCTGTCAATAAAGAAGAAGCTGCCATAAAGAAGAAGAACAACAACAAAGACACACTTGTTGCGAACGCAGCAATAGGAAGTGAGCGAAAGAGACAAAGGAATAGACACGCTGACAGGCAGCTGCTGTCTCTCAGTGTATCAAGTGCCTAAACAGTTGGCAATTAACGTTCATTTTGCCGCCGTACTTACGACAACAACAAAACAACTCAAAGGTATGCTAAAAAATGTTTGTGTAAATGCTTCGATTACCATTCACGACAATGCTAATTGACAAACGGCAAACGGTACCCGGCATAAATAAATCGCTGATAAGCTTGCGGCCTTTGTCTGATAAGACGGAATCACGATTTTCGTGTGCGCGCACATTTCAGTTAAACGCGACAGCAATCAAATGATAAAAAAATCAAGAAATATAAACCATGGCTTATCAAATTTTAACGTCAATATACATTTGCCAAAATGTGTGCAAAACATAAATTCATCAGTCGCCCTACTTACCCGACTTACCCTATTTCTTTCAGATGGTCAAGGAGAAGCCAAACTCAACACGTATCTACGATAAGGATGGCTTCCGGCAACGTGCTGCCTGCATTTGCGTGCGCGCCGAGAACGAACAGGAGGTGAGTTTTAACTATGAAAAGGTTTCAAAAGGTGTATCAAATATATTCTTATTATATTCAATATATGTTGCAGGTGCTGCTGGTGACCTCGTCACGCCGCCCCGAATTGTGGATTGTGCCCGGCGGCGGTGTCGAACCCGAAGAGGAGCCCTCGGTGACTGCTGTGCGTGAAGTGCTCGAGGAGGCGGGCGTTGTTGGCAGCCTGGGTCGCTGTTTGGGTGTCTTTGAGGTAACCTACGGCTAAAGACTGGATTATTCAGTAAATAAGTTGTTATATATTTTAGAATAACGATCATATGCATCGCACTGAGGTGTTTGTCATGAATGTGACTCAGGAACTCGATGAATGGGAGGATTCGCGTAGCATTGGACGTAAACGGCAATGGTTCACCATTGATGATGCATTGTCGCAGCTGGCGCTGCATAAGCCCACCCAGCAGCATTATCTGATGCAACTGCAACACTCGAAGACACTGGAGAATGCCAATACGCCCGGTCGGGTGGTTAATGCTACGCATCCGCCCATATTGGCCAATTCTGCATCGGCGGCTGCATCGCCCACAACGGCATAAGGCAAATACTGCAGAAGGAATGTAATCACCTACTCATTCACTCAGAGACTCACACACACACGTACACTACACCACACTCTCTCACACACACACTAACACACACACCTATCTTCCACACCCGCATTATGACATTTTTGAAATTTACAATTAGACAGGCAGTTAATTAATATTTTCGGTATGTTTAAATCATTTACCCTGCCCCCGGTCTCCATTGCACTGACTTAGCAGTCTGCAACATTTTCGAGTTTAGTTTAAGTCGACAGCTTCAGTTATGTTTTTAAAAATTGTATTGAGAAGCAGATTCATGTACTTTAAATATTAAAAATATATATATATACAAGAACAAAAGGATTAAACAAACATACAAGTAACTAAATTAACAAACGAAAATTAAATCTACAAACATACATATAATAATTTTTGAGCGCATAGGGCACTTTTTGCAAAACGAAATACATGTACTAACAAAAATTACGATATCTATTAGATTTTTCTACTCTTTTTTATAATTTACTCAAAAACATCTTGATTATTGTAACAAACAAATTGGAAATGGCTTTAAGGAAGCGCTAAAATTTATTAACTATGCTAAGCGGCCTACAAAAAAAAAACAAGAAAATAAAATTAAATATAAACAAAAAATTAATAAATATATGAAAGGAAACACCAACGAAATAATTTCGTTCTAAATCTGCCACAGTTTAACAAGTTAACAACCCATGGGTAAACTTTGGTTGCAGATAAAACCCTAGAGAACTAAACAAATTAACAAAGTTGCCTATGCAAAATCGATTAAACACACAAAATATAAATATAAAAACAAGTTATATACCGTATGTGAACTTAATAGTCTAGCAGCGCCGATAAAAAAAAACGTTAACTTATTGTAAAAAACAAAAAAAAACAAAAAAGGAAAAATATGGAAATATAGTGAAGCCAGCAAAAATCAAAAGATGAAACCAATTAAACTATATATATACAAATATATATATATATATATTAACAATAAGATACGCATGTGCACGCTGTACTTTTCAAAAATACAAAGCAAACAAAACATATAAATCTAAAAACTAAAAGAAAAAACTTAAAATGTCAATGTGATAAGAGCTAATCAACACTTTTATGTAACTCTTTTTGAATACACTTACTTTTGGGCACTTTCAAAGACAACATTTTAATTCAAGTTTTCACGCTCAAGTGGGAAACTGATTTTTTATGAAATTTCAAATAAATTACAGACGAAATACATTTTCATCGGCAAGCTAAACCATAGTGAAAGAAATTGTTGCAATTAAACTTTAATTTATGACAATTAAAAAAAAAAACGAAAATAAAAAACACAAAACCAAAACTACAATTTAAAGCCACTTTATCTATCATGTATTAAAAAATTGTTTATTTATTTTACTTCTATATTTTTCTTTTGTATTATATTAATTAAAAATAATTTCTGTAAAAATTCTACCAATTTTTGAGCAAATCATCGGCAGAAGCTACCAATTCAACTACATGTGCATTCTGGTCACCTAACCGCCTCCCAGCTGCTGCTGCTGCCTCAGACGTGGACTCTCGGCCTCCACGTCGACTTCAGCACCGAAGGCAGCAATCATCGACTGAAGCCACTCCTTCATCTCATTGTAGAGCCTTAAAGCCAACTGTAGATTGGGAGCCATGCGACGACCTGGCACCTGATGTTCCTTTGGCGGCTGCACACACATCTTAATCAACTTCTGCACCTCTCTGGGCACACGTAACCCACTCAAGATTCCCGGCTGAAATGTGCCGCTGCCCAAAAGGATATAATCGCAAAATATTTGGAAGTTGTTATTCTGCTGCACATGTGTGCAAGCCTGTCGCTCCGCATCGCATAGTCCGCGGCAGGAGTTGAAGTTGCAGTCCTGATTGGTGTGGCACTTGACGCCATTGGAGATACGCTTGTCCAAGTGACTCTCCACATAGATATGTTCAGCGCTTTGATACTTGAGACGCCGGTCGGGCGTTAGGCCAAAGCGATTCACTTGTATCTTACACATTCGCAACGGCTCCGGCTTCATCTCCTCTAGCCGAAACATGTACTCCATAATATTGAGGGCATGCTTCAAACGCTGCTGTCGATTTGAGGCGCTGCATAATGGTGAAAGAATGGTGACTAAATCGAATATGATTCATTACTTCTCTGTTGACTTACAGATACTGAATGATGCTGGGATTGGACTGCACAATGTCTAGGCCCTCTGTGGCATAATAGGGGCCGCAGGAGCCCAGCACCGCTGGAAACACGGACTCCTCATCAAACAGCTTGCCCATCATATAATTGTTATCCTTGAACAATCGCCAGAAGCTCACCATTTGCTGTGAGTTATTATCCGCTATCTCCTGATTTACCAATGCGCGTATCTACAAATTTAACGAACCAAAACTTTAGTTACAAATCACTCCAATTAATCGTAAATAATGCATACCATATTATCATCTAAGGTTACATTGTAGGCAAGTATTATGTGCAGCTTGACAATCTCGTGGAACTCCTCGATCTTTGGATAGATGGCATCTCCCTTACTGTCCGTCCAGCTCAAATCGTCATCGTTGTTATTAGCCAGCTACTTGCAAGTAAACGTTAATCTGGTAGCCATGACAACCCGTAAAAGTAATGCCAAACTGACCTACCTTCACCGCATACAAGTCACCATTCTTTTCGGCCGTAAACAAAATAGTTTTCATGTCATTCAACGGACACTGAAAGTTATCAAAGTTTGACTGGCTTCCGCACAGCTCCTCGCAGAGTGATCCACTAAACTCGTGATGCTCATACTTTTGGCACTACCAAACGATAAATGGTTTTAATTTAATTGAAAAGATTGTAAGTTTTTCTTTTCTTTGTTTTCTTACCATGTACTTGAGACTTCGGTGTGACATGAGTTTGAAGCAGAAGGAGAGATTTAGGAATGCATAGCTGAAGAGGCCAACCCCCAGCAGCACTGCAATCAGAACCGTACGCTGCATCCCTAAGCGAAATTTGCGACGCAATGCAGTCAACATATTATATTTTATTTTAAAATTTCATCTTTCGATCAGGTTTTCTTCTGCATGTCCACTTGAGGTATATACACCAAAGGATAGGCAAAACGGTCCGTGGCAAATAATTTGACATTTTGTGGACATGCGCAATGCACATTTAGGAATGTTAGCGTGGGAGTGGCAATAAATTCAGGAACTTATCGATATATATATATATGCATTTCTTGCTCCTTTATTGTAAAGTATTTTAATATATTTCTCACCTTACGAAGAAATCCTTGTGATAATTGCATATATTCAAAAAATAACATACAATAAGCGTTTCTCTTTCAAAAATCGTTGCATACTTAAGGGATATGCGCAAAACTTAATACAATATCGTAGCTAAGATGCAGGTGTGTGTCTCAATTAGGGTATGTTTTTGTCATAGAGAAGATTGCTATTTGCTAACAAAGCTGTTGTGTGTCATGAATAAGGTTTGCGTCTTGACTAAGGTTTTACAGTGAGGGGGCAGTATATTCAGTATACATTTTTCAAACTAGGAATTTATATATTGTTGTCAAATAATTTATGTCGTACTTGGGAAGTAGAACTACTATAAGGGTTAATCAGAAACTTTCAAAGCACAGAATTTATCTTCTATATTAAAACCATCAAAAGGTTAAATTCTTCAAAAGTTGACAGGGTTTTATTTTATTGTAACTAATGTATCCCACTTCCATTTAATAAATAATATAAGGTCGTTTTATTATCACAATCTAATTGTGATTTAAAGCATAAACTTGTGAAGTTTTATGAATGCTCGAATTTGTTTGAGTAATTACTTTAGATACAGTTTTTGTTGCATACTTGTAGGCGTCATAATGCTGATTTGCACCAAAATTTATTAAAATATTATCCAAAACAAAATGGATTTTTTAAATAGATATAGAAGACGAAGTGCTAATGAATCAAGACATGTGCGGGCAAAAGTTGTTTGCCTTCCTCGGTTATAAGATTGACATAATTGCCGGGCAATATCAAAACTACATTACTGTTATAGATGCTGCCTAGTAGTATTTGATCCGAATGGATGTCGTAGACTTCATGGATTTGCACTGTTTGGTATTCAATAAAGGGTTCTCTGTTTGTTAGCCACACGGTTATGGTGCCAATAATCTTCGCGTCATGCTTAACGCTGATCAGCCAAATTAGAAAGATTTCGGTATCTGGACCACAAATGGAAGACTTCATAGACTGCATTATATGGTTGCTGTTGACCTCAATGAACTCGGACATATGCAAACGCGTAGTCATTACGAGCATCGTATCCAGAAAGTTACAGAAAGTTCAGTTTGTTAGTGACGCGCATTGGATGTGAAGTTAAGGTGTCAGTTTTTTCTAAACTTTGAATCGAATGCACCGTTTCTTCATTTGGGTTGTACCCTATTGAAGAGAGAGAAAGCACTTCTTGTAGGCCAGCACTTTTCATATGTGTTTCGCTTGGCTCAAAACCCGTTTCATTGGCTGGCGGAGCAGAGGGCTCAATGCCGTTCTCATAGGCGTCCTCAACCAATTCGTTTTCGGGACACTCAACTTGTTGTAAGTTCTCCTGTAGCGCCGGTAATATGATGCCGTCTCTCTCTCTCTCAATCTCATCTAATAATCTTCAACGACAGACTTCAATTTCATATTAAGTTGTCGTTTCAGTTCGTCCAACTCGGCCTTGACCCGGTCACATTCACCCTCAGCACGGCGACGAATGCGATCCCACTCGCACCACAGAGTCTGTGTCTCAAGCATTTTTTGGTTGAGTTCCTTCTTGAGAGCTTCCAGTTCCATCTCCCTAATGTCTCTGGCCACCTCGTAAATAGTTAGCCTGTTTGTGGCGACGTCATCACCTTTCCCATCTTTAGCACTGTTGACAAGCAAATGATTTATATGACATTGTACCACTTCTTGGCACGGATTAATCCACTCAGCTTGGTGCATCTTTTCTAAAGGCGGCTTACGCATATTGTTCAAGAATGAACATGAGACGCTGCAAAGCTCAGCTAATTGTTAATGGCAAAATATCATATACAGTCCACTTTCAAGTGGCTGCATTAAAATAAGATAAACAAACATCACATTTGTCGAAGAGTGAAGCTCAGCTATTCTAAGAAGAGAAGACCGCACATTGAGTCGCCATACAAACGCTGCAAAGCTCAGCAAGAATAAGAATAAACATCACATGGAGTCGCCCTACAAGCGACTCCGTTAATATAAATAAACATAACATGAGGTCGCCTTACAAGCGGCTTCATATGTATTTAGGTTTAAGATTTTTGTATAAAATAAACAAATGCTCATCAGAGCCATCAGTTCGATTCTAAACGTCGTCTCATCGTGTTGACTACACCCTATACGTGTTTCACACACATATACTAAAGGGGCATCCTCAAGATTAGTTACCTCGAAAAGCTGTTGGAGCGCAACTGCTGCTCCAAATTGCTTGGACATTGCGCAGCTATTGCAGCCAATGACTCTTGCCTAAATTTGGGCATCTTATGTTATCTATCTATATATATACATATATATATTTATCTCCATCTAAACGCGTATTTATATTTGGATCGTTTCGATTCGCCCTCACATTTTGTCGGGGTCTTTGCATACCTTTCGCAGTCGCTTCGAGCGTTGAGTTGGCAAGTTTCCTTTTGGGCTGCTCCTGCAAATATTGGTTGGTCTCGTTGTCATTGTTAGATTTGAGTAAAAACTGCAAAGCTTCACATTTTGAGCACCAATCGAAGATGCATTCCATTTAACCACTCGGATTACAGACAAGCTCTGACCTCTTCAAGCCGCATATAGTAAACGTTTACATTTCGAATTTATAGTTCTAAAATCTATCACCCAAATAGAAATGTATGCAAAATCGTATAAAATATATATATATTTAAAAAAAAAAATATAACTACAACAAATATTATTGCAAACGAATGAAAAGAATATAATATTTTCCTGCTTAACTTGACAGGTAAAATCTTTTTCCAATTTCTGCTATGTGCCTACAGCTAAGTTGAGATATTCAATTATTACATTTTATTTCGCTGCGATTGCTGTGAACAAAAGATATTTCCAAATTATGCAGATTGATTAGCCACTTATTTTAAAGCCCATTCACCTGATAAGTTCACTGATGCTGACCCACTCCCTCCAGCGCACACTCAGACGTCACTTGTTGCCCACGAGTTGACCGTGAAATTTGGATGTGCGACAAGGCAAAGACAGTGCAGAAAAAGCACAAACACAAAGAAAGAGAAATAATGTAAAGTCTCAAGGTAATATTGTACCAGGCAAACCTCCAGTTTGCTCCAGTTGCCATGCCTCCGGTCCGAATAACTTGAGAGCCATTGAAATAGTCAAACGCCCCCCATTAAGAGGCTGTGTTGGCCAAAAAATCGGCTTAAGCCGCGACCAATTGAGTTTTGGATCGGTTCACTTGCTGTGCTCTGCCTTTTTGGTCAGTATTTACTTATGTTGACTTTGGGCGATGATTCAGCAGCGTTCGCATGTCTGATGATAAGATGCGCTAAAGAGCGTTAAATATATATATAAATGTATATACATTTAAGATAAATAACGGAACAAGGCATCAGGCCAAGTTAAATATTGAAACACACAATCGAAGGTCTACCATTGCCAGATCGTATAAATACTCCGGGTGCCATCTGGTTTGCCATCAATCGCTACACAAGCAACAAACAGACAACATGGTAAGTGAACGTATCAGCAGACAAGCAGCAAACTCTAAATGGATTTATCCTAGCAGACAATCAGCTTTGTAACACTTTGTGCCTGCCTAGCTCTGGCTGCTGCGGATGTTTCGCATCTGACCAGCAGCTATTTGCCGCCGTCGAGGCCGGAGCAAGTGGAGCAGATGAGCATCGAACAGCACGAATTGCGCGAGCTGCCCGAGCAAGTGACCTATGTGCATGATAACGAGCAGATGGCTACCATGGAGATGTCGCCCAGCAGCCAGTTGACTCCTCCAGCTATGCTACAAGCGGAGCAAATGCGCTACCTGACCCCAGCTCAGCATGACATGCCTGACAGACATAACTTGGCTCCAGCTCAACCAGCAGCTATGCCCATGACTCGTTATCTGCCTCCCGGTCAGGTAATGCAACGCGCCCAACCTATGCCCGAAACGGAACGCATGCTCGAAATAATGGTCATGCCAGCAATGGAGCTTCAGGCTCAGACCCAATCTGCTCCAGATATGCGTTACCTGCCGCCCGTCCAGCAACAGGCCGAGCAGCCCCAGTTCACCTATCAGCAATACCAACAGCAACAGGAGCAGCAGCGCCAGGAGCAGCAGCGCCAGGAGCAGCAGCGCCAGGAGCAGCAGCAGCAGGAGCAGCAGCAGCTCGAGCAGCAACCGGAGCAGCAGCAGGAGCAGCAAATGTCGCTTCAGCAAGAGCAGGAGCAGCAGATGCCTTTCATTTTGGACGTGCAGCAGCCTATGGCACCATCCGATGCCGAGATGGCAACAGTTGAGGCAGAGCCAGCCCACGAGCTGCGCAACGATGGCTACTATTACAAGCAAGCTATGGAGGAGCAGCGTCTGAGGCATTGATTTAGGGGTTAACTTTATCCCATGTCATGTGAAGGTTGTTAAATGTATACTTAAATTATGGATAAGCAAAATTACATATTCCATCAGATATATAAAAAGATTTGAAGCGGATTAGTCCTGAATTTTATTTGTTGCAATGCCAATCAACTAAATACCAAGCACAAAGAATACTAAAAATTCATCGTCACTTATTTTTCCTGATTTTCGTCGCCGTCACCACCCTCCTCCTCCTCGTCCTCAACGGTGGCGCCCTCACGCAACATTTCCACCTTGTGGATGCTAAAGTCAATGTTGTAGAAGGGCACATTCAGGGTGACCACAATGCAGTAGAGAAGCACTTGGAGATGCCGTGTACGTAGTATATATGAAGCACCCTGTTGCTTCGGAAACAGTGGTTGATCTTTCTCCTGACAATCGTACATGAAATAACCACCGTCGTTACCTGGACAGAAACCAATGGCCAACGCCCGCTTCCTCACCATCACAATGCCGAATTGATAATGGCTGAAGAAGTAGATCAGCGCCTCGGAGAGATTCATGCGATTGAAGGTGGGAACGCGATATAGTTTGCCAAAGCAAACATGCTCTATGTGCACCACAAAGTTAATAGTCTCCAGGGCGCAGTCAATGTTTAGATTCTCCAAGGAGAACTCGTAGTCCTCTTTAGTTATTTGGCTAACACTCTCCTTAAAGTACTTGGTGCCACTGACAACAATCGTGTCCAGCAGTTGAGCACTCCAGTCCATTAGGTTATAGACGCTTGCCGCACAGCAGGCAATCACATAGATCGCAAGATATTGACGTCCACGCACCCCGTCCTCAAAGACAGGTGCCTCAGGATGAAGATTACCCCAAAGCGACCAGAGACGTCCATCAATCTCAATGTCATATTTCTTTAGCTTGCTCAATGGAAGATTGCGATATTTGCCGGCTGTGTTACGTCGATTCATGCGGCTCCACACGGGTAGACAGTTCTCCAGCTCTAGCCAGCCCAGCGATTCGTTCGTAGCGCAAATCTCATACTCAGGGCGTCCATATTGGCGACTCGTGCACGTCATCGGTATGGACAGATCGGTCAACAGCTGCAGGATGCGCGCATTGGGTGCTGCCTTCTTATACGAGAGCACATCGACGACATAGAACATAAACTGATTCTGCTCCTTCCAGTCGGGCTGGGCACAGCGGTTGTCTATGTACTTGAGCATGCTCTCCACATTGGCGAACAGCACCCAGGAGGCTGTGTTGCGTTCCGGATAACGTTTGGGTCCCTTCGGGCATTTTTTTTTATTTTTTTTGCCATTGCCCTCCTCATCACCACCACCATCAGCAGCATCATCATCATCCATTTCTTCCTCCTCCTCGCCGGGCTTATCCATGCTGGCATATGGATCAAATAGATGATAGAACTCATCGTGGTACAATGCAAAGCAACCGTTGGGCGTAAATATCATCAGATATTTTCGCGTATTCAGAATTTTCTCCAGTTTTTTCTTAAATGAAACGAGAGCTGCTTCTGTGGAAAGTGGCGAAGTTCGTTTCGTTCCCGGCGTCCACATACCAATCGGCTCCAGAATGCGTATCCAGATATCAAATTCGTACTCATCGATCGTGACATGGCGCACAACGCGCTCAAACAACGACTCCAGATCACAGACGCGCGTCGCAATCGATTTGGCATGAACGATCACCCGATCGATGCGATACGAATTCCATTGATTCAGCGGACGCAGCGAGACGCTTAGGATGGCCAAGGCGCAGGCAAAATAGCAGGGTTTGATTTCCTTGAAGCTGCCATCTGCACGATTTTCCAGATTCATGCTGCCCTGAATCTTGAAGTTGCAATCCTTCTCACGCATGCGATACCCGTAGAGAATGGGGCGTGGCTTGTATGCCTTACGAATCTCCTTGGGCAGACGTTTGCCAGGCTTATGCTTCAGCTCGATTACCTCTTCGCCCTCTTCTTCCCCTTCCATTCCCCATAAGTTCTCACCCTCCTCGCCCATCCCCTCGTCCAATCCCAGATCTCTATACTCGGCTGTATAAATGTTATGAATTTATTGAATGTGTTATGATTTTGATAGGTATTCCAAGGCAACTTACGTTTGCATATCTTACGAGCCTCATGTTTCTGCTTGGCCGCCAGAAAGTCTTGAGTGCGTTTGTTGTCTTTCTTCAGCTCCTCGTCGATGTAGCGCATCTTCTCCAGTCGCAGCTTGCGCACTTTCTCCTTGCGTGCCATTTCAGCATTGTACTCGTTGTCCTCATCCGACTTTGGCCAGCGTCGGAAGCGACCATCGATATTATTGTCCACAATCTTAATAGCAGCCACAATATAATTCATGACCGCACAGCCCTGCGGATTGCAGCCAAACTCAATTCTTCGTATCAGCGAATCAAGCTCGATGAAGCGCATCATGCAGGCGGGTCCCGATCCCCCCTTGCGATATCCAATCGCATTGCAGGGAAAACCAATGAACATGTAAAGCAAATTGTAGCGCTTAAATATGACGCACGAGAAATGCTGACAGACGACCATCACACGATCGTTATCGATGAGCAGCTCAAGTAGGTCCTGTCTCAGCGAGGATTGCACTGAGGACTTATACACCTCAGACACAACCAGCGAGAAATTGCTGCCGCCAACGGAAATATCTGGCAGCTTCTTGTTCAGTAGACAGGAGAGGATTAACTCGTAATTCTGATACTCTTCGCCGAACTTGTTAACTGAATAAATGCAGAACTCAATGAGGTCGGCGTTCCACGTGGATACTCTAAATTTGGCCGATGCGGCGATGGCCACAAGGGCAGCCAAAATACCGCCCAGCTTCGTCATTTCAGCATCCAGTTGTGGCAGCTTTGTGGTTCCCATAATGATGTATGCACCATCGTGCAGCGTCTGGTAATTGGATTTAAGCTTCAGCTCCTCTTCAATGGTGAGCACACGTTTCAGATCGGATTCCTCCTCTTCGCCCAGTTCGTAGCCCCTTTTAATCTTGAGGCGCAAGGCACGCAGATTTTCTTTGTCCGATGCCAGTAGTATCTTCTGTCCTGGCCTGTAAAACTCGGGACGAGCATGTTTCGTATCAGGCAGTTCCTTAATAATACCATTGATAATGTCAAGAATCAGATCTTCAATCAACTCCTTCTCGTCCTTTGTGGGTATCCGTTCCTCCTCGGGAATGCTTTCGATGCTCTTCTTCTGCGCCAGCTCCTTTTCAGGCGGCTCATCGTCATATGTGGGCAAACCCATTTGCAATGCTGGAAACTTGTTCGGCTGCTCGGACATCACCTGCAAGGGTCGAATGCAGCCGGTTCTAATGCCATGGATAAAGAACTTGCCACCGCGACGCATCTTCAGTGCGTTCTGGTACAAGATGCGCACAAACGAATCAAATGTGGTGTGCATTTGCAATACGGCCATACCTTTGATACTATAATCATCAGGATCCACAACCAAGCCAATGCGGCTACGACGAAACGGATCGAAGGCATAAAAGAATTCACGATCACGCCAAACGGCCATCAAGGAGTTGTCAATCTGGAGCAAGGCTGCCGGCCACTCGGGCTTCTCGAACAGACGCTGCAGCGCATGGGTTAACTGCGATTCCAGATAGGACTTACAATCGGTCACGTGGCCAGTGATCATAAAGGGATACTTTCGCACCGTTGCCTTAAAGGCGCCCATCAAAAACATCTCCGGCAAATCGACGATATTTAATTCAGGCTTCTTATTCTTCCAGCGTTTGCCATCAAGTCGAAACTTCTTACGCAATGTTTTGTAATACGCAACTCCATATCGAATGATGTCATCGATGGTCATGGGTCGCCAGAGCTTTGCCAGCTCGAATTCAGCGTAGATGAGCGCTATGAGAGCGACAACCAGCGATGCATTGTTCTCATTGCCAGAAATGGGCTGTTGTATGCCACTGTTTGCAGCGGTCTTCACCGCAAAATTCTCATTGACCACAGCCCACAATTTGTGATAGTGATGCAGTGTGTCCTTGCCTATTTGCTGCTCCTTCAGCTTGCCATACTGTGTAAGTGATATTTCATAGATGTTAAACTCATCGCTGTCGGTGAGATCACTGAACTTAGTTATCAAGTGCACCAGATGCTCCATGTAACGTGTCGCCAACAGCGAGCACATGCCATCCGGGAAGTCCCGCTGGCACTGCTCATTGCGTCCATTGGGATCGAAGATAAAGAACGAGTCCATGCAACGTTTCCAGATCAACAAAAACATATCGCGTGAGGTGAAAATGCAGGCATTATATTGCGAAAAGAACAGTGAAAGTGCCTTAAAGACATTGGGATCCCTTTTGAATTGACCCGTAAAGTGAATTTTAATTTTTACAGCTGCCTCCCGTTCCACTATTTGCGGCAATATGTCAAAATCATTATCCATAGACTTGTAATTGAGTTGCATGCTTTTTTTTGTCAGGGCCACACCGCGTTTCAGTATGCTGTCCATGGTGTCAGCTGTCCAGAAATCTGGATTCAATTCATATGTCTCCACAAAAGCTGTTATAATTGCAGCAATTTCGCTGGGTCGATAATAATATCTACGAAACGGGGTAACCTCCGTTATAACAATTGATACTCCATGAAATTGTGACTCACCGTTGGCGAAATGGTTCCAATTTCGGTTCCGGATAAATATTTCGATTGCCGAACACAATTTCAACTGTAAATGTTTTCTCTAATTGCGTGGGTATATTATAGATGGTAAGTCCGGCGTCGTGAGCTGTGTTTAGATAGATCTAATATGAATTAGTAATCATTTTCTGCGGAACGTTAAGAATTTGTATACAAACACACCGTATTTAGGTAGAGCTGCTTTTATAAATTCTTCATCCAAGTAATTTTCTCGTCTCTGCAAGCCCACGTTCCAGGTCCATAAATCTTGTGGACTGCAACCCTCGATAATATCGTAGGTGTGCAAATTTTCACCCTCTAAGCCTTCTTGAATGACACGTGGATTATACGATGGAAATGGCAACTCTTCCAGAGGTCCAACCTCGGTTTCATTCAAATATATACGACTCTTTGGGCGTTTCAATTCAAGCTGAGTACGAGGATGCGGAACAGTTTAGTTTAAATTACTAGATAAAGTAAATAATTAAAAAATATTTGCAGTTTGAATAAAGTTATGGCTGAAGTTATTTCTGAACTGTCATCAATTGGATTTTTGAGAAAGAATTTCGACTGAGAAGCGTATTTTCAAATTAAAATGTAGGGTTGATCTAAGGGTCAACTGCATAAATGCTGATGTTATTGATTGTTATATATATATTAATATATATAAGTTGAATATTAGTTTCTAGAGTCGCAATCCAAAAATATATTTATAAATGATCGAACCCATTACATTAATTTTTTTATGTGTTTTATTTATTAATTTCATTCAATATTTTTTTTTATTTTCAATGCTTCGCATTGTTTTGAGCTTGAGACCGGATGGGTATGTCTTGACAGCGGAATTTGTAGCTAATTAAAGTAAATTGTGTGCGGTTATTACGCATACGCCACCTCGGCTGTGACTCGACAGCGGTTTTGCCCTCGGCAGCTGCATAAATATTGCAAAAAAAAATATAAAAAAAAACAAGCAACAAAGAAGCCATAACAAACTGAACTAGAAGTCAGCTTTTGTGCATCTAACAGTCCATATGGCTTGTAATCGCAAAATGCTTTGTGCTACATTTGCCCGAGTCACTCCTGCTGCGATTCATAATATTATTATTTTTTTTTTGTTCTTTGCCTGACCAGTCAAGCACATTTATGGGCGACATTTAAAGTTGCAATCGCTGAAAATAGCACGCATACGCCATGGATGCCGGCGTGCACACGCCTATACATACGATACATACACACAATTATATATATATATATATATATATATATATAGCTAAATATGGTTGCCAAACCCAGAGCAAATCCATGTCGCACTCAATGTTATTACGACGGACTATTGAAGTTAGTAACCGGCATAAAGTAAGCACGAAATGCCAACTAGACTGGCTAACTATAACTACACACTCAACTGTCTGTACGTGTGTCAGTCTATGTGTGTGTTGAGTGTGTGTGTGTGTGTGTGTATGTGTGAGTGTGTGTGTGAGTGTGTGAATGCCTCTATGGCTGGCTGGCCACGCCGATGGCCACAAAACAACGGCGTACAGAGTAGTAAACAACGAACAGCGCTTAGTGCCACATCACGAATCTTATCGCAAGCGCACGAATGCCAAAAACAGCAACAACACCAAACCAAACCAAAAACCCGACAAACTCGAGCCGAGCGTAGGTCGGCTGCAGAACAAACAAGTCATCTAACAAATAAAAATACAAAAGAAAAAAAGAAACAGCAGCAGCAGCGGCAGCTAGCAAAAACAACACTAGCACTGGTATTGCCAGCTATAGCCCAGTGAGCGAGCACTTATAGCATACGACAACGACGACGTCAACAAATCCGACAACGTTGTGCGATACTACTACCAACATACAACGTATGGCAGCAGCAACAACAGCAACAACAGCAGCAACTACAACCACACAACCCTCTCAACTTTAAATGACGCTGACGTGAGAGCTGGCCAAATGTCAAACCAGGTACGTAAGCATTACTATATGCATGACGCAAGAAGAAGATGGTAAGGTGGGCGAGCAGGCAGGAGTTGGTTGGGGCTGAGAAAATTACAGGTGTTTCAATTGCATATTTATGCAGAACGTCGAGCAGGCAAGCAAACCATCACTTTAAATTTACCCCCACAAATAAATCAATTAAAATTCACAAAATCAATAAATAGTTGAACACAAATTAAACAAGAGGCATAAACAAAAAATAAGTATACATTTCTGTGTTTCTGTGCGGCAGCTGCTGCGGCCTGATTTCAAGTTCAGCAATGAACAGGAGGCGAAACAGAGCCAAGTCAGCACAGCTCCAACTTAATAACATATGCGGCTGACTGTGTGCTGTATGTGTATGTTTGTGTGCATTGTGTATATGCACATGCCATTAAGATGCTGAAGTTGCATAAAAGCCAGGCCAAGCAAACAAAAGAAACCCATTGCATGCAATGAAGACTTGGTGGCCAGGTGTGCGCTGTCACTTTTTTTCTTTTATTTTGTGAGTAGCAACTTGGCAAACTTTTCAAGCGAGCGGCCATAACCCTACATAAGGCACATTAAAATCACACACACAGAGAGACGCTACAACAGAATGAAATAGACAGCAGGCAAACAAGCGACGTCAAAGTAAAGCGCAAAACGAGCAATGGCAGCAGCAGTGGCGGCGCCCATTTAATCTAAAAGGGTCAAGGAGACAACGAAACATAAGCTCTAAATAGCAAAGCTTCCGCATAAAATCGCAATTATGTGTATGTTTTAAAAAGGATCTATTAAATTAAATAAATGTTTTAAGTTGATATTTTTAATATTTAACTGCTCAATCAGCCTGTTAGGGGGCGCACTCAGATAAGGCGCATTTAATAAACGCCCAATAAAACATTTAAATAGAATTTATCAGTATGAATTCAATTATTTTGTGCTCAAAGTATAAAGAGCTCACACATACAAATTGCAGTACATTTAACGTTGTCTTATCTTCTAAATAGTTAAGTGAATTAGTTTAACGGCACTCAGAATCACAAAAACTTCTAAAATTTCAAGGGTTCTAATGATTAAAGTAAAACTTGTTCAAATCAAAATACCATTTGAAATACGTAGATATGTATATATTTCAAAATGAACAACTAAACCATTGCCTACGCCACTGACAATTGAAACATAACAAACAGCATGCCTAAAAGGAAATCAAGAACGAAACATGTAACTAACAATAAAACCGAACGAAATTAAGCAGCAGCCACGCTGACAGCGGACAGCGACGCTGGCGTCAACGTTGCTTGGCTTTTGCATAGAAACGAATGCAATGCGAAGAGCGACAACTGCAAATGCGTTTTCGTGTGTGTGTGTCCGCATTTGTGAGAATAACAGCTGCTGCTGCTGTGTGTTCCTCGCTTTTACCGCCCTCCCGCAGAACTAGTTCAGAACTACAAGTTACTTAGCTAGCACATTGAACACTTTTCAATGGCATTATCCTAAACATATTTTAACACTTAAAGACCGTTTAAAATTACTATAACCTTAAAACAAAAAACAGTCTGCTATCCTTTTCTAACACATACACGCATATAGGCAAGTATTAACATTAGTGCGCTGCTGTTGCCACAACAAAAGCAACGCAAACACTCACACAAACACAAATACACGTGCGATAGCCAGCCGCCCTGTGCATAGCGAACCGTTTTTATTTCATATGGCAACGGGGCAACAGCAGCAACAACAACGGCTACGAAACATACGGCAAAGCACCTGAAACCGAAAAACAGTGCACAAGTGTTACTCAGCGGCCAAGCACGCGTGTAAAAATGTCAGCAGCAGTAACAACAGCTACAAAGGCAGTCGGCAATTGAAATTGAAAGCAAATGCTTAAAAAAAACACAAACAAAGCGGAGCAGAGGAAAAATAAAATTGTTAGCAAATACATTAAAACTAAATTGAAGCACATTTGCATTTAAATTTTAACATTATTACAAATGCTTTATTTTATATTTGCGCAGCATTAAAAGGAGTCGCAGCAGCAGAAGCGCAAAGAGAGCACTTGCGCCCAGACAGAGAGTGTGAGAGTGAGAAAGCAAGATAAAGAGACAACAAAAGCGCAATTGGCTTTTTAGCAGTTTGAGCTTTTATTCTGAGGACGCTGCGCAGCTGTTGACCAACACGAAGCAGACGCAAAGAAGAAGAGAGAAATTTATAATAACTGCATTTGGCGCAGCAGCTTAGCAGTTATGGACACTGCGGCGGCAGTAACAGAGACAGCGGCATCATCAGGAACCACAAAAAAAGACAACAACAAGAAAGGGGTAAGTTAAAATGTCTTTTACAATTTTCTGTTAACTTGGCCTTTAAGCTGAACGGGGGTTGATTTCATATGCGTTGTTGCTTATGACGCACACACACACATGGTGTGTAACACAAACACTTTAGCGCAGTGGCATATACTGTAAACCATAAGTAAATAAGTATTTATTAGTTACAGTTAAAAAAAGACGAGTAGGTGGAAATTTGTAATGAAAATAAATAGAAATTAGTCATTTGTTTAGGAAGTTAATCTTGAAGCAACGCTAAATTTGTATATTTCTTTCATTTAAAGAAATCCTACGATTCGATATTGTAAATATGTAAATAATATATACATATCGCTAATTGTCTAATATATTCCATTTAGGTCAAGGCAAAGGGAAAAAAACGTCGCAATGAGAGGAACATATTGACTTTCTATGAGAAAATTGCCGTTATACGTTACTACGATGAGACAAACATATCGCGAAATAGCCTGTCGAAAATGTTTCACTGCTGCACGACCCAAATACGTCGCATCCTGGATAAGAAACGCGAACTGCTGCAACAGCTGGAGACACTCAGCGAAGCGGATGCGTCCATCATTATTGAGGAGATGACGCGCAAGCGCCGTAAATTTGAGATGAGTGCCATCAGTTTTCTGCTGCACGAATGGGTAGAGCGTTGTCGCCAGCTGCGCCTCGGTATAATCATAAGGAACCACACGTTGAAGGAGACGGCGCTCAAAATGGCAGCGGTGCTTAAGTTGCCAGCCTTTAGGGCATCCTATCGCTGGCTGAATCGTTTTCGTGGCAAATACAAATACGAAGAAGACGAACTGGGCTATACGGGCGCCAGTCCGGTGACGAGTGAACTGGCCGTGGAGCAGATCATAGTGGAGTTTAAGCATGCGCTGCCCAACTTTATGCAGAAGGAGCTAATCGACATGGATGTGAATGCCACTCTGAATATGCCAGCGCCCGAGTTGGTAAATTTATCGAGCGACAACAGTGAAATATCCGAAGGGGAACTGGATGACGATGGTGTCGAAATGGTCACCTGTGAGCCCAGTGTGCTTCCCTCGCCAGCCAGCACATCCGAAGGCGAGGAGGATCAGCTGCAGATGGGAGATCCTTCGATTGGTCTGCTTATGAATGCGAGCACCTGCACACTGCTGAGCAGCGTTTTCCCCCATCTGGCGATAATACATCAGTTCGCGCTGATGAACTCGGATGTGCAGGCATTGGAGCTGATCTCACAGCTGGGCGTCCACATGCAGCAGCAGGCAACCAATGGCAACTATTTTGCCCTAACTATGCACCCAAATGAAGATGCCGCATTGCCATTAGCAGAATTGCCACCCGGCAGCATTTTAGCGGACATCGATGATATTGAATTAATTGAATAGTTTGTAACAGTTATAAATATATAAATTTAATTATGTGAAGCTTATTTTTCGCTTACCATTCGCTTGTCGGGTATTATGATCATATCGGAGCTGCATTCGGGGGTCGCCGGCTGTGGCTTCACTTCAGACTCCTCCTCGTCTTCGCCTTCATCTTCACCGACCTCCTCTTCCTCTTCGTCGGCTTCCATTGGATTGTCGAGTGCGATGAGATCTTTGGGGCACGTTTTATCGAGACGTGCATCGTGCTCCACCAGACCAGCATCGGCTTGGGCCGCTATGATCCGTTCCCGCATCTCGGCGTTGAGCTTTAATTCGGCCTGCGTTCGTTGAGGGATTATGCACATGGTGAACTCATCGTACATATCGCAGCGTTTCTTGTACGGATGAGAAAATCGCGATTGCTCAGCTTTCTGGTGCATCCGACGCAGCTCATCCTCAATAGTCAGCACATGTGTAATTGTGGAGTTGGGTGGCTTTTTGAGGCACACACGATTGCGGGGCGGACAATTCTCCACCTTCCACTCGGTCTTCACATCATCGCCCATGTAAGTGCGCACCGCATAGGGATTCTGTGAGGGACTTGCGTCCGCATTGACCTCGACAAATTTCTTTAGCATTGTGAACTATTAATTTTGTTCATATGTAAATTAAAAATTAGACAAACCAAAAATTTAGGTTTACGGCAAGTTTTGTAAAGAAAAAGAAAAAAAAAATAGAATCGATTGGTTCGAAATTGCTTTTTGAACTAAGGAAAATAACTGTAATTACAGGCCTACTACAAATTTTGGCGGGTTTTTAATCCTGAACACGGCCGGACAGTCAAAAACACTTTTAGTGCCGAACAGCCAACATATCGATACTGCTCATTTATATCGCATTACCGCCACACAAATTTATCGAACAACATTTTGGCATTTACCTTTTACTTAAATCACATTGGTTTTGGTATTACATTGATGAGCATGACTTTCAATTTCATTGTTGCCCATATTAAAATGTTTTGCCTAAATACATTTGGCAACTGAACCAAATGAATATTCGATAAACTAATTAACAGCTGTACTCTGTTATGTTTGCTTTAACAAATTAGCAGTATTTCGAATTGCAACTTTACTCATTGTTATTTAAAACATAATAAAAATCATAATATGCATACTATATTTCAAATAAAATGACTATAAGGACAGCTTTATGCACTTGAGATAAAAATAAAATATAATGGCAAACAAACAAAGTAATAGTTACTGTTAATAACAGCATGGAAATATGTTAGACGCTTGAATCCAAAAACATATGAAGAGAGATATGAAGAAGAGGAAGAGGAACACCACAACGAACGAACAGTAAAACACAATTCAAGAAATAAATAAAACAGCGTAAAGAATTGTGCATTCCCCTGGAGTTCTTTGGTCGCAAAAGTAACGAGAAAAGCTCACACGCATTGCTCTCTCCTCGCATTTCGTTGCAGTCGCCTCTTAGTTGCATACCAGCAGCAAACTATGAAAATTGCCAATAATTAAACGGAAAAGAAACTAAAAAACAAAGCCCAATAATGTGGATTCAACCCAAGGAGTTGCTGTTGCTGCCCGCAGCATTTTGGTAAGTATGAGAAACACGTAAGCAGGTGAATTCTTTCATTTACGTATGTCGCCTCCTGCGGTTTTTCAGTAGATTAATTTAAAAAATCTCCTCCCCACATACTCCCCACACACATACACACGCCACAGTTATGTAGGCAATAGTTCTTTTGTTGTGGTTTTTGTTGTTGTCGCTGTTGGTGTATACAATATAAGCTGATAACTAATTGAGCAGAGTTCAAGTCGCCAGAGCTCTGCACTGATTCCATAAGCAGATGTGCAACAAAAGCACAATGTCAGCTTAAAAAATTGATTTGCTCACACAACTGTTTTTTGCTGCGTAAAATCCCCTGCTACAAAAGCACACTTAGAAACAATCGAAGTAAAAAAAACACATGCAAATGCCCCGTTATTATTATTAAAAGTTTCTACGTCCATTTCTAATTACAGGACAAATGAAATGTACTCAAAGTATTTTGTGCTACAAAAGCGTCGTGGACATGGCGAATCTCGGGGCTTTGGCTCCATGTTGGTGGGCACCATTGACAGCGTGATGAACACCAAACCGGCTCCCTATCGAATAGTTCACCAAACATCCTCATCTGATGTTTCTTACGGTAGGTTTAAAGCCCGTCTTATCGGCCGACTGAGACTGTGCCATATGTGTTGATAAGTCGACAATTACAAGTGCAATATCAGCATTGAAGTGGGAGGGTGTCCAAACACAGATTGACCTACTGACTCACCCAAATTGCACATATATCTGTTTTTATATAGTCGAAAAGTGCTTAATGTTTGTGATTGCGGTCCGCTCTGGGGCAATTTAAAATTTATGTTATGCGATAAGAAAGTCAAACAAGTGATCTCTTTATATAACTCTTTAACCATATGTTGAAATGGGTAAATAACCGATAAGAATGGAATAGGTTTTAATATGATATACGATAAACAAAACAAAAAATTAAACAAAAAATGTCGGTTTCGCAACTCAGAAAAAACAAAATTCAGCATTTAAAGATTTGTGTTTGTGGTTTTAATATTGTTTATTTATTTATTTTTCAATTTGTTAAGAATGCAAGAAATTTTTTTTGTGCATTTGAACAAAGTTTTTACATTTAATGACGCACCAAGTGAATCTATGTGTCACCAAATAACTAATTGATAATAAAATATACAAATGTTGTTATAATATAAACAAATTAAATTATACGGGTTTTTTCAATCTGTTATTTAAAATAGAGTTTGTAAATAAGCATTTTAAAATCTATTATGGTTTTATAGAGATTGCCATTGCTATTACACAAGATGATATCGTCAAGGATTGGGAATGGCTGCAGGTCAATCTCTTTAGCGTTCTCAATGAAATGGAAAACGAGGTTGAAGTCACAAATTTTACAATATGTAAAATACAATCGCTGTTCACACAAAATAATCAAGACAATACGGGCGAAACACCAGACTTTAAAGTGAAGACCTCACAGTATCGTCAAATCTTCAAAATGCCCGAAGACGAACGGCTGGTTAACTCTTATTCGGCGACGTGAGTAAATTAAGCACAATGTTAAATTCCTTGTGTTGTAATCCTTTCTATAATTTTTTCTGCTTCAGCTATGTAAAAAATAAAATACCACGCCAGGGACAGTTATATATTTCGCTGAATCATGTGTGCTTCTATTCGTACATGCTGAGCCAGGAGATCAAGCTAATTATACGCTTCGCTGAGCTGGAGAACATCAGTCGCACTGGCAACACAATCTATCTGAAGACCACCAACAATATGACGTACAATTTCACGCTGCTTTTCAATCCGAACGAGGCGCACGATCTAATTGAGCAGCTGAACAAAATGGCAATCCAAAAGCTAATGCATGACCCGGAGAGTCCCGTCGTGGATCACAATCCCACGAATTTCGTACGTTTCGGTGCCAATGTTTCTAAGAAGCCTGTGCTGCTGCGCGATTTAACAGCACGCCAAAAATCGGAGGAGTTTCGCGCTTATTTTCGCCTGCCGCAAAAAGAAATTATTGATGGCAAAATTAAGGCAGAAATTTGGACGCCCTACTCGAAGCGCTTCAATTCCGGATTCATTTATCTGTCGACCAATTTCTTTTGCTTCCGTAGCGATGTCAAGGATTTAGTCAGCGTTGTGATCCCAATGAAAACCATTAAGGTGAAGTTATATTATTTTATAGCTCGTTATGAGCCCGTTTTATGGCCAGCTTATTTTTTAACCTTGATTTATTACAGAGCGTTGAGAAGAAGGACGATGGCCAACAGCGTTTTGATAATTCAATTGTTATCATTACATCGGACAATGTGCTTTTTATGTTCTCCAAAATTGTGGATCGTGAAGTGCTCATCTCAAAGATTACAGACATGCTCTCCAGCACCGATATGTAAGAGCAGTTGTAATTTGTCATTCATACATTTTGTGTGTGTTTAATCTTCGGTATTTCAAAGATATCTGTTGCTTACTTTGTTTAACTTTGTGTTTGCAGACCCGTTAATCGCGAACGCGCCAAGTATGATATCTCGTGGAGCAAGCAGACTGCTTTATTAAACACGTTCAAGACCCAGTTCAGTGAGGACGTACAGAAGAAGCAGGAGTACAAGCTTGCACGTTGGGAAGGTCATTTTCGTGATTTTGGACGTGGCATACCGATGTTCCGCACCACAGACGTGATCAATTTAATTGTCGAGGGCATACCAGATAAGCTGAGGCAGGAGATATGGTTAATCTTCTCGGGCGCCATACATGACAAAGAGAATAATCCGGGCCTGTACGAGGATTTGGTGGAGAAGGCCGCCTTATTAAAGAATTGCTTTGTGCATGATGAAATCGATCGAGATTTGCCGCGTTCACTGCCAGAGCATCCGGCTTTCCAATGCACCGACGGCATTGGCGCATTGAGGCGTGTCCTGCAGGCGTATGCACTGCGCAATTCAAAGGTGGGCTATTGCCAGGCCATGAATATTGTCTCCTCGGTATTTCTACTATTTTGCGATGAGGAGAACGCCTTTTGGATGCTGGCGAGCCTCTGCGAGAACCTGTTGCCCGATTACTACGAGGACAAAGTTGTGGGCGCACAGATTGATCAGGGTGTGCTCAATGAGCTGGTGGAGACGCATCTTTCCGATTTACATGAACATCTGGAGCGTTTGGGCGTAATTAAAATGATCTCCATCTCCTGGTTCCTCACCATTTTCATCAGTGTGATCAGCTACGAGAGTTCGCTGCAAATATTGGACTGTTTCTTCTATGAGGGGGCCAAAATCATATTCATGGTCTCACTGCAGATCATCGAATGGAACCGTGAAAATCTGCTCAATTGTCAGGACGATGGCGAAGCAATGCTGGTGCTGCAATCCTATTTGGAGGGCATTCACAATCCAGAATATGAAGTGCCGCCATCCAAGGACAAGCGTAAAATGGATCGGCCTCGAACCCAAACGGTACAGAAGCTTATCCATCAGGCATATACAAAATTCGGCGAGGAGATCACACAGCAGCGCATCGAGGAACTCCGCAACAAGCATCGTCGCCTCACCGTCCGACAATTTGACATTGACAACGAGAAGACCATTGTGAAAGCACACGTGCAAAATGAATACTTTAACAGTGCCGAGTTGCACCAGCTGCTCAGCATCATACGCGAGGAGAAATTGACACTAAAATCTGCGCAACAGCAGCAGCAGAAGATGCAAAATCATTTAAGTGAAGCGCCACAGCTGATGCCATATCAACAGACGCCGACACGAGCTGGCCCACCTGACATTATGCCCGGCGGTGGTTGTGGTCGCCACGAAGCCTACAGCGTCAACTTTGAGGTATTTCACACGCTCTTCTTGGAGCTAACGCCCTGGCGCAAGTGTGTTGCTGTCGACATTGGCGAGAAACTATTTCGCGTACGTCTCCTATCGCTATTAACTCAAACTCAAACTAACTGCAGTTTAAATCTTATCCTAGCTAACTGACAAGAAGGGCAACGGTTACCTGGGCTTTGGCCAGTTAATCAACGCTTTTGGCTTGGTCTGCTCCAACAAAAACACTGAGAAATTAAAACTGCTTTTCGTGTTGCATTTGCCGCCACTGCTCTCAAAGGCGGAAATTGAACGTTCGCGTCGCCCGCATCCTGTATCTAAAGATGATGCCGAGGAGGCCATCGAGGCGGAGGATTTCTTTGAGTAATCATTTCCTGTTACCATCATTCTCTAGTCTTTCCTAATATTATTTTGTTGTTTTAGCGAGGATGCTTCGGAATCAATTGAGGCACTGCCCTCGCCATCGGATCACAACTTTGAAGCGCTGATGAATGCCACACATCATTTACATAATTTGGCTGGCATTTCGGGTAACACATTAATGGATTTGTCACGAACACCGCCCAATTTCTCGCTGCACTCAAACGCATCGTCGCTGGCGCGCCGCAACTCGACATTTTATGTGGATCTGCCAGCTGCACTTCGCGGTACTGCAACATACACAGATGCTGGGCTGGATGACGACCATGATCTCGGTCTACGCCAGCAGGGACGTTACGAATCGATTGACACATTTTCGGATATTTCAGATTTAGGCGCGGCTCGATTCACGCCGCCGCCAAATGCATCGACATCAGCGGAAGCAGGAGTAACAGCAGCTTGGACGGCTGCCGATCAAATGTTGAACGTTGAGACCATCTCCAATTTCTCACAGATCAGCGACCTGATGGCAGCCACTGGACACGAGCGCGCCGATTCGAATGCAACGGATACACGTAGCCTAGGCAGTCTCGGCTATTTGCTGGATCAGCCGGATGAAGGCGTCGCCGCGTCGGGACGTCATCAAAATGTGCCGCACATGCGTAAGGAGAATTTCCGGCTGTTATGGCGCAGCATCATTGAAATTATGGGCTGTGTACAGGACGAGCATATGCAACGTGCATGTAAGTTAAGTTAAGCTACAGTTAGGGCAACTATTTGTAACACATTCGCTCAACAGATGACAATCTCATGGAGATGGGTAACAGCAACATCAAGAAACAGGCTAGCCTGGAGAGCTTTACACAGCTCAATTTGGGAGGTAGCGGTGATGAAGTGAGTGCAACGATTGTATAAATTTAATTATATAAATCTAATTATTCCTTCTAACCTTAGCAAGCGGATAGCAATGGAAATCCAACAACGCCTGCAGCCGAGCCCAGCAGCTCTCTCGTTGTTGCTCTCGAAGAGGAGTTGCGCCAGGCAAAACTCAAAGCTGCAGCAGAAGCAGGCCTAATCACCACAACGACGAATAGTGACAGCAGTAGCAGCACAAACAGCTTGAATGCCTGGCACATATCCATTAATCAGTTTATAGCCACAGCACTCACTTGCGAATGCATCAATAAAGCATTCCAGACGGACACGCACATCGTGGAGCAGATTGAGCAGCTTCAAAAGAAGCGACGAATGTGTCTGTCCACTGATTACAACTACTAACTATTCCATCTGTTGTAACAATTGCCCCCCCCCCCCCATATTATCCTAGAACCCAATGTATTAGCCATTAGATAAACACATAAAACTGTGCAATGCGGCTTAAGCTTTTAACCCGTAACCCATTTTATAATTATATATATATATATATCCATATATATATGTTAAATGCATATTGTACGTATAATATCCCCCGATTATTTAAGCCAAATGTTTGTGAATATAGTTCTATGAAACCTATTCTGTATAACAAAGATACAACAAGTATGACTTATGTTGAGTGTCCCTAAGGCAATTTATTTCAATATATGCACAGATACATTATATATACAAATATATATCTTAAAATTGTTTTTGTACAAATTATACTATAGTTCCATATCTTCTCCTTCCAACTTCTTTGAGTTAAGCCTGATCTCCGCTGATAACTGCTGCCGTGTATGCTCTGCGCTGCGCACCAGACACTCCTCGTAGTTCCACTTGGGGAAGACACGCTTGTAGAGATACATAAATGCCGTGTCGTAGGAGCGCAGTTGGCCATCAAAGTAGCACTTCATGTGACCGTGCGTGCCCAGCGACTCCTTGATGTGGCCCAAACGACCACATTTCGTGCGTAGCTTGACCGGCTTGAAGTACTCCACGTCCTCTTTGTAGAAGAACATATAGCGTATGGTTGCCGATTTCCGATTGATGCGCATAGGATGACCGCTGAGCACGACGCGCTTCAGCACAATGCGATCCGGATTGCAGGAGAGCAGACGACCGCGGGCGACCAGTGCCAGCGTCGAGTCGGGATTCACCTTAAAAGCGAGCACAGCCGCTGGCGGAAACTGTATGGGTGCATAGAACGTGGCGCAAACTGTCTCATAAGGACGAAAGAAACGCTCAAACTGTCAAAGATAAAAAAACTGATTAACTGAATTCGAGGTGTAATCTTTATGATTACCTTGTGCTTATCGCCATTGGTGTGCTGACTGTAGATGGGATTGACAACGAAGCGACGATAGCCACACTGCACAATCAGCTGCTCCTTGGACTTGAGCGGCACCTCCGAGTCGGGTATGCGTTGAAGGACAACGTTCATGATGCACATTTGATGCTCATGTGGCAACATGCCATAGACAACAACATTGTCCGACAAATGACCGGACCTAAAATCATTCCAGCGTTCCAGCGGCACATTGATGACATGCAGTGTGATATATAAGCCGGGCTAAATTTAAATACAATAAAAGTTATTCAATTACTAGTAAAGTGCAGGATTAATTCAAACACTTACCGAAATACCCTCAAATTCTCTTGCCTCTGTCAAAATGCGACGCTTGGTGCGATCAAAATTCTTGAATTGATAAATACGCGCATAGTCGCTTGGCAGATTCTCTTTGGCATCCCAGGGGGATTTGCGAAATGATTCCAGTCCGCGATACTTCTGGAAGCGCTCGTGGGCAGGCATATCGAGAGGCGTGTCGATCTCGTCTGGCCACAGTTGATCGGTACGCGCCTGTTGAAGTTTCTGCAGTGTTTCACGCTCCTCCTGGAAGTCCATTTGTTGATCGTACTTTTCGTCATTGACAGTTACCTCTGAGTTGACTGAAACGCTGTCCAAAAAATCTTCAGAGTCGGAGTCGTGTTTCTCGCACTCATCCTCGAAGGATTTATTGTCACAAGACATAAAGTCAGCGTCCTCATCGCTCATATCGTCGTCATCATCTTCATCATCATCCATATCATCATCATGACCTTCCACTTCCTCCACATCGGGTATCCATGCGGCTTGATACTCACTGTAGCCTTTGGGCACACGTTTAATTAGCCTGGTTTTCTTAGTCTCCTTCTGAGCAGCCTCAATTTCCTCTTCTGTTGGCCATGTTTGCTCCGCATCCATTGGATCGGGTATATTCTCGCTTTGCAGCGACGTTTGCTTTGCTGGATTGCTGCGAGCGAGCAAGCGCACTTCGGTTTCTACTCCATCACGACTCTTGTCCAGCTTGTACGGATCGGGTGGGGCATCCACCTGACCTACTTGAAAATCACCAAGTCCGGGTATATGCACCAATCCGTTCACATTCAGCGACTGTCCCCGCAGAAAGCCTGTCACCTTCAGGGTGCCCAGATCCCCATTTTCCACATATTCTACAACATCACCAAACAAGTTGGGACGATTGTTGACGTTGTGCAGGACGCGTTTCTTTTGTCCCCCAATGCGTCTTATAACATTCAATGCCTCTGCGCTGGTGTCCAGCTGCATGATCTTCTCCTCCGGCAGCAATTTGCTGATAAACTTCTGGGCTGCCTGCTTTGTGATGGGTCGACGCTTTGGATTTACGGATGCCAGATCCATCAGGGCCACCAGAGGTGTCGGTATGCCCTGCGCGGACATCATGTTAAACACACGGTGTCCCCAACGATCGAAAATCTCGTCGTCGCCAAATCCTGCCGACGTCAGCATCAGTGTTGTATCGCACACCTTCAAATAATCCAGGACAACTAACTCGTTGCCACGCCCAGTGGGCGGAATGACAAAAGCAAAGCGCTGCTTGAAGCGCGGCAGATTCATGTAAACAGTGCCACTGCCAGAACGGTCCACGACAATTTCACTGTCGCAGCTTTCGAGAATAGCCAGCGCAGAGTTGGCATCGATCTGCTCATGCATTGACAGCAAACAGACCAGAAATGGAGCCGTATTTTGGCCGCCAAGTTGACGTTTCTGTTGCAGCACCTCATCGCGTTTGTTTTTGCGCAGCTGGTTGGATTGATTGCGACGCTGCTCCCTACGCTGCTGCTGCTTGTGCTTGTGCGAGATGGCCTTGAGACCCACTTTGCCTGAAAGGTAAACAAATATAATTAAGTGAACAACTTTTCTTGCACTTGTTTAAGCTAAAATTACACACCTTTTTGCGCATTGTCGATGGCGCCTTTGGAGCGATGACGACCTGTTTTATGGGCCTTATTAGTTTGCTTTAGCGGGCCAGGCCGATGAAACTCATGATCCGCCATATTTGGCTTATTTATTATAGCAATTTAACAACAATATATAAATATTTTCACGCTGCTGCACTTTTAAAACGAGCTGAGCACATGTTCCTACGAAACCTATCGATTCTTAGTTATCGATTGTAAAGTTTCATCAGTTCGGGCACACTGCGCTCTTGGTGTTGTAAGATATATGGCAGTGTTGGTAAAAAATTCCGCGAAAATTCAAATGAGATTTTTTAAGCATTTTCTTCATTGATAAATTGGGCTTTAGACTTTTTTCAGTTTAGATTCCTTTTATTACAACTAATATTTGGCCTTAGCTACGATTATAAGAAACGTTAAAAATAAAAACTGCGAAGAATTGCAGTCTATAATTAATGATTCAAAAACATACGAATTATATTAAACACAATACATGTGAAATATCAACAATAAAAATTTGTCAACGACAAAAAAATGTTGTTTTTTTTATGGATGCGGAGCAAACATGGCCAACAGAAGAGGAAATTGAGGCTGCTCAGAAGGAGACTAAGAAAACCAGGCTAATTAAACGTGTGCCCAAAGGCTACATTGAGTATCAGGCCGCATGGATACCCGATGTGGAGGAAGTGGAAGGTCATGATGATGATGTGGATGATGATGAAAATGATGACGACGATATGAGCGATGAGGACGCTGACTTTATGTCTTGTGACAATAAATCCTTCGAGGATGAGTGCGAGAAACACGACTCCGACTCTGAAGATTTTTTGGACAGCGTTTCAGTCAACTCAGAGGTAACTGTCAATGACGAAAAGTACGATCAACAAATGGACTTCCAGGAGGAGCGTGAAACACTGCAGAAACTTCAACAGGCGCGCACCGATCAACTGTGGCCAGACGAGATCGACACGCCTCTCGATATGCCTGCCCACGAGCGCTTCCAGAAGTATCGCGGACTGGAATCATTTCGCAAATCCCCCTGGGATGCCAAAGAGAATCTGCCAAGCGACTATGCGCGTATTTATCAATTCAAGAATTTTGATCGCACCAAGCGTCGCATTTTGACAGAGGCAAGAGAATTTGAGGGTATTTCGGTAAGTGTTTAAATTAATCCTGCACTTTACTAGTAATTGAATAACTTTTATTGTATTTAAATGTAGCCCGGCTTATATATCACACTGCATGTCATCAATGTGCCGCTGGAACGCTGGAATGCTTTTAGGTCCGGTCATTTGTCGGACAATGTTGTTGTCTATGGCATGTTGCCACATGAGCATCAAATATGCATCATTACCGTTGTCCTTCAACGCATACCCGACTCGGAGGTGCCGCTCAAGTCCAAGGAGCAGCTGATTGTGCAGTGTGGCTATCGTCGCTTCGTTGTCAATCCCATCTACAGTCAGCACACCAATGGCGATAAGCACAAGGTAAGCATAAAGATTACACCTCGAATTCAGTTAATCAGTTTTTTTATCTTTGACAGTTTGAGCGTTTCTTTCGTCCTTATGAGACAGTTTGCGCCACGTTCTATGCACCCATACAGTTTCCGCCAGCGGCTGTGCTCGCTTTTAAGGTGAATCCCGACTCGACGCTGGCACTGGTCGCCCGCGGTCGTCTGCTCTCCTGCAATCCGGATCGCATTGTGCTGAAGCGCGTCGTGCTCAGCGGTCATCCTATGCGCATCAATCGGAAATCGGCAACCATACGCTATATGTTCTTCTACAAGGAGGACGTGGAGTAATTCAAGTAATTCAAGTCAAGCTACGCACGCATTGCTTGGCCAATCTTTAGACCGAAGAGCTGCATGATGTCCTGACGATCGAGTAACATTATACCCCTTTTCCTTGAATATGTATGCGTGCTGTGGATAATGCTCCTTAATATACTCATAAACCTGATTGACGGACCAGAAATTGACGTCAATGCTTAATATGCGTAACATGGCTTGATTTATGTTGTAGGCTCTAATCTCATGCAGTTTTCAGTGGACGTTTTGGGTTCTTTGGGCTGCCGCAATTAACACGATTCGATGCGCACACAAAGAGTAAGAATGGCACAGCAGGAAGTGGGATAGAAAGTGGCGAAGAGCAAACGGCCAGAACTGAATTAGAATCCTTTAGCATATTCCATTTTGCAGCCGAGTCTGAAATAATGGGCTAGCGATTTGACATATTGCCAACAAAGGAACTCATTATCTGTGCATTTAATGGAACAGGACCCTAGTCGCTGATTCGGCCTGTGTGTCACGCTTATAAAACACATTTATCATAACTAATCCTTTGGGGTTTTGGCTGCCTGGCAGTCAGAGTGCCTCTGACTTCGCCGATAACACTTTGAATAATAAATAAATACAACAAGCAGCAGCAAACCATTTTTTTTTTTTTGGCAGGCGGCAAAAGGCAAAACGGAAATGGATTTGGAAATGGTTTTTGGAGGCAGACGAAGGTTTTTAATGCAAACGAATATCATATAAGCAAAAAAAAAAACAAAGAGCGGGGAACCCCAGGGAAAAAGGAAACTTGGCGCCCACTTGATCCTAAGGCTCATGTCTCGGCTTCAGCTGGCAACTACCCAGCGTATTTATTAGAGGCTCTACATTTAAATAGCCAGAGACATCAGCTACAGGAGCGACATTTGCCACCGATTTGCCATTTGGCAGCGTTTAAATAAATTTGACTCACACTCGACGCGGCAAAAGCTGTTGGCCGGGCCCCGCCAGCCATTAAAGCCAATTGCCCACAAAATCATGGCCGATATCATAATTGCTCTTCGTGGCTTTCGTTGTTGTTGCTTATGTGGCTGCTGCTGCTGTTGGCAAATGCTGTTGTTGTTCTTGTTGTTCAGTCAGCGCCAGCCATGGTAAAGCCCGCTCACAAAGTGGCCCTCTGGCTTGGCTCATGTAAAATATTGTTGTACCCAGTTAGTTTAAATGTGAGGCAAGGTAGATCTGCGAAGGCAGGCGATTGTTGCACCTGTAAAAAAATAATATTAAATTATTTCACTTTATGTAATTTATTTTTAAAGCATACTATAGAACTTAGATTATTGATGCGAATAATTAGCTTAGTTTTGTAATGAGCTTAAATAGTATTTTGAATCGAATCATTTGTAAATATTTTGGATCAATTAGTGATATTAATAATTATGAATGGCATTTTTACAGAGTATCTTTTAGTGAGTGAGGATGTTCTTATTTAAAATTTTTCCTTGTTTATTCAGTACACAAACAGCAGCAGAAAACATGAGCGAATGAGAGGGAAAAATCGCAGCTGTGATAAATTTAAACACTTGTTGTAGAATTGTGTAGCCAAAGTTGTTGCTCCACAATTTATTAGAAACACTTTGCGGTTGTTTTGGTTTTTTGCATGCGTCGCCGACGATGCCATAAACGTCTCATGGACGCTTGCAACGCATTTTTATTGAATTTGCGGCATGAGCAGTGTGCGACATGTTGTCATGGAGAGACAAGTCGAAAGAGAAAACAGCCTGAACCCAGGGCAAGATCTCCAACTACATCTCCATCTCCAGCTCCATTTGCAATTATGGCTTGTGCACTTTTGGCACTTGACTCTGCGCCAAGTTAATTAACACTAACGGCTTAAAGGCGTTACATCTTCAATGCTAATGAAACTTCCGTCCGCCGCATTCTCGTAAATTGTATTGTTTATCTAAAAGCTGAGAGTCAACTTTCTGCTGGCTGCTCGCCAGGCGTACAGTTAACGGACTGCAAAATGCTTTGGGCCCTAGCTAATGACAGAGCAGGCTGCTCAATGGCTGGTATTCAGTTTGTCAGCTTGCCATGTATGTGAGTTATGGGCGTGTCATATGCGGAGGGTTCCATATGGCAACCAAGCAAGGAAGCAAGCAAGTCATTGGAGTTGCCACTGCTGCTGAGCTGATGACTTTTAAACTTTCTATTAAACTATAACAGCGATGATAGATGAATAATAAAAGAACAAAATACATAATAAAAAAGTTTTGTTTTTGGTTGTTTTTTTTTTTTTTTTTTGTTCAGTCATTGGCGACATCGGTTGCGACTCTGAGTGAAACTTTAGCGGCAAATGCTAGACCGAGATCAGCCCAGCAGCCTGGGTATCTATAGATAGCTTGCCCCATCCCCTCCCAAAGAGCGTGCAAAAGTCTACCATATTTGCTCAGCATACACTTAGCAGACGGGAGCAGTTGATGCCCAGGGTGCTGCAGACTGAAGAAGAGCGATGCTGCTGCATTTGCGGTGAGTGCGTGCCTCGCATAAGTTAGTCCCGTGCCCCACGCCCCACGCCCCATGCCCCACGTACAGTTTCCGGCCAGCGATATTTGAGAGGCAAGCCGGATGAGCAGGCCGACTAAAGCAAATGGCATCGAGAACAGATTGATGAGTTGTTGAAAAATGGGAAAGTTAAACAACAGTTTCACTTTAACATAAGAATGGCAACCTTAGAAGTACGTCCCGGAATTTACAAACGATGTGCACAAAGAGTGAATGACTAACGATATATGTGCAAACTTGGCCGGAATGTCGAACGCCAGTCAAGTTCAAAGTAAGCACACAAACCGATATAAAATAGCAAACTACTTTATCCAAATGGATTACATGAATGAATAAATGAAATTAACAAATTATCTTGCATTGGATATGCATAAAGAAATAAGTATTTTGAATAAATTAAAACTTATATTAAAACTAGCTTAATGTTGTCAGTCGAAATTGCAATTCCAATTTATCTTGATGCAAATTATATTTAAAATTTAACCAGGCTTAAAATATTGTCATATTGCTTTTTCATGTCATACCATTTGTAAATATAGTTGATATTTTATTTTAAATACTGATTTCATGCAAAATTAGTTGAATTTATATTGTAGATTTCAACTATAGTCGCTCTAAGACTATCGATAATGATGATAACTCAGATAATGATGATGGAGAGAATATGCAAATAATTTAATCAAAATGTAAATGCAAATGCAAAAATTAAAATGTGCCCATAAAAATGTTGCACCCTGTGAATGAAGAATATAAACAAAACAACAACAAATATATTAAAGATGAAAAAAGGGCAAGCAGACATTTTGTAAATATTATTACAACATTTTTTGTCAATTGTTTTTTTTGTACTATTTTTAACGTGTGTGTGTGCGTTTTTGTGTGTGGGAGTGTGTATGTTTGTGTATGTTTGCAGAGGGTCGGTTTGTATTTTATTATTTTTGCTGGCTGCATGATAATAAATTTGCATTTAAATCACCGCCGCCGCCACCGCCACCGCCACCGATGCCCAGACGATTGGCCCGCTTGTCCTGGTTTTTTTGAGGGGTGTCGTCCTGTTTGCACGCGGTCCACTTTTTGGGCAAATGAAACAAAAGCAGCAGCAAGCAGCAAGAAGCAACTGTTGTGCCGTCAGAGAGTCGGGAGACAGAGCGTTGGATATATGTACACACAACATTATTAACCACAAAGTGTCACATGATTTTATTTGGCTCGTTTTCGTGCATTTCACCTGCAGCTTTTTGCAGTGCACTTGTCCCAGCCCCAACCCCAAGACCAGTGCAAGTCACAGCCGAGTCACAGGACTTGCTCACTTTTATTTTTGGGCAGACTTCTGTCTGATTTTAAACGCTGATAAGCAGCACTAAAGGACATTCAAAAATAAAATAGCTGCTAGTAGCACTTGTCTTTTTCTTGTACCGACTGTGACTACGACTGCAACTGGAAGTGGAAGTGGGACATGGAATGGGAGACGACTGGGTCTTCGACTGGGATTGCAAAAGTCCTTGTCGGCAGTTAGCATTGCAATGCAGTGCAGTTAACAAAGTGCAACTGGGGGATTGCAATCGCCATAAAGAGTGGCCCCGCCGGCCATCGTCGAGGGCAAAATTGAAGTGCAAATAAAAGCTGTGCAATTTTTGTTGCCTAGCCAAACCGGGCTGGGCTGCTAGCCATTGGACGTCGCATATTTCAACAAATTTTTTACTGCACTTTTGCCTTTGCAGCACGGTTGAGTTTTCCTCTTTTGCTGGATTGCCGGTTTGCCGCCGAAATGTCACTGAAACAAGCAAACGGAAACACTCGAAAAGTATTTTGTTTGTTATGCTAAAATTTAATGGCACAGGAAGTCGTATTAAAGACAAGCCCAGACCGGAGAATACATTCCAAAAAAAAAACAAAAAAAAAAATCGAAGAGCCTAAATAAAATTAAAAATTTCGACCAGGTAATGTCTGCGGTAGTTAAAATGCATATTGCATTACTCAACATATTGTTATTTATTTTACGATTGATTGATTATTGGTACATAATTAAAAAAAATTGGTATAATTCAGCCTGATGTCCTTTTATTTTCATCTTTTTTGTGTATAAATACAATGAATTTCACTCGTAAACGCCAATGTTGATTTTATGCAAATTTCGCATCAGTCGACGCATTGAACATATCAGCGACAAAAAAAAGAGAAGAGTGAATAAATTTAATATTATTGTTCAACTTTAATTATCTGACATTTATTGTCATATACCAGCCCAATAAAAATCTATGGAATCTTTTTACAGCACATTCTGCATAATAAGAATGTTGACTGAAAGAAATGAAACCATAAAATGTTGTAAATATGAAATTACACTTTTACTGTGAGCCAATTTCTGAGAACACAAAACTCGTATTTAGAAGCTATTAAGCCAAATAAACATTAGAGATACGGGTTTGTATCTCAAGTTAATTTATGCTTATTTTGTTTTAATGCCTCTCAAGTGTTTTTTGGACAAAACATCAAGCACTTGTGAAAAGAAAATATACAAATTAAAGTTTATATATGGCTTAAAGCATATTTAGTTGTCGATTATTTTCATTTGAATGCAATTATTTCTAGTTTGTGCAACTCAGTCAGTCGTCTAATGCCATATGGCATTGATTTTAGTCAATATATCAATATAAATAAGCCATTTCGAATTCGCTGGCTTATGCACTTGTCACATCTGCATAAGTAACCCATCGCTATAGCCATCTCCATTGCCATTCCCCCCATTGTTCTGATCCATCTCTCTCTATCTCTATTTCCATTCTCATTGATTTCGGTATGCTGCTGAGCTACATGCAGACAGTCCAATCTGGCGCTGCAACAATTTGACACATCGCAATCGGAAAGTCAGCAATACACAAGACGCAAGTCAGCCTTCATCCAAGGACTCCAAGAATGGTGGTGCTGATGGCGAAACGGACGCTTTTTCCCGTTGGCAGCCTGCAGCCTGTGCATCCTGCGAAGGGACACTGTGTAAAATTGACTCGCTGGAACATGTGAATGAGTGAGCCCTCGTGGTGTGGCAGCATTCAAAATCCTACTACACTCGTACATTTGCCACTTGCACCATTTTACATATGTGAGCATTGTACGTACGTGAGAGTATAGGATGTTAAGAGTGTCAGACAAAGGGAAAGATAGGGTGAAACGTCGTTGCTACAACAAACTATTCGCTCCCCCATTTATTTGGGCACGTGCTTTTCGTCATTTAAGAGTTTTGTCTGCACTTTCGTTGTTGGAATTTTAAAATATTTTTGTGCCAAACGATTGTTTGGCTCTTACTTCTCTTTTTTTTGTACATTTATTTCTGTGGGTGTGTTTATGTGCGTGTGCGAGTGTTATTGCTAACAAACACCTCTATGATCATATATTCGATTTGGCAACTCACTCACTAAACAACTTATGTCTGTATATTCAGATTTCGTGAGATCAACTTATAAATTGATTTACATTAAAAATTAAAATAATATCATAGAAATTTAAAGTTTAATAAGCGCAAGTCAAATGTGAAAATCGATTGTACTTATTGGTAAGGAACGGGAAGGGGAAAAATTTTTGTTACCTATAATTTATAAATATTTCTTTAAAGTGTACATCAATGAAATCAAGTAAAAGAGTAGAAATAGCAAAGAAATTCTAAATGCATCAAAAGAATATATATTTTTTTTTTGCATACTTAAATGATATTCATAAGCAATGTGTTTCAGTTGGACACGTTCTGATGATCATTTAAGACTTCTGCTTCGCAATTCTGTTGGTGAAATTTGAAAATGTTGTGGTGTCAAATGTCTGCATAGCTTTTACTTTTCATCCTTTTTACTTTAGCATCTCGTAAATGTGTGTATGTGTGTGTGTGTTTGCATGTGTGTATGTGTGTTGCTGCAATATGACTGTTGCTTGCTAACAAAGTGCCCAAGTGGAATGCAACATTGTTGCTTCCACGCAGCATTCAAATGCGGCGGCATTTTGTTTTTTTTCTTTTCATTTTTTTTTGTGTCGTTTTTTGTTTTTTTTTTGTAGTTTGGAGTTTGAGTTGCTTGGCATCGTCTCTGGCCATCATTTCCACTGACTGCGTTTCATTTCATTACTTATTGTTGCTGTTGTTTTTTGCTTCAGCACTAATTTGGTATGCCTTTTGTTGCCTTTGGCTTTGCCTGCCTCCCTGTCAGTTGCTGCAATAGCTGCAAAGAGAAAGCGAAAAAAAAACAGTTTGTGCTTTAATTTGAATTACAAATTCTATTCAAGTGCAACAAAATTTAATGAAATTTTTCGCAAATTAAACTATATGCAGCGCAAGTAGAGCGATGCATGCAAATAAATGCCGACAGGCTCAGCGGCAACAACGACAATGCCCTTTGCCCTTGCCGCTTTGCCACTTTAACACTTGATGCCCGTTGAAATTTAATTGAGTGTGTTCTCTTTACACACACACACACACACATACACACGCATATTTGCCTAGTTTGTGTGTGCGTGTTGACTTGTTTGCTGGCCATTATGGCCAGAGTCTGGCTCACTCTCAGCCCCATTTCACACGTTCACTATGACATTCCTGTTGATGCTGCTACAAATTACCAAAAGGGGGGCCTGGATATGGGCTTGGACCGGCAGTCTGACTGCAGCTGCGGGCGACTGAGTTGTAAATAGTTGACACCCCGGCCAAATCGTTTAAATTGCTAAATAATGACAGTCATCGTTGCACACATACTCCTATATACATAAATATACATACATATATATATATGTGCATATATATACATATACATATATATATATATATATATGCATATTAGCTTGGTTTTGTTACCGGAAGATATAAAAATCGTCTAAAATGTGGCCAGCCAACGAGTTGAGAAATGTCGCCGCTCAAGTGTGCATACGACACGTTGTACACACGACTGCAAGCGTTCGTTGCGGTTCTAGTTGTAAATACTCACAGCCACCCACACATCAACACACACACACACACACACACTAATGCACCCACTTGTAACGGTAACGATAACAAGTGTCGAGCAAACAAAGACTGTTTGAAGAGTAGGGGCACGTTTTGGTTTTAATGTTTCTGCCGATGCTCTGCTTGAGCTGCAGCGAAAGGACATCAAACACGTCCCAGCTCCAACTTGTTCGCTTAGTTCAACGTTGTTCAACTTGTTGTATGCGAAGGGAGAATGAACGTGTTTTAGCTCGAACGTGTTCCCCTTTTCGGTGGTTGCTGTTGTGTAGTTCAAACTTATACCACTCATTTCAAGGTTGCTGAGAACATTGAACAAGTTGGTTCTCGAGCATATACCCCACATCGAGCTTTTTGCTGCAACTTTGTTCGAGCGGCAGCGAAAGGACATAAAAAGCAAAGTAGCTCGAACTTGTGCCTATTTTGAAGGTTGCTGCTGCTGCGACTGTGATAAAGCGAGGACATGGCACATGTATGAAATCGAACTTCTACCCCTTCATAACTTTGTTGCTGTTGTGTTTGAGCGGCAGCGAAAGGACGTTACACACAATATACCTCGAACTTGTGTCCTTTTTGAAGGTTGCTGCTGTTCTGGCTGTGTTTGAGCAACAGCAAAAGAACATCGAACACCTTTGACGTCGAGCTTATTTTCAGATTTGAGATTGCTGCTGCTGCGGCTGCGTGTGAGGGGCTGTAAACGGACCACGAACACCTTGTATCCAGGGCTTGTGCCCCTTGTTGGGATTGCTGCGAACAAGTTGCAGCTCGATCTTGTGTGCGATGTCCTGTCCTTCTAACGGAGTCCACGCTCAGCGCGCAGTTGGCTGTCGTCCTGCGGCAGCGTTAGTTGTGTGCGCTTAACTGGCCCCCATCGGACTTGGTAGCAAAAAGGACCTCTAGTCCAAGTCTCCTGGCTGATAAGAGTGTTTTGTGAGTGCAGTGCAAGCCAATAACACAAAAAAAACCAAGAACAAATAAAATCGTTAAGGGCAGAGATGGCAACAAAAAAATAGGCATAGACTCAAGTACGGACAGCAACGCCCAGAAGAGTGCGCCTAGCCAAGTTAAGGCGTGCTCACACACACACACTGACACACACACACACACACACACATATATCCAAGTCTTTTGTGTGGCCTGCAAATGACTTGTTTTCTTCTTAAACTGTTTTTACTTATTCCATAATATATATTTTTTTGCTCTGTTCTTTTCTGCTTGTTGTGTTTTTATTATTTTTTTTTGCCTGTTTTATTTTTATGTTGTCGCCTCTCGTGTTGTTGGCATTATACGCGATTCGTTCGTTGCAAAGTGTGGACATTATGCGGCCAAGCACACTACTGACACTTCACATACTTCGGCCCTACGCAACTTGCCATATGCTGCCAGACTTTGTCTTTGTATGTGTGTGTGTGTGTGTGTGTATGTGTGTAAAACTTTGCCGTTGGTACTTTAAAAAGCCAAAAATACTTTGTCTGCAAATGAAATGTTCATAGTGATTGTTCCTGTTGTTGTTGCTGAACTTTTCTGCTGTTGTTTTTTACTGAAAATCAAGTGGAAAGTGGCAAAGAAGTTTTTGCAGCTGGTCCCTTTTTTTGGGTAAGTAAAGTGGCTTACACGCATGCCGTGTAATTAAGCCACATTCAATATTTAATTGCCATAAATTTATATTTACTGTGTGCATAATTAAAGTGCGGAGTACAGGTGGAGAATACGACTGTATTTCTGTCTGTCAGCTGCATTGCACTTATAATAAATCAACTCAATAAGCATACAGATGACAGCTATGCAAATGCAATTTACCAAATACAAATACACACACACACACGTACACACACACACACACTGATATAATTCTTTGTTGAGATATTGTTGCAAACTGAGCACCTGACACTTTTCGCCAACATCTGCCGGCAAGCATTTAAATTAATTATGTCGCCAAGCTAAGCCACCCGCACAAACACACACACACAACTGAGTGTGTGTGTGTGTGCGTGCAAGTGTCGCCAGTTCCGCTTTGCAACACTTGTGGCAAGTGGCGCCTCATTGCATTGCCGCTACAAGGCAATCAACTGGAAATTTGCAAAGTTGCGGCAAGCTTATGACATGGATACAGCTAGCTGGCCAGTTGCATGGCCGAAAAACTGTCTCTGGCCTTGTCCCAGGTCGTGTTGCCATAACATTTATTGCAGCAGGGTTGTTGCAGAAAGTTGCTGTTGCTAACACACTTTGGTTTTATTTGATGCACTGCACACACATAACTAGGTATTATGCGGGTGGTTGTGTGGCATTGTTTGTGGAACGATACTTGGCTGTCGCCCTGCCAAATATTTGGCAAAGATAAATGGCAAAAGACCGAACCGTTAACACATGATGCCAACTGTTTTTCAACACTCAACTCTCGGCATCTGCAGCTGTTGAAAAATCAACTGAAACGCAGATTGAATTACGTGAGTTCCACAGTCCAAAAAACCCCCCCAACTCTGTTCCCATAAGCTAAATGGGGGCATGCGGTTTGCTCAAATGTGAAAAGTTGCATAGGTGCGCCGCTGTCTGTCTGTCTGTCAGCCTGTCAGTGGCTGATGCTAGTCGTTGCAAAAATACACACACACACACACACATACACACACAAATACAACAACAGCAATGCCAACACCAACTCACCTGACATTGTTTGCTCTGCGGATTTACATTGTGGTTAGTTGGCGGCGCTGAGTCTAAGGCAAACCATTCTGTATATGTATGTGTGTGTGTGTGCGTGTGTGTGTTGGTGTGTTTATTCGTGTAGCCAGCTGCCTGCCATTTTATGTGCACGGGCAGCTTAATGGTCGCCCATACCGTGTTCCACTGACTGCCCCTGTCCGCATCCAGGCCAAGCCACCGAGCTAAATAAATGTTTTCTATAATCAAATGGTTATACAGTCAACCAGGCCCACAGTCCAACTCCAAGTCGGAGTCTGAGCCAGAGCCGTAGCCTAACTTCTGCAATGTACCGAGAGGCAGCCAAGCATCCAATTTTCAGTCAGTCAGTCAGACGTGGCCACAATGTCAGCCAGACCGGAGCAGAGCAGAGGAAATAGCCAAGCCGGCGGCAGCAGCGTCTTCTTGTTTGAAGTAATTACATTGTTCGCAGGCATCGTAAAGTGGAGTGAAAGGCGTTAAAGTGTTAAGTTGCTTGTTAATTTTTTCCTATGCTATTTCAACTATGTTGCTTGCTACGTTGTGGCACCTTGCCACTACTGGCTGCAGCTGCTCTTGCTCCGCCTTTGTTGTGGCTTATAGTCCCGCGTCTGATTAATGAAGCGTAGCTACGTAGCTGGATTAAGCGTCTTGGCTGATTCTGCTGCTGTTCCTGCTGTTGCTGCTGCTTGTAATTAAGTTGAGTGTAGTATAAATAACTGTATTTACTCAGCTACAGGGTCCAAAGAGACAGCGAAAGTGCTGTGAAATGTTTAATTAATTTTGTTATTTTGCCTAAGTACGGCTAAGTAGACTAGCAATGGCTCTGGGCATTTGTGGCCAAAATCAGTCAAGATTCAGTCAAGACTGAAATTAAGCAACTAAAAACGAAACTAAAACGCTTTTGGAATGGGCTAAAACTTGTGTTTAACTTTTGCTATAGTTTTTGGACTGAGTAATTCGTTCAGTTTCAAATCAAATTTTAATTACATTCATGACGAATTAATTTTAGAAAAAGTTCGACCAGCAGGCAAATAAAAAGTTATTAGTTTCTGCTGCCTTCTCGTTAATTCAATATTTAAGTTCCTAGCTAACTTTAGAGGCGTAAATAAATTGCATTGCTTTTCAACATTAAATTAGACTTTAGCTGATATGAAAGTAAGCGAAATCTGTTCCTAGACAGACAAAACTGCTTTCATTTTACTGTAGTCTTAAACCGAACATGTTAATTTTTCCATAAATAATAATTTTAAAACATTAGCTGGCAATTTTTGTTCAAATTTGTCATTTGTGTTGCATACTTTTGAGCGAACCTGTTTATTTGAAAATTATGAGGTGAGTGAATAAATAATTATCTATTCCCAATGGGAATTTGCTGGCGTGTTGGTGCGTGTATGATTCGCATTATGCGATTATAATTTGATTGTGCTCCAACGACAACTTTTATTAATTTAAATGCACTTTGGAAATAACAGCGAATGTGTTATTGGCAACTAAATGCATACTGGCAAGATATATTGCCAATTATATTATATAATTACAATTCGAAATATAATTTATAATTTGAGTGTATTAACTTTTGGCGTTCGTTGGTTGTCATGCAAATGGGCCAAAATGCGCATAAATTATACTTGTAACAGCGATTTGTGTTTATTGGAAAACAAGCGTTGACACCTCCCACCCACCCGCCATATAGAACATTATCGTAAAATAAGTAAAATGCATGAATTTATGTTCACATTATGAAACAAATTGTATAATTGCAATTAGATTTACGTGCATGTTGCAAAAATGCCATTTACTGACTCCAAATATCCCTAAAAGTGTTGCCGCTGATTTAAAGGCTTAAATCAGAAAATAGGGGAAAAGGCGGTGGAAGTGGGGAAATGGCCAAAACAGCAACACACATTATTTTTACAGGATTTGCCAACAATGCACAGGGAAAACAGCGACGCCCTAAAACTTACACAAAAATGCTAAAAACAGATAAGAGAACTTACACACGCCGAGACAAAGGGTAAATGGATCGGTTTTGTAGCAACTGGAATGGGAGGGGGGTAGGGGGGGATGGGTAGAAATAGAAAGCAAGCAAGAAAGTTGGCAACTGCAAAGTCAAGTTGCGCTCACGCTATTTATAGCCAACGTGGGCTTTTGTTTTCGATGGCCTTTTCATTTGCAGTCAACTGCAAAACACTCGCAAAAAATTGCGAAAATAAAAGTACAAAACACCAAATGAAGATCGACAAAAAAAATATAAAAAAAAACCCCCAGTAACTTGGTCGATTCGTTATTTGACAATGGAACTGGCATTGTCTGTGTGTGTGTGTGTGTGCTTTTTTTTTTTTTTTCTGCTATTTGTTGTCGTTTTTTATATTTGTCCTGCAATGGTGGTATCTTGTGTGACTGCATCTGCTCTAAAAGCCCCGAGCTCTCGCTTAGCCACAAAACAGTCAAATACTCGAAATGCCTCGAGTGGGTGCTTAAAACTGTCAAATCTACTGCCGCACAATTTAAGCCTTCAATTGAACAACTTTTCCAACACAACTTCAAAAACAACAAGAACATTTCTTTTAGTGACGTTGCCTTTGCTGCTGTTGCTGCTGTTGCTGCTGCTGCTGCCATCGCTGAAAATATTTTCGTAATTATTTTGCATGCAAAGTGCGGATTTTTCCAATTTTCACTTATCAAAGCATACGCGGCCAATATGCAAAATGGCTTGGGTGAAAAAATCAACGGGCTAAAAAAACTGGACAAAAGTGCAAGTTTGAAATATATTCGACTTTGGTATACCCATTTTTTAATACTCTTAGATATGCAATGCATGGAATCATCATTTTTCAAAATTTTTTTTTTTTATGTGTTTTTTTTCGGCAATTGTAAAAATAGTAAGTATATTGGGGGAAATACTTTCAGATTGCCAACTATTCCAAATCTTTCGCAGTTTCTAATATTGCGTGGCAACTTTGTATTACTTAAGGGTATTCAATGTGCAAAACCAACAAGAATTTTTTGTTGTGCGGACGAACGTTTTGGTGTTTATTTTTTTGCATCTTTTTAATTTTTTTTTTTTTTTTTGTATTTTTTCATTCATTTCATTGGTCGACTGCTGATGCTGTTAATCCTGCTGTGCTAGGCAAGGCTATAGACGAGATTGGATTGCCGATGGTCTGCGCTGCGTTGTGCACTTTTGTTTGAATTTGCATTGACACGAGGAGGCCACAGGAATTGGTTGCCTGGGTAACCCGGACTGCTCCAACTGCTGGCTGCCTGCTGCGGCTGACGGAGCTCATGTTTACATTGAATGCTTGCCGCGCGAGTTTGAGTATCTGTATCTGTATCTGTATGTGTATCAGTAACTTTTGATGCATGTATTTGTGTGTGTACTCAATGGCTGATTGTAAGTTTTGATGACAGCGTTTCGTTTGCATATTTTTGCATTTTACTCATTTGTTGTTTGCCATTTGCTATTTGCAGTTAGTGCTACTGCACATATAACCAACGTATCTTCGAATTGACTTTGTTGTCCTTGGACATGTCCATCCAACCAACCAACAAGCCACTACACAATCAGCTCACCCACACACATGGCTGGCAATCACACAGCTAATAAAAGACGGCGACCAAGTAACCAACTAGTTTCACTGTCTTGAATGACCATTAAAATTTAAGCACAGCTTGTTGGCTGCCCTTGGCTGTTTCCATGCGATGCTGTTCGGTTTCTGATCAGTTTCAGTTGCAGCACATGGAATCGTAAAACGAAGTGATGCTTTACGGACTACTAAACGTTTACCCAGTGCCATCAGCTGCTCCGACAATTCAGCACTTTGAGCAGACAGCAGCAGCAGCAGTGGCAAACTCCAACTAGAATCAGAGCTGGTGGCACATGACACAAACTGTGCAAATATGATAGCTGATACAAGCTGAACATGAAATTCGTGTGGCACTTGGGTAATAGCAGCAGCAAAACATCCTTTCAAATGGCTCCACAGTTGACAAAACTTGAACTGACTTCAGATCCATGTGGCTGCTGCAAACTCAAGTGGCACCTCCTTAAGTCTATTTACCGTTCTCTCTCTCTCTCTCTCACTCTAAATATATATATGTATCTTTCTCTATTTAGTCAGCCAAATGCATTCTGCGTAATAAAATTTAATTTATAGTTTATTTATGCAGCTTATACTAAGAAATTAAAGATATCCTACAAGAGTGTGGAGCCAACGCTCATGTCATGGCACAACAAAATAACTAAGCCGACACTCATATGTGTATGTGTGTGTGTGTGAGTGTGTATGGATATATATAAATCAGGCTCATAAAAGAAGCGCGCGTGCTTTATTGATTTGAAAAGCAGTCTTTATAGACTTTAACGAGGCACGCAGACATTTCGCATACACACACACACACACACAGTGTGGCAGTAATAATGTGCGCTGGCACGCAAAAACCACGCCCTCTGTTTGTCGTAGGCGTTTTGTCTGGCAAATTGATTTTAATTTTTAGTTTCGCTTCATTCAGCCGTCAGGTTTGGCGTCGTCATAAATTTTGCCCCGGCAAAGTCAAAGCGCTAATCAAGCGAAAGTACAAAACTCCTGATTAAATGCCTTACACACCACACACACACACACACACACATACACACAGACACATTTACATAATAGTTGTGTATGTCACACAGCTGCCGAGGGGGGTGGTGCGGTTGGCGTGCCGCCGTTGGCATAATTCAATTAATTTATGCGGTTGGTCAATGTTTAGTTTTAACGTAGAATGTGGCTTTTAGCTCAGCTTTGCGCCAATAAATCATATTGCATAATTTATGCGACGTCGCTTTTTAGCCAGAAGCAACCCAACTGCGACTAATCCGCACCATGGCTGACTGGGTGACTTACCGTAAAAGAGTGCATTGTTAATTGGAATTGCAGTTTAAATAGTGATTGGAGCCAATCATTTTTAATACTTAGCGTTTGCAATTAGCGGTGTCTGCATTTTATCGCTCATAAATCACAACTGAGGACGACAGGACGTCAACGCTATTACAAATTTATAAGCGCACTTGAGCCGGTGTCCTCATGTTAGTCCCAGTCTCAGTCTCAGTCGCAGTCTCTGTCGCAGTCGCAATCTCAGTCTCTGTCGCAGTTGCAGTCTCAACAATGAAATGAGCACATAACTTGCCTGCAAGTGTGCGCAACACGATGTAAGCCATTAAAAAAAAAACAGAAAACCAAGAAAAAGTTGCCAGAAAGGGTTGCAAAACAAAGCGAAGCGCCGTGACTTGACACGTCTGTCAACAGCCATTAAACGCTCGAGTCGAGCAGAGCAGAGCCGAGCCAGTAGACTGGAGCCCGGCTGCTAACCCAGTTTGGTTTCGCAACGCAACCTATGCCCTGGCACAGATATGGCCAAGACCGTCTCGAACATACCCCCACCCCCACTAACGGTCGCATCTGCCAAGCAGCAGCAAAAAGAAATAAGCAAAAGTAAATGAAAAAAAAAACGCCAGCGATTGTAGCTACCAACTTCTGACAGCGCAATTTATCACTATCCACACATGTGTGTGTGTGTGTGTGTGTGTGTGTGTGTATTGCCTATACAGCAGCCTACAAAGTTGAGGTCGTAAATCAAAACTTAAATTTAACACATGCAGCAACGGCAAATGGCAGTTTGGCCAAACACATCCCCCCATCCCACCCCCCACCTTTCAGTCAGCCCCTTTTGTGTTTGCCATTTGTTTGTTTGATTTTTTGTACGCGATTGCTGAGGCACTGGTTTTTGGGTGGGTGGAGGGGGGGGGGGTCGACTCCACACCACACCACTCCCCTCCACACCACTCCACCTCACTCCCCCGTCAGCTGCAGCAGTCGTCTAGCTTGCCTGATCTGACAATTGACATAACGAGCTGGCGAGTGGGCGTGTTTCGTGGGCAAGCGGTGTATATCACTGCATGCGTGAGTTAATCTGTCAAAATAGCTCAGCAGCAGGCAGACAAACAAACCTTACACATATGACAGACAAATAGACATAGTAGACAGAGGAGACACATGCAGCGTGCTGCCCACATGATTGCACGGATACACGGATGCTATCCCAGTTGGCCACCCACACTCCATTTCCTGGTTGCCATTTAGGTTTTGGCTCATTGCCGGCGTTGTCGTCGCAACGTTCCGCTTTAATTTGACTCACTGTCTGCCAGCATGTCTCATTTTCTTGTTCATTTTCAGGCCCATCGGCGGCCACACCCCATACGCCCACGTTCCAGTTGGCCATCAGCAGCTCCTTCGTTTAGTCATTTGGCTTAGCAATTTTATGTTTGCTCTTGTAATTTGGCTGATATGCTGATTTTGGCATCATATCCTCTGCTCGTAAAAACGAACAAAAAAAAAAAAATAAATAAAAAAAAATTCCAAAGTAAAAGAAGAGATGTGGAAATCTTGCTTCCGACTTGTTCGTTTTGGTTTTGGTTGTCATGTGCGAGATTTGCGTGTGTTACGACGATTAATTTAAATCATTGATGATGCCACAGCTCGAATGCCTATGTTGCAGCCTCCTTCCTGCCCCACATATCCCTCCCCGTTGGTTATCCGTATCTTTATTTCCATTTGATTTGCCCGCCATTACACACATACCAAACGGCAGTAAGGAGGCTCTGCGTATTTAATTTTTTTATATGCCCTGCTGAGTACCATGTCACCGTCTTCATCTTCAGCTCCCGGCTCCCAGTTCCAGCATCAGCGCCATTGCCATCACCATCGGCATCTCCGGTCTGAAGCTCGTTAATCATTATTTTCGACATGCCACTCGTCATTTGCCTTTATTGTCATGGCGATGTACACAAGTGGAGTGGTGGAGAGGTGGAGGGCAACTTGGGGCTGACTCTTTAGACAGCTTCCTTTGGCCTGTTTTAATGCGGCACTTAAGCTGGCAAATATATATATATGTACATGCGTGCAGCAACCATATTGAACAAATATATATGTATATATATATATATATATATATATGTAAAAACGTGTACATATATGCATTCCACATAAAGAGTTTAGTGCGAATGGCTTTGGCCCGGTCAACATGGACGAGTATTCAAAAGCCATTAGCCATAAAATGCAGCCAAATGCAAAAACAAATTACTCGAATCTTGTCTCAATGATAAGAGCGTAGAGGGGGGAGGGGCAGCAGCACATACATAAAAGTGTGGCATAATTTATACGTTGCAGCAAAACAGCAGCCGCCAGTTTAGGCCCAGTCACGCCGTCTAGGCCCATAGCTATAGGCATAATTAGTTTTCGAACTCTGAAGTTATGGTCCTGTGCTATCTTTATGGCAGACAACGTCGACGAGACAAGGTAGTGCAGGTATAAGCACAGGCTCTATATATATCTATATATATATATATTGGTATATATATGGTCCTGACTATATAATGGCTTCTTCATTGATTGTCGAGCAACTGTGGCAGTCGTTGCCACTGCTGTGTCTGCCAAAAAAATATACAGCAGGCAAAAAACAAAAAAACATGCATACGCCACGTTGGCACACTCACACACACACACACACACACACCGACATAGCTTGAAAAATGCTGACTGTGTAGGTGCGTCCGCTTGGAAAGCGAAAAACCTTTAGTGTGGCAGCTGCCGCAATGGCAACCTGACGCCAGTGAAAAAATATAATAAAAAGGGTGAAAAAAAGATGAAGGAAATAAATAAAAAAAAAAAATTTTGCAGACGTCGCAGTCCGAAAACTTGGTCGAGTTGGCGTCGCCACAAAACGGGTTGAAGCACACGTCTCGTAGCTCTCGCTGGTCCTAGTCCTGGCCATGTTCCTGGCTGCTGCAGCAATTTTATGCAGTTTGCATCATTTGCTGGCGCTTTTATGTGCCAGCATTTCGGGTGCTTAGGCAAATGCGCTCATAATTCTAAATAAGCTCATGAAACAGGGACGCTGACGTTAATAAAGTGACTTTGGCTCGACTTGCTGTGGGACTTGCCACGCCTTCTATATATTTATGACTGCATCTAGAGCCAATTTAAATTATACACATTTTCTTTTCTTTTCTTCAGATTATTTTTTTTTTATTTTTGGTTTATTATTATTATTTTTTGTGCGCCAGCTACATTTACTTTTTACTCAAGCGGTGTTGTTATTGCAAAAGTTTGCTGGTAACCAAAAAGTTTCACATCCTCCCATCAAATTTTCATGCACATTGTAAACAATGTTCTAATTGAGTTGAAAAATACATAACGCATTATTATTGTTATTCTTTGTGTGAAAATAATGAGCGGAGTGGTGTGTAAGAGGTGTGTGCACGGCAAAGACGAAGGTCCTTCGCATTTTTGGTATATGGAGTTTTGAAGTAGTGTTTGCTTTGCCTATTAAGTGCGCTCTGCTCTCTAAAAACTTGAGTCACTTGGCAATTTTAGACGTTCCGCGCTAAGTAAACACACTTAACTTTCGGATGTAGTAGTGCTGGCAAATACCAGGGCTGCATATTGCCAGAAGTTTGCTTGTGCTTCAGTTCAGTGTTTTGAGCAGGCAATAAGCAAGCTTTTCAAAACTGTAAGCAGAATTATGTTAAATTCCAACAAGCTTTGTGCTTTGTATTGCATCAAATAATGCAATAATCTTGTTGCCAAGTTAGTTGGCTAAAATGCTTATAATCGCTTTGGCTTATGGTTCACTTCACTCTGGCACTTCACAGTTGTGTGTGCAGCCCTCAGGAAAGCGGCACACATGGAAGTACACACAAATTAATTTAAGCTGTGAAACAATTTAAAGTTTTCGCTTGACTGGGTAACTGAGTAAATGATGGACGGACCGACTGATTGACTGGTTGACTGCTCGACTGCCTTCTGACAATAAGAGCGGCAATTGAAGAAGATGTTTTGCTATTCGCACTGCTATTTTTTTTTTTCAAGCAATAAAGAAGTGCACCATTGTTGTGCAATAAAGTGTAAGGCAATCCTTAAGGCCCAGCAAAACAAAAGCGGAGCTGACGTCGCACAGGAAGTGCAGCAGCAGCTGCTACAACATCTAAAAAAAAAAAATTACGGCTGACGTTGCTTGTTAAAAAAAATCAATAGAAAGCATACGCTCCGTTGGACCCGTCGAATTGAGCACTGAAAAATGATAAAAAGAAATAAATAGAGTAGAATTGGGTGGGCATTTTTTATATTTGTTTTCATTACCTATTCTGGATGGGGTGTTTGTCACCTTAATTGGCTGCAGCCACACGAAAGGAAACCAACAAAAATAACAAATGTCAACAAATTGTGACAAGAAATCAAAATTTGTGAAGGCCAGGCACACTGACAGCTCCGAAAATAAGACGGAAAGAAGGGTACAGAGAGCAAAAATAAATTATGGCAACCTTGTCTGCAAAATAACGAGCGGAGAGCTCATAAAAAACCCAACGGCGAGCAGTTTTGTAGCGAACTTCTGGCTTGGATTCGATTTGAATTTAAAATAGGCGCACGAAATAGCTTAAATACGGCAACAGTTGACATGGGGTAAGAGAGTTGAGGGGAGGCAGATGAGCTGGGGTAGCTCGTTGTGTGTGTTGGCTCTGGCTCTGGCTCTGGGTGGCGAGGCATAAATTACGCAAATAAATTGACAATAATGCGGACAAACCAAAGCTGGATCTGTTTGGTAAGCTGCAGGCAATACTCGGGGGGGTGGGCGGCACTGAAACAGGGCCAAAAGGTAACAAGATTATCTGTGTCAAGACAATTATTTCCGCCGCATCAGCAGCTGCTTGTCCTTGTCTGGCAGCATTCGTGCGTATTTTAGCTGCTGCTCCTCAACGTATTCTTCATCCCATCTTCCATTGGACTCCCAGGCGTCGAATGACTAAATGCATGGGTTGCTTGATGACTCGCTGATGGCATTCATTTACATGATTGCCGCATTGCGTTTTACTGTAATTGCGCTTAAGAGCCAGCCGCACACGTCTCGAAATTGTATTCAAATCGAGATTTTGAGAGAGCAGCGTTTCTCTGGCCTCTTCTAAATTAATTATGACTTTAAGCAATGTCATCTGTCTGTCACACACACACGAAGCATTAACAAATACACACACACACACACATATGTTTATCCTTTGGTTTGATTTGTACTTGTGCTTACTCATCCAACTGATCCCCAACATCTTCTCTCAACATCTTCTATTCACCCACAGCTCAGTAAAAACCAACATCAGCCTTGGCAGCCAAGACTACTATATTCCGCATTATCATTCACAACTCGTCCAATTGCCATTGTCTCAGTGATGCTGCTGACGTCGCTTCGTCATCCTGTTGACTCCAGTGAAGATTGTTCGCATTTTTCCGAAGCGACTTGCACTAGTTTAGCTTAAATAGCTCCCCAAGTAGCGATGCCCCCAGGGCATGCTTATGTATCTAAGGAAGGTAAAAGAGTAAGCAGCTTTATTGTCTGCTGTCGTTGCCGCTGCTGTAAAGGTGAGTTGCTGTCCTGGTAAAACGTACGTCAAGAAAGCTGGGTGTCAAAAGCGTTGAAAAAGTGACTTTTAATGGGTTTAAATCAAGCCAAAGTTGTTGAAAGTTGACTTGATTTGCGCGGATAGTCGTTGACGTTGTTCATTTTATGATGCTCCAACCGTAAAAAAGTTTAAGCTGCCCGAGATCAGCTTAAGCTCAAGTAGCTCACTCACCCGTTTCCAAAGTCGTAACCGTAGCAAGAGTTTCTCCTGTTGTGTTTGTCGTCTTTGGGCCTCTTGATGGCGATGCTCGTTAGGTAATTCGGGTTGATTGGGGTTTTCTGATGCATTTCGTGCTGCATTTGTTTCAATGACGCACAACTTGTAGCTTGTCGCAAAGTTGCCTTTTTTGGATTAGATATGCCACAAAAAAAAGACCGACGAAATGCGTGATGACACTGCTTGTGATTGCGGCAAATTTGTACGCTAAACCAAAATTCATACGTCAACAAATTGCACAAATCAAATACTGGCAACATATGTGCAACTGACTATGGGAATCCACCCAAAAACCAAAAATAAAAAAAACAGTTTTAAAATGCTAGCTTTAAATGGCAATTATCCTTTGGGATATTGCGCCCGAAAACAGTGTCAGTCTGGCTCGTATTTTATTATTCGATTTGGGTTTTAGTAGCTTTATCCCTTTTAAATGTCACGTAGTAGTAAACCCTCACACACACACACACACACTCACAGAGCATACACAAATATATATGTATATATATAGTATTTGGTATAAATAGCATATATATGTAATATACATGTCTGCAACTCATAGATATGACCAGCAGCAAAGCTAAGATTTTTATTACTTTATTTTACGCTTCTGCTTCTGCTTGTTCTCCGGTTCGTTGTGGTCCTTAAGCCAGGCAATGAGACTCTAATGCGCGTAAAACTAATACAAATGCGTTTCTTATCCGCCTGCTGCTACTCGTTGCCCCCAAACCTGAATCTAGCTTTTTTCATCGCTGCCCCCCCAAAGCCACCATTTCAAATTGGTTGTACTTTGCTACAAGTGACGGCTTATGCGGCAATATACATAAGTAATATTGCCCTTGTCCTTGTATGTGTTAGGTGTGGGTGTGGGTGTGGATATGGGTGTGCGTGTATATATTGTAGCCTTAAGCGGGTGGTCTGTGGTCGATACGCTCATATGCTGGCCATGGCTTAACTAAATAACAGTTTGATATCATTGCGAACGATTTACGCCCTTATCACATTCACGTTAACACTTCAGTATCCATCAATATTATCCACATACTAAACCAATAAAAGCTGCCTTTTCTTCTCTTTCTGAAAGTATTTTAATATATTATGTAAAACGAAATCGTATATCCCATATAAGACAAGGAGAAAGGAAATTATGAGAAAAGAGGGATGCTTAGTGCAATCGATTTTCTACGTCATTGAAATTTATATATTAAATATTGTGTATCTTTATGAACATAATCCATATAAATCTCTAACTATTAAAAGTATTCTTACAAACATCTCATTCCAAATTAAACGATATATTTGTTTGTCCGCTGCACCATTTACAGATTATAATTAAAAGTTAACTATTATAAGAGCCCATAATATTTGATTTACAACAAAATGCATTCAACCGAAAAATTTTATGCATCTTTTTATGCAATTACCAATATTTTTCTATTTAGTTGTTTTTCCATTTCTGCATGTTAATTTTTTTGTTGTTGTTTGATGCGGTTTTTCTTAATTGAACTATTTTATTTATTTTATTTAATTGCCAATAATAAATCTGTAGTGTCATCAACAAAGTTCATTTGAAATATTTCATATAATAAATTATTAATATAATTTCTGGCCATTTTAATTTCAAAATAGACTGCTGCAAATATGTAACATTTTTTCGATTACCAATTTCAAACAGCACATGCAAAAATCAAAGGCTAAAATACAATAAAAAAAGGGTAACTAACAGCGGATGGCATATGGTTTTTTACGTGAGAGTTCATAAAAAATAAATTGATATATGAGCGTTAGTTTCGGTTCAGAGCTCCATTTAATTGGGCTACATAATTGCCAAATGAATGACTTGTAACATGGCTGTTATTCGGCGAGCAAATTGCAAGTGGTCGATCCGAGACTGCAGCAATACTAAATTGTCAATTGATTGGCTGTCATTTGTTCAACATCTGTATGTATTTGTATATATGTGTCCTTTATATGCATGTGTGACGGAAGACATGCTCAAAGGACTCTCAGCTCTGCCATTTATAACATGAGTTCCCCGCTTCTCAAAATGGCCCCAAGTTGCCTTCGTTATAAGTTCGGAACTGAACGGCAAAGTTGTCAGCATTTAGAGGCAAGTCAATAAAACGGCACTCAAATGGCTGCGATTAGGGCATAGACATTGTGGCCTATAGTTGTTGCCCCAATACAAATTGATTTTATGCAAACTTTTCTATTAAGCCGCCCTTCATCCCTGTTTGAGTGATGGGTAGGCATTATAGATTGGGGTATGTGTACTCAAAGTTGAGATTAGTCACACTGACAAGGACCCAAAAAATTTGTTTTAATTAATTGTCATTGTTGTCGCTGGTGATTCAACAAAAAGCATTCGATAAAAAAACAGGCAGTGGCAAATCATATCAAAGTTTGTTGCAGATCATCCTAAAAGCGGCGCAAGTCACGACACAAAAGCCCAAAACTTGTCACTTAACGTTCGCAACAAGGACTCAGAAAAGGGAAAATAAAATTATAACTTTCATCGAAAATCCGTAAAACCAGTAAGCCCCTGAGTGAGAGCGTGGCCTAGTCAACATATGACATGAAATGACTTGAAAAACTTAACATTCCTTTGCCTAGCGGGAGGCAGGAGGCAGGAGGCATGAGGCACGAGGCAAAACAACAAAACAAAACACGAGCCACAGCTGCAATCCAGGCTGGGATGTCGTCCTGGTGGTTGCCACACATAAAGCGCTTACTCTGGCGCTTACAGTATGGCAGATTGATTTGTGGTCGAGTTCATGCCAAATTTAACTTTAATAGTTTTTACTGGATTTACTTTTAATTAATTTTGCAACAAGCGGAACTGTTGGCCCTCCTCCAGTCTCTGCCCTGTCGGCAGCAGCGACAGTTACGAGACTCAGTTCATTTGTAACTCGCTGTGGATGGAGCTGGAGTTCCAGAACTGGCGTTGCTAGAGGAGTGCTTATCGTGGCGCGTGAAGCGCAATTAATTTCTTGTCTGCTTGTAGCAGTTGCCATAGGGCCGCCCACAGATACCCTGCCTTCGCCACGGGAGCCGCCATTAATTATGAGATAAAGCACTAAAATGTATCAAGTTGTTGCGAAACTGTTTGCGACAAAGTTGCTCCCACAATTTACGGCTGCCAAATATTTATGACTATTATTATTTTTTTTTATCATTTTTAAATTTTACTATCTGTCGTTAATTTAGCATTTACATCCAAAGTACACTGTCCAGTTGTAGTATAATGTCATTCTCAACATTGTTTATTCCTTACAGTCGAATCTGACCGGTCACCGAGACACCATTAGAGAATTGCAGCACACTTTTGTGGTAAGTACTCAAATTGTTGTGTCAGGTTGCAGCGGCATAATGTTGTGCAATCTAATTAAATGCAGTACTTCGAATGCACTCCAACATCAGACAAAATCAAAATGTCGTTAAAATGCATTCTCAACCTGATCACCCGAGGGGGGGGTCCAAGTGTACACAATCAAAGTAGACATTGTGGCGGTCTCAATCGATGCAGTAAGTTGATGCAGAGATTTCGAGCATTGTATGGCATTGAATTGCAGATTTTGTGCTTAAACTTCGACTATTTTAAATGCACTGCACAGTTGCGCACAAAGTGCAAAAGAGTCTGAGTTTAAGCCAACTGACAACAACTACAACAATAGTAACAATTGCTGAATCCGAAAGTCAGGCACAAAAGTATTCAAAAAGAAGTGCAGCTGAAAAAGTTCACATTTCAAGATGCCATTTTCTTGACTTTTGCAACTTGCCTTCTTACAACTTGCACGGCCATTGCCACAAATGTACTCAACGCCACCAAGCTCCACAACATCAAGGATGTGTGGACGTAACTGTGTATATTAATACCCTATAAGCAGCTTAAACTCAAGTATATTTAATGAAGCAACCACATATAAAGTGACGCAATCGAACTAGAGCTATCTTAAAATATCAATTAAATATTGGAGAGTAAAAGTATAAAAACTTAAGTTGCTTCACTGAATTTCATTTGATAATTAAATGTTTTAATAGCATTTAAGACAATCGAGCGATTCTTAATGAATGAACCAATTGTTGGCGTTAGTTGAAGACAATTTATTTCCTTTGTGAATTTTCATTTATAATTTGCCCAATTCAACTACTTTAGGATATTAAAGATTTAAAGTCCAAAAGACTGGGTATCTTGAATTTGTACATGCTGTGCTCAGCCATTTTTGTGTTTTGTACTTTTGGCGCCGCCTGCAAAGACAACAACAACAAATTTGTGGGAACGGCCGACGACGACGTTGTCGGAGTTAAACAACTTTCTTAGGCAATGTGCTGCTGTCGCGATGGAGTAGAGGGCAAAAAGGCAGTCCGACGAAGGGGGCGGTCCGTGGGACAGCGTCTCGACGCGCAGTCAGGAAATTGTTGCATTTGGGCCTTTGTATGTTGTGCAAAAGTCAGCAGAAATCTACTTGACTTGACTTTTGCTTGCCACAGGGAATATACAAGGGAAAAAATACCAAGCCAAGAAACAAAACAAAACACAGCAAACCAGAGCACTGGGAAAAAAACAAAAAAAATTTAGACGAGAATGTAACGGGACGTTAGGCTTCAACAAACGAATTGCTGCCACCACTTTTTGGCAGCAGTGCTGTTGTTGTTGTTGTTGGCCGTAGCACGTATTTGTTTTAATAAAAGTTTTGCGCAAAACTTAATGAAATGTTGCCAGGCTGAGCCTGCTCTGCCTCCTCGGCTTGCATGTCAGCACAGACTGGAGCAGGGATTAGAAAGCAGGGAGCGGGAAGCCGGGAAGCCGTAACAGAATATAGTCATGTTCTGCATGTGTCCCTGTTCATGTCTGCGCATATTTAGCCACAGCACGGAGACAAGTGAAAAGTTATGTTGGATTATACAAAGGAAGTTGTTTTATATCTCGGTTGAGATGCTTAAATGAATGCCTTTCAATTTAATTGACAGGGGGGAAGAGTGTGTGTGCAGTGTTTCAAATTTGTTTCTATTGCCTTATATTGAGATATAAAAATGCATTTGTATATGTTTAACAGATCTAATGCAACACTAATGAATAGATCTAATTGCCACTTTTTCGTTTTGACTTTGGCATTGGCTTTGGCTGTGGCTGTGGAAATTTGTGGCCAGCAACCAGGGGCAGCCTGTTAATTGGAAAGTTTCATGCAATTATAAAACTTTTTTCATTATTTTGTGGCATTTTTCTGTTCCTGCTGTTGCTACTTTTGCTGCTTTTGCTGCTGCTGTTGCTGCTCTTGATAATATTTTGGCCAAGTTGGGAAAATGCAAGGCAAATGTTTTTTGCCACAGGTATCAAGCTATTCACAAGCACAACTGTAACCGAGACGAACCCAACTCATGTGTGACCAAAGTTAAAATGGAAATGAAAATGGAAATGAAAATGCACAGAATCTAGTTGTTGCAACAACAAAAATGACAATCTCACAGACAGAAACGAGAAGCGAGGGGCTAAACATGTCGCATGAGTGTTTTTGTGCTTAGCAGAATTAATTTCATTTTGCTGTGCAACAAAGGCGAGTGACAATTGCAAAATGCAAAAGCGTTTAATATAAATTTCATTTAATTCAGAGAGCGATTCGCTTCCAGCTGCAATTTAAGCCACAGCATTTAATTCGCCCAGTTTCTCCTGTATTTGGTCCATGACTGTGTCACTATCTCCATAGGCAACCAAGAGCCAAATGAATAGCTAAGAGGTCCCAGTTGGCTATTTAGGTGCACAATTGATGTGGTTTGATTTTGTTATGGCCATGGCAACTTCATAAATACAAATGCCAAACATCGACTTCAACGCAGGCAATAAGAGCACTAAAAGCAATCCCCAAATGGCTGCCACAGGCTCAGGCCCGGTCTCAGCTTCAGAGTCGCAACGAAACGAGTGAATAAATGAAGGCGGACCCACAAAACGCCCCACATCGTCGCCATTCCAATGAGACAGTCCGCTCCTAGCGAGCGCGCAGGAGTAGCATGTGCACATAATAGCTGCTCAGCAACCCCCGTCTCCCTGTCTCTGTGTCTGCCGGAGACTGTTTGGTGTCTCTTTTTAACGTTGAGTGTTCTGCCAATACCTGTTTGTTTCATGTCCCAGTTGGCAGGCTGGCAGACCGTGCCTGGACAATTTTTTTGTACCGTTTGCCTTGATTTAAATTATACTGAAATTGATTTGATTTGAGAGTAAATTATAATAAATTCAATTTTGTGCATTCCTCTTGCGTTTCCATTGTGTGGCATCCAATAACTTGTCCACCAACACCGCCACAATCATGTGGCAAGTGCTAAAGTGGCATTCAAAAAGCGGAAGTTGCGAGTTAAACGCAAAATGCCAACTCTTTCGCTCCCTGGTAAAAAGGAAGCGTGCATAACAACTCCGGCCAATTGCGTAACGGAAGTTCGCCCCCCCCCCCCCCCCCTCTATCACTTTGCCTTTGATGACGCCCAAAGCCCGGAAAATGCTGAAATAAAATAAAAATGTATATCAATGTGAACTTAAGCCTTTTTTTTTGTTGACCCTTTTTTGTTGTGTACTTATTGACACTTTACAAATATAATAAATAACTTTCTGCTACTTTTCGTATTTGGATTGCGCTTTAAACTTTGTCTCAAATACCATTTCGATTGCTCCTCCACCAGCAGCAGAAGAGCAGCAGAAGAGCAGCAGCAGTAGTTAAATTCAATATAGACAGAAGTGCTTAGGAACTGCCCAAAAGTGTTGCCTGCTGATGGGAAAAAGGGGAGAAAAGGGTGGTTAACCACAATTAATTCAATTTCCAGCATCTGTCATGTTGTAGCCACATACTAATGTATATATATATATATATTTGTATATATATTCTCATATATAAACATGCAGAATCAATCCAACAAACATTTAATCATTAGGAATACATATACGCCTATATACAATCGTAAATATACTTCTTTTTTTTATGTAACTTGTCAAGGCTCATCTATTGATAGATAATCTATTTTGTGCAGCGAGCATGGCATGCCATTAATTATACTGGGCCAACAAATCCCCACCCAGGCTGTTTCTTACTCCCACAACAGGGTGGCGGTCACTTTTTGACACCGCCTTTTCATTAAATGGATTTCAATTATTTTCAGCGTATAGCCAAGGAAATATATATGGCATTAAAATTTATGAAAGCAGTTAAAGCGACCGCACATCGTACAGTAGCTACGAGCTGGTATGTATACACATCAGAAAAGGAGGGAAAATAACTTTTTTTTTATTAATAATGTGTTGTAGGAATTTTTCAAAATGAATTCATTAAAAGTAAAAATCAGAAAGAGAAAAATCACTTTGTAAACAAGACAGGCGCAAGCCCTTTGATATTTAATGCCATCAGCGGTGCCGCTGGGACCAAATGTCGGCGCCGTTAACCCTTTGTTGGCCACCCCTCGTCGTGCTGCCCATCGCACTTTATTTGGCAACTTAATCACCCGACTGGCCGCCATTTAAAATGGAATTTCAGTTCCCGGGACGAGCGTTTTATTAAATTTCCGCGCATTAAGCGACAGCAGTTCTTTTCTGTGTTATTTATCTTCTTTTCTCTTCATTTTTTTTTTTTTTTTTTGCCAATCCTTTTTTTGTATTGCCGGGGGTGATAATAATAATGCCACAAATGCGTCAAAAATTAAGGGACCTTGTTGGCAGATATCACTGTTAACAACTTAAATGAGACAGAATAATTATGTAAATATCTGTACCGAATTTTTGAAATTTTCATTTCAAAAGTTTCGAAATGTAAGTTTTAACATAAATAACCATATACATTTTTTGATGATTGGGAATGAGAAGAGAATAAGTATAATTATTAATTGGTTGCTAATTCATTGAATATTTTGGTATAAATATGCAAATACTGCTCAAATAAACCATAAATTTTAACGACGTATAAATGATTTTAATTTCCGTACATTTAACTAAATTAAAAATCAGTAAATTTATGTAGAAATATTTGTATGTGTCCAAAACCGACAATTATGTCGATTCAAATATAATTTATGAGTTAAATTCATTATAATTATAAAATGCAAAGATTATAATTAGTGTCCTCATGAAAATCATTTGAGAATTTTTGCAGCCATAAAATGTTTATTTAACATTTAAAAGGTATTTGCTGGCGGACACTTTATGGACCGTTAAAAAAGGCTAACGTTGGATCCGAGTTGAGTAAACAGACGCACAAAGTTCCAGAAATTTATTTAAAAACTCATTTAACAGGCAATGAGGCGACTCTATGGGTCTAAGCCCATTTCAAACAAGGAATTTGGAGCACAAATGTACAATTAAAATTTCTTTTTGTTGTCTATTAACAAAAAAAAAAAAAACTCTTTTAGGCTGCATTTAAACCAAATAAAATTGCATAATTAATTAAGGGCGCTGTGTGCTTAATGTCATTACGACGATGTCATTCTCCCCCGCTCTCGGAAAATGTCCTTGCAACCAAAAATTGCGTGACTAAACTTTCAAATATCTGGTGTAAATTTCCTTGACACGCCCTTCTTCCCGCAACGCTGGTCTGGTCTGCTCTGGCGTTTTGACTGAAAATTATTATTTTAATTTTTTACCCAACTGAGAAGCGGAAATTCCAATTAAATCGCATCAGCATTTTGCAAGCCAACGCAGCTGGAAATCGTCGCCTGACTGTCTGTCAGATTCGACCAACAGAATCCGAATCGGAATCAGCGATAGAGATAACGATGCGTCTATATATAGAAATATATATGTATTGTGAATATATATATATATATACTTTGAGACTGATTTTTTTTTTATGTCTTACGTAAATTAAAGAAGGGAAAGAAATTGTTGCACAGTCCCAGCACAATAAATATACTGGCATAAAGTGAGTTGAATCGGGTACAAAAAACAATAATGTGCATATGCAAATAACGACGTCAACTTAATTGGACACACGCATTCAGAGCAGGACTTCATAGCGAGTATTTACCGTAAACATAACAGCGCTACGCATATGGCAATCCGGAAAGAATAGTGAGTGTGCCGTTTCTGTTTTTGTTATTCTCCCGATGACGATTCGATGCCATCCATTCCCTCTTCGCATCGGGAAAATTACATTACAATTTCTTATTGTGCAGCTGTCATATGTGTTTAATTTGCATCGAACAAATGAATTTCGATTTCAGAGATTTCAATTATGTATATATGTGTTTTAATTAAATAACACTCCAAAACGAATGCGCTATGAAAATACTGGCTTTAAAATATTTATGTTTAATTTTCAATCCACAAAATATGCGGAAATTAGTAATCAACAATCTAATCAAACTCCAAATTATATTTTAATTATTATTTGCTCTGCGTGTGTCTGCAGATGCAATACGAAATCTGTGTGCTAAAATTAAAGGATATTATTAACAGCATTTTGAATGCTGGCTGCCGCATCTTCGATTCCAAAGTAATTACAAAATCTGCACACGTGTCGCTTGCATAATCAAAGGTCATTTTGGCAACCAGCTCAACGCTGCACAAAAGCAGAGGCAGCCACAAGAATAATAACTGCAATTATGATTCGTATATCACAATGTGATCCGAATGTGAATAGGAATCAAATGGAATCGTATCGATCTGAGCTGAGCTGAATGAAGCTGCACAATAACCGAATTTATTTTGCTGATTTCCCAAAGACAAACATAATTGAATTACAAAAGTTGCAACAGCACGAACCACTGAAATGGGAGACGAAAGACAAAACGATATATATATATATATATATATATAGATGTAAACAGAGCAGGGGGAATCTACCCATGCACATTTCGAATGCACATGACCAAATGTGCATTAAATTGGCAATTATTTGTTGCCTCTGTTGCGTTTTCAGTATCGGGGGAATGTTTACTATCAACTCAGCTTACAAATAGTAACAATGATATCAAATTCCTACATGCACACAATTTTAAATGAATAACTAAGTTATCCATGTCAAAGGGCTTTATTCTTGTTTCAAAGTTCTTGAACTATTTTCTTTTAATTGTACATGTCTCTAATTTTTCAAAGTTTTTGTTTTCAACCAAATCTACTTTTATTTGTGACCTAAATTTATAATGCCACTAACAACACTATTCTGCTGGCAACGTACAAAAATCAGGATATTATTTAGCTAACAAAAACATTGATTTTTCCTCACAAAAGTTAAATCAGTTTCTATTGGTCGTAAAAACTAATCTGCAATGCCCCTAAACTATCAGCTATAAATTTCACACAAAAAAATGGGTTCGTTGCTGTCGCTGTTGCTCCATGAAAAAATGCCTCGACGCCTCCAAACCGCCCAACCTTCCGTTTCTGGAATGATGCAGATGGCTGCCGGCCATAATACAGATTTGTATTCAAAAAGTGGAAAATCCGAATAGGCCAGTTAGTTGGGGGTGCACAGAGCTGATGGTTTTAGTAATTGCTTTAGCACTCCAAAAAAGATACAACCTGCGGGAGACAGAGGATAACGGATGAAAGTTGATTTTGTTTATCTGGGCGAAACTCTAAACTGCAAACTGCAATTAAAATGCTGGCGATATACAAAAATTAATGATTATTTATTTTCATTTTTGTTTCATATATTTGCCTATGGCACAGATTGAGTTTCATATTATTTAGTGAGGTGTTTGCAGGTTGTTTGTATGTTGATTTTATTTGCTAATGGCATTTTATTTGATTTCTAATTAAAAAGCATTGTCCCCTCCAACATCAAACATTTTTTTTAATCTCACTTGCATTTAATTAAATTCAAACAACAAATTGTTAAAAGCACATCAGTTCAAGTCAAAGGTGGGAGCAGCAAAATGAGGGGAATCCAGTGGGAAGTGGGAATTGTTTGGGTAAATATTTGATGTTTGTGTGGGATCAGTGCTGTAGCTGCATGGCAGCCGTGACGATTATTTATGAACGCAATAATTCATTTGATATTTTGCGGTTTCGCTTGCATTTATCAAAAATGTTTTATAACACTTGCTTAACAATGCCAACAGTTATGCGCATCCACTGAGTGTGTATTTATTTTTTATACCCTGCGGAACCAATGTAAAATGTCGATAAATATAGGATATGCAAGGCTTGTATAGATTTCGAGTTAAGGAATTTAAATTGTTTGAAATAAAAAAGCAGAGATATTTTGGACTTGAAATATAGCAATTAACTCATAAGTGTTCTCACAACTTTATTAAAATACAGGATAACTCAAAGTCGTGTTTTTATTGTCTCTATATTTTTTAATTTTTTTTTTAATATTATAGTTCCAGCATTTTGATTAATGTTTAACTTTACTGTTTTTATGTCAGTTGCTTATGCTGTCAGCATTTTAAAGCTCGCATCTCCAAAACGACCCCAAAACATCAACAGAAAACTCATTAAAATCATAAAACGCATTTATGACAGCCTTGTTTGCACTGAAGCAATAAGGATATACAACGCACATAAATGTGCGAGTGTAAGTGGAGTGTGTGTAAGTGTGTGTGTGTGTTTTTGTGTATGTAAATATGTATGGGGTGTTTCTCAAAAGTGTCAAAATCAAAACCGAAGGCGCATGCCAAGTTTGCAGGCTGTTTGCCTGAGCTGCTGCTGCTGCTGCTGCGTGTATCCTGCTGCATCCTCCTGCGTGTTGTCACACAATTATGCACGGAACTCGAGCTCAAGTTCTGCTCCTGCTGCTGATTTTACTACTGTTTTTGTTGTAATTATATTGCTGGCAGAAGCGAAGCAGAATGTCAACAATAACAACAAGAAGTGCGAGAACAAGAACAGTAGGCGCTGCTTCTGGCAGAACACTATTAATCTTGGCAATTCATTATTAAGCCCATGCGTGTGTGTGACTCTTAAAGCCGTAGCTGTTATTCGATGTCCTTGTTCCATTTTGATGTCCTGCGACTGGCACTTCAATCACGCTCATTCATTATGCGTTTGACAAATTGAAAATGCCCACAAAGTAAGTGCAAGGCGTTGCCCAAAAAGGACGACAAGGACATCAACGGCCATGGCAATGGCAACAGCGACGGTGACGACGTGCTGTTTGGCGAGCAAACAAGCGCCATCAGCGCATCCTTAAACACATAATTCGCTGTACGCTGGTACAGTCCCGCGCACTATCTCTATTTTTATCCTTTTTCGGCGTTTGTATTCCTTCGGACAGTGTTGCGATTGTTTTCCACTGCATTCACGACACATTCGTCTTTTTAATATTACTTTCACATTTTGCTGGCTGACCACGTTCTCAGCGCTATGTGCTATGTGCTATGTGCTATGTGCTATGTGCTGCTTTACCATTTATCATGAACTCGACAATTTTTCACTGCATAACTCAGGGCGCCACGTACGCCAAAGGATGCCACTGCCGGAGAGTGGCTGCATCTTATTTTAGTGCTGTTTTGCCGGACTCCTCTTCAAACGGGGTTATCTGCAATCAGTGGCCAGCACAGTTTCACACATGGCCACGGTTCGATAGGATTTTGATTAATGCAACATGCAACTAGGTAGGGGATTTTGTCAATGGAACAGCTCATCGAAACTGACCCAAGAGCTGAACAAGAGTGCAGAGTTGACTTTTATTTAGCTGGGGGCCAAGCAAGTTAATTCATCTGACGATGACTCGCAAATCAAGCGAACCTAGACGTGCGGGTCCCGCATTATCGATCCCCAATTTCGACTCCTATGCCATTTTCAAATGCGATGTACATTCCGATAACCAATTCACATTCATTCTTCATCATTTGCTAAGCATGTCACTCAGCACATTTGGCATTCGTTCGTCTATTTAGCTGATTGTCTGCCTGCCATGGAAGCAACCATTCAGTCAGGGACACGTTCGCATCTTGAACTGCCGCATTCAACATCGAATGTCAAAGGAGTCCTTGCTACGCATTTGTTGTTGTTGTTGTTGTTTCTGCAGGAGTGTGTTGTACATTTTTGTTGACATATATTTATTGGAAAATGCAATAATGTTAGATTTAAATGCTTGACAGCGTTTAGTGCGTCTACGTGGTATAAACTCTGACTAAGTTGCCTCCAACTCAAACTTTATAAAATTGAATTTGGCCAACGTTTTACGCGTTTGTTACGGAAATTGGAAAATACATCCCTTAAAGTTCAATTAGATTTGTTAGTAGCTGTTGTTGTTGCTGCTGATATATATTTTTTTTTTTCAATTTTGTATCGTCGTGAGTTGACAAAAGTTTACTAAATTATTTTGCCATTGCACTGCCATCAGCTTCTGACACACTTTGATGTCAGTTGCATGCTAGCAACTAATTTCCAAGCCAAGCCAAGCCAATTCCGCCCATTGATGAATGACAGGCGCCAGGAACAAACCAAGGAATGCGGGCAAAGCGCTTCAGAAATGCCGTAAGGAGCCAGCCAGTAGCTGTAGAACCGCATTGAGTGGCGCTGATCCGCACAGCAGGAGTAGGAGTAGGAGCAGGGGCAGGAGCAGGAGCAGGAGCAGGAACAGTAGCAGCACGAGTAGCAGCAAGAGTAGCAGCAGAAGTAGCATCATCATCCGGTTTGTTACGAGTATTATTATTTTCAGTTTAATGAAAAGTGCAATTTGCCCCGCCTTCTCTTCTCAAACTTCGCTCCACTCCGCTCCGCACCACTTCAATTCTAAAGCAAATGTGCAACTCTTGTGCACAAAGACGAAGACGATGGCAAAGTCGAGCTGAGCACCCGACCCTAACGCTATTCGAAATTCGCCTCTACTGCTCTGGCTCTGTCCTTACAGCCACTTTACAATCTTATCGATTTTTGTTTGGCTTTTGCCTTTGCCGTTGAGCCTTTTTTCTCGCCATCGTTGGCCGCTTTATGCTTTTGCTGCTGGTAGCAGTAGCCACTTTGATGACATTATTGAGAATTTCCCCCCCGTCTGGCGTCGCCTGTCGTAACCAATCTTAATCTACATTTCCTTTGGCCCTTGTTACGTTTACAGTGTGCTGCATAATGGCATTACGCTTTTAGCTGGTCTCGGCATTCTGGACAGCTCTCAACTCCATCAATTTCAACTGCTTTTTACAATAAATTAAATCAATCGATCAACCCGCCACACTGACCGGCAAAAACTGTGTCAATCAATTAGTTTTACGCTTACACACACACACACGCACAGACTGTAAACACACAATTGCTTCGACTGCACACAAAAGGATCGACATCTATGCCAATAATTTTAATCAAATACAAATATTAATGAAGCGACGTCAAAGCAATGACAGACCAACGATGCAGGCTCAAGTGGATCTCATCAATCGCCGGCAAACTTTTCACTATCAGCTGGTTGAAATTATTTCCAGCACTCGCCTGATTAGTTTCGCCATCTTTGCCAGGACATTTTTGCGGCCGGCCACGTGCTTCGCATCTCAAGTAGTTGAACAAAATGGTAAATATATATCGTAAAGAAATGCAAAATAATATATAAATTATGTTCGACTGTCCATGTACCCTGCACACATTGCTCCGCAATAAGTTATCTCTTTGACAAGCTAAGCAAGCCCCATCATTCACCCAGAACAGGATATATTATAAATAAATCCAAAAGAATATCTTAAACGAATGACAAATTTTAATGACAATAGCTGGAGACGTGAGCTATAATGGGGCGTGGCAAAACACGACTGTTTTCGACCATTTGGTCTATCTCCAATTCGTGTTCGTTTTAATTTGTATGACTGTTGTTGCGAGACGCACAAACGATTTGTTTTAGTCGGCATCGTTTATTGGATTTTGGGCTGTGGGGGCTTTTCGGTTTATTTGTATAAATGAAATAGACATTTTGGGGTCATGCTAAAGTGATTTTTCAATGTCCGGCCGGAGGAGCAGGAGAACAGCCAAACAGGCGGTTCGTTCTTATGTCTCACATTTCCTTATGTTCCTTATCTCAGCCAATGCCATTTTTTCCGTGTTTAGTTTGGCTTTGTTTTGTCCTATTGCCTATCGCCCATTTTCTTGTTTATTTTTCTGTTTTCTTTCTTCTTTTTTTTGCTTGTTGTTGTGCGCTGAGAACGAATCATTTTGCTTCCACCCGCAACAATGGACGACTTTTTGTAGTGGATGCTGATGGTGGAACGCTGCGTTCGTTGGTGGCCTTTCAGCGACACTCAGAGCAAAGTGAAACTAATGGCAGTTAGTTTTGTTAAGTCGATAAAACTGTCAGTGATATGGCAGATTGTGTGGCAGCTGGTGGGTCGTTTTTGCCGCGGGCGCACTAGTATTTTGTCACCTACGAAAATAGCGTCCACAACGCGAATCCCTTGCATAAGTATTTGTGTGTGTGTGTGTGTGTGCGAAATGGATTTGCTGTCTGAACACATTCGAGTTTTAGTCGAGTTAAAAAAGTTAAATGAAGCTGCCACGGGCATTAAATTTCCGCCATTATCAGACAAGTCAGGCAAGACCCCTGCCCCCTGCCTACCGGCCTGGCATCGTTTCAATGTTTTCCGCAGCCAAATGCAAATGAAGATGACTGCAAAAGTGTTGCATTTGTCGCTGCACAAAGAATGCACTCGGCACCCACACGAAATTTGTTTGTCTACATCGGCCTCGGCCTCTGCCTCTGCCTGTGCCTCTGCTTCTGGCTGTGGCATAAAAGTCGTCAGCCTGGGCGTGGCTTCTGGGCATGCTTGGGTTGAAAGTGAGTAGCATTTTATGTTCATTTGCTTGGCTCCTCCTCCTGCTCTTGCTCCACTTTGCATTGTGTTTTATGTTCTTGCCTATGCGAAAATGCAAAGTTACACTTGGTTGCCAGCACGCTAAGGGGGGTAGCCATAATGTTGACTTATTTCAATGACATGGTTCCCATTTTTCTCTACAAATGACTTGCCATGTCTTCATCATCATCATCATCATCTCTGCACTGAGCTTTCAGCTTATTACTTTATGTGTGCACACCACGAGGCATTTGGGTAGTGTGCACTCCTTCTGACAGGTAGCTGAATTAATTATTGCATATCAGAGCTGGCGCACGTATCCTAAATCAAAGCATTTAACGCCCCTAATCCGTTAAATGCATAGCGTTCTCAATTTACTTAAAACGCAACTGCACACCAGTGGAGACCAGATTGTTGGGGGTTTCTATGCAAGTGCACTTCGTGCAAAGGACGACTGAGAGAATTTAGAGTGTGCAGCGTATTTAGCAAATTAAAATGGAAAATCCTTGGAGCCGGCGACCACAGCACAAAAAAAACATTTAAAACAACGAAGGAAAAAAATAGAAAAACAACTCACGTCACACATAGAATATGCGAGCGGGGTGGAGGAAAGCGGGAAAACAGCTTAAAACCCGTGCGCGCATAAGGGAGTAGCTCGTCGAGGCTGGATACGACAAGCGTCGCTGGCGACAGGTCACTGTGATTGGCAGCGGCCATCAAGCAAGTTAGTTGCCCACAATTTACAGAAGTGCACGATGTGAAGTGAGTGGGTGAACAGTGTCCGCTCCAAGCTGTTCCACAGCACGACACTACCCCCAGTAGATGCCGTGCACTTCCGAAGCGGACAAAGCTCATCAATCGAATTGGAGTTGGTCATACCTACTCCAACCCAGGTTGTGGGTACACGTGGCTCATGCCCGGGCAACTAAATCTCGGCCATTTCAGACGCCATTAGTGCGACTGCTCGACAGTCTGTGGTCAGGTTTACTGTAACGAGGCCTCCATTTCACTTCCCCTTAACGCTATGCCTCACTATTTGTGTGTGGAGCTATGCTCGGTCCATTAACGTATATGGTGCGTTATTAACTTTTGCTGCCTGTCAACATTGAACATTATATGCTAGCCAACCGCAAACAAAGTGGCCCAAAGCATCCACCCATTGTGTTTTGTAGGAGTGTGTGCTATTTTTCATGCTTTGTCTGCGACTCGCATTCATTACGTGAGTTGCGTGGCGACAAGCACATGGATTTACATCCTCATCCTCATCCTCCTCCTCATCTCCATCTCTATTCTTGTTCTCACTCACATCCGCATCCACTTGCCATTAGCGCAGTACATTTAATTTTGCTGTTGTTGTTGTCGCTGGGATTCGTTCCTCATTTTTCCGGACTTTTTTTTTGGCACATAAATCAAGTATTTTTTTACAAATTGTTGTCATCAAGTTGACATTTGCTACATCCTCGTCGGCATTGAATTCTGAGCTCGGGCCCATGCAAAATAGACCCTAAAGATTGTGCTTACTAATGTGATTGCTGTGCTAAAGACAGGGATAAAGATAGGAAAGATAAAGTCGGCTTAAAGATCCAAAACATGAGAAAACTAAAAGACGCAAATGTCCTATTGGCCATCACTTATACATTCAAAGATTGGCAATAATTACCGGTAAGTGGATTCGAATCAAACAAATCAATACCCAATAGCTGGGCATCCCTTAACCCACAATTCGCTTGGTCACCACGCTGAATTCTTATCGTTGAGACTTTAACAAGAATTTCAAGACATTTCCGGTTGCTGTTGGTGTTTCTAACTGTAACTGTGACGGTGACTGGCGCTGGTTTCCTGTCGCGGGACGCCATTTAAAAAGCCAAGCCAATCCAAACAACATGAAACTAATGCCCAAAAAGGAAAGCTGCAAATGAGAAATTATATTTTATTTTTATTTATGTATTTGCATTTGCCATAAAGCTCAACACAACAGCAACAGCAGGAGAAAAATATCATAAACGTTGTCCAAATGACTTCCGTTTCCGCTTAAGATGCAGCCGCGCAAACAGTGCTACACTCACACTCGCACACACACAGACACACACACAATTACACACTGAGAGCATCAACATGCAGCGCGCATCATTTGTTTGCATGTTTGTTGTTGTTTTCGGCTTGTTTTTTTGTTTGTTGTTTGTCTGCTTTTGCTGCTTTTGCTGGCCATTACCATCTGCGTCTACACATTTGCTGTCCATTTTGACAGGGAAAAATTGCATTGAGTATAATGTAAATCGTGTCATTTGTCAAAAGCAGCTGTTTCCCCAGCTGGCAGAACAACAATATCTACAACAACAACAACAACTACAACAATAGCCTAATGACAATCGGCATGTCCTGACAACCGTTTATATATAAGTGTGTTGTGTTGTGTATATAAGTATTTACAAAATAAATTCTTACGCACATTGCTCATATGCCGTGTGGAGGAGTAGATTTAATTCGTCTTACAAAAAGTAATTTGAGAAATTTCGGGGATGACGCTAATACTGCGACTTTGTCTTAGTCTGTGTCGGCGAGAATAATTCAATAAACTAACTTTCATGAAGATTAATTAAATATTTCTGTCTAATTTGATACAATTTATGCAATGCGTCCAGACAGAGTTTTTCGGAAGGGGCTAAGAAAAATGAACAAAGTTTTAGCGCTGAGCGTTCGCCATATACATCTGTGTGTGTGTGTGTGTTTGTATCTGTGTGTGTTTGTGTGTGTGAGCAGTGCTGCTAAAACTTTTATTAATTACAAAAGACACACACAAATATTAGTAGTAAAAGCAGTGGCAAAAGTAGCTGGCTGCTTTCACCCTCTCGCTTATTTGCGAGAAAGCCACTCGACGAGTTACTAACTTAGTTTCTTATGTTTCCTGCTTGGTTTCTTCCAGTGTCCGGGTAGAGTTGACGAGCTCTGGGGACGGCAAACAACAACAACCGAGGATTAACATTGGCCAGCAGCAGCAGCCACATGGATACACTATGCGTTTTACGCTATTTGCCATACCATGTCTACGTTTAACTATGTAAGGTAATTTGGATTGTGTGGTGGACACGGCGAGTGGCATGGAAATAATGCAACTTAATGCGCTTGTATACACGAACGTAATGTATAATTAATATGGCTCGACATGCACATTTGCCAGTGTGCCAACCTGTTGCATCTCAGTCAGCACTCACCTGCCATTAACCTCCACACCAATCTGCCCCCCCCCCCCCTCTCTATCATTCTCTCTCTCTCTCTTGCTCATTGAAAAGTGGCATAACGAGCACTCGTGAAAAGGCTTAAAAGTGCTTACAAATTGCTACATTGCTATGTCTGTGTTATGGTGGCTCTTATGGAGGGTTGGGCTGCTGCTTTCATCAACACCATCAGGGCCAGCAGCTGAAAAATGAAACTGCAATTGAAGCGCTTTTTAGCACTCACACACCCACACACACACACACACAGGTAAAAAACCTGGACGCTGAAAAAATTAAACGAGGAGGAGGAGCAAGGCTTTTTAATGAGTCAAGTGGGCAACACGTCGTTTCACCTTTTTGGTACTCTCCATATGTTTCTTTGTGTGTGTGTGTGTGTAATGACGCGAATTTTGTTTGCCTTTATGCCAGCGTATTCGTACGAAATAAACCGTTTTCTTTTTAAGTCCGTTTTGGGCGCCATGCCAACGGTTTTCAGTTGCCAGTTTGCATTTGCTTTTATAATTGCATGCCGCTCTTAATGAGCCAAGCGCCATGCAATTTGTATAGAGTTCCACAGTGAAAGAGTCACTCAGCTTGGGTGTGTGCGTGTGTAGGTGTGTGTGCGGTGCAAATCAGCCTTTTAAACAACTTTACCGCCACTTGAAGTTGAAGCTGGGCATGAGTTCGGTTTGAGGTTGGTTAGTTGGTTCGTTCGCTGTAAACAGCTGCCAAAAACGAGGCAGAAAGTTAAGCTACGGCCAAATGGATTTGCTCGTAAGCGAAATAAAACCACGCAACGAAACGAAATGAGTAAATTGCGGTTTCAAGTTCTCGCAACTGTTCGCACCCTTCGCACGCCCCGACACCCCTATCCACATCCACATCCCGCAAGCTCCACACAACCGCACCACACACAGATTCACCCGCACACCCGCCTTGTTGCCCTGGCAATGCGTTTGCTCTTTACCATTTTTTGCAATTTGCCCCAAAAACCACTTTGGTTGTTAAAATTTTTAACACATGCTCCATACTTTTGGGGGTTGTTGTGGCTGTTGCTGTTGCTGTTTCTGCTTGGATACGTGGCTTAAACATTTGATTGACTTTTGCGCATGGACACAATAAAAGCGCCAAAATCATTTTCGTGTTTAATGCCAGCAACATCAAAATTTTTGCTACCACAATGGGCAACAATTTCAATTACTTTAAAGCGTTTCCATCAAATATTGCGTATACGTCCCGCTGTGCACAGCACAGAAACACAAACACACAAACACAAACAGACGCACATATAACGTATAAATGTATAATTGAAAACAAATTTTACTGCTTGTAATTGAGATTGTATGTGTGTGTGTGCTTATATTTGGGTGTGTGTGTGTGTGTGTGTGTGTGCGAGTGTGGGCCTGTCTCGATATCGATAACAAACGCCACAAATTGAATTTAAATCATAATACATATGTACATATATATACATAAATTTATACATATGTATATTTTCGTATACACCCAAGGAACATATTAGTACAGCCATGTGTGTGCGGCTGTACTTATGTTGTCGTTGCTTGCTGCTTTGGATCGTTGGGCGGTTTGTTCGCTTGTTTTATTTATGGTGGTAGCAACAACAAATAAAACAGCAACAACAACAACTACCCCAGACAACGGCCTGGCCTGGCCTGGCACAGCAACAGCAGCAGACGAGAAACGCCTTCGCTTTTGCCCTATTTTGAAAAGGGTTTCATTATTCATATGTGGGTAAGATGTGTATAAAAATTTTATTTGATTTCTTAATATGTAAATCTTATAAAATTGAGTTTTATTTTATTGAATTACTTACTAACCGTTTCAATAATTTTATGTAGTTTGGGTAAAGCAGTGAATAAATTTTCTTAAACATTCTCTTAAAGAAACGTAAATCAACTTTAATTTCTTGATATTGGTGAACATTTTATTATTTGATTATTTATTAAAAATATGATTTAATAAATACTATTTCATATTCACAAGCTAAAAACTATAAAAAGCTTCTAATATATTATTACCAAATAGAGTGCAAAATAGCTAGCAAAAGTTTAATTTAATGTGGAGTCAATAATCTCAATTTTGGATCTTTCCTCAAGCCAGTTTAAATGAAAGAGCATTTAAAAAGTCTACTTTGAGGAGGAGAGTCATCAACGTTTTGAGATTTCCGTTTTATGCATTCAGTGCACACGTTTGCCAGAGACAAGCGAGCCAATCTGCTTGCTGCCGGATTGGGGGCTCAGCCAGTCAGTGCCTGCCCCAGCACCTGCCCCTGCCCCTGCCCCTGCCCCAAATCTTAATTGTCTGCTGTGCTGTGCTGCGCTGTGGCATGCTATAAATTTATGCATTGCATTTGGATTTTGGAACATTGCATTTGCCTGGGTCAAATGATAGAGGCCAGAAGCCAGAGTTCTGAGGCCTATCGGGAGCTGTGACTACTGCTGCTGGGTATTAAAACCATAAATAAATGTTTGATATGCAGTTGAAGATAACTCGTATCAGATATATATATATATATATATATAAATAGAAAGAAAAATTCATAACAAATTTAATAAATCTCTTTTATTGCAGACAGATGAAAATGCTGGAGTCGTTTACTCAATTTGAATTTACAAAAAAACTCAACATTTTGGCTGGTAAGCTTTAAAAAAATTATTTATTATTTCTATTATTTGAAATTAAGTATTTTTAAGGCTAAATCATTTAGGTCAAGAGATATTTTATTACCACCATTTTGTACCATAAACTAAATTCACACATTTGGCTAAATACTGACTATTTATTTATATTACTAATGCACACTTCTAAACACATACTTAAATTCACTTTTGTGGCCACTCAATAAAATGATAAACTCAGGTTATGCTGAAATATGCTTACTATGAAATTGACAGGTTGAAAAAATAATTGAAGTGTAAATAAGCATCCAGAAACCTATTGCCAAAGCCAGTCAAAGGCATTGGCGCTCCATGGACGCACGTCGGAGCGCTAGCTAAGACTCTTCCAGCATCTGCAGTTCTGTCGATGTTCCTGCCGTACGTGTTGGACGCAACTGAAACGTGTCGCACGTGCGTACTGGACTCGGAACAGTCTCAAGTCTGAGTCTTGCGTTTGATATTGACGTAAAAAATATCTTGCAAATACAAGCAGCATCAACAAATACAGCTTCAAAATGTTACGACAAATAAGAAAATTGTAGAGGCATTCACAACCAATGAAGCGAGTTACTTCACTCACTCACTCACTCACACACACACATACTTACGGATACACACCCACTACATTTTGTCTGGGCATTGTTGTTTCCTCTTCTAGTGCCTCTCCGGTGCAGCACGCGCTACACGATTTTACAAATAAATACAAATAACTCTGATTTTTTACCAGTTACCCGTTGGGACATGGCAAGGCGACGCAAAGCAAGACAAGGCAATGTAACCAACAAAGTGCGCGCACACACACACACACACACCTAAACATACAGCATGTGATGTTGAACAGAAGAAGCATTCAAATTAAACTTTATTTTCCTGCCTGACATTTTTCGTTGCATACCTTAGGGCGTCACAGCCTGAAATTGCAAAATGCAGGCTTGATCACATTGCCAATGCTCAGCTCAGGCTTTCAAATGAACATGAGTATAGAATGGGTGGATATCAGGAGTTCGGGTGTTGGGGGGTTGGCAACCAGACAAACACACGAACGTGCTGTGCATGCAATAAAGCAGCTTTTTGTGGGATTTCTTGCCCTGATAGCAACTAACGTCACAATATGCTACAACAATTGCCATTGGAGAGTGGCTGAGCAGGCGACACCGTTGCACTGTGTCAATACAACAAGCCCAAAGTCCCCAAAGCGGCAAAATAGTTTACACTTGTAGCACTCCTCCATTCCATACACCAATCTTCCTGCTAAAAAAAAATTAGCAGTTGTTAACCACAAAGACAACTTAATTCATTTTAAGCATGCGCATTACAATTATGCAAAACGGCTACGAGGTGTGCACGATTACCAGATTCGCTTTAAAACTTGAGTTCTAGTTTTTGTACATTATACATTATGATTTGGATAAAAATTTGTAGAAATGCCTTATAGACACTTAGCTCTTAACATTGCTTGCTATTCGCCTCCGTTTTTGCATGTCAAATTAATCCAGGCTAACAAAATCAAAGTATTAGCATAAGAAAAACAGCAAGTGGAGCAGCAACAGCTCAATCTTCCTGGTTAGGCAAGACCCACAACATGGTAGCTAACTTCTAATGTATTTGGGTGTGGGTGTGTGCGTGTGTAGTTTTGTTTATACGTCGACTATTTGCAAGGGTTATTATTGTTGCTGGTGCTGCTTGAATTCTATTTTTATGTGAAAGTGGGCAGACATCGGCTGTGGGCGGCATGAATTAAGTTACGGCTCCTAATGATGTTGCTTAGCAAATTGAAGCAACTAAAAACAAACATAATTGAAACAATTTTCTCATTATAAAGACGACGATGATGATGATGATGACGACGACTCAACATGCTGTTAAGGGCAAAACTGGCGCAGCGAAACGCAAAGGGCAAAAGCTCTGAGCACAGAGGTATAATGTCGGTGTGGGTGTGTGGCATGTGGCATGCAGCAGGTGCGCCTGACGCAAATTGTTTGGCTTTGTCTGAGAGCTGGCAAGGAAGCAGGTAAGCAATGTCGGTAGTTGCCACGCCCCCACTCATACTCTGACGTCCACGTCCACGACCTCGCCCTTGTCAAGTAAATATGCGTCGGTCTTTTTTTTTTTTATTTTTTGTGTGTTTGTGTGAAGAAGATTAAGTGCTTGGGCGAGAGGCAGCACCAGCGGAAGTCATAGCAAAAGTTAGGCGCGCTTCTTTGCGAATATTGCAAATAAAATGTCAGACGGAGGCTTAGGAAAGTGCAGATGCAACTGCTCGCTGCTGGCCGGGCTGGGCTCTCTTACAGTAAGTGCATGCAAGCAGCGGCTGCGGCTGCGGCAGCGGCAGCGGTGGCGGCGGAAGTTGTAACAAGTTAATGGCAGTTTCCAACAAGCAACTGACGACTGTCAGCCTCTCAAGTGCGGCAGGTGCAGCAACAGCAACAGCAGCCGCTAGCAGCATGCAGCCAGCAGCAACAGAAAGCAACAACTTCATTTAGCTGCCGCCTAAAGTGTATTGAAGTTGGCACTCAAGTAGCAAGCAAAGTGGCTATTAACGTGGCCTAATAAAGTTGCTCTCAGATTAAATTTACCAAGCAGCGGGACTCTAGCCGTTACACGCGGCGTGTGCGTGTTGTCTGCTGGGAAACCGAACGGCTGCTCTTTCTGACTTTTTTTCATTGGAATGGGGGAAGGGAGGACCGCCTTTGTCTTGGCTATCAGACAACGGCAACGATAATGTCAAAAACAACAAAGGCATCAAAAGTCCTTTATATATTTTGTTATTGTATTTATGCTGTGGCACCATTAGCAGCTCAATTTACACAGTCAAGTCGACACTTTGGGCCATGCTTTTTGGCCAGCTTGGCATGTGCATGGCAATACAATATTTGGCATTTGTTTTTGCTTTATGGCCCACTCAGCTCGCACCCTTTCTTCCTCTCCCACATACATACACATTTCCGGTGCTAAAAGCTGACGGAGTCAAGTGGCTCGTCTAATGGACCAACAACTGCAATTCGATATGCTCCCAACTGAATTCTGCATAGTCGCTTTATTCATTCGACAAACAACAAGAAAAGAAAGGCAGCCCCTCAAAAATAAAATGAAATTGCTTGCAAATAGCTAAATAAAAGGCCGGATAGGGGTCTATGGCTGTGGCTATGTCTGATTACCCGATATCACCGGTTATGGCGGCTAAATGAGGAACAAGTTTGCGCTGTGCAAATTAATAACATCAGTTTCAGCTCAGTTTTACTTATATATATATATATTTTTTTTTTTGTGGGTTGTTGTTCTATCTAACTGGAGAGACATACACTATTTGTATTTTATTTGTGTTAGTGTCCGGGTCTGTTAGGCTAATGCCTCCAGGTTGACGTACGTGCTGCGGCATTTTTATTAGGCTCGAGCTTTTTACGAGCAGCAGCAGCCCTTCAATGTTGGTTTTAGGTGGCTCCAAGTTAAGGAAGGATAAGGACTGGAGGTTGAATTGTGTTGGAGGGTGATGAAATTTATGATAGAGCTTGGAATGGGAGAGTGCTGCGCTGGGAAGTTTGTTTTATTGGCCATAAACGTAATAGCGCAAGTTACATTTTTAAGGCTCTTTAAGTAAAGGGTAAACATTTTTATAGACCCTTTGTAAATTCCTACATATATATGATATTTTTCTTATTGCACCTAAATTATTTGATTATTTATCTGTAATAGGTATACGGTGTTATAAATCTAATTAAACTTTGCTAATGCTTATTATTTACTTTGCAGGTTAGCTCTGTTTTGGTAAATTTTGGTAAAATCGGAAAGTACGAAAAGTGTAATTACATTTGCCATTTTATTAAAATCAATTAATCTTGAAGCTGAACACAGCAATGTATTTATCTAATACCATATCACATATGCCATGTTTTCTCTATTTCTTTTTATATTAGCGAAAAAAGAAAAACACTTTCACATCAACTTTTTTCTACGTCTACGTTTCAGGCACACACAATCTGCACAACTGGAGGCGTGGATTACCTTTTGTTTTATTTAATTAGTGAACGGTAAAGGGATTCAGCAACTGCTCCCCAGTTTCCAGTTCTCAGTTCTCATTTGCCCCACTCTTATCATTGTTATTAGTATGTAGAGCAGTTTTATTGGCCTCTCCGTGACTAAAAAATGTCGCTCAATTAAAACAATGGAAACACTTAAAATTCAACACTTAATTCCGTGCGTAAAATTAATGCTGAACACCTAATTAAATTATGTTAATTACTTCTGCAAGTCTATTAACAACAGCCTACACGCACACACGCACACACATACAAAATGAGATACCAGGATAAAGAGGGAGGGAGAGGGAGCTAGAAGAGAGTGAGGGAGAACGTGATAGGCACGTAAAGTCGACCTATTCCCATGCCATAATTTTGGTGTTGCTCTTTTTACTGTTGCTGATACTGTTCAGTGATTTTGGGCTATCACGTTGCTTGAATTGGGCCGAAAAGCAAACATCAAATAACTTTCAATCAATTCCAATTAAAAGCCCCCATAAAAGCAGTTCAAAACAGATCCACAAAGTGCACATAACAATGTCAGGACAATTTAATTTAAAATTTAATGGCAAACCGGGCAACGGGCAATGGACAACTGGACGAACGCAGCACAAATGCCAGTTTGATGTTCTTATCAAAGGCAACCCTTGCAAGCGCAAAATAACCGCAAAAAATAAATTCGGGATGGAGTGGGGGAATTGTAGTTGTAGAAAACGCTGCTGAACAGCTAAGGATATTGTAATAACAGTAGCCTGACACGCAACGGACACCGACACGGGCCAAGGACTTTGGCCGCACACACAACCGCTACTCCTCTACAAGTATCATCAAGTCCAAGTCCAAGTCCAATGCAGCATGGCAAAAAAAGAGAAGGGAAAAAAAAGGCAGCGAGCGCATCAATAGAATGCAGTTAGGCAACAATGGGCAACATCGCTGGTAGCCACAATAAAAGACACAAGACGCTTGCCACAAGATAGACAACGCTGGCGAAATAAAACCGCAGACACGCCAACGCCAGTCGAGGAACTGCCAGCAGGCAGCAGGATACAAAAGTCCGTCCATTGACGACTTTGAGGCGAGGACATATGCGAGGCAAGTTCATTTTGCACTCTTGCAGTGCAAAAATTTAATCAAGAAGTGCAGCGCCAGGCGAGCCACAAAACCCCAACACAAAAACTCAAAGCTCCTCCTCCGCTGCACTCTTGCTGCTCTTGGATAGCAACACGCGCCAGCCCCTTGCGTGTAATGCGAGATTCGTTCAACATTTACAATGATTTTGTGATTCTTCCGACACTTTATGGCCAGTCGAGCTGACAGCTATCCTCGACCCCGCGTCGACCCCGCTGGGTAACCAACATCCTTTGGTAAGTTGTGTTTTTTATGGGACTGAGTATAATAGAGTGAAAGACTTTAAGCAAGCATCCGAATAGCCATGGTCCTCCTCATTGCAGCATTAAGTTCCAGCGTAAAGTTGACTTTGAACAATAACAAAAAAAAAAAAAAAATGAAAGGGGTTTTAGAAAACTGAAAATGGCACAGCTGAAGCCCTTATGTGACATCATTGGCGACAAAAGCCAAACAGCTGGTAAGGTTTCCCAGTGGCTGAAAGCTTTTTGCCACGAACTTAACAAACAATTGGTGAATTCGATTTTTAGCTATGATTGTCCAAACGCAATTCTTGTTGATTTCAAAAACTCAAGGGTTGCATCTGGGCATCGCGGCTCGAAATGAGAATACAACACAAAAAATCCCAATACACATAATGAACTCAATTATGTTCAGCTGCCCAATTAAATTAATTGAATATTGTTTATTGTATTTGTTAATTAACATGTATTGTGAAACTTAAATTCAATTATAAAGTTCAAAAGTGAAAAATAAACATAAGTCTTAAATTAAATTGAATATTTACAAAGTTTTTATATATTTTAGAGAGTTTGTCCAACGAGCAGCACAAATTATAAACTTCCAATGAAATTGCATCGCCTAGACAACAGTTTTAGCTATTTTGCATATAGATTTGCTAAATTCAAGAATGTCGTGAAAATAAAAATAAAGTTCTAATATTAAAATGGAAAATTCTGACATTATTTAAATTAATTTAACAAGAATAAATTTAAATTAATAAGAATTAAATTCATATTTGATTGTAAAATAAATACTTTGCTTTAAGCAACAGATCTCAGAATTACTCACTGTAAATAAATATTCTTATTTTGTATTATAACCATTATTGTACTCAACGGATTTAAGTAAGTGGTAATAAATGCAGTTAATTAGCAGGTGATAATTAAAATGCATTATAAAAGAAAAACATTTCCAGATGCGGCAGCTTGGAGCAGCTTGAAGCAGTGCAAAGTTTGAGTTTTTAGTTTAGAAGGAAAAATAATGTTTACAATTTTTCTCATGTACTCAGATTTGCAAACAGGAGTAGGAGCAGCGTAGCAAATGGGAAAAGTTGAATGTATTATATTTGCCTTTTATATAAAACAAGAAACCGCCCACATAGCAACAAGACTGGAATCACGAAGAAACAACATCAACAGCAGCAACAGCAGCAGCAGCAGCAACAGCAAATGAAAAAGCAACACCAACTTTTTGCATAGAAAGCTTTTTTGCAGAAAATATTTGCCAAGCATATTTATTCGCCTTCCGCCAGCCACTTTTGACAAATTATGACTTTGCTATTTCTTGTTTTCTCTCTAAGGTTTCTGTCTCTGTATGTGTGTGTGTGTTTTTATTTCTCACAAACTATAGCAGTAAGTTGCCATGACAGCGCTGCCACATTATACAACAAGTGCTCGAAATAATAAAGTTAACAGCACTTTAATAGTTAGCTCGTTACGCCCACAGACGGTGGCAAGTGGCCGCCGCCCACATGGATTGGACTTGGGATACGGATTTGGAATTACAGTTAAGAGGCACAGGCAACATGTTGCCCGGCAACCGGTACAAGTAAGGGGCTTGTCCTATCGAGCAGCACAACTTGAGCAATAAAATGGCTTTTATACTCTTCAATAGATTCAGAAGACAATAGCAGCAGTTGAAAAATTCCTGCCATCGAGAGCTGAATAAATTTCTCTCCTTTGATTTTGTGCTTAATAAAAGTCAAATTTTAATTCGCCTGACTACGTAAGAGCAGAAGCGTAGCCTCGGATTCACAGTCCATCCAGTTCCTATTTTTGCTCCATATGTGCAGCATGTTGCCTTAACAACAGCAGCAGCAGCAGCCGCAACACCACCAGCATTTTTTATTGCCAAGCGATGACATGGCTTCGTAGCTGGGAACACAGCTTAGGAATGTAATAAAATTGGAGCGCCACACGCATACCACTCGCCCCGCACTCGGACTTTTATGGCGAATACATAAAAGGAAATCACAGGGAATGTAAACAGCCAGCCAGCTACTTCAGTTTCCATCTCTGCTGTTCAGAGATGTTTCAGTGGAAAAGTCAAAGAGTGGCCGCTGTTGCCAATGGAGGTTGGGTGGGGCACAACTAATGAGCTCTATGGTTGGTATGCTTAATATCAGCACCAGTTGTGCTGACTCAAAGGGCTTATGTATGCATGTTTGGAGTGGGAGGCGCCTCCAGCGAGGAGCGGAAAGTTGTGCATAATTCAATTAACTAGAAACAAGCAAATGAAAACTTTGCAGGCCACCAGGCCGGAGGGCATAAAGAATGCACAAGTGCATCCAACAAATGGCAGCCTTGGCGCAAGTAGCCCAAATCCCAAAAAGAGTTCCGTCAACGGAGCTGAATAAGGTGGCACTGCTGTGCTCATGCTTTTAATGCAACGACGAATTGGACAACTCCCCAATGGAATTGCGCAAAAATATTTCTAATTATTTCAGAGCAACGTGGAGCGCTGAATGCCGAGTCGCCTTGCAAGGAATCCTGACCTCGTCCTCGTCCTCGTCCTCATCCTAGTTCTCAACGTTTGTTCGTCTTTTAGTTGCTTAGTCAACTATGCGTGTATATCAGAAGTATGAAATGCAATAACGTAATGAGTAATTGCGCAAAAGTAATAAGGGACACGACGTGCTGTTACGTAAAAAACAACATCCAATCTGGTAAGGATAACAAGAATACCAAACAGCCAACCAGCCAGTGAGCCAGCCAGCCAGCCAGCCAGCAGCAATTATGGATGCGGTGTGCGGGCAAAAACGACAAAAACGGCAAAAGCACAAAAGTTGTCAACAACAGGCAACCAGCATCAGCAACTTAAACAAAAGGCATCCCGGGTTAGCCGGCAGCAATAGAGGCATGGCGCAGAAGCGTACGTGCAACGTGGCCGCAAAAAGTTAAAGCTCAGCTCACGCGTTGCTGCCGCGTGACTCCGATTGAGGACCGCTGGACTGGACCCGACTGGACTGGCCAAGGAATTGGCGTTAATTCTGGTTCTGGTGCGCCTCGTGCCTCGTGCCTCGCATCAGCGTCCAAAAAGGATATTAATTTCCCAAAGGTGCCATTTAAGCCAGTAAAAATCACGCAAATGCGAACGGGTCAAGGGACAGGGGGGGCTGAAGGCACTGCACAGCTTAAAACAACAGTTACAGTAACAACAACAACACCACACAATCAAAATAAAAAAACTCACACACACTCATACACAAATTAAAAAGTTTCAATAGCTACAATTTTCATTTAAAAATTCATCGCCATGCGCTGGGACCGCGACAATGCGGCCCAAACGTGGCAGGGGGGCGTAAATGGGGGCGATGCGTGGTTGGTCTGCTGCTGCGGCTGCTCCTGCTGCGGCGAATGCTGCTGTTGTTGATGGCCATTGAAGCGGCACACAAAAGTGACAAACAGATTTATTTAAACTGTAAATCTGCATTGGACGAGTAGTTTGTCTAACTGTAAGCAATAAAATACAATAGACACAAATTTCGAACGAAATTTCATCTTAAATGTGAAGCTATAATATAAATTTATTTAAAATCTCATTTTTATTTTAAAATCATCCCATAAAATAGTAAAATAATCATGTATTTAGTTAGTTATTAATTATATCTTTCCACAGTGTGCTTTATTCAATAAATTTATCGAATTAAAGTCGGCTACAAAGAAGTTATTTTAATATCATAATTTCAAGATACCCCTTATGAGCTGTTTAGCAATTGTTGTTAGTTGCTTTTTGGGGCATGCAGCAATTACAACTATTTTGACTAAACAAAATAGACGCTGTTCTTATAGCTATCAATTTTTGTTGTTGTTTTGATTGTCGCTGCTACATGTTGATGGCTGGCAGCATTTCATTAGCGCGCTGACGGGGCCTGCACCGAGGTCAGACCACAGCATGCTACAACCTTGCGGGTGCAGGATGGGGAGCTGAGTGTAGACAAGACAAAAGCTGATTACTTGCTGCAAGGGCTGACAGGACATGGCCGGTGCCAGTAGGACGCAGTACGCAGAAGGCACTAGTTTAGGAGCATGCTTTGAGCGGTCGACTCGCCACAGCAACCATTCCTGTTTGTTGTTGATTTTGTGACCGTTGCGATGCTGCAAAGCATGTCCTTTAGATAGGATTATCCGCAGTATATTGCAATGAAATGAAAACAAGGTTAGCTAAGCAAAACAGCTGTTGCTAGCGGGAGCAAAGCGAAAAAATAAACAAGTTTACTTTAATATCTTTAGTAGTTGGCCATAAGGAATGTATATTTGTTGCATTTGGACTGAAACACAACTTAATATACATATATAATCTTAGAAAGGCTTTGTCTTTAGCTTGCAGAGATCCAGCACACCCGCTGGCGGTGGCTCAATGAAAAACATGGTAACTTTGGAGCTGCATATTGACTGACTTGAGTTGAAACCATATTTCCTTAAAGTTTTTAAAATGAAGATGCCCATATAGATCGTCGGGCAATAATGGACGCATGACCTCTGAGGTCTCACCAGACTTGAGGTGCAGCAACTACTCGTACTTTTGCAGAATGTGCAAACAGTGCGAAGTTGACAAGGCGTCGTCAAGTGGAAACCACTGGTGTCAGATTTAACATGGTGTAGAAACTAATCACTTCGCAGACCGCAAAGTGCTCCAACAACAGCCTGAATGGCTGTGATTGGCAGCCAGTCATGTTGCCTTTTAAGCAGTGTCCAGCAGTGCGCAATGAAGCGTCACGCGTCTCCTTCTCTGGATTATGGGATAATAATTCCCTTTTTTTATCCGCAGCAAACTCAAAATTCAACTCAAGTTGCACTTGCGGCGGTGTGGCACAAATTACTCGGTGATTCGTTTGAGGCTTTACAACATTTTGGAATGTATATTGGTTTTGGTATAAGTGTGAGGATTGTGTGAATCTGAATCTGATATATATGAAAGTACAAGTTTTGATGCCTTCTGTGCCTACAGTTTTATATTTCAGTTGTTCATTGTCAGCGCTTTGTTCGTACCACGACTGTGTGGCAAGAGCGCAATCAAATTAGGCAAAAATCCATGGCAACAATCGTCATTTTATGCGTGTGGCGCCAATAACTAACTGGCACAATATGTCAATCAGTACCCGATCGCCTGACTGGGACCCCAACGTGCTGAAAATTGCTCAAATTGTTCAAATTGCAAGCCCCGCCTAATTGGCAATATAGAGGGCGAGAGGCAGAGGCAGAGTCAGAACCAGAACCAGAACCAGAACCAGAGCCACAGCCAGAGCAGGTTAAGGCCAGATGGAGCACAGCCTCTTTCCAAGGTCTCACCCACCTCACTCAATTTGGGAGCGCGTGTCGCAGTCAATCACTTTGATGGGGCGCCATTGTTATCAACACCTGTCCCGTGCTCCTATGTTTCCCATTTGCCACATTCGCTGAATTTGTACAGCTATTTACGTGTCCTACCAACCCAGTCCAACATGTTGGTCATAAAGCAATATCTCGTAAAATGTGTAATTCAGCAAAGTGTCTATAAAAGTTTGCCATAAGCGATAATCGATAATATCTGTTCAAAATGCCATTGATTACAGATCACATGAGCTAAAACCCATAAGCGAAAACAATTGAAAGATTTTATTCCCCAATTAACTTTGAACAATAGCACAGATTAAGCTCCATTTTAAAATCTGAATATCTGAATAGCTAATTTTATGTTACATGTTACATGTGCCTGCAAAAATATAATAATATTTGCATATATATAATAATATATATTGTCATAACTTTGTGAAATTCAAAGTAGATTAGCCTCTAGATGAATCGTACACTTAAAGTTGCCGAATGCCTTTGGGCAGGGATTGTATAATCCTTAAGTTAATTTTGTGATTTACACTAAACATTTTTTGTTTGTTGTTTTTATTAAAGTTTCAACATAAATTTTAACTAAAAATCAAGCACCTTTATTTTAATTCCCCAATTCTGTTGAAATTCGCTTCAAATTGAATGCAGATGGCAGTGGAAAATGTAACCAGGTGGAACTTTTGCCGCCTAATTATAATAATTTAAGCTATAATTTGCGTTGCTTTACTTTTCATAAATCGATAATTGCATATTTATTTATTAGCATTTCAGGGAAACTCACTGCAAACCGCAGTCTTTAATTTAACTTAGGTGATTTACATGTGTTTAAGCAAAACTCTTAAGTACTTGCGTATGTATTTGCAACTAATAACAATACTAAATACGTTCAAAATATTCATAGCCAGAACACCAGAAACTATGCTGACCTCAGAGCCTGCAGGCAGCAAACTGTAACAACTTCAATTGGCCACTAAGCACTTTCCAAAGTCTTTTACATGGCAGTTCACAAAATTCCTGTTGTGACTCGCTTGTACCTATTGTTGTTGTTGTTGTTGTTATTGCTGTTGTTGTTGTTGTTGCTGTTGTTGTTATTGCTTGGTTACTCAGATGCTTGGACAAGTTAGGCAGCAGTTTTTGGCTGTTCTGCTTAAAGAATAATTAAGTGCATTACAAGTTTTTGAATGAAAGAAAACAAAATTTGTCATAACACAAGCCGTTGATGAAGTACTAAGCAGCAATAAATTTTACTTTATAAACAAAACTACAAGCGAAGAAAACTAGAAAGTAAAAGCCAACCAAAAGAACAACCCAGAAACCAAGTAAAAGCGAATAAATGAAATGAAATGAAATGAAATTAGTTCGTTTTCGGGCCAAACAAGCTCAACAAGTTCCAAGCCAAGTTCTTGTTCTTGTCGACTAAGTGAGTACGGACTGACGACCGAGCTGATGATGTGGCAATGACCATAATGATACATCAGTTGAAGTTTGCAAGTCGAGCGCAAAAGTTGAAATTAAATCAAACATAAAGTTGAATTGGAGAAACACTGCGAACCCCGCCACTTGTCAACTGAGTGAGAATCCATTCCACTGCCACATTCGACCATTCATCCAACATGAAATAGAATGGGGCACAGATGGAGTGCCGAAAGTGTTGGAAACTTTGTTATATTTTTGTTGATTTTACCAAACTGCGGCACGGCACGCACCCTGCCCGAGATCGAGCAGAAGCTGCATCAGAGGCGTGATAGATTAGCAAAGTTTGAGTTTAGCGCCGCGCACCCTGTACGGGATACTATTGGTGGCAGCAACCAAAGCGTTGCTCCAGCAGATCCCCTGTATCATTTTCATTTTACTAAAATTGAAGAAACTTTGTGTGCACAACGACGGCCAACAACTGGTGACCAGCAAAAGCGTCGAGGTCGTGGCATTCGCAAGTCACAAGTGCAGTCACCTTGGAATAAGGGAACGACACAGTTGACCTATCATGTGCTAGAGCCACTGAATCTTGAGTTGGAACAGAAACACCATCACTGGACCACAGCCAGACCTTTCAGTATCCTCAAGCAGTTGACCGTGGAACAACTCAAGCAATTGCGTCACAAAACGACAAACGACAGCTTCAATATACTCAAAGAAATCCAAACGGAGCAGGAGCAGCATGTCAGTCAACTTACAAGAAGGAAACCTTACCATGTGTTCGAGGAGCTGCATCTTGAGGGTCATGAGAATGCTTTAGAACCAGATGGGCCATTGAAGGCGCACAAATCTCCGCCGGCAGAGTCACGCGCTAAGAAAAGTCAGAAACGCAAGCGCCAAAGAATCCGGAGGCGCCGTAAGAGAATTCGTCACCGCCGGAAACGCAAACGTCGACGTGGCAAGAAGAAGAAAAAGAAGAAGCGCAATAAGAAGGATAAGAAAAAGAAAAAAGGTCAGAAGAAGAAAAAGCGAAGGAAGCAGAAACCAGAAATGACAAACGTAATCGGTCAGCCGGCACATCTTATCTATGCCAATCCCACAAAGCGGCCGTACAATCCACACCACAACTACTATCCACACCCACAACAACAAGTAAATCCACCAACAATCCTACAGGTGGTGACAACAAAGCGTCCTGCGACCACACAGGCGCCCTTTACCAAGATCAAGTATCTATTGCGCCACAACACTCTATTTAAGAAGAAGAAAAAGGAGTGGGTCAACCATGTGGGCCATGTTATATATCCCGTAATCAAGTTCGTCGCTTTCTTTACTGTGCTAAATCCTTTCACGCTGGGCGTCTTTCTCTTCACATTGATCTCGCCAGTCGTCTTTGGATTCCTGGGCTTTGTCGCTCTAAGCCTTCTCGTTAAGCCGTTCCTGCATATTGTATTTGGCGTCAAGAGTAGTGTGGCCAACATCGATCGTCAGCGCTTCCTGGCCAATAAGCGTGCCGAGCAACTAAAACTTAATCTACGTCCTGTGACTATACATAAGCATTTCTACCAGCAGAAGCCACTCCATTCTACGCCACCGCATCATCTTCCCCCTTTGGTAGATTGGCGACGACAGACCACATCTCATCTACAACGAATGCGCCATAATCCTTTGTTGCCTGAACAACGAGCATCATTTCAACTGCTTTAAATATGTATACAAAAAAATTAAAACCCAAGCGTTTTAAAAAAGCTACTCTGTATTTGCAGTCAAAATTCAAGTTTTAGAAGTAGAGTTATTATTACAAATTTTTATCTGGGAAATGTTCGGAATTCGGCAGCATCTGAAGCTCTTCCGAATGTATCACGTTGCCCTGGCTAAAGTGTCCGTGATCTCCATCTGCCTCGTCGGAATACTACACTACGGGCATGGCATCCATGGTTGCAACTTGTTGTGTTGGCGGCAAATCCTGGAACGAGTTAAGGAAAAACCAATGGGAATTATGCTGCTTATTGCGCTCCTTAAGCTGCTAATGATTCCGATATGGACGCTGTTGAGTTGCACGAAAGTCCCAGCAGAGAAAACACCAATTTCAATTGTTAAGCGCCGCTATCGAAGATTTATTGTAATGCGTCTCTTAGCCGCACATAAAAAGTTCCTGCAGGATAAGTAACATATCCATCAGCGACATTCGGAACTCCTGCAGGCCATTCACCTCTTTCGCACAGATGGTCGCAGGCTCTATGAACGCACAGCGGATGAGTTTAGCCTATCCAGCTGCTGCCTGTGGAGGAGCAGGAAGAGCATGATCTTCTGCAACTGGACTATGACAGATATAAATGCGTCAGTCCGCGAGGTGGACATCTACAGGCTTGTATTGGCCTTGTCCTTTTAAAACCTTGAAAAGTCAATAAAACAGTGGGACAAGCGGGTGAACAGCGGCTGAAAGAGCAGCGGGTGAATTAACCACAAAAGCCTGGCATCAACAATGTGTGGCATATTTTTAATTAGGTTGTGTAAACTGGTGCTCAAAAGATAAATATGTATACCAAGAAAAAGGATTAACAAATAAAAAGTTAGAAAATTTCATGGAAAACTGAGCTCTCTTAAAAGTCTACTCTGAATATTAGCAAAGTTACAGGGAAGCTGATTTGATTGTTTTGCTATTTCCTATGTTGTGGATGTTGTTAATTTTCAATTTAGCTTTAATTTCTTACACACATAAACACACACATGAAATACGTCTAAGGTAGCATCACATAAGGGCAGATTTAAAATGTAAGTTGTTTTTGAGTTTGCCAATTAGTCTAATAGCTCATTATTAAGTATGAATCGTTTTACATTTCGATTGATCATTGTTGTTGCGGAATTGTTTGCAGCAAAAATACATAGAGCCAATACCAATTCAGGCTTGCAATTTGCGAACAGATTGTTAGCAATAATAGGATTGCCTTGGGAACGTCATTTCTGTATTGGCTCAAAACAAGTCGAGTGCCATAGAAATGCGAGCGAGCTCCAATTGGAGTAGAGCTGAGCAGAGCTGAGTAGAGCTGAGCAGCCAATATAAAGAGTAATAATAAATAAAATTGTAGTCAATTCATAAGGATTTTGTCGCTACAAATGGGCAATGGGCGGTGGCAAAAGACGACAGTCGATGGGCGACAGGCGACATGCGACATGCGACATGCAAACAACATTCATTCATATTTACCAAAAATGGAGAGAGAGAGAGATAGAGCGAAAGAGAGAGATGGATACCCACCCACAACAATACTGTCACCCTCTCCATCAGCATCAGCGTGCACAATGTGCGTATAAATAACGGATTTCCTGTTATAAAATATTTGTAACGACATTTTATGTATGTCGATTTATATGTTCCATTGTGCAGCTATAACTAAAACTCCATCTCCTGCTCCTGCTACTGCTACTGCTCCCGCTCCTGGTCCTTCTTCTACTTCTAGTTGTGGGAGTCGTAAGAATTCAAGAATCCCTGGTGTCGGCCGGCATTGCTGGCACTCCATCATGGCGCTTGGCAGTTATGGCTATGTATAAGGTTAGGGGTGTATGTGGATATAGATACGTTTTGATGTCGATGCTGAAAACGTCCTTCTGGATTGCAGCTGTCAGCGCTGCAACAAATTGTATTCGGTTTAATGGCAAACACTGAGTAGATACAATTTTCATTGATGCGCAATGCCAATGCCAGCTGCAGTGGCAATTTCATAAATCACGGCTCGTATCTTAAATCAATATATTATATCTAGTATCTAGCTATTGTTAATCTCTATTATAAGTACTGCAAAATGTGACACTTAAATACAATCTATGCCACACAATTGAAAACACACACCTTAACCTGCTATCAATTTTATGATTATGTCAGGCATGAAAAGTTCACAAAATACGCTTATGAAATACATTTGGATTACGAGTATTTTTGGGCATTCAGATGTGGCACCTAATATTGGGCAACATTTTCCAAAGCATACCTCTGGGAATGGCAGCGCACAAGTTCAACTCTTTTGGGTGCGTGCCCACATTGCATATTAAAGACCAAAAAGGCGTTGAAGCAAAGCAAATTCAATTCAACTACTGTTGCTTAGCCAGTCAGTTCGATGTTGATGTTGATGTTGTGTTTGTGAGACAAAAGGTCGAGAACGAATGACGAAGGACGAAGCACGCAGGACGAAGTGTTGTGAAGTGGAGAGTGGTCTCAACACAGCAGAGACGTCCAATAACCCAAATAATATTAATATGCAAATTGAGTTTTTTAGTTGAGTGATCTAAGCGGATAACTGCGGCCCTAGATAGACACTTGGTTAGTGGATAGAGGAATAGACAGAGGGACAAACAGCAATAAGCTTTGAATGGCCACGTAACCCTTAGAGATCGCTGAGGCAGCATTCTGGTGCAGCACTTTCCTTTATTGATTGCCCTCTGGTATGGTCCAAAGGGATGGGCAACGGAAGCAAATAATGCGAGTATATCACACATTTCGATTCAAATGCGAGTTGCAAATCAATTGAAATCATATTTTATTAAACGTTTACTGGGCCATTTCTCACAGCCGCCACGGGCGCAAACAATGCTGCCACATACTTGAGCCCTAGGGCTCTGGGGCACAAATCAATGTGGGCTCGTGTACACACATATATATATAACTTAAATCGGATCAGGATCAGCCACAGACTGAGGGGGTATGCGGCAGTTAGTCGTTGGCCGTCGTCGGGCGAGACACCAGAAATACATAGAAAAATATTTACAAGAACTTTCCTCGAAAAGTAAACCAGCTCGAGGCAACGCATCAAATTCGAGTATAAACACATAAAATGTATATAAATTTATATATTATATTTTATACATATACAAATATATTTGTATAGATATGTATTTTCAAGAGGAAGAATTGAAACGAGGACTCGACTTTGAGACGATGAGAGCTGCGTGGGGTGGAAAGTTATGAAATTTTCTTTTCTGCATGAAATAAACTTCCTAAGAAATTGAAAACGAAAAGCGCATTGAAAGCAAACGGGAGACGGACGGAACAGACAGACAATCCGACAAACAGCCGCTGGAATATGTAGAAATGGCACGATTCAAATTCAGGGGGAAAGCGTGCTGTGGGCGTGCTGTCTGGCCCAGTCGGTGGCTCTGTCGCTGCCGACTGTGGCAGCACAAAAAATTGCCCCAAAGGATTTGCCAAATGTCACGCAACTCGAAATTGCCGCTGGCGCTGATGCTGATTCAGTTGGATTTGGAGAACTGGCAAACAGATTCATAAAATTCAAAGCAAATACCGCAAGCGATTGATTTATAATTACCGTTGTGCCGGAAGTGAGCGGGCTGCCAGAGCCATTTAACGATGTGCTCAATTAGCCCGTTGAATGCAAAACTTGAAACTGAAACCAAAAGCCTATTTGAATGTTAAATGGGTTCCCTCTCTCTCTGTCTCTCTCTCTCTCTCTGTTCTCTGTGGCAGCTTGTATTTCTCGTCTGTGCGCAATTTCCGCTTGACATGCCATTCGTTGGGCAATTTTGGTTCTTTTTTATGTTTTCTTTCAAGTTGCCATCCACCTGTGGCGCACGCGGTGCGTATGAGAATCGTCCCCCTCAGCATAATTTGTTAGTCTTGGCGCTGCCAGCTTTTTGGAATAGCTCCTCCACAAAAATCTCACCTGCCTCGCCTAAATTTTGTGTACCAACTTTGAGTGTTTTGCTAAACATATGCAAATTAGAATATTTCCATGTCGCAGGATAACAGTAGCAGGAGCATGAGCCTCCGGCTGTTTCCTCTGATTCTCACTGGACGTGGACACGTATGCGGCATAACAAATATGCTCATATTGTGAGGATATAACATTTTGCAGGCGCTGTCTAGACATAATTTCAAACCAATTTATAATAAGATTAGATAGAGTCCAATCTGAAAGTTTCTCAATAATTTTAACTTTAAATGTGCACATCCAGTTTCATCAGCAAAAAATGAATAAGTGCATGAAAAGCCATTAAATTTATTATTATTGCTTAATTACTTTATAAAGGTTTATGGTTTGTTTTACTACCAAGATTTATTAAGGCATGTTTCTTCAAATCAAGTTACGACAGTGCTTTGCTTAAGGCAAATATACTTTAGTAAATTTCTTTTAAAGCCAAGGAGCAAACAGATTATGTAAGGGATAAAATATTCAGCTTCCATAAGCCCTTGAATAATTAATTCCTATGCTTCACATATACTCACACATAGGACTTACCCAAACGCGAGATCATATCAACGGGAATTGAAAGAAAATCGAATACGCAACCCAACACACGCCTAATCCTGATGTCAGCTCACGCTCAAGCACCTTTATACATATTCTATCTGGAGCCGTCGTTGCCTCAGGCATGTCCGTTATTTTGTTTACAAGAAAACATAAATCTCGGCGCGTTGGAGCAGGAGGCGTTTCCATTTTCGGTATGGGCATGTCTGTATGCGGTCGAAAGGATTGCCGAAGGTTTTCGTGTGAAATGAAACATATCATCACTTCAAGACCCACACATGTGTGGGATGCCGGATGCCCCCGGCCTATGCCAGAGAAGCACGTCTGGCCGGACAAGCAAAAAAAAAAAAATGGACAACAAATAGGTCCTGGTGGTGTTAAGGGGGTGGGTGGCAGTGGAGAAGGAGTTGGTGCTTTTGAGCAGCTTTGGTTTGAACGCGTCAACTGTAAAATCCTATTTGACATGCCACGGATAGCGCAAGCTATAAGGGGGCGGGTCGGGTCTTTTGGGTTCCACATTGACTACGTCTGTGCCCGGAGTGGTCATAAAAAATCTGCTGGCTCCTTAGGGGTTGGAGGTGGGCAAGCCAGGGCCTCCTTTAGATAGAGCAATCCAATTATAAAGAATTTAAAACTATGTACCATGAAGAGGACATTCAAAGCGCACACAAGAACCAGGTTATTAGCGCATTAGTGTACGTCACTGTATGTGTGGGAGTGTGTATTATTGGGTATATGTGTATGGGTGACTGTGTGTAAACAAGTTATTAAAAAGGAGCAAAGTTGTGAAGGGCCACATCAGTCAAGGGCTCACCCAGCTGAGCTCGCCGTATAGAAATTGTCATGAAATTTATATGCTCTGTTTTCGGGTCGAAAGTTGAAGAAAAAATATAGCAACAATCCATAAAGTAAATGTTGCATTTAAACAAACAAACCAAGCGGCAGACAGCCAGCACAGAACAGAGCAGTGCAAAGTGGCAAACACTGAAAGCCAAAACTGACAGTGACAACTGGTTGAATGAGAACGATCGGAACGTGGAGCAAGTCCTTGATGATGTCGTCGGCCGCCTCCTGCGGACTACCCTCTCATGTAGTATGTAGTAGTAAAAAAAAAATTGACATAAGCGGATATGTTACACAGCGCCTTTGCCAGACTGATGGAATAAGTCTGGGTGGGCACGGGTGGGTTTTGCTGATGTACCCTGGGTAGATGTGGGTGATGTGGGTGATGTGTGTGTATAGGCACTGGCTGCATGCGCACTGAGCAGATAAATTAATGCGATTTTTCATGCTACATGTTTGAGTTTGATTTATGCAATTATACCTTCCTCTCATTCGCCATTCCTCCACTGCCATCTGTGTTTGTGGATCTGATGTACAACTTTTGTCAAACATGTCTAAAAGCAGTCATTTTTTATATTTGATATAAAGCGGAAATGCTTACCATGTTTCCGGTTTGGTACCTACACGCACATTTGTAGCAAGCACGCAGGGCATATATATATATATATATATATATATATATATATGAAGCAATCAGCTTGAAATACTCTACTGAGGCTAACAGAACCCAGCAAAACATCAAACCATCAACATTTGGTCAGCAAAGTGCAATAACAGTTAAAATTTATAAAAAAAAAAAATAGCAAAAGATGTTCTAAAAGAAAGTTGTTAAAGACTAAAAGAACACAACAAAATAATTTGAATTCCTTATGTAAATAGTACAATTTGTATATTGTAATGAAAATCCAAACTTACATTATTAAATGTTGCATAAGTCAAATTTTAGTTTATTCAAGTTTCTAAATTACAATAAATTATTCCAGTTTTGCCTTAAGTTTTAAGCTAAAAATGTACTTCTTTCCCATGTCAGGAAGCTACTACTCATAAAGTTTGTATTTAAATTTTAAGAGTATTAAAAGACCAGCAGATGCCACAAGAGCAGCAACCATAGGATCAATATGGACCAAGACTTAAATTGGTAGCAACGTTAATTTGTCATGGTAGTAGTTGTGGTCAGAACGCACACACACAATTACACAACAAGTGATTTTCTTTTTGTGTGCTTCATGCTTGGTACTCAAATCTGAGCTCCATGTCCTTCTACTACCTGTAATCTGGACAACAAATCCGATTAAATGCAAATGCTGCTGGGCCCCCAAAACCAACCAAGCCACACGATTCCGCACTCCATCGAGTGGCACAGCTTAGTTACGTAAGTAATCAGCAAAGGCCACAGTGACCAGAAGTGGCAGGTAGTAGCTGGGAGTGGCAGCAACGGCGGTTGCATTGCAGCAGTCATCACTCGCACAAGCATCTAATTTGGAGACGACACCTATACGCATCTGTAAGTTGATGTGTGCCTAATACTGCAGCAATTCACATTTCGGCGGCTTCTAATTATTAATTTATAGATACGAGCTTCCGAGTACTTTGTGGACTTGCATTAGCATCGAGTGCTCGACACTCATCTTTGTTACTTTTGCCAATGGATAAACTGCATGGCTTAGAACGCTGCCAAATTGTTGCCATAAAACTCATTTCGGCCATTAGCGGACTCGAAAAGTAACAAGAGTCGAATTTCGCGCTGAGGGCGAGCATTGAAAACGAAACTCTGCCTCTAAAGGAAATGACAACCATTTTCTATTCCAATTTCTCTATGAGCAGCATCAGTTCATGGGAAAACTCACAACTGCCTTTGGTGTGGTTGGGGAAGTGGCTGGGGTGTGGACGTCGTCGACTCTTTAAAGCTCTCCGTCTGCACTATACAAATTGCTTGTTTGAAAAAAAATGCTCCAAATATTTGTTCAACATTTAAGCATCGACATTATCATCATGGTCGCAAGTTTGTTTAGCTTCGCATCAGAATTTTATGAAGCGTACAAATATGAGACAGGATCGAGGACACAAATGGGTATGGGGAACAAAGGGGGAGCGGAGCGGAGCCAGCAACAAGACGATGGTAAAAATAAAAATGCCACTTCCGTTTTATTTGCGCAAAATTAAATAAACCGAAATATGGGCGACCATATTGGCGCATAATAGGGAAAATATTTTTTTCATTAATGTGCCCCAACGAGAAGTAGATGGAAAACAAGTTACAAAAACAGCAATGCTGCATACGAGTTTGCTCGACTTTGAGTTTCCCTGCTACCACTATAAAACTATATGAAACTATTATTATTTTTTGCAATATAAAATAACAGCTTTTACAGATTACATATGCAAAAGATTTTCAAGAATCTTTTACACACTTTTTATTACTCTCTTTTAAATTGGAATACACTGAATTTACACATAAATTCGTAGTTTCCCAGTAGTTATATACATATAGATGCTTTAACAGGGACAAGCAGTGACATGAGAACCATTTCATAACTTTCTTATAAGCATGTACACCATGTTTTTGTATGCCTGCAAAGTTTGAGTAACAGAGCATATTAAATAAATAAGCAGCAAAAAGGAAAGCCGAAAAGTAAAAGCTTTGCCACTAGCCACTTTATTGTGTACAAACATTTGAGGGCTAAGGCAACGCTGGAACGGTGACTGGGGCAGGGAGCATGGGCTGTGCAGGAGTGGAACACCCACTAAGTGACTCTAGGAATAATATTAGATCGAAGTTTCTGTAATCCACAAATAAAGCAAGGGCAGAAGGAAGGCTTAGTATTGAATGTACCACGATTGCCAATCGAATCCCGCTTATTTCTTTTAAAGTGTTTTTAGGTTTTCAGCTTCTCTGGCAAGAACTGAAATCCATCTGCCGACTTTGGCAAGCCAGCGAGCCGCACTAATCAACACAATTACGGCACAGTCGAAGGAAAACTTTTCTAATTGGATATGAAGACGCGCACATGCGTTTCTTTAAAAGAATTCAACTCCATGTACGTAGCCAACAGAAGGTCCAAGCAGCAGCATCTCCATGTAGGCGTTGCCCCTGTCGCTTCAGACCTCCCACAAACCCAATCCCCGTACGCTGAAATGCTTTGACAAATTATTTTTAAGCCAATTTACAACTTGAGGAAAGTATCAAGAAAACATATCACCCTCCCTTCAAAAGGGTGTGAGGTGCAGAGTGTTGTGTGTGTGTGTAGGTAGGCAAATATAATGCGAGGGATAAAAGTGTAAAGTTGACAACCCAAGCACATTACTCACCCCAGGTGCAACCTACGACGACGACATTAAAATAACCAACCAAGCGATTCAACGTCAAATGAACACAGAGCTGAAACAGAAACAGCAACCAGAGTAGCGGCGGCTGAAATGAGAATGGCCAAGAAAAATGGTAATGCGGTCCTGCCAAACCCGAGAGCTAAGCTGAGAACTAAAGCCAACGCCAAACACAGACCCCCACAAGACTTAAGTATATGCAGGAAGAGAGTTAGTCAAGAGTTCATGTTGACGCCGGCATTTGTGTTTTCATCTCCTTGGTCCAACACTTTCCAACTTGCACATGATGCCTGCCTGGCTGCCGTTTGCTCAAGCTATACAAAATGACGACACCCGTTTCCGGAAGCCATTAATTTTGTCACTCTCTCTGTGGTGTGATGGTGCATATGAGCCGATGTTGCAAACGAAGCTGAAGTCAGTCTCGTTGGGGGAAACGGGCATTGACCAGCGCAATATTAAAAACGTGAAAACCAATTAAAGTGTGCACCTGTGCGATGGGCACAGCCAGTGATGAGTGGTGGAGGAGGGAGGCATTATCCGACCGACTTCGACGATGTTCAAGGCATAAGTTAATTGTTGGCAAAGCGCAGACCGCAATAACCGCAAGGACAACAACAACTGGACCAGTAACGAATGGCTCTCAAAAGTTCGCATGACACTTTGATGATGATGCATTGCGGCCAGTTACAAAGAGCAGTGACTGCAGTAACCGCAAGAACCGCGAACAAGTTTACAGATTGATGTGTTGCATATGTTGTCTTGGCAAGTGACTTCATAATTATATTGCATAATTTAATAGCTCAACGTATTGATTAAGCTGGCAAAGTCCAAAATTAACAATATATGTAGAAATAAATTTATATTAAGAAGTAGTTTGTGTGGCCATTGGTCTGGCCAAGTCCAGTATTAAGGGCACAGCCAGAAATTGAGTGCCTCAGTCTTCGACAACGCACATTATATTGATGCCGATCTTTCCCAAATTGACGCCCTCGAGCGCCGACATTTGGTGTGTGCGCATATAAATCAGGAACTGTATGATAACATAAAACAAATTGTTTCGATCATGAGCGCAATTGTGCAGTTCCTTCTCGCTGATGAAATTAAACTTGGGCTTCAGTTGATTGTTGGTAACAAGTATAGCGCAATGTGCTTTGTTATTAACAGCATTTACGAGGTCCTTGGTAGAGCGTTTCTCCTGACTTATGAGAACATAACGCGAATAAAAAGGCCTGCCACCACTTTGTGGCAGTGGCATCAATTGGCCGTCTAAATAAACGCAAAACACATGAAAGAGTATCTAAAAGAGAACATCATGTAAGATGGTTTATCGTTTAGGCAATCTAGTAAGTAAGCAGAACTCACTGCAGCATCTGTGGGCAGGTGTTCGCCCCACTCCTTTCCGTTGTGAACATTGCCCGAGTTCCATCGGTAGTCTCCAATGCAAGATCCCTGGGAAAGCTCCTTTATGCGCTGCACGAGATACTCCTGATTGTTGAAGGTATCGAGGAATGGCAGCAGCAGGGGCAGCATAGGTGCGCAGCTCTGAACAAATTGTTGATTTTCCGCCATTTGACGCAATCGCTCCAGACTTACAGTACCAATCTTCCAATCGCTAAAGCCACTCAGCCGAAACACCTCATCCATATGGTCAATCTGTTTAACCAAACGCTGCAGTATGGTTGTCGATATCCACTAAAATTAAACAATATTAGCAGTGAAGCTACATTTTTCAATAAAAGCCACTTACATATCTCAGATTGCTTAAGTATTGTGACAACTTGACCGTGGATATGCGCTTAATGACTTCCGAATTGCTATTTTTGAACTGTACGGTGCCGAACTCTTCAATGGATGGAGCATTCTCAGTAGAGGCAACAGGCGCCGGTGCCAACTGATAAGCCGTACGCTTTAACATATACGCCGCCGCATTATTGCAATAGTTCCAGAATGAGTTTGTCGGGTTCCGGCTTTTCATAATTGTCGCATCGGTCTGTTTAGCAAAGCTTCGTCTTTGTTCCCGCTTTATTCGCCTGGCAAGTACAGGCAGGTCGCGCACATCCGTTGAAAAGTCTTCTCGACATACGTCCGCGTACGGTGACATGTAGGTTGATTCATTGCTCACATTGCTGGCATTAAGGGAACTGTTATTTCCGCTCATGGAGCAGTTGTAGGATTGATTAGTGAACTGCTGATGTTGTTGCTGTGGTTGCATTCTGTTATTTCCACTCATGGAGCAGTTGTAGGATTGATTAGTGAACTGCTGATGTTGTTGCTGTGGTTGCTGCGGCGTGCGGGTCGGACTAAGACTGCGGCGTGGCGACTGCGGTGTGCCCCAGCGGCTATCTTCAAATGAGGAATGCCAATTTATAATGGGCACGTTGTCAATTATATTACATTCCGACTTATTAATTAGTGGCTTCGACATTGGACTTACAGTTCTGAACGAGTTTTCTAAAAGAACAAATAATCAATTAGACATTGTATGCATTAATGCATTATCATTCTATCCTGTCTACCTTTAGTTTCGTCCAGCAAGCACCGTTGCAGCTCAGTCACACAGATCTGGCTGTTGTTCACTATTAGCCACCACAGGTATTTGCCAAAGCAGGCAAGCACGCTCAATAGGATAAAAATGGCAAATGTGCACTCGACCTGGTACCAGAAACGAGCTTTAGCGGAGACGCAAGTCTGCCATATGTCGAACGAGATGATCGCCAATATAACTATATTTATAAAGCCCCATTTAAAGTAGGTTCTCGCCTCTCCACGCCGTCGTCGAATCTCTAAACTCTCCGGCAAATTCACACCAGCCACTGGCGTTCTTTGTCTGGTGCGCTGACCGACGGGACTACGAAAGTTTGGTGAGCTGAAAGTGATTTAGTTGTACACAGATCCATTTTTTTGTTATAATATTGCTCTACTTTACCATTGATTGCTTGAGTAATTCATATTATTATATATTTTCCAAAATAAATTATTACCGCAAAATTGGCGGACTCCAACAGTGTGTACACAATGGAAAATAAATTTAGATAACGTGCAATATATCGATAATATTAACTGTGGTCACTCTAATAAATAATAGTCCCTTGCAAAAAACTGACTGCTATGAAACTTATGGCGCGTAATAATTAATAAAATTTAAAAGTTACTAATTTATAATTATTATTGTTGTTAGATGCGCAAATGCCGCTCCGGTTCCCCTTAGCGCATTTTAGTGAGAAATGTAAAATACGAGAATGCTCCTTGTATTATCTGAAATGTACCGAAAATTACATTGGCCTCCAAAATAGCTCAACAACCAAGTAATTACTTTTATAACGGTGGCCAGATTGACATGAAAATACTTCAGGCCGGTAAGGCAAAAGGGTTGTGAGTTAATCTCGATGGCCATTGCGACGAATTTCATAAGTTTCACATTTTCGCGAGTATTTGTTGAATGGTAAATAATCAGCTCCCAGCCAGAAGAGTAATACATGAGACTTACATCATCCGTCTGCAAATATGTTGTAAAATAATTTAAAAAATAATAGTTAAATATATGGATCGTGAAGGACAGATAACGTACTGTTTTGTGGAGAATCGAGCCGAGCATTCCCAACGCCAGCAAGTGACAGAACTTGGCCGTGCCCCAAACAATATAGGCAATATTTTCCGCTGGATTCTACAGAAGAAGAAGATAAATGCAGAGATGAATGTAACTTATTGAATTCCATACATACCGTATAAGATTTATAGCCCATGACACAGAGAAGTATGGCACTAAAAGCAAACATAAAGAATATTCGCAAACTAAATTCATTTTCTATTTCCTCGCCGAATTTATTTAGTGCAACATGTCGACGCACTATTTGACAGAGCTCTCGACGAAAATTTGCTGCCAATTCTGAATGCTTTCCCTTCTTCACTAAGTTCTGGGCCAGCTCATTCATGTCCCGACATAGAATTAAATAACGTGCATTTAAATGCATCAAGAGCTCGCCGATTACATTTAGTTCGCCGAACATCATTGAAACTATCATGGCTCCCGTATAATAATTCATAATGAGGCAAGGTATGTAGAAGTGCAACTTCGTGTTGTCGAAAAAATACACCTGCTGATAGAGCATTTCACGTCGGTTGTGTCGATAATTCTTCACAGGTGTCAAGAAGAAGTTGCTCAGAGCTACTATGTAAGCAAAGGCATTTAGTCGAGTCGGAAACATCTGGTATTGGATTCTAGAGAATAGCTGAGGCTCTGATTGCTTCGTCACGTAGATATCTGCATAGAATTTCTGTAGTAAACGTTTAAAGGCATCTTTATTGAGCGCCACCTTGAATCCGCGTAACATTATGTCAATCAGCGCCACGGAAGTTGGCAATCCCGTTAGCATCTTATCAATATCGTTGCGATTGACCACCAGGTAGTTAATATCCACTACGTTATTGAAATTAATAATGACAAATCCAATTAACATTTTGAAGCGCTCCAATAGCACACCGCGGCGACTAGCTCCATCCTCCAGTGGCCAGATAAGGTGATTAAGCCTACGATAAATTGCTACCGGCCAAGGTAAATGTGCTGGCCTTCCATCCCTGAGTCGTGGTAGATAGCGCATGGCTAAGATTCAAACGTCAACTGAATTGACAATAGAATTCGTACAGCGTATTTATACTCCATAATTAATTACTACTTATTAGTAATTATTTAAATGCCAGACACTCAACAGAAGACAGCAGCCTAAATAAACATAAATTATTTAGGATGGTCAAGAAAATAATAAACACAATATATTTAATATATTATTCATAAACGAAACTACACAGCTGTGTATAATTTCCGAATTAATCGAAGGGTTTTAGTTGAATTTATTTTGATAATTGCATTTATATATAATTGCCATTTAGTAAGTTAGGTATATGTATACGTATTTAAAAAATATGCCACGATTAACTTAGTAAGAAAACTATATTTAATGCGTTTGTGCATTGTACGAATTTCCGTACACTTGGCAACTAGTGCTAAGATCTGTGTTTCTATAAGTATATATATTTACTGCGCATAATACTGTCTCAAATACACATATATAATAATGCAATTACAAATGCAAAGTTTATTTTCTTTTTTTCTACATATCTTTAATTTTTCTTTAAGTTTGTCTGGCGAGCGCTTTCATACATTTTCGGAATTTATTTCAAGGATCATCTTCCTTCCCACTAGAACACTGTAGAGCAATGAGAATCACTATTGAAAACAAGTTACCTAAAATGCATGCATTAGTTACACATATTTATATTGTTATTACACAGTTAATTTACTAGTTAAATCGTATGATAGTATTTGTAAATCCATTGGTTAGTTGCCTAGAACGTCTCTTTATGGGGAATATTTGTGCCATATTTAGTTTGCCATCGAGCGTTTTCCCCAGCCCGCATGCAGCTTTTGCCATTGATCGCGCTTGCCCCACATGCCCTTCAAGTTGTTCCAGGTCGGCTCACGCTTACCCCAGGCGCCCCTAAACTTGTTCCACCCTTGGGCCTGACGCCGCTTGCCCCAAGCGACATTCATATTCTTCCAAGCCCACTTTTCGAGTGTATTGTCAGCGCTGATGTCATCAGACTCTTCGTTGGACTGCGATTGCACCTGAGATGGTTGCTGGTGCGGTTCCAGGTTGCTGCTGCTGGCCAAGCGCTCAAATGTGTTCCAGTCGATGGTGTTGGTACCGTCGGTGATTGCCAGCGGCACAAAGTGTCCAGTCATATAGACAGAATCATCCACTTCTAAGGCAGCCGGATCATTGGATCTCTTGCCCCAGGAGCTCTGCAGCGATTGCCAAGCGCGTTTGTTGCTGTTGCTGTCAAACAAGTCATTGTCGTTAAGCTGCTCCACAACCTGCTCGGAAAGACCTGTGGCTGCCAGGTCATTGTTATTGTTGGTCAAGGCTGCGCCTTGGCTGCTGCCTGTGCTGCACACGAGAAACCAAAGCAAAAGTCCAATGGTGCTTGTTTCACAACGGGATGTCAGAGACTGTGCCATAGCTCTGAAAAAGGTGAATATATTTAAACATTGAATTGAAAGTCAAAGCTTTGACCGTTAAAGTCTACTCCCCGCAGAGGTATTTCCCTGGAGCACTCAGTGGGGTCCTCAAAACGCTTTTTGTTTTTGGTGTTGGCAATCATATCCGCCTACGCCTCAAATTACAGCAACAAGCGTAACGACTTAGCTAAATAACGACTCTAATTGAAAGCGGTTGGGCCGCATGGCTATCTCTACCCCACACCTGCTTCTGCCTGCACTCTCTCTCCCTCTTTGGCACCCCTAGTCGGAGACGCACTCAACTCCCAACGGTGGCGTTGAGTGGCCAAGTTCAGTTCATGCCAAATGCCAACCGCTGCGTTAAAAGCCAACAACATATAACAGTTACAATTTATGGCCTATTAATGTGTTGTTGTTGCACCACGAGCTTGAGGTAGCTCACGATAGGCGGTAACTTTCCCGAGTAGCGGCATTTTACTGATAATACGTATACGTATACGTCACCACAAAACTTTTCACCAAATTGCAAGCAAATGAAAATGCTCATAATGTTAATAAGTGAGCGCGTATGTGTGAGTGCTCGTTTATGTATGTATGTGTGTGTGTCCGTGTGTGTGGATGTGTGTATGACTGTGTGTGTGTGTGTGAGAAGCACTCATTATGCCTTTAAACGATACTGGATGATAATAGCAGTAAGGCTTATGGCCATGTTTACAGATGAACTTAAGTGGCAGAGCATTGCACTTGAGGCCACCGCTTTGAAGAACAACAACAAAAGACAATATGTGGCACTAAGCGGCTTCGAATTGTTTGAGCTCAGCGCTAAGGAAGTGTTTCTGATGTGTTTTGTTTGCATGGCTTAAATTATTTGATCGAAACTGTAGCTGAACAGCTTTTAATTTATTGCATGAACGGAATACTATTAATACAATTACAATGTAAGCCCCCGACACAAAAATGCTTTCCACAAAAAGTCAAAAGGTTTAAGTGAAGACCAGTAGAATTGAACGCATTTTCTTGCTTATGGGGCGTGTGGCGTTATCGTTATCTTATCGACGAGGGTGCTGATTAAATGATGCTTAACTTTGTTGCCTTATGGCTACATTATTGAGTTAATCGGAGCTAGAAAATAAGGCATTCAGCAATTCGTGCAGTTTAGTCTTGACTCTTGACTGATTGTCGGAATGAAAGAGTCGCTGGGATTGACGCTGAGTTTTATGGTGTCTTACTTTGCATTTAATTTGTGCGATTGTCGTTGATTGATTGGCACCGCAGCGGCTTTGCGCTTAAATTATAATAGATAGCTCCAGTTGGGGTGATAGGGCACGCATCAAATTTTATGGCCACACACTCGACCTAGCAACGAACGACTAATCAACCAGGAACCTGGACCTACAAGACTAGTACACAAAGTGAACCAGCAACACGTGCAGCTCTGCTTTTAATTGAAATGAACCGAAATATTTATTGCTTTGTTAAAGCCTGACATTTTGGCAAAATTTTGTTGACAGACCAGACAGCATCAAGTTCCCAGTCAACTCTTTCTATTATTCAGCAGCTCAGCCTGTCCAAGCATTATTTATGGCCAGTGACAGGAACCAGGTACTTGCCAGGGGATGCTAACTAAAAGTCGATTTGTACCAGCTCCTTAGATATATGTATGCAATATACATATGTACATAAATACAAGGTATTTCGCGCATAGAAATTAAATATTTTGGTGGTTTGTTGCTTCAAGAGGCGTGTCTCGGCGTGAATTTCTTTTAAGGCGCCTTCTTGCCAATATTTGCCAAAGGATGGCATTTGCCTGTAAGTATTTTGTTTAAATAGGTTTCCAGCCTCGTCGTCCCACGTTCGACGACTGCCATTTGAATGAAAATCATCGCCCGCATCAACGAAAATTCGTAAATAAACAAAATATCCACAGAATAGCAAATAAATTTGGAGTAGCTCGTTTAGGTTTAGCATATTGTTGCTTCTCTACCCCATTTGGGTATACACTTGCCACTACATGTGGCACGAGTTCGAATTTGCTATACGAATGGGCGCTAATGCCTACTTCTTGACGACCCAATAATTCAATATTTAATGCTCGCAGCGTTTGTTTAAGCCAACAAACTCGTATATTATTAAGCGCATATGGTAAATATATTTAACCTGAGAGCTTAACGGTGGCTTAAGGTATTTGAATTGTGGTCTACATAAGTAAATTCAGTTAATTTTGTTAATGTGGTCTACATAAGTAAATTCAGTTAAATTCGTTAATGGCTTAAAGTATCCTTGTAAACAGGATTGACTGAAATAGTGTTCCGATCACATCGGGCTTCGCGTCTTGAATGACCAAATAAAAGGAACGTAAATATGTAAACTTTCATCAAGATATATTTAACAAGCTTAATTGAACTCAATTAAAGGATAGTTGTAAAAGCAGAGGACATCCACACAGACGGACAGAAGAAAATTTCTATGTTGCCGCGCCTTGTATGCCTATTAAGAATATATTTACCTTATGGGGACGGAAAAGTTACCTCGCAAGCGTAACACATAATAAAACAATCATACTCTCAACAAATATTTTGATTTTGAATAATTTAAACAAAAAGTGCTTAATAATCAACTCACCTCTATGTCGAAAATTTGTTGTATTTTGCAATGTAGGTCACTAATCGCTAGATTCGTTTTTGTGGTCACCTCGTAAAGAGTTTAACGCGACTTTATCGTTTTTTAGTTTCTATTTTCGCGTGAAATTACTTTTATAACTGAATTTGTGGTATTGCTCCAATTGAATTAGTGCAGCAATATGCGACTGACTGTACGGACTGACAGATGCACTTTTCTCACTGATACAGGGAGCTCTGGTCTCGGGATGTGTACGCAAACCTGTTGATCAACTGTTAATGATACGCAGCTTGGCCGCGGCAGTCGCTTATAAATCAAAACGGAAGCGAATCGAGGCACGATTGGTGCGCACGCAAAACACGAGCGCAATTCACGAAGTGTTAAAACAAACACACACACACACACACCTACATAGATACGGTGGCTTGTTAGGGCGAACATTGTTGCTGGTTGGCAGTAGTGCGGCTGCATCGACGTAAATCGCCCAAAAGCATTGCCTACTTTGTGGGGACAGTTAAAATAGCGTCGTCCCCATCGAAGTTATCCTGCCCATGCCCACTCCCGTACCCATGCCCATTGTCCTGCTTAACGAAGGCGTTGCGAACTGAAGTTGATGGCACACATGCGCGCATTTGCTGTGTTTATTTACCTTCCCCTGGGAGCATCCAAAGTCTGTTGGACACAACAAACATATCCTTAAATATATAGGAGTAAACTCATTCAAATTCATGTGCATGCTTCATTTTTTGGGCTATATTGCTTCTTAGCAGTTCCTTTACTGTCTCCCTCTTCAGACAGAGCTAAGGCAAGGCCTTGGCCAACGCTTAAGCGTGTTTTTAAACCGAATCTGTATTGCACTCATCGTTTGGCATGCAATTGCATTTTGTACTAGCCTCACTACAGGTGGTAATCGCAATTGAACGCATTGAATATGATTTTTCCATTTAAGGTCAATTTGCGGTACTCAAAGCAGACGCAGCATGACACACATCCCACCTAAACATTTGCAGAAATAAAAACCCTTTTAGAGCTTCATGAATATTTATGGACAAGAGCTTTCTTTCATTTATCCTTTTCCTTTTTTTTTTTTTGTAACATCTCAATTTCATTCAAAAACGTTTTTCAATTACGACATGAACACAATATTTGATACATTCAATCTATCCGTCTGTGTGTGTGTGTGTATGTAAGTGTCTGATATCAACAGGTTTTCATTTGTGCCATTTGATAGCCACTCTGGGTGAGGACACCAAATAAACGATGATGGGAATATTTATGACATGGCCATTGCCATCGGGTGCGTATAATGAATGGGTTATGTACCGCACCGACGAACATGGCACATCGCACAACGAACATCGCTCAACTGATAGAAGTGCTGCTCCTACGTAGTTACTAATTGATTTTGCCACTGATAAATCGGTTCGTAGACATTGTAATCTAACACAGCGGATAGCTACATATGTTTATGTTTGTAAATCATTCGCCACTTATATGGAAAATATTATTTGACTTTGGCCTAATTGCTGTGCTAGCCAAAAAAAAATATACAAATTTAACCTGTTAGCTATAAATCTTTAAAATGACCCATAACGCAGCTAAAGTTGCAGTCATGCACTGTTACACGTGTTGAAGCCCCATTTGTTGACCAACATCCCCCCACACTTACACACACATATTTACTCTTCAGAAAGGACTCATTTCTATAGGAATACCCTTGGCGTTTCCATTGTGTAAGATGAAGTAGCAGACGCAGTTGGCAGCTAATAATAATTTGTTTGCACTTTGCATATGCCAGCTGGCCAGCAAAAATCCAATCGCATTGTGTTGAGAGCATGAAAATTGAATTTTATAAATTGTTGAAATCTATTGCAGCACATTATATATATATTTTTTTATATTAAGAATACATTTGCAATTACAATCAATTATATTTAAATTTATAATATATAATATGTTAAATGATTTAAGTTAACTTCCAATTGATTTGAAAACGGCCGCATTTTGCTAGCTGACAAAAGCTCAAAGCTATATAACAAAAGTTTTTTTTTATCGATAAGTATCATTAAATAACCTCAAACTCGCACCTCTAACAGAATTTCATACCGGCTGAAAAATAAGAATTTCTTTTGTATTCTATCCAACAAATTTGTTTTTAAATGTAATTAACATTTTATAAAGTGCTCGAAATGGAAATCATACTCCCCGAGCAATATAATGAACAAAGATTTCTTGAATGCGCTTCGCAGATACGATATGACGAGTTTAACGCAGTGAGTGCACCATGTAAATAATCTATGCAAATCCTAATGTTATTCTTTTTGCCGCAGAAAATGTTTGCGTTCTTCGTAAGCTGCAGCGATGTGGATGTTTATCAGCTGATACCCGACGATCGCATCCTGCAACTAATCGATGGCTGGGATGTGTGTCGCCTGCACAGCCGAGATTGCATCACAGAAGAAGTTGTCCACATCGTCCGATTACTGGCGCACCATTCGCTGCAGCTGTGGTTTAGCCAGGAATGGATTAACTGCTCAGAGAGTCTCCAGCTTATGCTACTCTACTATTTAAGAAAAAGCTTCGATTCTTTTAAGAAAATCAAGGGACTCTGCGATATCGACTGGCAATATATGTTGAACTTTCAAACTAAACCCTGGAGTCTACCCTACTTGCAGCAACTCTTCACCAGCTTACACCTGCATAAAAATAGTTTGATAGAGCACGCAGTGTCACCAGCTACTGCAGAAGGTTTGTATGTTTGGTACATGTTTAAATAGACTGTTTTAAATATTTATTTTGGCAGATCTAACATTTCTGTTGCAAGAGCGCCTGCATCTTATAATCCTACGCTTGCTAAAACTCTTTGATGCTGGCAGCTGGGAAGCTGTTAAGCAACTCTCACTACGTGTTCTTGCTGCCTGGCTGAAGCTCAATCAAAGTCAATCTACTCCCAGCTTGCCGTCTGAGGAATCGTCCATAACATTAGTTGGACATCTATATCTGCTCACAGTTTTTGTAGCGGACGATAATCGTGGCTATATGATTGACAATATGGTAAGTAATTTGCTGTACCAACAAATGATATATCTAATTAAAAAAAGTCTCTTCTTACACGCGCAGATGTACAACATACGCTTCTATGCGCAGAGCATGGAGGTAACGCCAAATGCGGAGGAAATGGGCTACACTCCAGCTAGACTGATTGCACAGGTTTGTGTGCGTCTTGGCCTAGAAAAGGATGATTTCTTCGAGCACATCGTATTTAAAAAGTTCAATTTAAATCTGGTGACTTCATTCGCTGTTATGCTGGAGGCTTATACTAGCTATGTGCTGGGCAATCAGCTGTTGAAAATGATGGCACTCAATGATCATGACTTTTTGGCGAACTTGGAGAAATTCAAGGTGCTGATGCATCGATATGTGGAGGAGCGAGAAAATAGTGAACGCTTCTTACTAAATGAGCTACAGAAGCTGGAGGGCCAGCGCAATAGCCACGCTCTCCCAAACACCGTGAACCTCAATCTTAACTATCAGCAACAAATTTGCAAGGGCAATCGGGCGAGCAATATTGGAAACTACAAGAACTTTGACGATGAAGAGAAGCCACTTTTGGATGTCGACGAGGAACTGGACAGGCAAATAGATCCCGTCTTTCAGAATGTGCCCAACAATGAGAAAGTATTGGAGTTTGTTTATAATTTGCTGGCAGAGAGGGTAAGTTTCTAGCAATCCTATCATATACGCCCATTATACACATTTGCTAATCCTAATCTTAATTTTATTTTACAGAAATTTAGAGGATGGCAGTTTGCAAAGATTGCCCTGCTGTTAAAGATCATTGGCCAGAAGCTAAACACAATTGAAGTTTGGCGTTATCATCCTGGACTGACAACAGAGTTTATGCTTAATCTTGAACATAAACTTTCACAGAATTATGCTGATTTGGCAAAGGTATTTTCGGAGCATGGTTTCATGGAGGCTGAGTTCTGGTTGACTGCGTTCTATCTACATCCAACGCGTAGCAACTACTTTGAGGTTAAGCGCTGCTCGCGCATCAAAAAAAAACGAAAGGACGATGACGAACAATGCACTAGCAGATCCACCTCGCATGTAGTCAAATATGAGCTGTTAAGCTCAACGATTGATGTGGATGAAATTGTTGCCATTACCAATCACAGTGCGCCAGTTGCCGACTATGATGATATCTACAAGTCGCTACAAGCCCTGCGTCTGCCACGCAGCATACTAAAGGATCTGCTGACAGTGGCCTTTCAACCTCGTAATAAGCGCTATTCCTGGGCGCTGGAGTGGAGTACTTTGCACGAACGATGTAGCGCTTTGTTGAAGAGTACAGACCTAAAGCGAAAGTTTGTTGCTCTCAATATGGCTGAGGCCAACGATCGACTGAAGTTTTTGAAAATCGATTACGCCAAGTACAAAAATCGACCTCAATTAGACTATGGCACCATCGAAGAGGGCTACGAGAACGCTGCAAATACAACTGAGGCGGAGGTTGGGCTAAGCCCCGAGGAGGAAGATGAGGCAGCGCAGAAGGTAGCACTAGAGAAAGCAGAGAAGGAAAGAAAACGCAAGCGGAATAGAACCAAATTCTGGACAGAAAGTATGTTATGTAAATAGATAAACAAAATATTGGATTTGTAAGTACTATTTTCTTTCTGTAGTATCGGAAGATGAAGAAGAGGAGGAGGAGCAGGAATCAGATGATTCTGAACCCTATTACACGGTTACTGGGCGACGCACTCGGGTACGCGCCGCTGCAGTGGTGGCCAACGCTATAATCTCGGAAATGGACCGAACCATGCGCAGTGGCCGCCGCTCGCCCGCAGTTCTTACTGCTGCAGAGCTGGCGATTGAGGAAGCATCAGACGAGATGCCACATACCGAGACTATGCAGTCAAAACCTCCGCTGAACGAAAAGCCAACCACGACCAGCCGTTCAGTTGGTGAGCTGCTACAGTCCCAGGCAAAGTATACGAACGAAACTACTGGCTTCAAAGCATTTGCTGACATTTGGAGCTTCGAGAAGGATGAGCATATCAGCATTAAAAGTGATGAGAATGTGCTGATGGAAAGTAATTCTCTACTGAGCAAGTTTAGGAGCTTGCAGGGTCTGAGGCAGAAAACACAAGCAACACAAAATCGAAGAAGTAGCCAAGTATCGCTGTTTGAAAAAATGGACACATTCGAACTGAACGCAACTGAAATCCAAGTAGCCCGATCCAGCTGCCGAAGCAACAGTGATGCGGACAGTTTGCAATCGGGAACATCGATGATAGCTATGCATGATGTCAACGAGTTCGTCGAGGGACAATCTGAAGAATTTTTTGGTGTAAGTAATGAGTTAACTCCCCAGTCGGCGACAACGTCTGATTTTACTATGGAGACAGCAGTGTTGCAGCTCAGGGGAAAGTTTCTAGCCACGGAAGACGCAGGCGCCGTATCGGAGGAGACGATTACGGCAACTGAAGTTGAGACGGATACAGATCCAGCAGTAGAACCAGCTTCACCGAAAACAGGAAGGCAAGTTACACTTAAGCACCCAAGCGACGAGCAATCACAAACCACAGATGACACTTTAAGCCCGGAGGAGGAAGAAGCTAATACTGTAGTTAGCGAACTTGATGGACGTCTGATCGAGGAATGCCTGTCGCGCCAGGCCGTGATACGTCTGGAGATGCTTACATTACACGATATTGAAAACTTGCGCGAGTTTCGAGTGCGAGTAAAACGCACAAATTTTCATGATTACTATCGCAAAAATAGGATGCAGAGCAGTCACAGCAGGTCCATATCCAGAAACAAGGCGATCCACTGTCAAAGTCTGACGGAAGACAGCGACGCTTCGACACCCCCGTCGGAGCTGAAGAGCAGATTCAAAAAAGTAATAACACGATTTGTGCACATAACATCCGATTCGGCAGCAACATCAGCGCGCCTAATAATTTCGAAACCGCGTCCCAAGCAATTCAAACGCTTCGAGCATATCACCTCTGACTCATCCACTTCAAGTGATCCCGATGAAACCGCACTTACTTCGTCGATGCGAAGACGCCGAGTTCACAAATGGCTCCAAAGGAGGGAAAAGAAAATAAATTTGGAGACGGAGCACGTAACTGCCGATACGGATGTCATAGAACTCTCCTCGGACTCGCTATTGTCGTCAGCATCGCCAGTGCCTATGTCAGTGAGCCAGTTTCCGGAAGTGGTCATGCGTCTTGAATTGGATCCACTCTATGAAGAAGAAGTTGTGCCCTTCTGAAGAAAAGAAATTTATTCATTAAGCCTGCTCTGTTTTAGGGCTGTGTTGGCCTAGCCTGGGGCAACGTGTTTGGAACGAATGCAATCGGGGTTGCACAATGCGCACAGTTCTAGGGAAGGGACGCACGGAGCTTGTGCACACAAGCAGCTTGGCAAATTGAATTTGCCTCGCTTGTTAGAATGCAATTAGCCTGAGGCACATGGATTTTATGCGTAGTAGTAGTATTTGCTTTGACTCGGACTGCGTTAGGACATTGATGAAATTATATGTATATGTACAGCAGCCAGCCCATAGCCTGAGTTATGCCATACTGAGTTTTTTTTTTTTTTGTTTGCGTAGCCTAGAGGCTGTAAAATGTACGGTTTTGGATGAGAAAATTGAGCGACATTTGTTAAGAACATTTAAAGATGCAGTTTCCATTATATTTTACAGATTACACTTACTAATATCAATATGGGCACATGCTTCCGCTCGCACTTCAATTAACTGTATAATTGATACGCCTTATGATTCCGGTCAACCTTAATTAGCCACACGTGCCCGATCAGCGGCAACCACTTGAGCTAGTCAGGCGTAACCAACAACAACAAATGCGTGCACCGCCGACACGTGTCGAGTGGTGAGAATTTTTTCTCCACAAACTCAACGTAATAAACCAAATTAGACAAGAGGCGGGAATTTGGTAGTGCTTTAAACTTGCCGCAGAACTATGAACTAGATTAGTGTTAAACTGTAAATTACTAAGTCTATAAGTCTATCAAACATGTATATTATATATTTATAACAAGCCAATGGTTTTGTCGACTTTCTGAATATTCTAGTAAGGTAGAGTTAAGAAAAGACCTCAAAATGTATTATACTAACGGTAAAAAGAAATGTATTAATGTGTCAATAAATACCATACATTAATTTGAACTTTACAAAGGAGTTATAGAGCTACTAACACCAACAATTATCATAATATTAAGCAATTACCATCCTTAGTACCGCTGATAATGTACATTTTGTGTTACCTAAGATATAATTTATGAAGTGCTCATTCGCGCCAACTATTTACCCGCCATTGGGACACATATCATAACAAGCCTGCACGTGGCACAATTGGCAAGCGTTAAGCGGCAACCGGCAGCCACTTAAATCTGCAATCCCGACCACAATTTGTATCCCATTCCACAGCACAAAGCAGACACTTGAGCAGTTGGCAAATGAAAGCAATACCACATGCCGCAAGCTCAGAGCTACCAGTTATGTGGCACGTGCCGACGCTTTGTGCCAAGGTGGGAGTATATTATCTTCACATGTTGCGCTCTTCGAAAGTGTTGGCTGCTGCGTGGCCACGTGGCGGTAATTCGCTTAGCGACAGGCGTAAGCCCGCAATGATTACTGCTAAATGAAAATAAAAGAGTAGCGCTCGATTCAAAGATTGAAGTGGACACCACTGGATGTGGCTAAATGTGGTTACAAACACAAATGATAAGACAAAGTGCATGTCGCTTTGAACTTTGCTGATCCTCAACGGGCAGACAGAGCAGAGCAGAGAGATAGACAGATGATGAACTCATCCTTCCGATTGGCTTACGTGCAGGCGCGCTAGCAAAGCGTAAAAAATGCTCGCATTTTTACTGGTAGTGGTACCAGAGCCTGGGTGTGTGTGTGTTTGTGTGTGTGTGTGTGCTGTGTTGAATGTGTTCTCCGTTGATGTGTGGGCAAAGCAACCCCCAGGGCAAGAGCGAGCGAGCGGCAATCACGGCGCGCATATCTTTTGGGATTTGTGCCATGGCGCCGCCATCGTCGCGACCGACGACAATGCGCCGAGGGTTGTTGCCGCCTAAATCAGCGGGCTTACTGGGCACTGAGCTCTACAGCTCTGCAACACTGGCGCACTAATGGCTGAAAATAAAACCGGCGCGCACTCCTGTTCAGCTTTTAGTTGGTGCGGGCACGCGAAACGGTTAAGGCTAAACACACGCAACCCAAAAACAACTCCCGAAGAACTTTCAAATGCGTGTGGCTGACATTTGAGTTCACAGTTACGGCTACAACAACTCACTCAGAGGATCTCAACATGTCCGCCTGCTACAACGCCTACAATCCGTCGCAATCCTTTGCGTTCGACGATGATGATGACGATGACGCCTCGTTCGACAGCGGCTACGAGAAGAGTTTTGAAACCGAGGCAAATGCGAGCTCACGCCGTCGGCTGAATTTTGAAGAGCACTACCAGGGTACTGCAAATACTGGTGCTACGCCGCCAAGCCAAGCTCATGCTTCATTGGTGTATGCCGGAGGCAGTGGCGGCTGGGATGCGCAACTGAATTCACCACCGGCGACGGCGGGATTTGTGGGTCTGCTAGACAACAGCAGCAATCATAGTACACGCAGTGGACGCACTCTCAATGAACATCTTAATAGTCGTGCGACAACGACGACGACCGGATTTGAGCCACAGTTGACAAGCACGCCCGTCAAGTCACCGGAGGATCCGGATGCACCACGACAAAAGCGCAAGTATGCCGTCGGCAAGAATCGAGTTACCCGTTCGCGTAGTCCCACTCAGGTGGTGCGTATCAAAAAGTTTCGGCGCATGAAGGCCAACGATCGGGAGCGGAGTCGGATGCACAGTCTCAACGATGCATTGGAGAAACTGCGGGTGACGTTGCCATCGCTACCCGAGGAGACAAAGCTCACCAAGATTGAAATACTGCGCTTTGCACACAACTACATCTTTGCTCTGGAACAAGTGTTAGAGAGTGGCAACACAATAAATGTGGACTTGGAGAAACTGCAAAACTTTACACTGAGTGGTGAACGCATTACAAAGGAGTTATTCGATGCAATCTTTGTGAATCCTCAGCCATTTCCTATGTTCGGCAATGGGCGCATCTTTCCTTATGGGCCTCATCATCAGACTCCAGCAATGCACTATCCTTCAACTCAGGGATTGGATTATCAGTCTGTACAACCACCTGGCTTTGACTTTGGCTCCAGTATGCGCTTCTATCAACAACAGCAGCAGCAGGAGCAGCAGCAGCAGCACCATGGTCTGAATCCACAACAAACGCCATCGGATCAGTTTTCCCAGGAGAAATATGATCTGTTTCGCAGCAACTTCGAGGCAGCTGCCAATGGAGGACCATTGCCAGGCACCGAAGCTGGTCTGCATCAGCAAAGTAGTTTCTATACGCAGACGCCGCCCTGGAAGGAGTACCAGGAGGAGCACCCGCAACATCAGCAGTCGCTCTACAAACAGTTTGCTCATCAGGTATAGCATAGTTTCGCGGGCATCTTTGGTGTCAGTCTTCTCTGGGTGATATGTTCGACAATGTGTTGATTACAACGGGACTGGCATCTGGAAACAATCCATGGGCTGCTTTAGCGATTGACTTTTATGGGCTAAACATGGTGTCAAAAGTCATTTGCATAAAGCAGCTGCAAAATATGGAATTTTAAACTTTTCTAGACTTCAATTCCGTTGAGGCTCACAATCAGTTGATATTTTGCAATAAGTGAACAACAAATTGATTACTAAAGCATTGCTAAGCAGCTGGCTTTATTACTCAATTTGATTAAATTCATTACGTTGGTTCCACAAATGAAAAAAACATTACGATATGACTAATGTGAAAGGTCATGTCAAATGCAGTTTTATATTCAATCGATTTTGGCGTTTGCTTAAAATTGATTTCTTGTTTGTGGAACTAACTAGTTGACTATTGAACCTAAAAGAACATTTTATAATTCCATCTTATAAACTATTCTTTTTGAGATTCATATTCTTCTATACTTGCTATATAATAACTTCGGTTGTCCATATATGTTTAGTAAGATCATCCAAGTACCTGGCTAATAAGCCATATAAATATATATCTACGCATCTCAGTTAGATGTTAGGTAACCAAGCCATTACTACTAATCATGTATCCTTAATGAGTTTTAAGCAGTAGCTAAAATATAAACGACTATTATTGGGTTCAGATTTAGTTTAGTTAGTGGGTGTATTAAAATTGCAATGCGATAAACGAGAGCTAGTCATTTCGAGATAGGGTTTAACTTTTAGTGTACGTGATAAGATACATTTTTGTAAACTATTAAAAATCTATTTTTGCTAATAAAGTTGAACGAAGAAAAAACCAAATCAAATGCTGTTTTTGTAGAAAATTGTGAATGGAAAATGTAAAAGTCAAGGCAATTCCTGGTAGCAAAAGCAAACAACCCTAAGCTGCAGTGTGTTTGGTGTGTGTGCAGATTTCAGATTCCAAACAAAAGACTTAAATTCAAATAAATATTGTATATTGCAGTGCACATAAAATGAATGGCTCTCTCTGTGTGTAATAACTCTGCCAGTGTGTGTGTGTGTGTGTGTGTATGTGTGTGCGTAGATGTGTGCAGCTTGTTTATCGTAGGGGGCATTTTTGCGCCCTTACAATTCGACATGGGGTGAGTCAAACAATGGAAAGATTGCCCGTCACCTGCCACAGAATTACGAGTACAAAACAAATGTACCAATGAATTGTACAGAAAACCAACAGCAACCGAGGCAGCAGCCGACAATCCTGAAACATGAGCCAAGTGCCAGTGGACCTGCATGAATGCCACTCAAATTATTTAGTTGAATGAACCGGCAAGAGTCGAAATAAACTGACTGACTGACTGCCTGCCTGCCCAACTGGCTGACTGACATTTTCCGTTACAAAGAAAAGTGAAAACTCCCAACCCCCAATAAAGGGTGATTTCGTACACTAAAAGATGCAGTATTCAGTATTCTAGAATGCAACTTCTCAAAGTTAAGACCGATGAAGTAAGCCGCTTGCTCTACCGCTTGCTGTTTGTCATTTGTGCAGCTTTGTTGAAGGTGTCGGGACTTATCTTTACAATAATCATTATTATAGCCAGGACACATTGGCTGTTATTGTCGTTGTGCTGGTGCGTTACAAAGGCGCAAATACGCAGCGGGCGAGCTGCTAAGCTGCATTCAATTCCGCAGAAATGGCGCTGAGGGATGGATGAGGGCAGCAGGATACGCGAGAACAAGACTTGACGGAGAGAACTCGGGCTGGCATCATTAGCGTCCTGTATGACAGGGTAGCTGTAGATGCTTATCGGCGGATCAATAACGGCATTACGAGTAAGTCCCGTCTCGCCTCCCTTTTCCTTTTCCCAATCCAGATGCTGTCTATGTATATGACTATGCTAATGCTCTGTTAGGCTGGCAAAAACAATTTGGAGATTGCCCTAAGACGATAAGGAAACCAAAATGGAAACAAATTGCCGGCACGGTGCAAGAAGCAAACACAATACGATTGCGGCAAGTGCAGGTCCTCTGGGTACAATTCATATACGACCCACTGAGCAACAACTGTGATTTCAGCCAGAATGCAAGTTGAATTCACATATAACAATGCTATATTTTCAAATTAAAGAGTTTGTAAAAACTGTCCTTAAAATGTCAAAGAAAATCTTTAAAATTGTTTTACTACAAAGAGAAAATTAAATCTACATTGCCAAGTCAATTAAAAAGTAGCGCTTTCTTTTGAATGAAAAAAAAATAATAAAAGTCTTGTTAATATATATTTTTTACTAACTGCTACCAGTATTCTACCGAGAATATCATCGGCAATATAGTTAAACGTAAAACTGACATGAATTGACATACGTAGAAACATAAATTATGAGCATCCTGTAATTCTTGTTCAAGCATAAACGTGCCAATTTGTCGTTTCAGCTCCAATTCTGCTCACAAAAAAAAAGGAAAATCGCAAATCGAATTTTATTTGCCGAATTGATTGTTTTACGCCTGTTTAGCATTAAAATCATATGCGATTCCTTGGCACACATTTGCCAAAAATAGAAACACACTTTTAACCCTTTGCGGTACACGTGCAGCATCACACATATCCTGTGCCCCTTTCCTACCCCTTTTTTTTGCAAACACAATTCGCTTTGGTGCTGTAGTTGGTTTTATTTTTTACGGGTAAGGCGAATGCAGAGCCGAGCAAGTTGCTCGACCTTTTTAGCAATTCATTGCCCTGCTCGAATTGGTTTATCTGTGAAATCTGTGACGTCGAGTTGTTTGTGTTGCAACAGCACTCATCGCTCGGGGTTCGCATTTGTATGTGTGTGTTACTGTTACTCCATCGTAGGTCCTAGGCTGTGCCCTACCTTGCCCGTTTTTGAGTTGTGTGCTCATCTAACCGAAAAACATTGGATAAACAAACAGCCGCTCGAGTATTTTGTTACATTTGTTGCCGCTACGAGGAAGCCAATCTGTCGCATTTGTGTGCATGCTCGTCCTTTGGATAAGCAGCAGTCTGTGTGTGTGTGTGTGAGTTGAAACTGTAAAATGTGATGCAAGTTTTGATTGTGATTTTAATCCGATCTGAGCGGTTTTAGTCAAATTTAAGCAGATTTGTGTCACATTGTTGCAGCCGAAAGTGGTACACAGAAATGTAAACACATGTAAATCAAAAATCATATTAGGTACACGTGAATGTTTATTATTATATAAAAAATTACTTACAGTTTTTAATGGGTAAAATTAATAGGAACTCTAGTTAGTTTCATATTATTCTGTATTATTTTATATGCATATTTCCTAAAATTACAGTGATTTGATTAGATGTGTAAATTAAATTGATATCCCTTGAGAGAAGTATTTTTGAAAACGAATTAGATTTAATTTAAAAGATACGATCCTCTGTGATTATTATAAAAATATTTCATATTCCATTTTGAATGTGATTTACTTATTTGAGCATTTAAACTGTTCGCTCTTGCATTTGCAAACGCCGGAAATGACGTTCCTTTTGCAACCCCAGTATAACATACATATTTCATATTCCAATCACATAAAGAATTTTCCGTTTCCAAATGAATAAACTGTTAGACAAACAATACATTAAACTTTACAACTTCACACCCGCTGCCTGTGTACAGAAACCATTAGAGTTGGCCAGTTCTACCCCGAGACCCGAGATTCGAGACCCGTCGTTAGTGTTACAGCAGTAGCAAAACTGTAGCTGAGGCTGTACCACAAACGGCGAGTTGATTGTTATGCAAATGAGGACAACCAGGACGAAAGCATGCACGCAACCCCAATACAGATGCCTGGCCCATCACTACTCGCTGACTCGTTCACTGTGCTATGGGTGCAGTTCATCAAGTGGTCATAAATATATTTGGGTAAAGGAGCATCAGTGGCTGCCTAATTAATATGCAGCGCCATGTGCATAATGAATGTGACATTCGTAATTTATGCTTGATATTTGTTAATTTTTTTTTTATTCGCAGTGCATAAATTGAGTTTAAGGTTGCTGCTAAAATGTCGGCAAAACAACGGTTTCATGCCCAGTTATTGTTAATGTAAACAACGGAATACTGAATGCAATGCTACCCGTTGATAAATGGAAATGTTGTCAAAGAATTTCTATTGATTGTCGCTTGTGCCTAAGCCACCGAAGCTATTGCTTCCGATTTTGTTTGTGTGTTATTCGCTCTAATGCCACTTCCGGTTTAACGAAAAATGCGCGAAAATCCTGTGATTAAGCGGCCATTGTGCAATTCTATATAAAAAATGGAAAATTTGGCGAAAAACTGCAGTTTTTACCCCCAAAGCGCAGAAAACCTTACAAGTAGTTAACAGCAATTACAATTGCATGAATTGCTCGTGTGCCCAGGGTGTGTCCTAAGTCGCTTTTTATGGCACCTCTGACAGGGACGGGAACAGCGACAGCGACAGAAAGCAACCGTTATGATTTAGATGGATATATGGCAATGGCACGCAAGGCTTTTCTACCCTAGAAATTATTGATAGAAAGGGTAAATTAATGTGTTTTATATTATTTTAGTGAATTTATATAAAATGTTATTTTTAAATTAAATATTTTAATAGTTTGTGCTGAAGATTACTTATCAAATTGTTAACAATTTTGTTCAAATGGAAATTCAATTTGAAAATAGAAATGTGACTAAGAGTTTTTCACCTTTTAATACTAAAAGAGGGTATAAGTAAGTCGAGTCATTTCGTGTTTAGTTTTCTGTTTTATCACATACAAACAGTTTTTGCCGCAAATGTTAAGGAAATGAGCGACTTCCCCTGCGAGAGAGTCGCACGAGCTCACTCATTAATTGTTTGCATTGTTTGTCCGTTAAAGTTGGACATCTGGCCAGCTGCTGCCCGCTTCCCCGCTCTCCCACTCTCTCTCTCTCACTGACTAACTATCTGTCTGCAAATGAATCTAGGGTAAAAAGTTGATATGTATTTTACTACTTGCTTTTTGACAGTGTTTACGCAGGACACCTGCACTTTATGGGCAGTCAGGCTATAATTCTTTGGGTATGGGTTCCCTGCAATTGGTAGCACTTGTGGCTGACTGTGCTTGGAGCTGGAAGCTCTCTGGCGCCTGATGGATCATGGGCATTAATTGGTGATTACTATAGCTTAGATCCGTGGCAGTTGGCGCCGTCATTGTTTAGCCAGCAAACAAAAGAGGGACGCAATGTCAACTGAGTTTGAAGTGTGATTTACGATCGCCATCATCAATCAATGTTCAAGTGGAAAGTGATTTGGCAACATTTTTAATAGGTACGCGGGAAATCTGAGAGCGAGCTGTTTGGTTTTTCGGGTTTTATGCTAATTGTGCCGCCAGATACAAGTATAAATTCTACAAGTACTTTGAAATTCCACAAACTGTAATTACACATCCCCAGACAACCCCCCGAAAATGACCAACTTGCTTTGACCCAAACAACACTTGATTTGCTGATGTTGTTGTTGTTGCTTTTCGGATTTTAAAAGTTATAAAAATAACTCGTTAGATGTGGCAGCTATTTCAGCTTCAGCTAACTACTTATACTTGTACACCAACCAGCAACCCCTGATCAGTTCAGCACACACACAAACACACACGCTTCGTTGCACCCTTTGGTTTGATGGTCTAGCAGGCAGGCAGGCAGGCAGGGAGACAGTTCATTTACCAGCATCATCATCCCTTGTACTTATTCCTGGCTGTGTCGTCGACTGCGCAGTTGCCTGGGGCTAATGAGCGCCGCACATTAGTTTTAACAACATTTATTATTTATGGGTTTCATTTTTTTGCTTTCTTAGACAATACGTATATATTTACTCAGTGGCGCATTTCGTAATTCAAAATTTTAATTGCAATTATTTTAATCACACAGATTTTAATTGGAAACTGGAATTATTTATTTTATTATGATACTAAGAGACTATATAAATTTTCAGCCTAGATATTATGGGAGCCCGCGAAGAACAACCAGTGACCAAAGGCATTCTGTATGAAATCTATAGACCTCGCTAAATCTGTGGAGCACATTAAATCTGTTAAGGTCTGTTAAGGTTTAAGTGAAAAATAGGTAAATTAAGTAATAGCTAACTAAAAAATATGTTAAATATTATTATTATTATTATAATGTTTTTTTTTTTGTTTAGCTTAATATTTGTTTACTTACTTTCACTTCATTTTCATATCACATCGCATGTCCATGAAATGTGACTAAGTATTCATGTAATTTGTAGTAGATACAATTTATTTGCACACATGTTCACATTCGTTGTAGTTACTCGTAGTTGCTCATAATATACAAATACATATATTTACCTTAACGGCAAAACTATATGCATATTGTTTGAGTAGTGGAAATTATACATTTTCGGGCAGCACGTCAACTCACGCAACTCGCTGCTCATTTGTGGAGCGTCAGGATGTTGAAATTCCTGGTGAAACCAATTTGTATTTTAACTCATATTTATTTTGCACTTGTTAAGCATTTAGTGGGGCAAATAAACGATAAGATAAATATAGGTAAATGCCGTTTATTTCTACTAAAACAAAAGTAATTCATGCGTTCATGCGAAATCTGTTGAGCCAACAGAAAAACTACTCAAAACTCAGTACCCAGTTGAGTCAGTGTATTCCTGCCCAGATGACACATAAAATGACTTGCGATTCGCATTCGAGTCTAAAAAGAAGTACTTAATTCTATATGTTTTGATTCGACTTTATACAGTTTTAAATTAGTTAATTGTACTCTACTCTACATAGATGTATATATATACATACTAGATCACGTGCATAGTATGCTTATGCTTGTATGGACTGTTTTGGCCCAATCTTCGCGTGAAATGGCCAATTGTGGTTCCAAAGCCCCATGTGCACCTGATCTGCTCTAGTTATAACCAATAGATACTCCACCACACCTATCTATTTATGGGCATTTGCCAGAGGGTGCAGATAGGGCTTATAGTCTTGAGCACTAGATTACTACAATTTAATTCAGCGTTGCCATTGACTGGACCTGACTGTGCAGAATATGAGCTGAGGCTACAATGGCCCATAGATGGGCTCCGAGTAGAGCACAGCGGGCATCGAGTAGCTATACGATGTCGGCGTATGCTCCGTTGGGGTACGCAGACTCGCCTGCAGGCTGCGTTTGCTGTACCGCTTGAATCTATGGAAAAGGTTTTGTTTCATTTGGAAATCAAGCAACTTGAGCAATATACTCACTTCTTCTTCAGGCAGCAGGCCGTGCAGAGTGAGACCAATGCGGCTATGCCTATTAGAGCCGCTAGAATCACTAGCCATGAGCCCGCGGACATCAGCATACTGCCGAAAAGTGCAGCCGTGTGAGTGCGTCGCACTGAGCAGGACTCCAAGTCACTGACTCCATACGCTGCGTAAATATCAATGAGCTCGTGCCGTAGCTCCTTGGAGTTCATCAGCTTCTGCATGTCGGTCAAGGAGAGCGCTGCGCCATTGCGGAACATTTGGAAACATGAGCTTGTCGCGGTAAAGTCCAGGGTCATGTCAGCTCTGGTGAAGACTTGTGTGTCCAGCACATGCAGCTCCAAACCAAGTGGCTTGAGTTTCTTTTGCAGCTGTTCCTGGAATGGCCGGATATTGTGCTGTATCTCGTTGGGCGGACGGGCAAACACAAATTTGAGCAGAGATTTATCGCGAATGACAAACACTTTAATATTGCTGTGAGTCTGACGTTTTGCCTTCGCAGAGTTATTGGCACAAATGCGCATCAGGAAATAGCCATCGACATAGTCCGCAAACGAGCCACCCGTGCGTAGCTCACCCGTGCGATTGTTCAGCGTGAACAGACTCTGAAGATTACCGGTGACAAGTTTGCGACTGCGCTTATAGAACTGCGGCACAAAGGTCACATTCACAATGGAGAGCGATATGGGTGCAGCTTCGGCATCTGCATCACTCGCCTTCAGTGTGGTAATCACCGTGTCAACGGGCACATTGATGCGTATACCAACAGTGGAGTCAGGACTCTCGAACTGCGGTAAATTGTCGTCAAGGTCTAAGATCTTAATAGCAATGCGCAAAAACGAGGGATCCTGACGATCATATGCATCGCCTACATACTTAAAAGCCGGTTCACCTAGCTTAAAGCATTTCACAGTCAATGTGAAGGACTCGACGAGCTCGCGATCAATGGGCTGGCTAGTCTTCAGAATGGCCAGACTGTCATTGGTACGCTCAATAGTAAAGATCTGTTCGTTATTGCCCTCGATAATGACATAATCGATGGCTGCATTCTCGCCTATGTCCTCGTCAACGGCGCTAAAGTTGCCAACAATTGTGCCAGCTGGCTGCTCCTCCAGCACGGACATTGGTATAGGACCCTCATCCTGTTTGAGTTCTAAGCTGATTAATCAAATTTGAAGATAATATTTCTTGTTGCTTACGATTTCCCTAGCGAATCTGGGCACATGGTCATCCATGTCGAGGACTTCAATCTGTAGAATGCGCGTCAACGACTGCTTAGGCTGTCCATTATCGCTAATCTCTAAAAGCACTTTGTACATGCTCTTTTCCTCCCGATCCAGTGGCTGCCGTGTAGTTATTAAGCCCGTGTGCGTATCTATGGCAAATGATTCGGCATCAGGTGTATCAGGTAGTATGTGATATGTAATGGTCCCGGAAGGCGTGTTTTCATCATCAGGATCCCTGGCAATCACTTGGAAAACGGGCGCTCCAATTGCGGCATTCTTTAAGTAGAATACAAAATTTAATTTTCAAACCATTTCTGCCACCGTTTTCTTAATTTTTCTTATTCAAAATTAAATTTGCAATATAATTTCATATTTTCAACAGTTTGCAGACTTACCTCTGTTACATTTGCCTTTTGACCAACTCGTGGAGCCACAAAGAATGGAACACCATCATTGGCGCTCACATCACCAATGAAAATGCGCACTTCAACATCCGAGGAGAGGGTGGGTTGCTTGGGGACTTGGTTGCCATTATCCTGGGCGCGCACAATGACCACATAGGCCTCGGCGCGACCTTTACCCGTTAGATTGCGCCGAGTAGAAAGTAAACCATTCTGTGCATTAATGCTGAACAATCCATTGGCATCGCCTTCGTTGACCAGCTCGTAGCGTATCTCACCGCCAGGTCCTTCATCTGCATCGGTTGCTTCAATTTGGAGGACATTCTCCATTTTCAGAGCATTTTCTGGAATGACGGCACTGTATATCTTCTTGGTAAACTCTGGGGCATTATCGTTAACATCCAGGACTTCGATAAGCAGCTCCACAACGCTCTGTTTGGCATCGGTTGGTTTGCCCGGCGAGTCTTCTGCCTTCACTTGGAGTCGGATTGTGGGCGTGCGCTCGCGATCGATGGTCTGGTTACGTGCCACGACAATCTGTCCTGTGAGGTTGTTAATCTCGAAGAGCATTGCATATTCGCCTTGCAGTGAATAGATAATCTTATGATATCCCAACAGCTCATCTCGCGCATTTAAAGCTGCATCCTTATCCTGAGCCTTGACTTGAACCACGCGCTCTGGATAGCCCTTGTTCTCAATGATGGTGGCATGATAGGAACTCTGCTCAAAGATCGGGCTGTTGTCGTTCACATTCTCAACGGTTATAGTCAATCGACTGATTGTGCTGCGTTGACGATCGGCGCTGTTGGCGCGCACCTGAAGCTCAAACTGGGTGCTACCCATCTCTGCCAGAGCCTCATAATCCAGACGCTTCTTCAAGATGATCTCACCGGTACGCTCTGATAGTTGAAAATATTCCAATTCCTTTGGTTCTACCAGTTCGAAGCTGGTAATCGCCTGCTTCGTCACTGGATCTTCGGCTTGCAAAATAAAGAGAGCACTGTCGATTGGCATTTCCTCCTTTACCGTGATGTTTACGACAGGACGAGAGCTGCTCCAGCCTGGATTTTTGAACACTGGATCCTTGTCTTTAAAAGACTGCACATAAACAGTGACCTCTGTGGTATCCACTTGAAGGTCTGGATCGACTTCCGCATTAAAGTCCCTCACGACCACTGTAAAGATTATAATGGCAGCCACATCGTGACGAAGGGTGCTATTCACAAAGATCTCTCCACTTTGTCTGTCTACGCGGAAGGCTTCCTCTACAGGGTAACTACTTCGATTAGTTATGCTGACGCCCGCTTTGGTGGTGGCTTTAACTGGCCCTTGCAAGCTATACTCCAGTCGTGAATTCAGATCCTTATCAGTGGCCTTGACCCGTAAAACGCTCTCCCCAATCACAGTTCGTTCGGAGACGTAGGCAGCATAGCTGTTGTGCTCGAACTTGGGTTTCTCATCGTTAATATCCTTGACATTGACATAGACCGTGGTAGTAGCTGTTTCTGGGATTGGGGTACCGGAGTCGACGGCATTCACAATTATCTCAAAACTATTCATATTCGCGTCGCGATCAATGCGCGCTTGTGGCGATACAGTAATCAAACCAGATCTAAAAGTGCATTATTTGTGATAAGTGTTCAAAAAAATTAAGTTCAGGCTTGACTTGACTTACAGTTCATTGATCTGGAAATTATCGTTGGCGCCAACAATTCGATATTTGAGCAGACTATCCAGACCGTCGGGATCATGTGCGGACACCGTTGTCACATTGAAGCCTGGCGCCGCATTCTCCGGTATGGAAACGCGATAACTTGGCGGACCAATTATGGGCAAATTCTCAACGTTTTGGAAGTGACCTTTGAAGATGGGACGTTGATTGCCAGAGATTCCGACACGCACCAGAACTCGTGTCGTGTTTGTAAGCGGTGGAATTCCTATGGAGCATAAATCGACAAATATATGAAAGGAAATCACACATATATTAAATAAATTACTATATCTTACCAAAGTCCGTTGCAGAAACAAACAATTCGTATTCCCCACGCTCCGTATCCATGGATCTGGCTGCCTTCTGTAGTGTGATTTCACCAGAATCCGGCTCAATACGAAACACATTGCCAGCTATGCTGTTTTCAGAGACAATAGCATATTTCACTCTGCCATTTCCCTGGCTGGGACCATCTGCATCAATTGCCCGTACAAAGAACTGTGGCTCAAAGATTGCTGCACCTTCGCGTATTGTACGACTGTACTCAGTGCTCTCAAATATTGGGTGATTATCATTAACATCGAGAACATCCACAAAAAGGTTTGCATTCGATTCGCGGCCGCCGCCATCGACAGCTACCACAGTCAGACTGTATGTGCTTTGCTTCTCGTAATCCAACGGCTTAAGTAGATAAATGCCACCTGTCTCAGGATTCACAAGGAAATTATCTGCTCCAAATCCCTTAAGCACATATTGCACACGTCCAAATTCATCGGAGTCCGCATCAGTGGCATTTACAATTCCAACTAAAGACTCTTTTGTCAGATTCTCGGCAACTGCAAAGCGATAGGTTTGGTTGCCAAATACAGGGGAATTATCGTTGGCATCCAGTAAATGGACTTCCACACGTGCTTTCGCCTGCTCAACGCCATGCGAGGAAGCAACCAAATCGAATTCGAATTTGCGCTGGGAGGGATTATCGTAGTCTAGGCGACTAGCATTCAGCACCTTTACCACAACGGGAGTGCGCCCCTGTCCCTCGGTAGGAGAGACACCAAACACACCCGCCGCATTTGAGACAGCCAGAAGCTTAAGCTGATAGCGACTGTTCTCGCCCATGTCGCGATCATCCACGAAGATGGATAAGCCTGGCAACGGCATTCCATTTGCTAGATTCTCCGCAACTGAAACATTAAATTGCGACGCGCTAAACTCAGGACGATGATCGTCGACATCGGTAACCACAATGGTGACGCGAGTGATTGTATATTCGGCCGGTATGGCGCCATCAATGAGCTCCGTGGCGCGTATGGAGAAGACATAGACACCACCATTTTGTAGAATATCTGGATTTTCACGATCCAACGGTTCATTGGTGGTTTGTAGCATGGCTGTGCCGTCTTTAGGATCACCGAATGGAACCAACTCAAAGTGACCAAATGGCTCGTCCTCCAGTGACAAAAAAATCTCTCTCGGTATGCCGACATCGCCATCAATCGCTTTAACAGTCAATATGCTGACACCTGCTGGAGTATTCTCTGCCACTGTAGCCGAATAGGGTGCATTGGTGAAAATGGGTGCCTGATCCTGCACATCGATAACGTTTATAGAAATTGTAGCAAAGGAGGTGAGACGATTCTCGGGCGCACTATCCGATGCCGATATGGTCAAGATGTAGGAAGGGCGGCTCTCAAAGTCCAATTGCTGTTTTATAGCCACTCGAGCTGTGTAATTACCATCCGCTAATTTAAGAGCGCGGACCTCAAAGATATCGCAAATATTGTTCTCCTTAAAATATAGTGTTAACTGTTAGTTTAGGGTATACAATTAGGAGTCGGGCGGACTTACCTGGACACATTTTATCTGCACTTCTGCATTCACGCCCTCGTCCCGATCGACGACAATGATAGGAGGATCCACCCTGAGTTCAGCGCCCACTGGCAGCGACTCACTGACGCTGGCCGAGTATGGTCTACCATAAAATGTGGGCTGGTTATCATTATAGTCGCGGACGGGTATTTCGCGGCGCTGAGAGATTGTGTTTGGTTCCGTGCCATAGACGCCCTCGTCTGTAATGCTGATAATAACCTCAATGGTGTCTTGTGTTTCCCGATCGAGTTCCTGGCGCAATCGCACCACACCCGTCTCCCGATCCACAGAGAAAACTGGCCCAGATATGCTGTACTTCAGGCGACCACCCTCCGGATCAACGCCTGGAAAATGTAACAAATTAGTTGGGACGCAGTAAAAGCGGTTTGTCGACTTCTTGTCTTGCTCGACACGCTGACTGCTTTAATTACGAATGGTAGTCGGAGTAGTAACGTCATCGACTGACACTCTGACTGTCGGGTTATGTTTAAGCGTGTGAAAAATGCTAATGAAGTTCCCACAACCTCCTCCACTTTGGCTTTTCTAGTCTAATGCGCTCGCTGGCAGTTTAGTTGGGCGTGGAAATGGAGCTAGTATGTAACTAACTATGGGAGCTGGGTCAACTTATCTGTAAATATGGGTTGTCTAATTCTCTAGCATGACAGTTTCTCTTTCTTCTTTGTGGTTTTTTGTTGACCACAGGAAACTACTTAGGCCATGCATCAAAATTCAGAAATTCAGAAACACAGCTTGGGGGCAAACACGAAAAGCATTAGAAATTCTTTCAAAGTAATACAAAGTGGAGAAAGAAAACAAATGATTCCAACAGCGCATGCACAAAAGCTAACAATAATAAACGCACCGGAGGTCTGGAAAACGACTTTTGGCACAGACGCAGACAAGGCAGACAAACTTATTTCTCTTTTTTGTTAGGTTTTCAAGTTTGCTCTAACCATTGGGAGAAGACGACAGACTGGGAGACCGTCAATTGCAGCACCACAGCCACGAGCACGACATGGACTCAAAGCGGGAAGCAAACAACACGTTCTCCAGCTTACTACACCCAACAACAACAACAACAGCTCATCAATTGCGGTCGCCAACCCGAAAAGTCCCCATTCCATTCCCCCACTGCCCTCTGGCGAGTGAGTGGACGTTTCCACTTTTAATGTACATAATCATTTTCTAGTTTTTCTTTCATTTTTTTCGGGGCTTACACATAATTTTTTTTTGGTTTTTTATATCTCATATACTGTACGTACATACGGTACATACGGTTTTATTATTCGGTCTACTATTGTTGTTACTGCCTCGTATGGAATTCAGTTTTGAGACATGCTTAAAAATGAGCTGGGAACGCCATCTGCAGCCTGCCTGCCTGTAATAACAATTATGCGAGTTTTTCAAAACTGAAACTTTTCTACTTTTCACTTGTGGCCTAAGAAGCATCATGTCTTGTTGGATAAGTTGGCGGAGTAGTAAATAATTTGTGATTTCATGCTTCACGAAGCGTATTTGTTAATATTTTGCTATTTATTACACACTGTAGCCAAGCGAAAAACAATAGAAACACCCGCATTGTGCCAACTTTTGCCCAATTATTCCTCCTAGTTTTTTGGTTAGACAGCAGTTTGCGTTTAGTGTGTTTATAATTGCTCCACGCCATATATTTAATATTGAAAGCAATTTAATTAAATAGCTAACATTTCAATTTATAGAAAGTAAAAATAGCTATCAATATATCTATTGGATAGGTAGATATATATATTTAAAAATTAAATTATTTTACTATCAAAATTCACTAAAAAAAACAACATACCACAAAATATTGAAATCTAGCAACCAATAAACCATCGACCAACTTATTCTTGGCTTGTGGTTAGTTACAGGTTTTTTCAACCCTGAGCAGTGTTTGATTATCATTGATTTGTCAACTGTCGAATTTGAATATAAATAAAAAATAAACAAACCCGTATAGTTTATTTACATATAAAAATTAATTTGATTACAGCTGGTAAATTGCCAGATTTTTAAAGATTGCCAAAGACATGTATGATGCAAGCACCTTGCTGATTGCCAGTCAAAATTGCAATAACAAATTATGTAGCTGATAGAGCTGCTTCCTGGCTAATAGTTTAACCAAGTATTTTCAACGTTTTTGACGGCTATTTTTCAATTTCGTTGCAATGTCTGTTCACTTGTTTGTCCGTATTTATGGCACTCTTGATTTCAGACGCAGTGAGCTGCAAGTTGTTGGCTCAAACGTGTTTTCTTTCAGCTAGTATCTCACGGATGCAGCTTACAAAATTAAATTACTTGTATGCCCAACTCACCCAGCTCAGCCAGCTCTCAAACACACACAGCCAAATTAATCAGCGATAGATGAAAAATTCATTCATTTCGCTATCGACTGCTCAGTTAAGACAAATACTTAAAATAGTTAAGGGCTCATTGAGGTCTTCATCGTGTGTACACAAAAACTATATTAAAATATTGTAAACTATCTTAGAGATACATATATTTAAACTGGCTTGAAAGTTGTCTGCCTTGTTGTCTGGTATCTCTAACCTCTGCGTTGGACGCATCAAATTACAAGCGACATCTCTATATTAAAATAACTGGGCCTCTGTGTTAGGGTGTCAACGGGGCGGCCGACATGCACTTGTGGCCAGGTGTATGAGCCAAAAGCAGGCATGAAGATGAACTCAAAGCGATCTCGTGCAGAATTCATAGCGAATGCCGACAGTTTGTTTGTTTTATGCTGTTGGATAATCATCATGCGACGAATTATTATGTTGCTCGAGAAGTTGCTACCTGCAGTTGCAGTTCCAGTTGCCTTTGCCGTTGCATTTGTAGTTGCAGTTGCGAAAGGAAGCGATTATGCAATAAGTGGCAAGCAGGTGTGAAAAAGAGTTGGCAGCAATTGTTACTTTCAATTGATTGATGTCGTCTGTCGAAGTAAAAGTATCATAAATTCTACTCTTAGCCATTATTATATTATACGCTTGCTGGCCACCAGCCAGCGATATTTACATATAATTGGCAGCACGCCATTCTCAATATAATTGCTATCAATTGCATGTCGGCATGCGCCATTTATCGGAACATTTGTTTTGCTATCACGAAAGCAACGCACAAACGTGTTTAAATGCATTTCCGCACTTACCACGCAAAGATACGAAAAATACACATTTATATATTATTATTATATATTATATATTGGCATTGTCATTGATTGCCAAACTGCATTGTTAAGCATGCGACCCAAAAGCCATATCGCTCTTACCTCCACCACATATTTGGCGACATGACTTAAGTAATGCCACAAATACTCTGCAGATACATACAAATGTAGCGACATGACGAAAACCGTGTCGAGCAGCAAAAAAAAACGTAATACTCTGGGCAAGGTTATGCAAAAGTAGGCGAGTCAATCGCTTTATATTTCATTTATTCACAATTATACACATAAACATAAATTCGCACTCCCTGCTAGAGCCCACAAACAAAAACGAAATGAAAGTCAGCAATGGCAATCTAAGATCTGGTGCACTAAAACTCAAATTACCAAATAATTATATTATCAAATGACCGGCAAAAAAAAGCCAAAAGCGCAAAAGTACAATTCACAAATATAAAATGTAATTACTAAGAGACTGGCCTGAACTCATGAGCATGAACTGGAGTTGATGGCCAACAGCGTTTCTTTGCGTCTTAAATAATAGTTTTTATGTTTTTGTGAAAGGTTTGCAGGAAATGATGTGAGAATTGGGGCTCTTGTTGCTAGTTTTTTTTTTATTTTTTATTATTATGAAACCTTAGTTTGGTCATTTATTGACCTTAGTTTGAGCAACTTACCTTTAAGCTGAAAAACGGGACTGCCAACTGGCGTATGTTCCGATAGGCTGAAGCGAGACATATCCCCCGAGCCGGGCACAAAATGTGGCGGGTGATTCTGCAGCTGTGCTCCGCTCAATCCAAGCAGCAACAAAAACATTAGCCACGGCAGCAACATTTTGTTGCCGTTGCCGATTCCGGTGCCGTTATCTATATATATATATAAATTTATATATCCGTTGTATGTATCCGTTAGCTGTGATTAATTCGATTTGATGTTTTCTCAACTATTTAGCACATTTACCACAATATTCACTTCTCATGAGTAACACTTGTTTTTAACTGTTTTCTTGAAATATCATGCAAAAAACCAGAATTTTTGTTTAAAATAACTCTTTCAATGTTAGCCACGCAGCCCAATCGACCTTGGCTGAGGTGGGCACTGGCAATGCAATTGAAATTGCTGTTGCAGCACTTGCGCCCAGTCAGCGGAAAAGTGGGAAAATTGTGGCAAGCTCAATACCAAAACTTTTGTTTAAGTTACAACTTTAAGTCTTGGCTAGCCGCTGTTCTTGTGCCTAATTGAAAAGTCATGCAGCGATCGCTCGAACATGCTCAGCTATTTGCTATGATTAACAGCATAAATTTGACAAATTCTACAAAAAGAAATTTGAGGCCGATGGCAATTTCACTTTATGCGCATGTGAAAAGTGGCACATGATGATGAGGCGGCTGCTGCTGCCGAAGAGTTGCAATCATTGGGCCGAGGAGCTATTCGAGCCAAGCGGCGATTGGCAAATGTTGGCTTTCTCGCACACACACACAATTACTCACACTCACACTCGGACTTGGAACAGCTGGAGAGTGAGGAACGAGGTGTGTGGATCATGGGGAGATGGCAAAGAAAGCAAGCAACACACTAAAGACCGAAATGTGCAAAAAGGCAGCTAAAATAAATAAGCACAGAAAACAGAACTGGTTGCTCTCTGCGATGGCGTAGCGTGCAGACGCAGACAGCCATTTGCCCGCAGATACATAAGTATCCGCAAGATACATATAGCTATTTGGTCAGCACTCTTGTTGTTGTTTATGCAAAAAAAAAAAAAAAAAAAAAAACTGAAGGAAGCAAACATAAAATATAAATGAAGCACTCATTACTCATAGTGCACATATGCACTCAACAAGCTGAATTGCAAGTAAATTACAAAGCAGTCCCCAACACACTTAATTAGATGCTGAGTAATTCCATTTATATACTCGTTATTTCACATTTATTAACAGAAACGCACCGAAAAATACACACGCGAAAATAAAACAACGCCAAAGTATGAGACGAGGTACGAAACTTGATTCTTGTTCCGAATTTTTGTGTATTTCTTGTATTTCGTACGACTTTTTTTACCCACTGTCAAAACAGTCACTCAGCGACGAAATTTCAACCGCATTAACGTCTTAACGACGCGACGCTCGCTCACCTTCTGTCTTATGGCCGTTTTACCTGTTGCTGTTGCTGTTGCTGCCGCCGTTCTTGGCTGGCCAACGGCGTGCGTGAGTCGGCCACAGGCCACAGTAAATACTGGTTTCGTGCTGTCGCCGGTTTTGTTTTGATACACATTTCGCGCATGCGCAAAACGAGTGGCAATGAAATACACTGCAAGTGGGTACACACTGTCCACGGAAAATTAACAAAGCAAAATCATTTCAGAAAGTGCCTAAAAGTATGCTATAAATTTTTATTACTGCTCTGGCTGAAGGCAACGAATTTTAACATGTGAGAACATTTCGTAACACTCTGTTAGCAATAAGGAATCTGCTAACAGATGCCAAAGAACAGGGTTGTTTAAGCTAAGAACCAATCTATGATGAAATTTTATTTTTGTGCGCTGGATCAGCATCTCTTAATCAAAAGTGGCGCCAATTCTTAGCACGATCTGATGGAATTCCAAGTTTTCAACCAATTTATTTTTTGTTTTGATGTAAGCACTTATTCTACTTTAATTATGTTTTTGTATATAACTAATAGCAAAATCAATTTATAGCGCATCGTCCACCTGGAACTGTATTAGATCCTCTACGGGAAAGCGAAAAAGCGAAGCTGTTTGAGCCTCGGCGGCCAGTTGATCGATGCGTGGGTTCTTATGGTAGCGAAAGTGATTGCCAAGGACATTGTAGCGATCTGAATTTGATGGGGGATTGCCAGTAAGTGCAGCAGGACGCGGTAGTTGAGGCAACTGCGGTACCTCAGCCGCCACGATAGGATGCTCAAAATCAATAAGTGAAAGGTTATCGCTACGTGAAATGGAATTATTCGTTTGATTCTGCTGCAACTGAGATGCCGATGTGGATGCTGCAGTCAGTGAAATGTTGCCAGCCTGAGGCTGGGACTGAGATGCCACCTGTCGCGGCTCAATGGGACTGGGTGGCTTGGGCAGTGGCAGCTCCCGTTCACTGGGAATAAATGTGTTACGCTGCAAGCCAGCATTATAATTGTTGTAATTATGATTATAGAAGGGATTTGTAGAGGTGCGCACTGTTGCCGTCGGCTTCTGTTTGGGGAAGACATTTAGATGCAGCATTATCTGATTGGAGTGCGATTCAGCTGGTACGCTATTTGGATTGAAATTACTATTGGACTGCTGGCCATAGATACAATCATCGGCGGCCGAGTTTTGCTGAGGCAACTGAGCAAACTTTTGGGATTGATAGAGCGCCTGCTGCTGACTATAGTGTGAAGCCTGATCCGGGAAGATCATGGGCAGGTGACTGGGCGGCTGTGTGGGAAACTTGAAGGGTGTCTGATATAGGCCGTGCTGCATTCCATGATGAAGCTGCGGCTGCGCATAAGCAGGCACTGTGGATGCGGTTAGAGCATCGCTCTGAAAGGGATTGCGCAGCACAGACGTGGGCCGCGATGGGGGCAGCACCGGATATATGTCCAGGTTAACCTTGAAGGGTATACGCTTATGTTTCGGCTGACGGGTAGCATTCAACGCAATGATTGGGGGAAAGCTCTGCAGGAATGGATCGGCCACAAAGTGCTGTTGGTGACTACCATGCTCCAGCAGCATATTGTAGTTGCTCTGCTCTTGTTGCTGCTGCTGTTTGTTGTGCTTCTTCTTGGAGCTGGGTTTGCTCGGCGGCGGCTGCTGGAGGGCCAACAGATTGATGTCCTGTGGCGAGCGTGGCTTATAAGGATACAGCTGTTCAATAGCTACGCGCTGATGCGTCGCACCATTATAAAGTGGCATCGGCAATCCCATGGGAAACATGGGCAGTGGAATGCTGAACTGCATCTGCTTCTTGTTGCGCTTGCCCCGAAAGAAATTCGCAATACCGCTGGATTTTAAGTTCTTGTAATTTCCTGCGATGTGCAGACCAGAGGGCATCATGACCAGCGAAGGATGCATACCCTGCATACCCTGTATACCCTGCATACCCTGCATGCCTGGCATCTTGTTGGGCATCATGCCATTGATGTGCAGATTGTGAAGTATATCCTGGATGTTGTTCAGAGCTTCGCCCTTCTTAAACTGTTCTGGCAGCGGCCCTTCGAAGGGAAAGTGAAAGGGTTTCGGCTTGAAATCATCGCGAAGCGCCAACGAACCAGGTGTTTCCGAGAACTGGCGACGCAACATCACCACAGAGGGTGGACGTTGCGTGGAGAGGCGTGGCGGGCGAGACAGCTGATCTCGCAGCTGTGGCGTTGCAGTGACTGATCGCTTGGGCAGGCGCTCATACAGATGATGATCATCATCAACCACACCATCGTTGCCGTTGATATCGTTGCCAGGCGCGTTGAGCTGCACAGACGTTGCGTGCTGCAGTTGAGGTCGTCTCGCTTTCGTGCGCCATGTTCCGTAAATGGGCGCAACGTCGTCTACACGCTCCAATAAGTACGCAGTTTCGCCAGTAGCAGCAACACCACCATTAGCATCACCTACACCACTCTCTGCCATCGCTTCTATTTCTCCTCCAGCTGCCTCCATTCCGTTCGCATGCAAATGCATTTGATGTTGCATTTGCTGTAGATGCAGTTGCATCTGTTGCTGATGCAGACGATATTGTTGCTGCTGCTCGTGCTGCAATTGTTGTAACTTGGCACGCATCTTGTCAATGTTTAGACGTTCCGCTGTGTTGTCACTTTCTGTGCTGGGCGTTGTTTCCGACTCCTCCGCTGACTCAATGTGGTTGAGTAACCGCTGCTGCTGTTGATATAAGGCTGCTGTGGATGCGACCTTGACTACCATAAGAGACATCTGCAAAAATTGAAAGTTTAAGCTTTGTTTTTTACATTTGTTCTACATCCAAAACTTGTCTCACAATTATGTACACATAGAGCGATCCCATAATCCGATGCAGGCGTAGCCTTTTCTTAGTAGCCGTTTTGATACCGCCTCTTGCAGGATCCGTATCCAGCAGACGTTTATATTTTGACTCTGGCTCTTGATTAGCTTCTAGCTGTATAAACATTTTTCACTATTTTGAAAATTTAGCTGAGCTTCGGTTTTAACCGTTCTGCTTTGATATCGATATCTGTGGGCGCACTGGACGCGACTTCCTCATCGCGAATCGCAAAGACGACTGCCTCCAGTTTCGACAAAGCAGCCCCTAAAAACTCGCATTCATTGTGGCGCCTCTGAGTGCAGCTAAATAATTAGAAAGTTTAACATACGAAAGAAAAAATATATGAAATAAATTAATTGCCTAAATGTTTTCGTGATGCCAATATGCATGTGTGTGCGTGTGTGTATGTGTGTGTGTGTATGAAGAAAGAGATATTTCAAAAGCATCGACCATGAACAACTGAAGTTCGCATACACGAATACACATGATAAAGAATTAAGGCGATATAACTGAATAGTTAATCCGATATGCTTAAGACTCTGATAAACAAATAAATAAATATTGCGAGTAGATTATTATTGTTTCAATGACAGATTTTTAAAATTAATAGTATGGTAAAACTTATTTAAAAATAAATAAAAGCTCGTTGGCAACAACACAAAAGAAAACGCAATCAAATGTCATTAATTTATTTGATTGTTTAATAGTTTTATGCTTCCTATCAATACAAACCATATGAAATAGTGTTTCTACCCTCCCAGCAATACTTATTTTCAAGATCACGCGAGGTGCGTATTGTAAGGTACGTAAATAGTTAACCACTGAACACACATTTTCCGATGTCGAATTAAAAATGCATATAAACCATATTTGATAAACTTAATTTATTGTTCGGGATTAGAAATGTTTTTAAAAAATATTTTTATTTTTTGGTGCTGAGTCACAAAGTGCTGAGGAGACAAAAAAACACACATTGTCGGTTCACATAAAGTATATAGCAAGAGTGGGTTTAACATTTAAGGTTTACAAAAGCCGATACATATATAGTGATCACTAATTGTATGAGTATGCGATACATTAAGTTATAAAAACAAACAAGTTACTTTCTCGCCGATGCTTCAGTGGTTTCGCAATTTCGAGCACCATCTTGAATCGCTATAAAATCTTTTTGACTGTATTGACTAGATGTATCTAGCCGTAGAAATATTATTGGCATTGCATTGCTAGATAGTGAGCATCAGTTATTAAGCATATCTTCTTAAGACAATATCATTTCAATTCAAATGAAATCAAATGTCACCCGATAGCCGTCGTTGATATCATCGACGGCCTATAACTGAGCCAGTTAAACGGACACTTAGAAGTCAAAAGGAATGTTTGGAACGGGATATTGGTATCCCGAATGCTTGGTCGGTGGCACGCTAGCCCTTGTCGGTGGTGGGACATACTGGGTGGTTCTACGGGTGGGTGGTGCTGTTGGACGTCGAGTCGTTGGTGGTGGAGGTGGTATACGTGTAGTGATCACAACTGGTGGCAGTGGCTTGTTGGTAGGTGGCAAGTATGTTGGAGCTGGAGTGGTACGCGGTGGTGGTGGACGAGTAGTCGGTGGTGGAGTATATCTCGTTGGTGGTGGAGTGGGCCTACGCGTGGTCACTGGAGGCAGTGGCTTGTTGGTAGGTGGCAAGTATGTTGGAGCTGGAGTGGTACGCGGTGGTGGTGGACGAGTAGTCGGTGGTGGAGTATATCTCGTTGGTGGTGGAGTGGGCCTACGCGTGGTCACTGGAGGCAGTGGCTTGTTGGTAGGTGGCAAGTATGTTGGAGCTGGAGTGGTACGCGGTGGTGGTGGACGAGTAGTCGGTGGTGGAGTATATCTCGTTGGTGGTGGAGTGGGCCTACGCGTGGTCACTGGAGGCAGTGGCTTGTTGGTAGGTGGCAAGTATGTTGGACCTGGAGTGGTACGTGGTGGTGGTGGACGAGTAGTCGGTGGTGGAGTATATCTCGTTGGTGGTGGAGTGGGCCTACGCGTGGTCACTGGAGGCAGTGGCTTGTTGGTAGGTGGCAAGTATGTTGGAGCTGGAGTGGTACGCGGTGGTGGTGGACGAGTAGTCGGTGGTGGAGTATATCTCGTTGGTGGTGGAGTGGGCCTACGCGTGGTCACTGGAGGCAGTGGCTTGTTGGTAGGTGGCAAGTATGTTGGAGCTGGAGTGGTACGCGGTGGTGGTGGACGAGTAGTCGGTGGTGGAGTATATCTCGTTGGTGGTGGAGTGGGCCTACGCGTGGTCACTGGAGGCAGTGGCTTGTTGGTAGGTGGCAAGTATGTTGGACCTGGAGTGGTACGTGGTGGTGGTGGACGAGTTGGTGGTTGAGTGGGCCTACGCGTGGTCACTGGAGGCAGTGGCTTGTTGGTAGGTGGCAAGTATGTTGGAGCTGGAGTGGTACGCGGTGGTGGTGGACGAGTAGTCGGTGGTGGAGTATATCTCGTTGGTGGTGGAGTGGGCCTACGCGTGGTCACTGGAGGCAGTGGCTTGTTGGTAGGTGGCAAGTATGTTGGACCTGGAGTGGTACGTGGTGGTGGTGGACGAGTTGGTGGTTGAGTGGGTTTACGCGTGGTCACTGGTGGCAGTGGCTTGTTGGTAGGTGGCAAGTATGTTGGAGCTGGAGTGGTACGCGGTGGTGGTGGACGAGTAGTCGGTGGTGGAGTATATCTCGTTGGTGGTGGAGTGGGCCTACGCGTGGTCACTGGAGGCAGTGGCTTGTTGGTAGGTGGCAAGTATGTTGGAGCTGGAGTGGTACGCGGTGGTGGTGGACGAGTAGTCGGTGGTGGAGTATATCTCGTTGGTGGTGGAGTGGGCCTACGCGTAGTCACTGGAGGCAGTGGCTTGTTGGTAGGTGGCAAGTATGTTGGACCTGGAGTGGTACGTGGTGGTGGTGGACGAGTTGGTGGTTGAGTGGGTTTACGCGTGGTCACTGGTGGCAGTGGCTTGTTGGTAGGTGGCAAGTATGTTGGAGCTGGAGTGGTACGCGGTGGTGGTGGACGAGTAGTCGGTGGTGGAGTATATCTCGTTGGTGGTGGAGTGGGCCTACGGGTGGTCACTGGTGGCAGTGGCTTGTTGGTAGGTGGCAAGTATGTTGGAGCTGGAGTGGTACGTGGTGGTGGTGGACGAGTAGTCGGTGGTGGAGTATATCTCGTTGGTGGTGGAGTGGGCCTACGGGTGGTCACTGGTGGCAGTGGCTTGTTGGTAGGTGGCAAGTATGTTGGACCTGGAGTGGTACGTGGTGGTGGTGGACGAGTTGGTGGTTGAGTTGGCCTACGCGTGGTCACTGGTGGCAGTGGCTTGTTGGTAGGTGGCAAGTATGTTGGAGCTGGAGTGGTACGCGGTGGTGGTGGACGAGTAGTCGGTGGTGGAGTATATCTCGTTGGTGGTGGAGTGGGCCTACGCGTGGTCACTGGAGGCAGTGGCTTGTTGGTAGGTGGCAAGTATGTTGGAGCCGGAGTGGTTCGTGGTGGTGGTGGACGAGTTGGTGGTTGAGTTGGCCTACGCGTGGTCACTGGTGGCAGTGGCTTGTTGGTAGGTGGCAAGTATGTTGGAGCTGGAGTGGTACGCGGTGGTGGTGGACGAGTAGTCGGTGGTGGAGTATATCTCGTTGGTGGTGGAGTGGGCCTACGCGTGGTCACTGGAGGCAGTGGCTTGTTAGTAGGGGGCAAGTATGTTGGAGCCGGAGTGGTACGAATGGTAGGAGGTTGAGTATATCTTGTCGGTGGTGGAGTTGGTCTGCGAGTGGTAACTGGTGGTAGTGGCTTATTTGTTGGAGGCAAATAAGTCACTGGCACTCGAGTTGATGGCCTGGTGGGCGGTGGTAGAGTGGTGCGCTTTGGCAATTCAAATATCACATTTGGGGTAGGATAGTGGTATCCGTCAACCGCACGAATTTTACGCTGAAAGACGTAAATGTTTCAATTGCATATCTAAGCTAAGATTCTATATGCAATCAAGGACTTACCTCATGAGCGTCCGCTGTTGCGGTGGCTAAAGCCACAACGCAAAGCGTCAAGAAGAAAAGTGCACTTCTCTGTAAATAAAAAAATTAAAATACGTTCAATATATATATTGAGTACAATTTTAATTTATTTTGAATTGAAAAAGTTCTGGGTTTAAACTTTATTCGACTGGCCTTAACGAATTGTGGACCCATGCAAAACTGTTTTTAATGATCTAGGCCCAAATGGCCGGCATCTTTGTATAAGTGCATAAATATCGTTGGCTAAAAGTTCAGACGATGTCAGCCGTTTTAGTTAACTATGCAAATCAACAACAAAAGCAATTAGTCTAAATCACCGACGTGTAAAGTTGAAGACATTCAACTTTGACATAATCTCTAGGTCACGGTAGGTGTCCAAAACTAAGCCAAATATATCCATACTTTACTTTGAAAATTTTGTTTGTTTGTCGTCTATTTGGAGCTGATCAGCATTTATTGATCAGTTTTATCTACCAGCTAATTAAAATAAAACATAAATACTAAATTAGGTGAAATAATCAATTACTTTGGAGGCAAGATCTATCAGAGATTATATCATGTTGGCTCTTCCGTTCGACTGTCAACGAATATACTATCTTATAGCTATAATTTTATACGATTAACGTATAAATTTAGGCAAGGTCACCTCAAGCTTTTAGCGCAAATTTAAACGAAAGTGATAAATGACAAACTGCAATTAATTTGTGGACATATTTAATCACTAAGAATATAAATATGCTTTGTATGTGTGCGTGTTTAAAAAAATTAATAATGCAACAAACAGGCTGTCAAAATTCTGTTTGACTATTTATAACCAGAATATTATATAATAGCCTTCATTAACGTCAATTAATAAAGTGAAAAAACTGACGACGTCACTAAAATAATTAGCATTAGCAAATTATCATAAGCACTAATCAATTTCTATACATATAAAGCTATATAAAGTCGCCAGTGGATTAACTTTATATTCACATTCCTTCGACTTAACAATATAAAAAAAAATGAATAAAATTTATTTCAAAAGGAACTTGAATTTTGTCATTCTAAACTTGTTTGATATTAAAATATGCAAAGTGCTTGGAGCCAAGTTAGTTTGTCAAACGTTTTGTTAGCTCATGTTTAAATGAAAGTGAAAGGACTATGGCTGATTGATGACAGCATCTCGAATAAACCGAATAATGAGATAATATCTCATCGTAGAGAGATTCACATTAGCTATGGTTGGACTGGGCGTTTCTACCGTATCATTCACATTTCTGAGATTGATTTATATGATTTTAAGAGCCATGCCACCAAAGGGTCTTTTTGTTTCATTCATGTGCCTTTTGAGAGTTAATGATGAATTCATCATTAAGCTTACTTTCCAGTTATCTATTATGCTAATTTGGGGCTTATTAATTTAATTAACTCGCTGACATTGGCCTTGCATTCGAATCGGAAACATCAATGACATACTTTACGGTCAAGCAGTCTTCAATGATTACATATTATTCATTTTATTTCATTGATTGTTTTTAAATATAAAGTAAAAAATCGATCTCTGCTAAATATGGTTGACAATTTTTTAGGTCTTATTATATTAACTCATTGCACAATACCAATTAAGACTAAAGATTGCACACTAAGCCAATCAGCAGTTGATCTATGTTTTTCTTTGATGCGTCTCTTTGATAATTTAAGGCCAATTGTCTGCAGTAATCGATAAACTGAGGCAAAGAACTTGCTGCAATCATTAGCTGTCAAGAAATAAACAAAGGTTAATCATAATTTTCAAATCGCAGAGGCAAGAATGAATACATGGCACTATTTAATGGTCATTTGCCTAAATATACCAATTCAAAGGTCAACCCATAAAATGTAGAAACGTTGCAATGAAGCAAACAAGTTTCAAATGCATCTTTAGCGCTGACATAGAAACCCAGGCTAAATGATTTCAGCCAGCTACTGGTTGCAGCACCTGAGCCACAGTCAAAAGGCGAGTTAATGATTTAATACGCAATTATTGACAGCTAAATGAGCAGCATAGCCCCCGCCATGATTTTATCAGCACAGGTGGGTGCATTGGGCGTATGCGTAACATGGCCAATATACAACTGCTGCTCACTTTACTGGCCAGTTAGCGCCAGTTACTGGCAGACAGCCGCCTGTTTGCGCTACTAACACACTCACACTTGCACAATAATGGGGCAAACACAACGTGTAATTGGATAACTAAAACTCTTCTCCTCTTAAATGTCACTTGGGTCTTAACTGAGACTGGCTTGTTAAATATTTGCAATGCAAATAGGCGATCGTGTTAACGTAATAGAATTTGTTTATTGTTCGATTGTCTTTTTCTTTTCTTTTTGGTCACTTTTGGTATTGCACTTGTTTTTCTCTTCTTCTATTTTTTTGCACGAGTGTCTTTCATTTATTTTTGCAATTGCAACTAATTTTAGTTACCATGGTTAACACTTTTAACTGCAACAGACGGCAGCCAGATAACGCTTAATTATATAATTTATATATATATATCCAGACGAAAGGTGTTTGTGTGTATAATCCTTGTGTTCCGATCGAATCAAAATTCAATGGTCAATTGAATTTTTGATCGATGCCAAGCAGAAAAGTTGCTTCAACACTGGGCTAGCAACTAAAGCATCAAAACTTGAAGATTCTCTCCTTATATATACTCGGGGCGTTGAATAAACCGCTGCTGCGGCGGCGGCGGCTTCTGTTGCTGCTGCTGCCGCTGCGACAAAGTCGACTTGGGCGACAGCTGTTAACATTCGCAGCAAGTGAAGATGCTGCCAACGAAGACGATGACGCCAACAACTGACCAACCGGTGCCACTCTCGGTTTCAGTCCCTTAGCAGCAGTCGGCTCAGCAGCTGCGGCAGCGCTGTCGACGGCTACGCCGCAGCTTTTGCTGTTGGCTGCTCTTAATGTTAATGGCAGCATTGTTGTTTTTGCGGTTTAACAGTCGCATAACATAAGTAAACGCACTAAAACAAAATAATCATATGATAATCACAAATACAAAATACGAAGAAAAAAAACCCAAAATATGCTTTAATAAAGCAGTAAAATAGTTGAGACAATGTCGCATTTAGCGCCTGCTGTCTTCTTTATTTATTGCTCAGTTGTTGTTGCTTTGATATTTGTATTTAGATTCTTTTATTTTAAGTGTCTACAGAAAAGCAATCGCTTGCCCATCTTTTCGTACTTTGAAATACTCGTACTTGATTTTTGATATTTATTATAAATATATTTTTTGTATTTTTTTTTTTTTTTTTGTAAGCAAACGAGTATTTTTTGGGTAATTTGAACGCCCATGGATAATGTGCTTGGCGAGTGTTAAATATATTGTCATGCTTAGTCTAATTGGTAAACGATATTAACATTCGAGAGCTGGTATATGTTGTAATTTTGGCAATTCGTTTTCAAGGCTTCAATCGAAGCATACATCACGCAAATAAGTATTTAGTGGCTGAAGTTGCAGATGAAATTAGCTGCAATAAAAATGTTGAACAACTGAATTCAATGCAGGCGTTGTCTCTAAATGCAAACATGGTCAGTAAAGATTTCAGCTGTTTGTTAAGATTAGGCCTACTTGCTGAAGCTGAAGATGAAGATGAACCGGTTGAGCTGTCTCTGATGCGTGCGTTAATCGTTTCGCGGGTCAGTCGTGGATTCCAACTTTGGAATTGAGCTCTGAATGTTAAGGTAGGCGCGCAACAGACGCTGCTGCTACAGCCCCAATAACGAAATGACCTTTAAACGCAAAGTGCTCTGTCAATACAAAAATAATAATAATAAAAAAAAGAAGCAAAATCACACACGCTCGGCAATCGCCCGTACACACTTTGTTTTTATTAAAAACAAAAAGATGCTGCAGCCACTGCTGCCAGCTGTAGATGGAGATGCAGAGATCTGAGTGCCAGATAGTCGAGTGCCCGAGCCAGTGCAGCCCGAAGCCATTGGTGCATCATTTTTTGCGCGTCCGACCGTCTGTCAGCAGCAACAGCAGCCAAACGAGTTTTCTCTCATAGTTTAGACTAGCTGCATCGTATTTGTGTCTTTCTTCTTCTTTTTTTTATAATTTTTAATAAGCTGCATTTATTAATTTGTGATGCCCAAAACATGATGTAGTCGTCACGCAAAGCCTGATCACCATTTGATCCAATTTGGACAACTACCCACGCGATAAAAGTGGTTAACTTGCAGAACTTCGACTCATCAATTTATGATTTTTGCATTATTCAAATATTTGTGACTATTTTATACGATTTCTTTAAACGAGGTGCTAAACTTGCTCATTATTAGAGTATTCAATGTGTCAATGTGTGCATACACTCAGAAAAGTTTTTAACACTCTTCATTCCTTAATAATGATACTTATGGCAATGCTCAAGCAAGTATCATCAATTGTTTCCAGTGTAGTTTTTTGTTTAAATTTTGATATAAATAAAGGTGTTTGTATCTCTGTTTGTATATCAACAAAATAGTTGTCAACAAAGTGTGTTAGTAGTCATAATTGCCTATTACAAAGTGGATGCTTTTCAGTGGTAATATTAAATTTCATATAAATTCAACATAATCGTAAAAACTGTGGCTTTAGGAAGTCACCCTTAAGAAGCTAATTGCTCAGATGGCCGCCAGAGCACACTTACTTAGTAACTTCTCCATCCGCTTATTAATTGTTCTCTTTATGAGAAACCTCCACACGGGCAGAGTCAGATACCAAATACCAAACGACAACTGGCCAGATGCGATGCGATGCTGTTGGTGACGGCTAACAATTCGAGTCATAACTTGCTTTGCACGTCTGCTCTCAGAGGCAACGACACTTGTGGTCTGCTGACATTTCAGAAAAGTCATTGTGACAAGTTTTATTACAGAAACAGAAAAGCATTTCATAGCAAGTATGATGAATGCCCAAAACTTTGTACAGGAAAGAAAAGGCAGCCATTGCAAATATATTACGATATACATTTATTTATTTATTTATTTTATTTTATTTCCATTTATTTGTTGTTTTTTTTACGACTCATTAAGGCTTGCAACAGTGATGATGAACAACAACCAACTTTAGGTGTTATCCAATAGCTTTGTAAAAAATATAGATAGCCGAAGGACGTGTCAATGCCTCTTGTGCATTGTTATGGATTGTTGAAAGAGGCTGACAAAACGTGTGCATAAAATTGATTAAAATTAATTACAAAACTGGCTTGTCAAATTAACGCACCCGATGTCCGTGACATGAGCCATGTGGATTTGGTTGCCGCATCTAATCAAATTCTAGACGTATTTATTAGCACTAGAATTATGTCAGCTATTCAATATTTAGCAACATTCTAAAAATCCGGTAGAGTAGTCTTTCTCATTATTATCCAGTTGTTCAACTTTTGTATTTAGTACGGAAACGATTTGTGCATTTTATCAGAGCATGAATCTCTTTAATTAAGAGTATATAAATATAAATTGTACAACGCTTTATTAAATGCTCAAAGCGGTACATTAATCTTCTCTGTATTTAGGTGTCAATTGGAGGCAAGTAACTAATATTTCAGCAAATATCTAATCAGCGTAATTAAATATCTGCACGCACAAACTATTAAAATTATAATCAACGTCTTAACGTCTTAGGCTTGTCGAATATTTATAACATTCTATTCATAGCCACATTTACCACATCTATCTACATATTAGTAGAAATCCACATGTATTTGTATTTATTATAATTTGGCGGATCTTATTGAATCCGCATAAAAAAAATAAAAATTTCCAGTCAAATGTCACGTCAGTTGCGTCAGCATAAGAATACAACTTTTGGACATATTTAATTATGTATATGATTTATGCAAATTTATCCTTTATATACTAAACATGCTCGATCGCATCTACATACTAGTCAAGGCAGAGCAAATTTTATTACTTGTCGAGCTGCTTTAGATTTAGATTTATGTAAAAAACCACACAGAGCAGACAACAAGCAGATTAGACTAGCCCAACCAGTTCAGAATAGGTTTCCAATACAAATAGGCTACACTTTATTTAAGGAAGTTCAAATACACAATTATGTATTGTATTTTAAAATAGAATTTCGTAGAGTCAATCATTCTTTGTTAATTAATTTATACACAATTAAACCAACTGATTATCTTTGATTTGTATATTCAAGCAATAAAAAAGCCCAACGAATAAGAAAATTTCAAGAGAATTAATAAAAGCAAAATATGTACTGTTCAATCTTTATATACTTTACTTACTTTATATACTCCATTTACAAAATACTCCAGTTGCAAATAAAACAAAAACCTTGAACTTTAGATAATGACAATGTTTAATTCGTTGTATTTGATAATTTAATTTGATTAAGAATTTTCTACAATATTTATTTTAATTACCATATAATTGGCAAATTAACATATTTCTCGCATTTTATTTTGCATATTTAAATACATATATATATATATATATATATATATATAAACATATGTATATGTATAGCAACTTTTTATAATTTATTTTATACAGAGGTTTATACTGCAAAAGTGATTAAACAATAAATCTTTATCTGCTTTAATCGAATTACCGGTTGATTTCTGCAATTTATCGTCCAAAACAAAATCGAAAGCGAACAATATTCTAATGATCGTTAAATTAATGATAATCGAAGTTTGTTAATAATTACTGCTAACGGTGCATTTCGAGTGTAATTTTATATTTCATGTCAATTTTATACTTATTAAGTAGCAGTGAAATTTTACGATCGAAACCAGTAAGCACTCGAAACAGTGAGTTTTTGCTGGTTCCAAAAGGTGGCCCAGAAAACGTGTTTCCCCCAAAAACAAAACCTTTTATAAGTCACATCAAGGACATGGCAAGCCAACAACATAAAATAACAACCAGTTTTGGAATGGCCCCAATTGCAGGCCATTGGCATTGAAATCCTTATGCATGTTATGCAGTGGATCTGTTGGATCTGTCCCGAGGGTCACGTTTTGGGATCGGGACGATTATAATCGAATTCCAGTGAAAAACCTGTTGCTCAGAATCATTGTGGGAATTGTGTAATATCACTTAAGCGAAAGTTTTAAGAAGATGTTCGCATAAATCAAGTGTTTATTATAATTAGCTAAAGTGAAAAAGGCTATGAACCGGCTGTCGAGTGGTCATCGAGCTTGTAGTTGAATCATTAATTCATTTAGCTCTTAATTTACCTCAAGAGCAAACTCAAGCCAAAAAAGAAACGGGAAGTGCTCCAACTGAAGTTGTTTATGATTTGATTTATTGCAAAACTAGAGATTGGTGAACTTCAGATCCAAAAACAACGCCATGGCTTGAAAATTAGCCTAGTTGTTTGATTAAAGAGCAGATGTGGTTTTGAGTGCATATTAAGTTAAAAATTGGAGCAGTGTCGTTCACACGCTCCGACAAGGCTGTGAAGTGAGCTGTGGCCCAAGTCAAATCAAAGGCAAATTAGATATAATATAATATAAATTCATAAAATGTATCTACATAATAAACAACAAAAAAATATGCTGCCGCTGCTTAACACATTCTATCCGTCTTGATGAAATTAGTGCGTCAAGTAAAAATCTAAAATTCAAGAAATTAATTTAAAATAAACGACAAGCTGAACGGGTTATTTAATTTGAACACAAACTTGTTCTTGTTATTGTTTGCTTGCATTTGTATGTAAGTATGTAAACATGTACAACCCTTCATATATCTGCTTTTGAGCCGTAGACATAAAGACTCTGAATTCTACGCCCAAAAATTTACAAGTTTCGCATGCAAATTTTCAAGTTTCAAGAGCCTGCATATCGAGTACGCATTTATTATCAATATGATGTTTACTGGTTTGGGACTTAAATTTTTATTCAAGTTTGGCGAAACTGGCTACAAATATTCCCGTATGAGGTATCAGCTAGCTAAAATTAAACGAATTAAAATTGTTTATCTAATTTATATAGAGTCAGTAACCAGCTAAGTGATCAGGCAACCGTAGGATGACTTGAAATGATTAGAAGATGCTTCAGATCCTGGTTATTTCATTTGCATTCAGACAAAGATTGTGTTCCAAGATAATTAGTTGACGCCCCTCCCAGCCTAAGATGATTTTGATTTTTATTTACTGAAGGTTAGAAAGACAAGTTTCTGATTTTATGTGTTGAAATCGAGATTCAAATTAAAGTTAATTCAATATATAATACAAGTAAATAAAATATATATTTTTGGTTTTAGGCAAAGGCTGTGGCCAAGACACATAGCATATGTTTTGAAGATACAAAGACATAAAAATAAGAGCTTAACTATTTATTAGTTTTAATTTGAATTTCGTATAATGCTGCGAGCCAAACTTGTTGAGCCGCTTCTGTTAAAAAGATGCTTCTACATATTCTACAAAAACAAATTCGATATAATATAATACAACGTTAGCAACAGCAACAAAATCAAGTTCACCTCGAGTATATCAAATTTGTATAAAATTCATCAGTCAACAAATACGTCAGCTGGCCATATGTATATATTGCTTGAAGCCACAAATCTTGTGTTATGCAAAACAGAGGAAGCACTGTGGTGGCTAAAACCAACTTTAAAGATACAAAAATACACACTTAAATTGCACGTACGACTATGTTTCTCCATTTAAGTGTACCTGTTGAGCTGATCAATTAGCGTATTTGTAGAAGCATTAATGATTTTCAATAATATTTTATACATAAATCGATCACTAATTTATTCAATGGATATGGCCATTTACTGTGTGCATGCTTCTCTCTCAAACGTATTATGAACATATATATAAAATTATGATTATATTTTTATACGCTTGTAGACAAAATGTTTAATGATTCTCTATTATTCGGTTCGCTATTAACCAAAAACCTTATGCATTCATTAGTTTTTTGTTAGCAGTTTTGGCTATAACCGCAATAATGTCTTCAATGAACAAGTCTGCTAGCTTGCAGTTATCACGACTTCTGAATCAGGTTTTAAAGCTACTTCAATTTTTAAAGTTATGGGCGAAATTTGAATATATTGATTTACCGTTCTTTAACATTGGTGCATTATCCAAAAAAATAAGAAACTGAATTGATTTGTTTTCGCTTTTAGTCTTAAAAACAAAAACCTGATCTATTTTAATTGAAAACAATTGAAAGATTTCAGGTTTATACTCATATATATATATATATATACTTTTGTATACATTTTTAGTGAATTACTACATTTTTAATATTAAAAATGTCTGTGATATATGGTTTAATAGACAAACAAACGACATAGCATTACAGTTTTAAAAGGAGTATTTAAAATTATTACAATTAAAATGTAATAAATACTCAACACCACTTTTCACAACTATCTTAATTTGATTGTTGGTCGAAAGTGAATTTGGGAATAACTTGAATAACAAAATGATATGGAGAGACTTACAGAAAGCTGCTCTAAAGTAAACTTTTTTGTGTTCTAAGATTGATATAATATGACATTCAGAAGAGTTAGATATTTTGAAATCTCAGAAGAGCACATTTCTGAATTAACACAGATAGTTTGGTGGAATCACTATATTTCATTTGCATACTTTTCGACAGAATGGCTGAAAAATATTAACTGCATACATGTAGGCTGACAAAGTTTGAGTTAAAAAAAACGAAACTTGTTTATAATTTACTAATTGTATCATTTATTACATTAGATCGTTTTTTTTTTTTTTTGTTTTGTAATCGTTGTGCAGTTTACTTAAAAGTTAAACTCAAATTCGTATACTTACTACACAGAATTATAGGACTATGTCAAACTAAAAGAGAATACATACATATATTGAAATTATTAACAGGCACACAGTTATATAAACTTATACAAACATACATACGATTTGCACAGACACATTCACAATCTTCTAACATAATGCTTAACTACTTGGTCTGTCCTCCAGCTGGAGGATAACATTTTTTTTAGTTGTGGCGGTTGAATGACAACAGAATTATGTATATAAAATATTTACTTATTTTGTAGGACTAAAGTACATCTACGATATAAACTAACTTTAGACATGATCTCTATATGTATTTACAGTTCAAAACTAGAAGATACACTTTGCAAATGGGAATGGTTCGCGTAATTCGTAGCTTACAGTTAGGAGGATCTGTTCTCAATCAAGTGTACAGATTCAGATACATTTATTTTGGATGCAACAAGTCTTTTGAATGTGAATGTTTCGTTCCCGTTTTGAGGCAGTCAACAATAACAGCTTACAACTCCGTCGAGTACTCCTCGGGATTTATGTTGAACTTCCGCCAACAGATGTGATCGCCAGCAGCGGCGGACGTGGGCGGAGGTAGCTTGTGATTGGTAATATTCACAACGGAGCTCGCCGAGCGCTTGATGTGACTGTTGGGCGGCTGTGGAGCCGGCGCCGGCGCCAGGCAACCCGTCGAGCGGCCTAAAGGATTACGGGACATGGCATTCCCATTGATTTTACCATTACCATAGGTAATGGACTCGTTCGAGGGCGAGATCTCAATGCGTGTCGCATGGCTGCCACTGCCGCCATCCGAAAGTCGACGGATATAAACCACCTCGCGGTGCTTCTCCACAGTCGTCGGCCCCGATGGCGGTACTCGGGCCAATGTCTGTGGCTGTGCTGTTTGACGGGCACGCTGGGAGTATCTGAGCGGTTTCCCATCGCTGGCTTGGAATGGCACATACTGCTGTGTGCTGATGCCGGGGAACTTGTCCACGCTGATGTCCTCCTCGATGGCCGAGTCACCGAACATGGAGCCACTATAGTTGGGCGAACTGTTGCCCGGCGTGGAGGATTTCCAGTGCGTCTGTTGCGTCTGCTGTTGCAGCTGCTGTTGATGGGTCATCGTATGGCCATTCGTGGCCAACTTCTGAGCCGTCGAGTACTGACCCTTCTTGATGGAATGCGTGTAATCCCGCGTACCACGGCGGCGTAGCGTAAAATCACGACGTCCTGTATCCTGGCAGACGGAACGCCATTGCTTCCAAGAGTGACGAGCCAGTGGATCGGCTGGACCCCATTCCTTTGCCGGCTTGGAGGCCTCACAGATCATGCCAAAGAAATTGTACTCCACCTGGCGGAAGATCTGTACACAGGCAATAATAAGAATCACTGCCAACGCGAAGAGGATTGGCGCCCAGCGTGGCACGTAGCCCGCAAGGAGATCATACTGATCATCGTCGGCACACCACCAGACCAGTATGCCTGTGAGAATGGCCGGACAGCTGCACCACAGCCACATCCAGCCACGGAAAATGGGCCTTCCTATGGAGAATTCCAAATCCGTGTAGATATTCTTTGCGCCATAGATCCACGTAATGGCAATCAGCTCGAATACTAGCGCCGTCACGATCAAAGTGCCTACAATTCGTGAGTCCAGGACACGAGCTATGAGGAACTTCGGCGCGGCGAAGGACATGACAGCAACCACCATAGCAATCAGGCAAATGACATAGTTGGGTCTACGTGGAACAAGTCGTGTCGAAGTGTAGACGGCAACGGTGATGGAAACGAGTGCGGAGAGGATAATCAGCGCATAGATGAGCGAGGGAATAAGATGACGCAGCAGCTCACTCTCTGACTGGGCGCCATACAAAACACGATCGTAGATGGCAGTCAGTGGCTTGAGCTCATCCATCAACTGATAGCTATTGGAGGAGAAATCAAACTGAACCATGAACAGCGTTACGGCGATGGCATTGATCAGCAGATTGAAGCATAGATAGACGACAGAGGTGCGCACCGCATCACCTTTGTACAGGAACTTCCCCGTCACCATTGGCATCGCACCGAAGCCGCAGTTAACTGAAAAGAGCACTTGTACGAGTGCATTGAACCAGATGTTGCTCTCCGCTAGCAGTGAGCTGTCGAATGCCCACAGCTCAGGAAAGTAGTGGCGGGAGAATGAGTAGCGCACCTCCCAGCCAGTCAAGGCGCACAGCAGACCCAATGCTGCCAGGCCATAGACGAACAGACTACGCCGCAAAATCTTTGCATTGTGAGTGCTACAAATGAAATAAAAATAAAATTAAAGAGAATTCACCAAATTTTACTTTTCATACGCACCACAACATGACCACTATCCATAGGCCAATTAGGCCAGCTGCCAGCAGGCCAAAAAAGAGTGGATTGCGCCAAAACGGCGTGAGAAAAGTCTGCTGCAGGCACTCTTGTCCACTGTTGCCTGTCACCGTATAGCCGTGCTGGAAACAAATCTCATTTAGTATACTCGTACATGAAGATTAATCCAATTAATTTACCAAGTTTAGCTTTAGGTTGCCTACGCATTCGCGAAAGGGTATTCCATTGGAGGCGAACATCCCAATATAGGCCATCGCAAGAACGGCCTGCAGTGAAATCCAGATTGCCGAAACCCAAGAAGCAAAGCGACTTATTATGCTGGCTCCTGTAAAGAGTGCAAATTCAAATAATCAATATAAATATTAAAATCTGATTTTTGGTACTGAATCTTAGGATGTGTTCAAATCGTCTTTCCAAATTTAAATTATTTATTCAGATGCCAAACCATTACAGTTTTCGCAAGGCATTGCGAATTTTCAGTTTAGACATGGTAATTCCATATTGATTTAACCAGGTTAATTTGTTAGTGGCTATAACCATAATTATAAAAAAGAAAGTACATGTAACTGTAACCCGTTCAAGGCAATTACAAATATTAACCAAAACCAAATCCAAAACTAACCAAAACTAATAAGTATAATAATTTTAATGGTAAAAAGGGGCGATACAACTAGACATTCCAGCAGCACCCAGCAATATGTGTTGTATTTTACTGAGGTCGTTTTTCGAAGGTGTTGTGTCGTAATTTGCAGTTTTTCCTTTTTGCCATTATTAGTAAATGTTGTTGCACTTTTCTTGAATATCTTTGGTTTTTCTTTTGTTTGTTTTGGTTTATACTTTTGTTTCATTTAGAATTTGCCTTAAACGTCTCTATGGTTAGTTTTTGTGGACGCGCCCGAGCCAGCCTTTTCCGCAAGGCTCTGGGCCGACTTGACCAGTTGAGTCCATTACAATCACTGAGAGGAGAGAGACAGAGAGGAGGACAGTAAACCCCAATCTGTACCACCATGTCTCATTGGTGTCTCTCCTCTGAAAGGAGCGATGTTGCTGTTGTCGTTTTGCTCCGTTGTAGTAGTTTGCTTCTGGTGAGGTAATCCCGCCCCGGCTTGGGACCACCTCCTCTTCCCAGTCGAGTCAGCCCTTTTGGATTGGGCCGACTTTGGCGCGTCAGCGATTTCACGAACGGGACACACACACCAATGCAGTTTTGTAGTTTTAATGTTTTTTTTTTTAGATTTTTTGAGAGATTTTTTTTCTTCCTGATAATAACACACAATGATTTTATAACCTAGGTTCACATTTAAGTTGCATTTTTTTTTAGTGTTTTTATGCTTTGTTTTTTAGTTTTTTTGTTTGCATTGGATATACTTTTTGGTCTGATATTTATCTTTGCGATTCGTGATTTCTTGTTTTAGACTTTTGTTGTGTTCGTTTTTTATATAGTTGTGTTTTATATTTTGCATAATTCTTGCTTGATTTGCTTTGGATTTTTGCTTCTGAGAATGACGAAATTGTGATATTGCTTTTTTCAATCATAAATTTCTGCGTTTGTAACCCAAAGTGGACACAATTTCTGAGTTTGCTGGTAATAGGAACGGGATGTGTCCAACCGTCTTTTACTGCTGGAATGCACGACCGCCCCAACCAACAGAGTATGCTTGGCGCTATTTATGTTGCAACTGGCGGAATTGCAATTTGGGAATTCCAATGCGATGAAACTGCAGTCCTTGCACGAATAGCTTTTACTTAAAGCTTTGTCCTGCAAACGGGCTGCACTAAAACAGCTTTTGCTTCCCCAACACACAAATGCAGACAGAGAGAGGGTTGTTGCTGCCACATGTTGCAGTTGTACGCACACACACAGATGAACCATTTACAATCGATTCTCTTGAAGTGTTCGTTGTTGCTTACCTTTGAATATGGGCGAGGCGCGCCAGGTATGCGCCGCCCCCTGGCCCAGAAACTGGCCCACAGATATCTCGAGTAGTATCATGGGCAGACCGACTAGAAACAGCAGCACCACATACGGCAACAGGTACGCCGAACCGTAGCGATCCAGTTCACGTGGGAAGCGCACCACATTCGCAAAGCTGACGTTCAGGCAAATGCACAGCACAAGGCCACGAAACACCGAGCATTTTGTCTAGAGGGAGATAGAGTAACAAAGACAGAAAGAGAAGGAGAGCACATTAGTCAAAAATGTAATATTGATAAAGGTAGATGTCACCCAAGCGACTCGAGTGCCGCATCCGCTGACAATTGAAACACCCACATTACATTACCCACAGTCATTTCCGGCACTTCCGCTTTGCGGCTTGTGTAATTTTGTGTCTTTTTATTTACGTTCGGTTAACAATTTCGCTATATGTTTATTTGCTTTATGGCTACTGCCATACTTCCCATTTGGGTTCTTATATTTATGTATCGCGTAATGAGCAGCAAAAGAAAGTATGGCCCATTACGAAGGTCTCTAAATGCTGACGCCTGTGAAATGTGCCGCATAAGCTCATTAGATGCGGAGCAAAAAACATTCAACAACAGCAACAATAACAACAACAGTAGTAAATACTTTCAAAACCAAAAAGGCAAAGGCAAAAAAAAAATAAATAAATAAATTTAACAGCTCAAAGAAAAAATCACAAAACACTAAATAAAAAATCGCTTGCGACTGGAACGCTTTTAAGTGAAATTCATTCAAGAGAGCGCGCAAACAGCCAAGCTGAGGACGGACAGGCAGACAGACAGACAGACAGACTTGACGCCAAAGTAAACGCAGTTAATAAAGCGAAAACCGCACAGTGAAAATGTAAAATGTAAACAAAAGCCAAACGCCCCAACCTCAAGCAAAGCGTATATTTATATATATTTATTGGTGCGATTGGCAGTTATGCTATTTAATATGGCTATAATCATTTAATACCATGTGCCATATGAAGCATGCAACTGATACTAACTTAAAAACAAGCCAAGCGTTAAGCAACTGTTAATGTTACACGATTTTCAAGATACAGTTTTGCATATGGATAATTGTTATCTTGGCACTTACTTTTCGATAATATCTGAAGGGCACATCCTCGTGCACAACATATAGATAGTCGGCTAGATATTTTGTTGTTGGTATTTCCATCTTTGGACAGATTTTGTATTGCTTATACGTGCAGCAGAATTTGTCATTTTCTTGCATTTGTTATATTTTGCATATAATATACGTAGATTTGCTTTTTAATTTCAATTTTATACAATCTATATAAATATCTATGAAAATTGAGCAATTAATTAAGAAACTACAATCAGTTTAATCTTCTGTATTATTTTATTTCAATTTTTAGTATTATCTGTTTTTGAATTAAGCACTTTTTCAATTAAGTACACTTTATATTTAGGTTAAAAACTTTTGTTTATTTTTTCATGCAAATTTATGTCACAACAAAAAAACAACAAAAAAGACGCTGGCTTTAAGAAATAACACAAAATGCAGTAAATACACACAAAATATAAATATATAAATGATTATATATATCTGTAAAACAAGTTATCACGTTTCGGCGAGGACGCTTTAAATATTAATTGGCAACACCTTCAATGCTCAGCCCTGAACTGCTTATTGAATATCTTTTTAGATTTTGCGAACAGCGATATTATGGTATCAGAGCCATTGTCTCATATATCAACGATTTCTGCTGTTGCAGCTGTTTTAACTTTAATTTGGCCAAAAGTTGTGATGCCGACGCGTGCTGGTTCCGTAAACTAAGACGGGCGGCAGAGACTGTCATTAGATACGGATGGAAAACATGAGCATGAGCAGACAAGCGCGACACACACGGCGTATGCGTAATGCTGCTAAAGTGCAGCAATCGATCGGCAAATAAATTTCGCAGTTGCATCCACTTTGACAATTGTGGATTGGTTACGCGTTGCGAGCACCACTCGTCGCCGGAGCAGCGTTCACATGCGACTGGGCCAAAACGACACCCAAAACGAAATATACATCGATCGATGGAAAATCGAAATGAGAAAACGAAACGAGTTTTTCATTAATAACTGAACTAGCTAGCACTGACGACGATTTATGTGATTTTCATCTTGCGATCAGTAGAAATACATTCGAAATCGCAGACGCTTTTCATCGCGGCACTCACAAACTGGGATCTGCGCCTTTGGGGCCTACGGGGAAACAGAGAGACTCTTGAGAGACTTCAAAACTGAAACTGGGGGCGACCACACGAAGCGTGCGAGCGAGCTGAACCGAACTGCTCTCTCATTAATGCAGAACTGACTCCGGCTGGGCGGCCGCCAAGTCTCTAAAGCATGTTGCTTTCTATGCACAGTCACTGCGCAAAGTTAACGTCCCAACGCCGAGGCCGAGTCCGACGCCGACACCAACACCGACGACGGCGAACCGACCAAAACCGAACAGTGCGCTTGCACCGCATGTGCTTATACAGTGTGCGCGAAAAGTTAACTGCTGCCATATGGTACGCCTCGCTGCATATTCTCCAAAAGGCAGTTCTATGTGTGCGTTAACTAACAACGAAATGTATTTGATACATTTTACCGCATCTTGTTGAGCACATTTTTATGTTCATATATCTGTTATCTGTGTAAATACGGGTTTATTTTTCACTCTTGGAACGCCCACAGGCTGCGCGGCTGCGATTGAAAATTAAATTGAGAATTCTTAAAGACGCTGTGACGTTTCCCATGTCGTGAGCATAATTAACTCGTATGCTTTATTTGTGGACAACGGGGGGAGCAGAGCAGCAGAGCAGCAGAGCCACATGAAGTGGGCTAGAATAATGTGATGGCAAAGAAGAGAAATTCCGTCCATTAGTCGTTTGGTATGGTTTTAGTTGCCTCGACTGCGTCCTCTTCACACAGTTAAATTAAATTTCATTTTAACACGTTCTAAGCAGCACAGTATAATTTCATAATATTATAATTATTATGTAAGCATGCGAGCGATTCTGGATCGCATCAAGAGACTCGAACTCGAACTCAAATTCAAACTCACACTCGCACTGAACCCGATAGCAAGCCTTATTGTCTGGGCATATAATTAACAACACTCACTGTACTCCGCAATAACAACAATAAATGATTTCTGGCGAACTGTGTGTGTTATGTGCACGTTAATAGAAAATATAAAAATATTATTTCTGACGCACAACACGATCTCCATACGAATAACAACAATAAGAAACAACATTTATAACAACTAATGTGCTGGACATTTGGCATTACTCAGGTCTCTATCAAGTTAAGTACGAAAAATCATAAAAACAAATCGATAGTTTATTGGCCACTATTGACTGTTAACTGATTGAGGCGCTGGCCATAAGCGAATCTTGCAGCGGAAATGTCGACCCATTGACATTCGAGATATTGATGGATTGGCTTGAACACCGCTGAGAGCGTGACTTTCCCGAATTTAAAAAGTCTATTACACAAGCAATAATTGAGCTTTGCTTGATAAAAATAACACCCTAGATTTTAAATTAGTATTTAGCTTCGAGTACAAATCTGTGCTATAAAAATGCTTACTTTATATATTTCCGATTACTATTTATATTTTTATGCAACGTGTTTTCCTTTATAAATGATTCCTGATTTTGATTTTATAAGTAAGCGGGGTATTTTCTAGTTGCACATTCATTTATTCTGTCTAATTTCACGCTGTCAGCTTTGCCTTTTTATTGAGGCATATAGAATTTTTACATTTCGCTTTACGTTTAGCATTCATAATTGGTTTATTTTCATCAGCATTTTGGTGGCTGGTGTGCCTCGCATTTCAAATGGTCAAAGTGGCCGTTAAAATGTTTGCTTCATTTGAAAATAATATGAGGCCACAACGAGGCGGCAAAAGGGAAATGCGCAACTCTTTCAGGCCAATTATAAACTAAATGGAAACCAGCTGAAAGTTGCCTATTAATAAACCAATTCTTTAGTTTCTTAACGTTTTCTACATAGAATTAATTTCGAAGTCGATTTTATATATGTAAGTTTAATTCCGCTTTCATTACGATAGTAGTTGTGGCCTCTCATTAGCAGTTCTGTAGCTTCTCGCATTTACACCAATTACAATTTGATAGTGCCTGCCAATTGTTGAAGCTCAACTCGAAATTGGAGTGTGAAAATGCGTTCACAATGCCACTGAAGCGGAGGCTGCTGCCACAAAAGGTGACTGCAAATCTTTTGTAAACAGATTGAATAAGAGACGCACACAATTGTCAACTCGGACAATCGCTTTGTTGGAGCACTTGTTGCTCGGCTGGCGAATGTTGTAAAGTGTTGAAGTCTAGTGTACTATGGGGATGCATCTTGGGGGCACTGGAGCATTGCGGTCTGTTTGTCGGACTGACTGACTGACAGACTGGCTGTCTAACTGGCTAATGGTGACAGGGGACCTATTGTTTTTCGGTTGATGTCTCGTCTCTAATCAGTGTGGCTAGTGAAAGGAATTGAAATCATGAAGCCATATAGCTGCCATATCGCTAACTGGCCCACAGTGCTCCGTTACACCCAACCCGGTAGCGCAGTGTTGCGTTGCGCTGCTTGCCCAATTGTCGTCGTCTTCGTGCTGTGGATTCTTTGAAGCGCGCGAGCACCCAAATGTGTATAACAATTCTTCTGGTCAACCACTGGCCACAGTTAGCCACTTTCACTGCGCCACGCTGCTTTCAACAAGTCTTGTTCGTTCATGCAATTCTAATAACAGCCAATTATCATATTGCTTCCCACAATCCCATTGAGTTGAGCCGGTTTTTTTTCTTTCAATTTCATTTTAATATCATTCGCTTTAGTATTTATATCAATACTTCAATGCAGCAAATGAAATGACGTCATCGCTTAAGCCAACGCACTAAATCAGTCAGTCAACCAGGCAGCGAGCGAATCTGTCCGTCAATCATCAACTTAAGCATTAATTCCATTTGGGGCTGTGGCTCTTTTAACGCATTCAAAAACGTGCAACTTGAGTCGCCGAATTTGCACCGAAAGTTGCTGCACATTTTTCGTTTTGTTGAACTTGTTAATCAGCGAATTGGAAACGAAAAAGCATAAGAGATGAAGTAACTGACACAAGTGTATGTACTTTGTGTGTGTGTGTTCTCACAATCCCACATACATAGATAAATACACAAGCGACGGGACGGCTGCTTGTTGTGGCAAGTAATATTGCAAATAAGTCCGACTCCGTGTCTAAGTCTAAGACTCTAAACATTCAAATGCGCATGCGAATATTTAATATATGATTGTGAATTTATGGCAAATATGCTTGGACGCTTCGCAATGCACAGAAAATATTTATATTGAGTGCATGCTCGGAATTTATTCTATAATTGTATTACTAAATTTTTAACATTTCTGCAAGCTGATATATGTATGTATGTATGTGTGTACAAAAGACTTAAGCGACAAACGCAGCTAGAACCCTCAGCTTATGCTGTTGTTTTCTGAATGGACACGATGCGATGTCAAAATGTATTGCATACTTTACGGGTCCTATTATATACAGAAATTCGAAGTCGAAAGTAACTGTTATAAGTGCTATCTAGCTTGTCTAAAAATTATAAATATATATAAATACTATTTTTATAATATATTTATGCGAAATACAAAATTATATTAGTGGTTTCATATGTACTTTTAAATAAATAATTACAGATATATATATTTTGTAGAACAATCATATCATGTAAATAATCAGAGTGTATTTTTAGTATAAGCAATAGACAAACTCAATTAGCCATTACTCATTTCAAATTAAGTACACTCAAATTGAGAGAACATAATTAAAACCAATTAGCAGCTTTTTGACACACATTCAATGTGCACTTTGCTCTCATTTCAGCACACGAATATATGAATGCAATTAACGCAAAATTATTAAATGCCCCGCTAGACACTCACTCGAAAAGCAATTGGACGCCTCGGAGGCCAGTAGAAAAGTAATGAACGATGGTCAGTCTCAGAGTCGGTGTCAGCGTCTCAGTTCCAGCCCAACCCAGCCCAGCCCGTGCCTCACTAACCCAAATTGCGTTCAAACGGCGTACTAACTAATGCCGAAACTAGTTTTTATGTTGTTGTACGGACAACCCCATAAAGCAGGCGCATTAGGCCACCAGCAAATGATCATTGAAAAAAAAAAAAACCAAGAGTCAACCCGATTTGTGATAAACGAGTCCAAATTCACTGCAGATGTCAACAAAATGATATGCTATTTTTTCAGTTGTCAAGGCCCGCAGCAATCCACAGAAACTTTGAGAGGAACAAGTTTTTCTCCTCTGATCACTCTCAATCGACGTCTTCGCACGACGAAAAGCTTGACACGATAACAATAAACAAATAAACGCACACAAATAATATATAATAAGCGCGAAAATTGATGCATGAAAAACGCCGCTCACAGTGGCCAACATAAATCTACGGCCACTGTAGCTTTCGATTAGATAAACCGAAACAAAAGTGATTCATATCGCACGTAGCTCAACATCAAACTGATTATGAAGATCTTAGACGATCTTTGGCACCCCGATTGACCGATCCATCTACGAATCTTCTCCTCTGTTCTAGTCACGTATATTCCAAATATTTTGCTCATTATTCAACTCGGGCAAATACCTTGCAGCGTGAGTAATTAATTCATTCATAAATAATCTAGATACACATCTGATAAGATATACTAAACATGAGATTAGATAAACTTATGAAATCTAATTTACGTCAATGTGAATAAATATATATATATATATAAATCTGATTTAATTGTCTATTAAAATCCATTAGAATATATTGCCTTACCTGTTGATTTGATTCATCTTCTGCGGCGGGCAGTAGCTTGGCATTGCTGGCCGTCGTAATATTGTGCGTTGAATGACCTGAAGCCGAGACAGAAACAGCGGAATAGTTCTTGGAGACACCATCATGCAGATGGTCATGATGCTCGTGGTACCCCTGTATGTCTGTGAGGGTATTGTTGCTTCCACTGAGCGTAATGATGCCGCTGGAGCTGATGCGTCCCGAGGTGGCTGTGGTGCGACCGCCACCGCTGTCCACCACACTCGACACCGTCGAGATGCAGCTGCGCGTTGTTTGTGGCGAGGGTGTCACTCCGGGCAGTTCGGCGGCATCTGCCTTGGCACGTCGCATATTCAGCCAGGACATGCGCTGTGGCTGCCGGCGGTCCAGAGTTGCCGCCGAATTGCTGACGACACCTCCGCTTCCTCCTCCTCCCGCGCCACCAATGTAGACGCAGGTACGAGCTGAGGAAGTATCGTTGCGTAGACGCTGCTCTGCGTCAGGTCTTGGCAGTGTCGCCATGCCGCCGGATATCTGTTTATAGGTGAGCGTCGACGGGGGTTTTACACTTCTAGGCAGACTGAGCTGCTCGACGAGGGCCTCGTCGCTGGTGCGGCTCTTATAATTATTGCTCATCGATCAGATCTGACAAAAACAATAGAGAGAGAAAGAGAGAGAAGAGAGGTGAGATTTTTGAAACAGCTTATTAATGAGTTTATAAACCTAACCGAATTCACACGAAATCCACTAAAAAATCAGTTTCAACCTTTTTCAGAGGAAATGATTCATATGGTAAGATTTTTTATATGTGGATTTCCTCTTAAATAACGATTTGCATGCAAATCGAATGCAAATTTGGCAGTGTTTGCAGAACAATAGAAGAAATATTATTAAATGCAAGCATTTTATCGAAAGTTAAATTCGCGATTTGAGAAAGTGAAAGGCACAATTCTGGACACATCACAACAATGGAACAATTTGTTGTGTTATGTGTGATTATGACACTATGACTATGCCGGACTTTCATTGAGTTCTGTTTTTATTATACAACACAATAATATGTGGCAATAACTTGCAAAATTTCACTGAACTAAATTCAGCTGTGTTTATCTCTGTCGGGCAGTGAAAATATCGTCACAGACAGAAATACTGAAAGCAAATAATAATAAAAACAATGTCGAAAAAGCAACTGTTTCAATAAAGAACTGACACAAAGAACTTGACTTAAGTGACGTATATGTAATTTATATATAACTGAAATTATATTTATAAACTCAATTTTTAGCTCGTTAAGCTTAAAAGAAAAGTAGAATTATATAAACATAAAATTTAAGGCATAAACAAAAAATATCAGAAGTACAATTTTCTGTTTACTTTATAAGTTGTTTAAAAGCGTATCACTTTCCATATCAAAGACATTATTTGTTTATATTTCTGGTGGCCTATCGTTGAGGGTTTATATCAACTTTGCATATAAATAACAAATGCAATTAATACGCTTTTATAAACCGCTTATAAAAAAAATATAAATAAAGTCAAGAGCGCCATTGAATAACATTAGCTTGGCAACAATTTCGATGCGAGTGACTCAAATGATGGAATATCGTCTATCGAGAAATGTTGAACAAGAGCTGTGTCATTATTTTAATGACTGTGTTTTTGTTTGTTTTGCTTTTGTTGTTGCGCTCTTGGCAAACAAACAACAGGCAAGCATCTTATCGCCACGATGGCATACATTTTATCTTATGATGATACTGGAAACAAGCACAGACACACACGCAGACTTAGAGAGAAAAACACACTCTAAATATAACAGCTCTTATCACAAAAATTGGAATGCACATTTTACAAAATAATTATGCACGCTTGCACAAATCAGTGAGCTCAGCTCGAAAAGTCCATAGCCAAAACAAGAGCAACAACAAAAACAACGGTCAACCGCATTTATCACGAGTTCGTTGCCACTGCTGACCACGAAACAGGCCAACAACAGCAACACCCACTTTGAATACGTATCTCAATCTTGAAAGCGTTTAATACAAATTTTAAGACTGCAATTGCCCGTTCAAAAAATTCAAAGAAAAAAACAACAACAACAACAACAGCAACCATCGCAAAATATATATTTATATACAACTTCACGTCATTTGTGCAAAATGTTTACGAGCTGACGTCGGCGCTCTTAACGCAAATTAAGGCACCACCAAAGTGGACGTCGCGTCGGTTACGGCTCTTTATTATTGAAAATGTGTTTTTTTTCTCTCTTTTTTTGTTGCAGAAAGAAACGCGGCGCCGGCCACACTGAATATTTGCAAGCCAACGATACAGATACAGATATATGTGTAGAAAATGATATGATATGAGTGCATATACCCAAACATAAAAGTAACAGACAGATACTTAAGTATATACTCAGGTTGAAGGGCCAGAATCGCTGGACCGTTGGCACTTGGGCAACTCAGTGTGTGGAACGGAATCGGAGAAGGAGACGGAGACGCAGCCAGAGAAGGAGGCAACTGAAATGTGGAATTAGGCGACACAGTGTTTGTGTCTGGAGTCAGGTTGGTGACTACTGCATCAAGTTACAGGTTATTAACAGGTACGTACAAATGCAGCCCATACGTCATAATGAGCCAAACCGAACTCTGACAACAGCCTTTCTTTCTGTTTTTTCTTTTTTTTGTGCACTCAAATTGAACGGCGACAGCTATAACAACTAATGCTACAAGAAAAACGAAGTATGACAATGTTGTTGCATTGTTGTAGACTCCTCATCGGCATGATAAAGGTTCTGACATGGCAGCACCACAACCACCACCAACGCCAACAGTCGCTAAGTCACCGGCGCGTAACCACAACAAACTCGGACCCGCATTGGATCTGGGCCCAAAGTCTGGAACTGAAAACCTTTGCCACTGCCAAGTTGAACGAAACATTAACATGCCATTTAGCCCAAACTGCACTTGAGCTTTGCCGGCAAAATTAAAGTGTTTTGTTTTCAGGTTGTTTGGTAATAAACCGAACCGAACTTTTTGCTTAACGTTTAAATAGTTTTAGGAAAGATAGACAGGTGCCATAAAAAGCCAGAACTCAAAGCATACAAACTCGATTAAAGTGTGTTTGGAAATACACAAAAACTTTTAGTAGTCAATAGAATCACAGAAAAAACCCATTAAGATTATTTGATATGCATTTTAATCATTAAAATTATATGCAAAAACAAGTTATCGAGTGATACTTTTTAAATTAATGAAACTGTATGATTTATTCTATTCCACGGCCACTTCACCGAAGCACAGTTCAGAGTAGTTTCCGACTGCCATTCAAACATGAGAGATCTCTGGCCAGCTGCCTGAAGGTATGCAGGAAGTAGCTCCATTAAAATGAATTGACCTTTTGTTGGAGCGAAAGTTCACATTAAAGCATCATTAAGAGATTCTCGGGTGAGTGGCTGAACCCGAACTTATTAACAAATGTCACAATAATAGAGCGTACACAATGTAAATCCCAAATGCGAGCCCAATAGGTACATTTGAAATTCTAGCACTGTGTAATTAATGCCGATTGTGTGACTAACTTGAAGATGCATTCGTTAAGCCACAGGCGAAGCAAATTTTAGCACTTTTTGTTTCGATTTGGAATAGAAATCCCGGCTAGAAATTAACAAAGTCAGCAGGCGCTCGAGTTGCCGGATAACCAAGTATCTGTATCTGTATTTAGCTTTAATAATTGAAAGTCGTCGCTTGAAAAGAAAGGAAAGTAAAACTATATGTGATTGTTTGTTTATTTCTTCTTGCCGTTGTTTGTTGTTTTTATTTTTACTGCCAAGCTGTGCCACGAACGAAAGTAAAAACAACAAATAGAAACAAGTTCAGCATAATAGTGCATAATACGAGTATCACTGCGCTTGTGGACTATGCGACCCAACTGGCACCTGCCAATCCACCAGATACATCAGCAACAAATGCAGGTGACTTGTCATTTCACAGTCGGCTTGACCCACTTTGCTGCTACTGCTGCTGTATGGATGCAAAAATGTTCGATCGACCAGATAGTTGATTATGTAAAATGCTATGGTTAAGTCCGAAGACTAACGATGCCGTCTGTGCACTTGTAAACAAGATACAAGAAACAAGACGTGGGTAAAAGTATCTCTGTGTGTGTGTGTGTGTTTTCTATAGCGCTGATTGCTTTTTATTGATTGTTCAATTGAATTGCAATTAAAGAGGGGGCCAGTGGTGCAAATCTGTACACGACACGCCCCACAACAAGACGACAATAACAAAAAACGATTCAACGCTTCAATGATTTCATTTCATTTCAATCCATTCGTTTACAAAACAAATTTTCACATTTAGCAAGATGTTTCTGAAATTGGCCCAGTGGCTTCATTACACAAAATTTTTAGTGGGGCACATGTCAAAAACGGAGAGTTCCATCTTCATCATCATCTTGCTATCAAGAAACCGAAGCGAACACGTCGTGCAATTAAACCAAATTTAAATTACATTTAACACTTTGCCATAATAAAGATCAAGGCAGATTATAAAGCAACAACCATTGCAAATTGAAGACATTCACATTTATATGGTTTTAATTGTACCTGATTTGAGTATATATTCAACGAAATATTTAACACTTTATCCATATACATTCAAGTGCAAAACAGACAACAATTTGTTCATCTCTTACTCTCTGTCCTGTTTTCCATTTGTCAGTGGGTCAAGAGCAGTAAGTTAAGCATTTTATCTGCACTTGGCAATTCAATAATTATGTACAAACCGCAAGCCTAAACAGCCTGAAGTTGAAGTTGAAACTTGTCTATTTATGACTGTAGTACTGAAGGTACTTTACTTCAAATGATTTGCATAAATATTTACTTCGTGTCGCCCGTGTTGCGTTTTAATTGCAGTCTTCCAGGCACACACACACACATACACAGACTCCGACACACACCTGGCAATCATAATCTATGCAAACAATGCAAATCTCAAATCTCGCATCTGAGTTAAGCGCCTTTGACTATGCTGTCTATCCATTTAACAAAAAGCATTCACACAATGGCAATTATCGGAATCATTAGCCACACAAATGACCCCCTGTCCCATACAAAACACAGCAAATTGAACAAACAGCGAACTCAAAGTCAATAGAATCGCGAAAAATACAGCTAACAAGTACACGCGAGGCCAAAAAAAAGGTGTAGTAAAAGCAATTATTTATAGAAAACCGGCTGATAAAGAAAAAAATAAAGTTCGTATTCTAATGGAATCTTCAGTTAGTTATGTCATCAATATTTTAGTTACCATTTGAATAAATTGCAATTTATGCTGTTGAATATATTTATTAATAAATAAATGAATAAATAACACTGTCTACGTAGGTTATAAATCATAGATTTGCACACTTCTGGATTCAATAATATTCGATAACTGTGGCTCTAACTGTAAAACGTAACACTACACACACAAAAACTGGTAAGTGAAGCCGCGGTGCTCCATAAAACTAATCCGACAGACAACTCTAAATGGGGTCTTTGGAAATGACGTCGCCTCATTTGCATTCAGGTTCTCCTCTGTCATTCACTCATGCACATTGAAGCAGCACTGCACTCGATGTCCGAAAATCAATTTTAATTCAATTGCGAAAAATTCTTGGAAATTACGTCGCAGCCGTAAATGTGTGTATGGTTTTTTTTTATCTGGTTTTTTCTGATAGTCTCAGCAATTTCGATTCCCACTGAAATCGTACACGAAACATTAAAAACGAAACAATGCCTCGTCCAGGGTCCGGTGGCAAAAGACGCGACAGCGACGAAAGATACGGAAAGACTGAAGCGAACTTAACTCTCCTGAGCTCAGAGCTGAGCTACCAGTCAGGTAGTGAATGTGTATGTGAGTGTGTGTGTGTAGTGTGTGTGTGGACATTGAGTGAGGAGAGCGGGCGTTCGTGTACATGAACCGTTTTACAACCTGATACGCCGCGGCAACACGTGTAACCGGCACAATGCATCTGTCAGATACGCAAGTACGAAAGTTACTGATCTGTTGGCTAGTAACTGCTTTAATATCAGCTAAACATGCAAGCTCTGTGCCAACAAACATCCTCGTACATCAAAATTAATGCTCGAACAAGCTATACACTAATATACAAATAAATACATGCATATATAGATGCGGACATCTGTATTTCATTGAGTAGAAAACCTTCACAATGCGCGTTTCGGGTTTTTTTTTCTTGTCTTGGTTCCTGTCTGTTCCCAAAAGAAGCCGCACAAGCAAGAACCCAGAACAAAGTGCGCATAAACAGGAAATTAATCACTCGAGTGTGTATAATGCCTATACCTTTTCACATACATATATTTATTTATTTATATATATATTCGTAGCTATTACACTTTACCTGAATCCAGAAACTCAAGCCCTGAGGCTGGTTAGGCTAAGGTAGAAATGTAAACAAAATGAAATAAACCGAAGCGTAGATACTTCATTAAGGTTTCGGGCAGAGAGAGATAAATTTACTTATAGCTGGCGAAATTTTCAAGGTCGCCTCGCAAACGTTTTACAACTTCATTCGGTTCACGTTTCCATCGAATTCGTTGACGACAATGTGTAATTGAATTCCATTTATTTTGACTTTTCGATTTTTCACACACAACAAACAATGCTCATTGCAAATGAGCTGGTCAGCAGTAGATGCAGGTAATACTAATGAGTTCCTAGTTGTCATTATAAACAGTTTGTGATGATGAAATGTGGCGAATTGCGATTATGTTACGTTTGGATAAAGATTCCTTAAAGATGTTGATGCTGTTAGAGTTAATCGAGACGAGTTACTGGTTTCCTGCTCATTTCTAATTTTAAACCGACAACTCAACAATTATTATCGTTAATAATAATCCAAGCAGCACTAACATAGAATATTTTCCATAACAGATGACGATGCCACTTAAACAAAACATTTTTAATGCCCCAAAAACATGCGAATGTTTAGCAGTTTTTATTTAAAATCTTGCGGCCTTTGGAAATTTATCTAGCATGATGTATGGCATTAAAATACCCCCAGTTTGATGCTTCCGCATAAACATAATTATAGGATGTAATTTATACAAATCAGAGACTTTATTAATAAGTGTTAACTGCAAAATTCTTAGCAGCTGTAACTGGATCTCGCAGAGAGGAAAAGATAATGAGGATTGATATTATTTTGGCTCAATGAACTTGAGCGACATGTCTGTTTAGTGCTAGACCCTCCTACAACAAGAAATCTATGCGTGCCAAAGCTACACGAAGCCAGCTAACATGGAAATGTTTTGGCTAGCATATAAGAAATGGTCTTAGCAAACTGGTCTACATATATATATTGCGAGACACAAGTCCGTCTTCCCGTTCCACTCGCCGCTCGATCAGCTGCACGTCTGGCTGGCTGAAAAGAGACCAAACGAGCAGAAGCCGAAGCTGAAGTCGTGTCTGCTCCTCAGCTCTGCCGCCTGTCAGTTACCAAATTGAGTGCAACGCCATTTTCCGCAACATGCTTTAGTTTATTTCTTTTTTGTTGTTTTCTTTTGTTGCTTCTTGCCTTTTTGGCCACTTTCTAGCACAAGTCTGGCCATGGCAAAGAACTTCAGCTCCATATTTTTGTATGTGTGTATAGAGAGCCCAGAGGCCCAGAACCGGCAAATTGCACCACTTTTAGGGCGATCTGGTGTGTGCGAGCTGTGCGGCCAAAGAGGGGCATCATTATCATCATTACAACGACCATTATTTGCTGCAGTGTACCTTACCTTACCTTACTGACACCATAAATGGTCGCAAACAACTATTGCCGAGTTCCTTTCAGGCCAGTTTTGGCTTTTGGTTTAAGCATTAACACCCAACAGTTGCTACAGTCAGCCAGCCCTTCAGCACTAGCTACTTTTATGGTCTTAATGCACTTGGTGCTGTTGTTTGACTTGTAATAGTTGTTGTCGTTGCTGTTGTTGTTCACATGACTTGAGAACACAACAATAAGATTCACTGCCCCAGACGCTGGTGTATTATGTAGTGTATATACATGTGATTACATATATTTAGTTAGTTAGCACTTGCCGTAACTTTTCTCGCTTGCTTTTTAATTATTTTTTGTTTTTTCTATTTTTTTTACTTTTTGTGACTCTTTGGAGGTGACTTCATTTTCTCAGCAACTGTGACATGCAACCCGCTTAATTTCTATTATCGTATAACGCCATTGTTTTAAACAATGTGCACTCAGTGCACATTTCCTCTGCATAATAAACTATACAAACAAACCATATTACACTTCTCTCGTTGCCCATATATGGCACACTTCGCACTGCATACGGTTTAAGGGGGGTTTTTTTCTGATTACCAAATCCGAAATCTGTAAAAAAAAGTTAAGGCGTCACGTATGTACCATGTGCACTCAAATGCCAACTACTACTAATAAAAAACAAACTGCTGCCACGAAAAATTTGATGGTGCTCAACGATTAAAGTAATCCAAGAATTTTTTAGAGGCTTTTAAGCTGACCAAAGCAAAACGACAACTAAACAACTCTGTTTAAGTAGTCTATTCGGTAAAAAAAAGACACAAACAACAAAAAAAACAGTATTTGAAATAGCGGTCACCAGCTTTCATATACTGCAAGAGCTGTTGCGGCCCACTGCAGCTGTTAGTAAATGGGAATAGCAGACAACTTGCAATGCCAAATGCAAAAAGAAAAAAGAAAGAAAGAAAACGAAACGAGAACTAGTAAGAAAAGTTATTTATACAATTCACAACACAAATTCTAAAAGCAAAACTTTAAATACTCAACTATAGCTCAGTTTGCTCTCTCTCCCTCTCTCTCTTAGGCCTTATAAGCTTAAAGCCATTATTAAGCAGCTCTGTAAGCAAGTGTGTACAAAAATAAACTGCCACATTTTGCTGCTAACCTCAGGTAAACTTCAATACCTAGATCTTTGGCTCAGCAATTGCCATAAAGTACACAACACAACGGCTGAAAGAAAAGTGTCTGAAGAGCGAGCTCATGACTCAATTGAAGCCCACGAAGCGCAGTAATGGCCCTCAGAGACTCCCAGCAACAAATGCCAGTTACCAACTCGACTTCATCTATTCTTGACAATGCAATATCTGAAATAGCGGCACAATGTTTATATCTATAGCTAGGTGTATATATTACGAATAGCAAAGTAGCGAGAATTCACAGCGGATATTGCACAGTCCTATAGCATTTCCCTTGTGGTCATCAAGTAAATAATAAATATACACATGATTGGATATGAAAACAAAAGTAAATATTTTCGAGTCATATACTTTTGTAAATAATACTTAAAATGGAAATAAATGTAAATAAACTTCAATTTGTCACGATCGATAGAATGAATAATTTAAGCTGAAATTGTTTACAAATTTTTTTATCAGCTTCTGAGACAATTGTGCCTTTTAACTGTAAAGTAGGTTATATTAAACAAAATGTAGTTTTTTATTATATAACAAATATTAAAGTGGATTAACTGTTTTATTAGTTTATATTGATTAATATAATTTATAAATTTCTATAAACAATCTCATATATAAGCAAATAATTTAAATCATTGAAGAGTTTTGCATTTTAATTATTTCGTTTATTACACAATATATGTATTTCATTATTGTATCACGGAATCTCTTTGAGTCTACTTTTTCATCATTATTTCAGTGCTATGTATTTTATTAACACATAACCTTAAAGCTTTTTATTTTATTAGATATTTTACTTTACAGACACACAAACATAACCACAGACACAGAGTTAACTGAAGTTCTTTTATTTTTATTACGTGGTAAGCAACTAATTAATGTTTATTGACCCGCAGGCGCGTACCGGAAGTCAAAAAATGCATTTCCAACAGCAACATTGAACTTGATTTTGATGTAGTTGTTGTTGTCCGGCCAATCACTAACTTGGACTTGGCAGCCCACGGCTTATCAAGGTGGCCAGCTTTTAGAAAAAAAACGTATGTATTGCTTAAAATACAGCTAAAGCAATAACAACAAAAACTGATGACCGCCAGAACAAACGAAACTCAAAGAGCAGCGCAGATGGATAGAAAGAAGGAAAGGAAATACTACGTTGCTGTCGTTCTTGTTGTTGCTGCCTACATACATTTGTATGCAAAGGAAAAGAAATATAAAATAACATGAACACGGAGCAGACACACACACACACAGAGCGTGTGCATAAAAAATGCAATAGCAACAAAAAAAACTTGTCGAACTGGTCGCTTACTTTATACTTTGTGTGCTGGCCACTCGAAGAAGAGGCAAAACGGTTACCTTTTAAACCAAAGGATCGCAAGCTTAAGGAGGAGGGCGCGTGCGGGTGCGGGGTAAGACCTTTAGAACACCAGGCCAGGCACAGACAGTCAGACAATAAGTATATGCACCCGGTTTGCTTGCCAATTTATTTGCGATCGTTGCGGCTTTTTGAATTAACATTAGCATATCTAACTCACACGCACATACAAATAGTACTCACAAACTCAAGCGCAGCGAGCGTCGACATAAGAGTTCTAAAATTAAAAAGCGAAAATAAACTCGAGCGCGCACAGAACGAAACAACCGAACGAAACGAGGCGCGCAAATTGACTGAACGGAGAAAAGCTGGTCCCCGAGCAGAAAACAAAATGAAATTAATTTTGATCTCTCTTACACCCAAATACTCTCTCTTTATCTCTCTCTCGCTCGCAACTTTCAGAGAGAGTCAGCTGTTTAAATAATGTGCGCGTATATTTTTTGTCATAAAAAAAAAAACAAACATCGCTCTAAAAACTATTGCACTTAAAGTAAATCGCTACTGAAATGAAGTAGAAGATTAGCACTCAGTGAGAGCGCGCAATGTCTGAGAAAAAGGCGAGAATGTCCTGTATGTTGAACTCGAGATTGATCATGGCGCCCGCATAGCATTTCTGTATGCGCTCCTCGAGATAATTGTACTGGGCAATAAACTCCTCCTGCATGGCATGCCACACTACCTGCAGCAGATTTTCCTCCTCGGACAGATGCTTATCGACTTTCTTGTACAGGTTCTCCAGGCCCTTTTTCACCTCACGCGCCGGATACTGACTTATCACTTTGCGCAGCTCCTGTTTCGAGAAAGCCATTTGGTAACTAATCTCCGTCTCTTTGACGCCCTGCGCCACTTTCAGTTGGACACCTTCAAAGAATTGCTGGAATAGAAGAGGCAAGCATTAAAAACATTTCTATGCTGTGTATCATCAAAGTGAGAAAGGATTACATTCAGCTTCTCCAGTGGACGTCCAAAATACTGTGTGACATATGCTTTTAGGGCATCAATGTAGCGACTCTTCGCCTCCTTCTTGAGCGCATCGAGGCCGGGCACCTTGAGCTGTGCCAGCAGTGCATACATGTGATGATAGTTCTCCATGCGAACCACCTGAGACGGCGTCTTTGGATGTTCCTGTGCATGCATGCTGATGCCCTCGAAGATTGCATTTACCAGCTGTAAATACCACTTTTCCATGTCAGTGCGTCGATCCGATTTACGGAATATGCCCTCCGCCGTCTGTGCAAAATTCTCAAAGTTCTCCACATATGGCAGAATTGCCTTTGACCGCTTGTGTAGCTTTGCCTCCTTGATAGACTGCAGCTGCTGTTGCATAAAGCGATCAAAGTTACGCTTCACATGCACCAAGGCGGAGGCAAAGGTCATGCTGAGAAAGGAATGTGTGTCCTGGGCGGACATGACGTGCTGCGTCAAACGCACCAGCACATAAAGTGAATAACTAAATGATGGGGAGCATAAGATTAGCAAGATTCTATGACATATTTGAGAAGTGTTGCTTACAAGCTATCCACACGCTCAAAGCTTTGGATAAAGCTAACCAGCTCGGGCTCCAGGCAATCAAAGAGTCCCATCATCAGCTTGCGCACATCCTCGTTGATCTGGCGATCAATGCGCTTTTGAGGCACGCCAGCAGCACCAGCGACACTGGTCGGAGAAATAGTTGAGGCGTTAAAGGACTGCGTCATATCCGTGCCCTTATCCTTATCCTTATCCATATCCAGCGTTGTTTGTGTGTTCTTCGTTGTCGGACTTATCACATCCATTTGAAAGAAGTTGATGCAGAACAACTGCTCCTGCAAGGCAATCGGTTCGAGTTCGGCCAACACCTTTTCCAGCAGAGCATCGAAACGCACACGATCCGCACTGTCCACGCCAGGTCCCCATTGCTCCCGATTAATGCCCAGCGTGCCATACGGAATTGTGAAGACAGCAGATTTGCGCGACGAAGTGGACATATCGAGGTCTTCCCGGGAACTTTGCAGCTTTTCCGAAACCTGCATTTTCGCCTGAAGCGCAACAATTAAATTTCATGTTATTTAAAACCTCTTGGAAATTAAAAGCACTTTTACCAGATTAAAAAAGGATTTCACATCCTGCACGTAGATCTTTTTCAAAGAATGCGTGTAGACGTTCATTAGGCCATCGTAGGTCTTGCGATCCATTGCTTTAGTCCAGTGCATCAGTTCCGTATATGGTGCCAGTTCTCTGTGCACCGTTGAGTGATTTGGCAGCGACAAATCGGTGCTGGTCTTCGACTCGTTGCCCAAATGAATAAATAGATTGTTCATGAACCGACTCACAATGGCAGAGAACTTTTGTTTCCATTTCTCGAAACGCTTGCGCTGATCCTGTACGGCTTCCAGGCGCAGCAGCGCAGGATCAATGTCACTGTTCATTGCCTGCTGCAGGCACTGTGCGGCCGCAATTGCCGCCTTGAGTCCGGCCGGTGTCTTTAGATCGGGATCATCCAGTGCCTGCTGTTGGGAATGCGGCAAGTCTAGTTGGCTCTAAAATATGTAAGATTTAAATGTTGGGATTAATCATTAGCCGGGTTCAATATAAATGTTACACACAATAACTTTGTTGAGTTCTTTCATCAATTTGATGTTGTTGTTGTTGGCAATTTCGATCATAGCATTCTTGCCGCCAATTTTCTCCATGGTCTCCTTGACATGCCCTAATATATCCTCATAGGTATCCAGGCGCGTTTCAAATTTATCCGCCTCGGTTATAGCATTATCAATGTGCTCCATCATCTTAAGAACTTTTTGCTCCGACGCCAAAACGCTTTGCATATTGGCCTGTGAAAATAGGGATACAAATTAGAATTTATATAATATGGATATTATATTTTTCTTACGCCATCCAAATCATGCAGCTCCTTTGAGAGTTGATCGATGAATTGCTCCGCATCCTTGATGGCAAAGTCGCACTGCGAGAATAGTTTGCCCAACTCATTGGCCTCCTTATCGGTTAGGGCTGTAAACTCTTGTGCCTCCTCCTCGTCCTCCTCATCATCAGTGTTCGCTGGCTTTTGGGCCACACTTCCTGTTCCCGCACGCCCAGCTGCAATTTTCTCTGGCGATTTCTCGGAGAGCCAAGCGCTGGGCACATTCCGGAATTCAGCACGCGGACCACGCACAAATTTTTGTATTTGCCGATTGAGCACCGCCAGGAAATTCTGACGCTCATGCAAATTGAGGGCGTACCATTTGTAAAGCTTCTCCAATTGGATATCAAATTCGTGCGTCTCGAATTGCTCATTGCGTCCATCGATCCATTTAATCTCGTCTAGCAGCCAGCTACGCTTGCGCTTATACTCGCTCTCCCGCTGCTCCGACTGCTTCACAAGGCACAGGGAGACAACAGGAACTGGGGGCGCTGTCGTCACAACACAGAGATAACAGGCTCGTTTGTCTTTCTTTTTGAAGGTCTTCGTCACCGTCACCACGGATAGCAGACGTTCCCCGCTGGCCGAGACGTTAAAGAGCTCCTTTTGCAGTATGTGTTTGATGTTGGCCAAGGTGCCAATGGTCAGCATGACTAAAGAATGTTGGCAGTTGCCTTATCTACAAGTGCAATAGTAATTTAATTGTTTCCAAATTGAAGAACGCCTCCGCCAAAAACAGCTGTTCGCTGAGCAACCGCTTGCACTAACGCGGCCAACATCACGCGAGTCACAAATTGAGCGCAGCCAATATAACTAAAGGCTAAATTATTTAGTATTTTTGCGTACTCAGCAAACTGTCACACTGGTGATATATAAGTAACAATTGGTGAGTACATTTATAGCGCAAGATAAATATCGAAAATAAAAACACAATATTGCACTTTATTGAAACTTTTTAGCAAACATGTTGGTTAAACACATTGTCAAGCAGGGACTGCTGTTCAGAAATGGTAAGTGAGAGTATTTTAACACTGATTCATAGCTGCATTCGATAACCTTAAAAATTACATAATGTGCCCAGTGTTTTCGCTGCTCCTGCGTAATTGAAACTAGAATTTTTTGATTATAGATTAATTATGTGTATTTATCGTTTTTGCAGCTGGTGCCATATCGCGTGCGGCTTACCATGGCGGTGGCCACCACCAGCATTCCACCATGAACGACTTGCCCGTGCCAGCCGGTGACTGGAAGGAGCAGCACTCCCGCAACAACTCCAAGTACAATGCCGCCCTCATCACCGGAATTCTGGTGCTCGCCGGCACAATTGGATTCGTAAGTGAAGCCACGCCTCCAATAAGAATACTTCTGAGTAATAATATTTATATTCTATAGGTTAAATCTTCGGAATTGGTGCACTTCCACTACAGCGCTCCCAGAGATTTGGATTAGGTCCAGATAACTCTATTCACGTGCATTGCAAATATAAACTTATATATGTGTGTTAAATAAGCTTAAAGTGGCGAAATAGTAAATCACAAACCTAAATACTGTATATCAGATAGTTTATTTTTTGCTTAGTATACGGGACCATCGTCCAGGTTGTCATCCTCCTCGTTGTAGGCTTCGCCATTGTCAAAATAATCGTTGGCGTAATCGTTCTCCTCGTCCATTTCATCGTCGAGCGCCGCCTCAGGATCTTCGGGTTCATCATCATGCTCCGAGTCGCTCTCCTGCTTGACCTCATCGTTTTCGTTGTCACCGCTGCTTTTCAATTCCTTCTGCTCCAACTGTTTCAGTCTATCCTCAATGTTTGTTTTCTTCACTATCAGTTTGGGTCTCAGCTCTGCGGCACGTCTCTTGCGACTTATTGTGTTTACTTCCCGTGGCATAGCCTTATAGTTGAACTCAGGCTCCGCCTTATTCTTGAGGCGTTCTAGAGCCTTCTGCAGTCGGAAGAGTTGTGGTTTTTTTTTATTAATTTACTAATTTATTTTAGTTTACCTCTCGCCAATCTTTAACAATGGCTTTTTGTTTCTCTTGGCTGGCTGAGATGATGTAGTAGGGGGAGTCCCGCATACGGTTTAGAAAGTCTTCCTTCCACAGCAGCTGATAGTTCTGTGAGGCACTTGTCTGTAAAATGCGAATTTATTTAAGATCAGCGGAATATTTTTTACTTTTTGCTTACTTCAAGTGTGATTGGCTTGTTGAGCACCGGAGGAAATGTTGGCGGCGGCGCTGATTGCACTTGTGGCATATCTTTGCCCACGCAGCCCAGTGCTTGCATCTGCTCGGCAGTGAGCGAGCCTGTTTTACCCCCACGCCCTCGTCCAGCCATCCTTACTTTTATTTTCTATGAATTACAAGTGCTGTTTATGTTTAAAACTTGCCCACGTTTATTTTGCTAGCAGTGCGTGCTGCCAGGGATGCAACATATCAGCAGTTTGGCGTTGCCACATTGTCGCAAAAAGAAAAAATTAATTTTCTTTGAATTACATTTAATTTATTTGAAACTTGCACTTTTTGCTTAAAATCTAAAACACTTAATACATATCAATATAATTGTGTACGAGCACTTGCTAATATTAAAGATAATTTTATAAACAAAATTTCGTTAAATTCAATTATTTATCCGGCGTAGGCGACGCAGTTGACTCCTCATCGGTTGACGTCAGACCCACTTTGTGCATCAATTCCGTAAGCTTTTGTGCCTTGCGATCCTCATTGTGGGCAATAACCGTGCACAGATGCTCCGTGAGCAGCTCCTTCTTCTCGGATGCATTGTGCAGCTCTATTTTCGCTCTCAAAAACTGAGCCTCAATCTTTACGTACTGCTTTCTGGGTAAACAAATATAAATATAAATTATAAATATTTTTGTAACTCAAATATCACTTACTCCACATTGGAAAAGTGGATACAAGCATTGTCAATCTGCTTGCGTAGCAGGGCCACATCCACGGCCAGATCGCTCTCCAATTTGGAGAGTTCGTGACGAATCTCTTCAATTTTGCGCGACTCTGCTGCGGTTTTCTGCGTATGTTGCTCGATTGCCTTGTAAAGCATTTGTTTCTTTTGCTTATTCTGCTCCTCGATCATTTTGCGATGCTGTTCGAAATCTTTCAGAGAAACTCCCTTAAAGGGAGATTCCGTGTTGAGTTTGTCACCACTTGAATCTCTTGTGCTTGGCAATATGCTACCATCATCGTCCATTGAGCTCAGCTTCAGTATGGAGCTATCATCCGTCAGTGTCTCGCTGTCTCCAGCAGTTTCGGCATCGCTTGCCATAGATTTCCCATTGATTCCCATTGCTTTTGCCGTTGTCGATTTGATGGCGGTGCCACAATACAGTGCCTCAACCAGTGAGTCTGTCAAGCCACGTTCCAAATGGAGTGATTCATCTTCTTCTCTTTTATCATCTTCATACGGCGTAGGAGTGGGCGTCGCTACTGTGGGCGTGGCTGCTTTCGACTTGGCCTTAGCAACTGCTTGTCGATAAATTTTATCCGGCATTCGTCGAATGCCGGGATGGTTTTTGAGCGCTTGCTTTCCTATAAATATGCACAGATACGCACACAGCTTAAACAATTTTTAATAAAATTTGTTTTGTTTAGCACACACACACTCAGACACAATCCCATACGGCTGTAGCGAAATCTTGAATAAAACTTGCCCCTCACCTGCTTCAATGTTTGATCTAGCTGTGGTCTGTTTCGTTCCTGTTCCTGTTATTTTGAGTATTTCATCGTGGCTAAAGCCATTAAATTTCTCAGCCATAATGAAAATTCACAGAGTAATTATCCATTAGCCGCCACACAGCAGCCACAACAACAACACATATCAACACATCAGCAAACCAAATATGCGACACACAGCGTTGCCAGCTAGTTCGTATCGATCACTTGTGATCGATAATAAACGATCGAAGTGCCCGCACACGTAAACACAAATTAATCGAGCTTAAATTATAAAACCAAAATATATTTTATTGCAACACTTTAATGCCTAATTCATTTCGCAACTCATCAATATTTTGCTCCCAACGCTGCTCCCAGTAGATGGGCATTAGTGGCTTCATATGTTTGCTATTTTCGATGGCCCAAGGCAAGTAGCGTCTCAAATACTCTCGCCGCTGCCTGAAATATACATGAAAATGAATCATAATAACAGTTGGATGTCTACTACTGAGCTTTTCTTACTTGGGTCGCAACCGTACCGCTCCAAAGACGGCACCACCATAGCACATAGGCAGCCCTGTATTGAGAGCCTCCACCCATTTGACAGTCACTTCGCACAGCATGTTTGTGGGCATGTTAAGCGCTGCATGCACCAAATCGTGGCATTCGCGATATCGCGTCATTACAAAGGCCAGCTTAGGATCATCTAAAAAATAAACTTCCATGCGGGTATCTGGAGTAACATTCTGTGAAGTCAGAATCACATAAGTAATATATATACAGGGTACATTATCGACTTGTTGTATTACATTATCTTTTAGAAACTTGGCATATGTTGCCCCAAACGTGTCCGGGGGCATTGCCTCCAACCGGTTAAGGTCAATGGTACTGGTATTGATGCGTGGCTTTTCGGCCAGGATGCGACGTCCCTCCTCGCTGGCCTGCATGGTGTCTAAGATGTTCCACAGCGCATTCTCACCCGTCGTCTCGCCCAGACAAGCAATCATGTCGTGTCTGTAGAATTACTAGTTAAATATTTATTTTAATCCATACTCTAGGATATTTCGTGGCTTACCGATGCGGATCTAGAAGGGAAGCTATAGAAGATCCAGCACCTAGCAGCAATCTTTGAAATGGTGTGATCTGTATGCGCTGCTTTAGGTATTCACGCTCAAAGGCATCCAACTCGTCCATGGGTGCCTCAGTGGCTACAGCACGTTTGCTTGTCAAACTGGGCATTAATCTGCGCTTTGCCAAAGGCTGTGAGATTTGCCAGCAACGCTGCATCATCTCTGTGAATATAAGCAATTGACATTGTCGATGGGAGTCTCGTTGACCTCATGGCTGACTAAATATGTTTGTATGACTCTGTGGCTAATAGGTGCGACCCTGAATAACACTGAATCTACTGTTTAAGCGGCGCTCATACGTGGTTTCAATAATAGGCGCCAACAATCAGCCCCCTCTCAGCAGCGAGTAAACAATTTGTAGTCGAAAGATTCATAAATAAACATTGCCGCCCCTCACAACGGTTAATGCTTAAAGACAGCAGCAAATCTTGGAAACCGGTTTTTCGTAGCTTCCACTTTTTGTACGCTTGTAATCACAATTGAACCTTCAAAATCTGTGGTGAACCCGCTGCCGCTGACGACCAACTGAGTTACTGACAAATTGATCACCGCAAACTCTGCTGTTCCTATTTATTTTATTTTTATTTTCGTTGTTTCTTTGACAGGTATAATTGAACAGTGAACACGTGCAAGTTTCTAATATTACTTGGCAATAACATTTACATAATTATATAGAAACTGTATATGTACAAACACAGGCACGATTTTTAATTGTATTTGAACCAGATAAGGTTTTGCTGCAGAAGTGAGATAAGCGCGTAATAGCTGAAGCTAACATTTTTCAAATGAGCTTATTAGTGCCACATAGGTTTTGGGTGCAATTAAACTTCCGTTTAATATTCAGCAATTGAACAGATTCAGGACACAGAAAATTTACCACATAATTGGCAATTAGATTCACCAAAACAAGCAGTAACTTTTGCATATATGCATATATATATATATGATCATATATATAGTTATATACGCCAAAGGTCTTATCGGAGAACCAACAATCTTATCGAGTTTTCAGTGCTCTCGTTCAATTCAGAAAAACAGAAATAGCAGATCACATATAGTACATAGTAAATGGTCAAGTATGTGTTAATATCATATACACATTTTCATACGTATGATTGTAAATATATATTTAAATTCAATTATCTATGCTATGTATGTGGAAGAGGTCTACGGATGTTATTTTCATTATCTTATGACACAGTTGATGCGAACACACACATTACCATAATTATGAATAAATTACACAAGTGATATTTATAATAATTATAATAATAATAATAATAATGAGAATTATGATAAAATACATAACTACATATGTACAGATTACAGTTTACAATACACGCTCGCTTTCGTTATCGGTGATCGGATTCTCTATTGATACAGATATATAAAAATTGTATAGCTTTGGCAGCAAGCTCGTCTCCGCCCCACTTGTAGAGATTACACGTTCTCTCCGCGAGAACTGGGCAAATTGGTTTGCTTATCAGGCGCCTGCTTCCGCCGGAATGTGACGTACGTGTAGAGTAGACTCGCCAGTACACTGATGTTAATTCCAATGCAGTTGAGCCACGAGAACACATAGTCTCCCCCAATAAACATGCCCAAATAGGTGACGCATATGTTCTTGAGGCACCCAACAATTGTGGTGGTCAATGCCGAGTTAAATTGAGTGCAGAGTATTGTGCTGTAGGAGAGTATAAAGCCCATGACGCAGCTGAGCAGGAACTGAGTAACAAACTGAGGATCATTCCAGCTCTCAAATGCAAACGCACTTGCCAGATCGCCCGTCACATAGTTAAGTAGCAGAGCGGGCAGAAACATGAACAACGAGTTGTAGAACATCAGTCCATACTTTCCAATCTCTGAGGTGTCCAGTTTCTTCTTGACGAAGACACCATTCGACGCCGTCAGCGCATTGGTGATCATCACATATGTGTATCCTTGCATATTGAAGGACAGATCATCTGAGGCTGCTATTAAAGCGCCTCCTATCATCGCATAAACGCTAATCTGCACCGCTGTCGTCGGCCGCACACCAAGTATCTTCAGTTCCAGCAACATGGTCATAAGAATGGAGAAGCGTCGGAGTGCCGCAAACATGGGCAAACTCAGAGCCTTTGTTCCACCCAAGCCAAAGATCATGTTGAAGCCAAAGATGAGAGGCAGCGGAAAAATCTTGGCGAACGTATTCCGTTGGAGTGGCGGATATGAGACAAGTTTTAATTTCTTGCCAGCACTGAGGACCACAATGCTCGCCGTGAGTTGACCCAAACTGAGGAATAGGAACGATGGGAACTTGTATGACGTCAACACCGTCTTATTCACAACGGTTATCATGAATGAGGAAAAGCCATAGAAGAGGGCGCTGGCAACCTTCTTAAAGAATATGGCGGCATCAGCTTCCTCTCGCTCCCTATCCCGCTCCCGATCACGGTGACTGTTGCGCAGCTCCTTGGAGCCGCCACTGGCGACGACATTCAACAGGGCGCCATTGGATTTGGACTCGTTATCACTGTCATCGCTGTCTTTGCCTCCAGATTCGAGCAGCGGCGCTAAATCTAGCGATGTGCTACTATTGCCATTGTTGCCACCACCACGCGAAACACTCATATTCTATTCTGTTGCTGCTTTTCTGCTGTTCTTTTCTTTTATTTTCGTCAAAACGTCAAATTATGCATGTGGGAGTGGGGGTATGTGTCGCGATTAATTTATCACTGTTCGTATTTCATATTGGTTTTGTGTTAACTACTTTGACACAGCACACATACTGTTATGGTATTTGTATCAGATTTATTGTTATTGCGATGTCCGTGCCATAAAGCGAAAAAACTATTTTTACCGATGCGGTCTCACGTCTTGCTCTCTCTCGCGACCGACAAATGAACATATGATGGCCAGTGTGACCAATCAAAGTAAGCTAGGCAAATCCTATTATTACATGAATGATCAGAAAACATAAATACTAAATGACAAAATTAATTTCTTTACATTTTCCTTAAAGAAAGCACCTATTTAAGGAAACAGCATTCACAAGGTTAGTTTATTAAACAATGAACACACTAATGGCCAGTCGAGGAGCCCAGGCATGATTATTCAATCGCAAATAGGATGTAAAAGTCAGTGCCTCAAAGTATGCCGGTGCCGATTACGCGTTTGCCTTACAAACAACTCTAAAGCCAACAAATTTTCTACTTACTGTGAATATTTGATTGATATTAATTTACAGACAACTTAATTTGTACACAATTCAATATAGAAAAAATCTCCTCTCAGCTGTTTGCGGCAGCATTGTTATCGATAATTTTTATGATAACTGCGGTAACTCTGGCGTGCAGCTGTTTGCGTTTTTCGGAGTTTCACAAAAAAGTCAACAAAAAGATTGTTTGTCAGCTAAACTAATATTTGCAAGATGAGCAGCGCAAAGAAAAAGAGCAAAGGTGACCAAATACCCAAGCCCATAACCATCAAGAAGGAGAAATCCGAAGAAGACCGTTCACTGCAACCCATTTCCCACTACATCGATGACCGCCTAGAATTGGTCAAACAAATCTTTGGCACCCTCAAGCCAAAAACAATTATCAATTTAGCGCCTGAGTTTCTTAAGGTGAGCTGACAAGCAAAGCAATGTTTTGTACTGAGTTGCTGAGATGTTTAATTTGCAGAAAACAAACTTGGATGAAATTGAGGAACTTTGTTTAAACGAGCTGCTATGTATCTCAACAAAGCGACTGAAGTCCATTATAGCGAACACACGCTGTCCCAGCGATACGGAGAGCTCCGAGGATTCCGATGTGGAGCATAAGCAAGGTAAGTGATAAAGAAACACCCGTCTAATAAGACACTTTAAAACATACAATTATTGTAGAACATATCTCGCTGGAAGAGATTTCATCCGACAGCGATGTTGACGGTAGTGCAATGCGGCGTGGTAAGTCGGAAAACGCATATGAAACACATTCTAATAGCATTGGCGAGAAGTGGGGCCATAAAATTACATTACATACGTTTAATTTAAATGCATATTTAAAAATTTCTTTGTCAACTGTACATAGTGATTTACTAAATTATGCATTCCGGCTTCAGGTACCATACTTAAATTTCTCGCAATTGAAAACTGGAGCGACGTAGAAGGCGCGCAAAATGCAGACATCCTCGCCAATGCCTAGCACAATATTCTCTTCGTTCTCCTTGCCCACCTCGAGAGTGACAACGAAATCGCCTACTTCCAGGCAGCCCTTGCGGCGCATATAATCCACCCCAAACTCAATGGGGCTATAGTTGCACTCGTTCAGATCTGGCGTATACATAATTGGATGCGTGTTGCGACGCAAGTGCAGCGCACGGGCCACATCGAACTTACATTTGATGGATTGCTCGCCATCGTATTCGTTCAATGGCATCATTATATAAACGGGACAGTAAATCTCTGTGCGCGCCAATGCAACACTTGCCTTCTCACATTTTGTGAACACGAATATCGCCTGGCACTCGATTGTCGCAATTGTTCGTATTATAAAGTTCACGACCGTCTGATATGAGGTGAGGATGCTCTTCACCTGCTGCTGCGTTTGGACGACGCCTACGCGATAATCTTTTATAGGCATTAGTTTTTTCACTATGAGGGGATACTTGTTGCACCACGGACTCTTCTGCATGTGTATCGTATCGATCTTCCAAAGAAATTCATGCAGCTCGAACCGTTTGAGGTCATTGCATCGTTCCAGCGGCACAGTGCCAATTACTGGCTTCTTTTGGCAGTGGGCAATCGCCAGGGCATCCTCCATAATGTAATTGTACACACAGCAATTGACATTGAACATGTCCGGTATCCACATATAGTCCAGCAGCTTGATGATGCCCAGCAAATCATGCATATTGGTGCGCACATACTCAAAATCGATGCATCCAATTAGCTTCAGATCAAAATGTTCATTAATAGCCTTGCGAACTGCTCGCAAAAAATTCTTGCAACGTATTTTGGGCAACACCACAAGATTAGCCTTGAGCAGCTCAGCCGCTTTCAGATCATCCATAAACAGATCAGGATACACTTCGGGTGTCAAACAATGACACTGTCCTGGGAGTTCAATGAAATCATAAGACGCCAACAAGCCCGCATCGATTATCAGCACAGCTAAAGCTTCCCTCAGTGTCTTAACCACACGACATCTCACCTCCTTTCCAATTAGAATTATATCGTTTAGACGCACAGATTTCAGATAGGCGCCCAGATTAATCACATAGAAAATCTCTTGAAAGCCAGCATAGCGATAGGCAGGATTGGTTGTTAGCGTCACCACCGAGCCGCGTGCAAGCATTGTGGTGCAGTTATTTCTCAGTCGACCCACCCGACAACAGTCGCCGTTGATCTCAATCGCTAATCCCGTCGCAGTACGCAGTTCTCGCTCGTCGGCGTGTGCTGAAATAGCTATGCGTAGGGTGTCAAGTATAATGGAGAGCTCCTCTGGCTTGAAGGCCACCATGTCCACGTGAAAAGTGTAGGTGCCATGCTCCAGAAGACGGCGGAGCTCCTCGTGCGTCGTCTCCATTACCACTTTGGCCATCAGACCCATATGGTAGTAGCAACGCCTTCGACGCTTTCCGGCATGTTTCTCGTGTGCATCGCAGGCTGCCTTAAAATCCTTCAATCGTTGCTCCAAATCCTTCTGCCCATTGAGGCGTACTGTGAATTTCTCTGCATCGTGTTCGCCCTCAACCTGCTTCTCCTGATAGTTGCTTGATAGGCTGACATTCTCCGCTTGAATCGTTTCAGCCATGGCGTGCCAATTTAAATATTAACTGTTTGTTTAAATTTGAAAATTTTTTTGCAGCTAGGAAATTGCGGAAATCAAACGCAAATAAAGAACAGGAACGTAAGTTTTGAATAAAAACAAATATAATACTGTCCACTGCCTACTATAACTAACTAGAATTCTCTCTCTCTCAGCGAGTACACAGATCAGTGTGCTAGAGCTGCTCGAGTTGCAGGCTCGTGCTCGAGCCATTCGCTCCCAGCTGGCTATGGAACCCATAACGAAGATCGAGGTGAAATCAGATGATGATGATGATGAGCCGCCAAAAAAGAATCAGCGAGACAAGGAGAAGCGTAGCTCTCACAAGAGCTCCAGAGCGAAAAAACGAAAGTCTACCGAGCTATCAGCGAGCAAAGTAGTCAGCAGGGAGCATGCTGATGTCAACGGCAGCATACCAAAGACATCGACGGCTCCTCAAAAAAAGATCAAGCTAAAGCGCAACTATCGCATTTCCACCAAGTCGCCGGAAAAACAAATTGATAGCAATCCAACAGAATTGAATACATCAAACCCGGATTCCACTAAGGAGCCATTAAAATCGGGCTCTGCCTCTCCGGATGTGATACAGATTCCAGCTGAGCATGAAACTTTGCTTATTAGTGACAGCACAGACGATGAGGATAAGCAATCATCAAAGCAACAAAAGGAGTCGACTCCAGCAGAAGCAGCACCTCCCCAGCCACCACCACCACCAGCTGAGGAAAGCGAGCCCGAAGAGGGAGAGGTGCGAGATGAAGTTGACACCGTAGCTGAACCTCAGACTCCTGCTGAGGCTGTGCAGCTGGAGCAACCAGCACAGTTGGAAATCCAGAAAGAGGAGCCTACTGAAAAAGAATCCACTGCTGAAGAAGTGGCCGCAGAGCCACCACAGGTGGAAACCATTTGCAATCCAACAAACGCTGACTCTAATTCAACTGAAGATGATGAGGATCAGAATGATGATGTCATTTCTATTGGCGGAGATCTGGATATGATTGAGGAGCTGGCTAAAGTAGAAGATGAGCCAGCTGTTCAAGTGAAAAATGAAAGAACAGAGAAATTAGCCGTGCCGGATGAGGACAACGACGTCATATCGCTAAACACCAGCGACGATGATCACGAGAAGCTACAGGAAGACAACTCTGAGGTAATATAAAATTCAATTAAAAATAATAGAATTAATTCAATTAAAATCATTAAAAACCACATTTACAGTCATGGCGCACACGATATCTAAAGAGCTCCAAGGTCAGCCAGGTGCTCGCTGCTTCGCGGTTGGGCAAACGTGTGCGTGATAAAATCAAGAAATCAAACCGCGCCCAAAAGCCCAAGGAATCAAAGGAAGCCGCCAATGAGAAGTCGACACAACAACAGCAGCAGTTTACCTCCAAGCATGAGGATGGGTCCATGGAACAATACCAGGAACTTTTACAGCACCGACAGCGCAAAAGTTCTAACAACAACAGTAGCAGCAGCAGGAGCGACAAGTAAAATACGACCCCGAGCGATTGTTATTGAAAAGTCGCTTATTATATTGCCTAGACGGAGAATTATATAGCATATAAAAACTCACAATAAAATAGCTTCCAAACAAACGCACAGAAAATTTGAATATTTCGTGTTAAACGCATATTTGATTTTTCCTGTTTTTTATATCCTGTAGCCAAAACTGTTCCATTTGGGCATGACAGATATGTGTTGCAGTATGAAAAATACGTACACTAATAGTTTACATTATCTATGTACAGGGTATTTTGTCGTCGAATATTCTGGCATGTTCATTATAATTTTTTTGCTTGTTTTGTGCTCGCTTTTTTAGTTTTGTTTGTAGTTTAAAAGAAATGCGAAAACTATGCCTTCTCATTTCCGGTTAAACTTTGGGCCCATCAAGCAAAGGCCGCACGCAGGTTAAGCATTCGAATACGAATACGAATTTATATTCGTATTAATATTGTTGGCAATTTGAATGTTGCTCAAAAATCATTAACCAATTTAATGACTGGTTTTGCATTTGAAGTTAACCCAGTTTGGCTTTTGTCAAAGGACTTGACTCAAGTTATTTGCGGCTTACACTAGCCACCCCACGTTGCTAAAGGGGATGGGGGGTGCTATATATCAAACATGCTGTGTGATGTAGTTGTATGTGTATGTGTGTGCGAGAGTGTTGCACCATAAACGATGATTGTTTTATCAGAGACTGCGACATGTTGATAAAGTATATTAAAAAAATGTGGAGTGGCCAGAATGAAATAACTCTCTGAGAGCTGTTTGACAACAGCGCATGTCCTCTGTGCTGAGGGTGTCTCGTGTGTGTGAGATATTGCTGTGTGTGTTAGTGTGTGTGTGTGTGTTTGTGTGCTTGCGAATCCATCAAGTGGGCGCGCTTTATAAATATACATATGTACATGTAGGAGTAGTTTTTGCTAGGTGTCTTTAAATAACCAATTATTAATTAACATATTTTAATAACTTTTAATATGACTGCCTAAAAGTAGGCTACGAAATATAATAAAAATAATTAGGCTGGAAAATCATTTGGTAGCACACAAGCACACTTCGACAAATGCCCAACGCCCACACAACGAAAGTAAACAAAATAGCAACAGAGCGCCGATATCCGTTGAAGTAGTCGGTGGAGGTGCTGCTGGTGGCAGGGGTTGGTGGTGGGGAGGTGGAGATGCTCTTGATGTTGGTGTTGCTGGTGGTGGTTGTTTTTTTTTGGTTTTTTTTTTTTGGTTATACTCTCTCGTGCACTGACTGCGCTCTGGGTTTTGCTCTCTCGCTTGTGTGGGAGTTTGTGCATCCTTTAGGGCATAGCCGAGACAGGCTAGCAAACGGAAAAGCTGAAAAACCCAAATCAGTCTACAGAAAACGCGTAAGTGGTGCAGAAGTAGCCGCGCGTGGCCACCACAACGGCGTGCTAGACTTGTCGGTATGATAAATAAGTGAAACGCCCTGTACAAGTTCTGTAAGTTTCATAACAACCACAATAATAACAAACAACAACAACTAAACAGCAGCAACAACCACAAGAAGCAACAGCAAGCCAAATACGAATATGATAAATATGAAAAAATATGAATGCCATTCTTAGTGACCGAATTCTGTGCATCATGTGTTCTAATAATAATGAATGAAAGAATAATGTGTCAAATCGCAGGATTTGATGTAGCCAAGTAACACTTGTAAAGTGCTGGGCCAAGATAGTGTATAAATTGAGAATTGAAAGTGTTTTCGAATGTAAACAAAAAAGCGACAACAACAAAATAAAGAAAAGAAAATAAACAAAATTAAAAAATCAAATCGTTCGCCATCCACGTAAAATGTTGCAATTTTTGATACAAGCAAGTTATAAGTTGCCAATCGTATTTTTGTTTAACATAATGCCGTTGATAATCCTGATCAGAGAAATACAACTCGAAACGTTGCGCGTTTATTTTCATATAAGTTTACACGTAGGATTAAGGTGCGCTCTCTGACTAGAGACATTGTGAGTCCAAAGCCAAAGCCTCAAAAACTTAATCAAGATGCAAATAAAATATAATCTTAGTCCAATAATGTGCTATTCAAATTTGCTTGCAACAAATCGAAAAAACTAATCAAAAATTGGCAATGCTACTCAAAAAATGTACACTAAAATTAAAACAATTGGCTTTTCAAATTGGCATAACTATAAAACTGTTTTGCTTAATGCTTTCGTATGCATCGATCCCTTAGATACTATGCAAGTGCCGTTAATTTCCAGTTGAAATATAAAATGTGATAATTGAAACTGATTTGAAGCACTTTAAGGAAATTAACGCACGACATAACTTAAAAAAATATAATAAATATAAATATAATATATTAGTGTAGTTGATATTTGTTCTTACATATTTAGTCTCATTTATTTAACCAAAACAATATGCATGCATCTGGGCTAGCAACTGAATAAAGGAATAACTATCGGAATTGTAGTTTTTAAAATCTATAAAATATTACACACTCAGATATTCTGTTCAGCAGTAGAAAGATAGCAATTTTTAAAGGTTCCTCCAAACCGTAGACTTCAGTGAGATAATCATTTATTTTTTTTTGGTCGCTATCTACTTTTAGGCGCTCTAATTCTCATAGCACTTTGACGTAGCTATGACGCACACACATGCACACTCACAGTGCCTTCCGGGAACCTATGAAATTTAATTGGACTAATAAATTTGGTGCGCTTGCGTTTTTTTTTTACTCTTTTTTTTACTTTGTATTCATAAATATTACTAAAAAGGGTATCATAAAATGTTGATAATTCAGCCAGAGAGGAGTATACACGACTCAATGATTAACTGCATAACTCAGCATAAAACATATAAAACTTTCATACAATTTGTAAGTAGGCTTTTCAAATTTACTTTTTGGTCTTATGTTGGGATAAATGGGGAAAATAAACCGCAATCATTTGTAGATCGATATTAAAAACTTAGTAAGTTGCAGGGTATCTTCTAGTCCTGCTTATTCAACCAACGCACTGATACATATTTTATAAAACAATGGCTGAACACACACACACACACACATTAAATATAAATGCATACAGCTGATATATATGTGTCATAAAGTTTTATTAATAATGAAAATTGTACTAAAATTGGTTGGGAAATTTATTAAAAAGTCTCATTAGCTGACAGTCACTTGCACACATAATCACACACACACACACACACACATACAAAACTTTTATCACGCATTACGCATACGCCACAAGGACCCTACGGGTGCTAATAACGTAAAAATAATAATAATAATAAATAAAAAAGGCAGAATGAGAAAATTCGCGATAAAGTAAAATTTCGATATGGACATAATTAAAGAGCAGCTCGTCGCCTCGTCGCAAATGTTAGGGGTGGGTTTCAGTAATAACTCCGCTGTGAGATTAAGTATTTTTAATGCGAGCTCCAATAAAAATATAAAAATTTCAACGATAAGACCGATAAGATCGAAATCAATTTTGTTATAATGCATATGAGTACAGTTATGTGTATATATTTACACAGATACATATTTATTTGCGTTAAGTGTGCGACAGATAAACCGTCAACCAATCATTTATGGCATGTGTTGTCGAAGTATTAATTTTTATTTTATTTTTTTTTTCGCTTCTCTTTCTTCTCAAAGTTAAATCAATAAATTTCCACAATTTTTCGCCTCATTTTCATTTGCGTTATTTCGTTGCCGTTCGGTTGAGGTCTGCTGAGCGCCATCGCTCGGCTCATTATTAATATTTTTACATTTTGTATGCCTTTTGATATTTCGTTTAGCAGAGACCAAGGCGCCAGCCAGTCATTCACCCCCCTTTCAACCTCCGCCCTCCTCAGACGACCGCTAGGCGGCTGCTTAAGTGTTTTTCTATTATGGCCTGCCCATTTCCCCAGTGCCTGCCTGCTACCCCACCAATATTATATTTGCTTTTAAATATTTTGATATACAGCACAGTTGAGGCTTATAACTCGACCCACACACACACACACACACATACAGGGATACCCAATTCGCCATGCTGCCAAGAAGTTAGACAGGGACAGATAAAGGCACACAAAGGACCACATTAAAAATAAACCAAAGTATCTTTTATTTTGTCGGTGCAAATTACTTTTATAATAATAATTAAAATATATAATATCTTAAATAAGTTTGCAGGAAATCTTAGCAATAAATTTTGTGTTCTCAAAAATATTTGTATATATTATTATATTACTCGAGTAAAGGTAGTCGAGAAAACAGGCTGTGTAAAGTATATATATCATGTAGTTTGGTCCAACTGGGCTGCTCAAGCAAACTCACACAGAGAAACTCAACCAGAGACAGTAGAGCTGGCAGGCATTTTCTCATAAAAATTTCGTACTCGAATAAGACGAAGTAGCTGGTCACACACATATACACATAGAAACAAACACACACACACACATGCACACCGTAAAAGAAGCGAAATGTAACCCGCAGGCATTTAGATAGGTTTGAGGGGGTTGTGGGTGGAGGTGGGGTGGTGGTCGCACAAACTTTGAGCCAGCAGCATGGCCAGAAAAAAAAATAATGTAAAGGATGTGCCATGGCGACTGAGACGAAGAGCCGTGTGTAACTGGAAAATAATATTTTTGCCTCCTTTCTGCTACAAGTTTTGCGCCGTACCAAGTAATTCCTTTTTTGTTCTCCTTCTTCTGCTTTCTTTGCGTTTCTTTTGAGTGTCAGAAATGGAAAAGAAAATAATTTGATGGTTTCATAAAGTCGCTGCATGTCGGCAGCACAGAATGGGGTGTATGTGTGTGTGGGTGTGTGTGATAAAATTGCAAACTTCCCCTTTACTGTATGTGTGTGAGTGTAAGTTTGTGTGTGGAGGAAACGAGGACGAAAGCATAGCAGCAAAAATTTATGGAATTTATTTGTTGTTGCTGCTGCTGCTTATTTTTCGTATAGTTTGTGAAAATTTCTGAGATAGATTTTGCCTGTGCTCTCGAAAGTATTTTACTGCATACTTTTGGGAGGGTGACTGTGTGCGAGATAACGATGCCGATGATGATAATGACGATCGCTGGCTTTCCACATTCCTCCCTGCCACCCGCCACCCCCCGCCACCACCACTATTTAGCTACCCATTACGCAAAACTTGGCGTTCAGTTCGTCCGGTCAGATACACTTGCATTATTATAAAAATGATTATTATTTCTGACGCCCCTTACCCAAAAAAACACACACGCACTCACACTCTCGCACACACATCCACACGCAAATGGCTTAGCTTATGTACACATATATACATATATGCAGTGTTTGTCCTTGTCTCTGTGCTAGTGTGAGTGTAAGTGTGTGTGTGTTTCATTATTAATTTTTCTTGTATTTTTTCCACATTTTTCGTATTTTTATTTTATCAGGCCCTCACACTCGCACTCACACACACAAACACAAGCACACACTCATTTGCTCAGGGGATGGAACACATATACATATACATTTTCCATATACGAACACAGTCACTCATTTTAGTTTATTGTACAAATAATATTTGATAGAAAAAATTTAGTGCACGAACGAGATGGAAATAGTAGTTTTCTCATTGGCTTTTCCTTTCGATACGCCTTAGCAAATATGCTGGGAAATTAATTTTTCACTCTGTCCGCCATTCTCCATTTCGACAAGGATGCGAAAGTAAAATGAGGAAAAATGTATATAAAAATTTAACTAAGCCAGGCAAAGGCGAATACTAAATAATTGCCAGTGTTATGAAGCGTGTTTGGTGGGTGTGTAGGTGAGAGAGTGTGTGTGTGTGTGTGTGTGTGTGTTGTGTATGTTGTTATTGCAGTTGTGTTGCCATCGCACCATCATTAGTTTCTAATGAAATTTCTTACTAATGAGCAATGTTAGAAATTCTGCTACCAAATCAACTATAAAGAAAATTGGTCTTTATACTTCAGTTATTTACTTCCCTTTTTGATCTAAAAATAGTTGTAATTATTTTTAATATTGATCTTATACCATTTTTTAACATCTTAAGAGAAGATGCAATTATTAAAAGCAAAAGCTTAATTCTATTACTAAATAATAATTTAATTGTGGTGATTTAGAGAATAAGTTTAAAGAAAAAAATATATAATGGTGTCCGTAAAAAAAAACAGCTTAGTTTATGTCCAAATTTTGAAGTTATCTTAAAATGATATTTTCATTGACTTAGGTACTTTTGTCGGTCTTTACATGATCTATTATACAAAAATGAACAAACTAACACAAAAGCAACTGCAACTCAACAATTACTAAAATAATAACAACTTTTTTCATTCCAAATTCAATTTGTCCCATCAACTGAACTACTACTGGCCTCCTCCCCCGCACCACTAGCCATCAAAGAGGAGGCAGGCAGGGGTTGATTTTGAGCCACAAATAATTTCAATTTGATTTTCAACACAAATAATAATTACATTTGCAGCTGGAGCGGGGGCGTGGGGCGGGGGTGTCATATAAAGTATGGCATATGCGCGACAAGGGCATAAGCATGCTCACAGCACACATATATACAAATATCAATCAAATTTTGAGGCGGTTACCTCGTCCACGAGGTGCACGCACCCGAATTGAACAATAGTTTCAATACATTATTACTCAAACCAGAGGGGAGGAACAACATCCATTTGCATGTGTGTGTTCAGTGGTTCTGTAGTTCAATGCGTCCAGTTTTAAATTGTATAACGATTGTCCAACTACGAGGGCGGCTGACAGTTGGCACCCAAAGGAGTAATTATATTTGAAATGCCAAACTTTTTTAATGGTCGTTTTTTGTCGTTTGTTTACGTTTCGAGTGCACACGTGTAGTGTGTCCAGCAACAGACATACGCCTACGAACGCTTGACCCAATACAGATGCCACCAATGCCCCAGCGCCCCCCAAACCCCCATCAATTTGGCTGCGTGTGAGTAAATGTGAAAGCGAAAGTGCCGGCATCGGCTATTCCGAATCCGACAGCGACCGCAACGTCACCGCAGACAGAAGGGACAACAGGCCGACATGTGAAAAGTGAAAGTCAATAGCAAACCTTGACCACTAGACGTGGCCAGACAACTGGGACGACGCGGCTCTCAATGCTCCGAATATGACTCTAACACGGACCAATGAATTTCCAATGCTGTTGCTGTTGCTGCTGTTGCTGTTGCTGTTGGGCGCCTGGTTCGTTCAACCGGCGATTGTGACTTTAACGGCACACACATGCTCTCCTATATGTGAGTCCATAAAGCCGCCGCTCAGCCGGTGCCGAGAGACAGAGCGAGAGAGCGAGAGAGAGAGAGAGAGAGAGAGAGAGAGAGAGAGAGAGAGCAGAATGGGTGCATCGGGGGCAGCTATGAACCCCCCCCGCCCCCCTTGAGTAACTATTTGTTTGGGAATACAGTGCGCATGTCTTTAAATTGAAACCGGTGCGAGCATTGGACATTGGACTCGTTGCGTGGCAGGACAACCGCCAGAGAGGCAGACGAACAAACAGACGACAGGGACGACCTGGCAAGTCACTTTCGCTTTTCGTGCTGTGATGTACTCGGGGGCATCGGGTTGCTCTGTGTGTGTGTGTGTGTGTTGGAGGCTTGGTGGAGCAAAGGGGTGGCAACCATACACATGAGAGAGACACACACTTTCTCACATAAAAGAGAGCATCTTGTAAAGTCAAATCCATCTATCAATCCGAAAAGAAAAACACAAACATTGCGTTAGATATGCCAGGGGAATACATGCTAAGTCGACAGCCATTTTAGTTGGAATGTATTTAGAAACTTGCAATAATTAGATCAAAACAATATATGTTATTTATATTTAAATATGTAAAGACAAAAATGTTTCATCATTTGAACATAAGATAAAACATTTTAGACATGTTCAAAATTATTTAGATCTGATTGAGTTGAATTCATTTAAAATGATTAAAATGATTATAAAAGAAAGATTTGAAGTTACTTATTCTGGCATTAAAAACCTCTCTCATCAACATGTTTACTTTCTTAATTTCTTTAAATTTGTTACTGCAACAGATACATGATCTGCATGATATATTTTTACCCCTCTTCCAAAGTCACCACATGTCAAGATGGCAATTACTTAAGGCCAGATATAAGTGAGATGTGTGCTCGGCAAGATTACGCATGACATAGAGGCACAATTGCTACAATTAGATCCGGTTCAGAACTTCAGTCATACAACACACACACACAACACGAATACATGAATGAAACTTGTCAAATGCACTCAGTTCAAGATATGAATACAATGACAACTGGCATGAGTACAACAAAAGTGTGTCTCAAGAATATATACCCAAAAATAATCGCATGGCATTGCGGCGCACCCTCCCGAAATGTCGCGACAAAGTCACAAAAATGTTGAATACATTAGAATAACAAAAATGTATGTAGCAAATGCGACTGGCAGCAATAACTGCGATAGCAGCAACTACAACACAAATAACAACAACAACAGCAACAGCAACAACAACAACAGCAGCAGCAACAGTAGCTGGAAAAACAAATTGAAAAACTATCGAACAATGATAAATTGGCACAAGCACGGAAAAAAGTCACTGGCATGAGTCTGCTTATGTATGTGAGTGTGTGTGTGTGTGTGTTCGCCTATGTGTGGTGGTTAGTGAAAAGTTGAAAAAAAAGGGGCGGAGCAATAATGGTTTTCCGAGCAGCGACGCTCAGTTATTGTCGCGTTATTGTTGTTGCTGTGTGTGTGTATTTTTTTTTTAAGGGAAATTATTTGATTTTTGATATTTTGGGGTGTTTTATTGAGGTTTTTTTGGGTGCAAAGCATTGGGAAAAAATGCTGTGGGTATGGCCACTATCTGCCTGTATGTGTGCGTTTGTGTGTGTGTATGAGTAGGGAAAACTATCAAATGTGTTGCGGGGTGTGCATTGATACATTTGTATCTGTGCCAGTGTGTGTGTGATTTTAGTATCAATGTTATTTCTGTTTTGATTTTGCGCTTGTAACTGTTTACGCCGGCGATTTGACAGTTTTTTCTGCTGTTTTCAGTTTGTGCTGCGTCATGCGGCAGTTGATATTGAGCGAGCCACTTGGCAGGACACGAGCAGCAGCAGCGAAGTGCGCATGCGCCGGCAACTTAATAAACAGCCTTGCAACCTAAACAAAAAGTGAACAAAACGCAACGCAAAGCGAAAGTTATTTAAACAAAAATTTAAAAAATATTCAAAGAAACTGAAAAGCTTCACTTAGTTACAAAGTGAATTTATGATTTCATACACGAAGTGAGCTTTGTGCCAGAAAATTAATGAGTACGTGTTGAAAATTGTACAACCAAAGCTTGAACTCTTTGGGATGTAGTACATTATTATATTTGCCAATTAGTCGGTGTGTTTGCTTAGGTTCGTATCTCAGTTTGATATATGGTTGAGTACCAAGTCCTGTCTACACTCCCTGGCTCCATGGCCATTTTCATTTAAGTAGATGAAGCGCTGGCCCAAAAAATCAAATAAAATACCATCAAACTACCTTAGGCTTTATAAAAATGCCAACCATACTCACCCATCCACCCACTCGCACACACACACACACACACAAATGTGGCGCACATCCTGGCAGGCATTTTTGCTTAACTCCTCAAAGTGGAAAAGTGGACGGGTGGAGGGGAGTTTGCCTTCATTGCAGAAATTGTATAAAAGCAAAGTCAACAACACCAACACCAACAACAACAACAACAACAGCAACAACAAGAACCACAGCAACAACAGCAACAAAATCTACGAGAGAACCAATTTCCAACCATGGAAACTTAATTTATGTCTGCAGCATAGTTGAGAATATTTTTCTTCTGCCTTCTGGAGTCGAGAAATGGGGAAAAAAATTATTTTTCTTATTTTGGTTTTTTTTTTTTTGGTTTATTTCGACATTTTTTGCCTTTGCCTGGGCCACCACCCCCATCCCCATGCGGTTGCCAGGCAGCCTGTCCTGCCTGTTCGCCTGCCCCTTGCAGCTCCTTCAACCACCCACCTCCACCTCCACCAGTTTTGGGCCGTCTTCGTGTCGTTGTCGGCTTCCTTTTGCTTTCTTGAGAATCAAATTTATTTTACCAAGTCATGTTGAAGAAAATTTTTATAAGTTTTATGCGCAAGTTCAAGTGATGGTGTCAGAGGGGGAATTGTGGATGGTGGGGATGGGTGGCTGCTTGGCAAATATTACACTGTGTAATTGTGTGTGTGCGTGTGTGTGTGTATGTATTTGCTTGTGTGTATTGTGGGTGAGGCGGGAGAAAAAGTTTGTGTGTGTTGGCCTCACAAAATAAGCAAAATTTGTATTCCTTAAATCGGATGACTTTGTATAAATTTTCGTGTGCGGCAATGGGGTTGCAAGTGTGTGTGTGTGTGTGTGTTTTGGTTGATGTGTGTGTGGGTGGCAGATGGGCGCATAGCAGGCTCACAAAAACTTTTATATATATATAATATATATTTATATATATATATTTATACGTTGAAGATGTGCGCATGTATTTGTGTACATAATGGAAAAATTTTTCATAGAATTTGCACAAAAATGAAAAAGTGCTGGACGAAAGAAAAAAATTACCGAACGTAAAGCAAAAGCAAAAGAAAAATGAAATTAAGCGCATAAGGAAATGAGACACAAAATGTTGTATGCCACATGCGTGTGTGAGTATGAGTGTGTGTGTGGTGTGGCTGAGCTAGTGTGCGTGTGTAAATCTATATATATATATATATATATATATGTTGGTAGGTACAACACAATTTTTTGGCAACATACTTTTTTTTGTGGCAAGTAGAAATAAAATTGAATGGAAGTTTAGTACATAAGCAGGAAGCAAAAGTAGGAGTTGGAGTAGGAGAACGAGGAGCTTAGCACGATTTAAGCCTAAAGCTATTCATATCGTAGTCGACCCTCCTTGCTGCTCCTCTTTGTAAGTAGCACATGTGGCCCACACAACCAACCAGTCAGAGAGTTAAACCCAATAAAAACCCTCCTCCCCCCCCTGTCGTATTGCTCGTATTCCAGCTGGCATGCTTAAGCTTCCTTGCAACTTTAGACACCCAATTAGTTTTTGGGGCTTCTTTAATTAAAACATTGCTCTTATTTTGCTCTGCATGTTGTTCTTTTTGTATTTTTTGTTCACAGTAATATCATCCAAAATGGCCGCATCCATATATGCCACCCCACCGCCAGATCTGAGCAGCGAAGACACTGCGCTCTCCGATGTCTCCAACTCATCCACACTCAACACAAATCGCGGCGGCAGCGGCAGCAGCAACAACAGCAGCAGCAGAAACACAAACAACCATAGCAACAACAAAAACAACAACAACAGTCACACATTGCAGCCAAATGAAGCCAGAGCAGACGCAACAACAACAGCAACAACAACAACAACAGCAGCAGCAGCGGCTACAACAGCAACAACAACAACATCATCAACAATGTCACCCACTCAACAGCAACTTCTCGACATGGAGCCGAAGTCAACGCTGGGAAGCAACACAAATGAAGGAGACAACACCGAGGACGAGGCTGAGGCCGAGGATGAAGGGGTAGCGGATTCAACGGCTATGGCAGCGATGGCAGCAAATGCAGCAGCCATGCAGCTGCAACTGTTGGAGGCACTGAACGATGCGGCAAAAAAGCGACGCAAACAACACAATCCCAGTCGTCTGGAGGCGCTCAATTTGAGCGGTGGCGAGACGGAGGAGGGGCCATCCGAATTGGCGCCAAATGCTGTTGTCGACTACGAGGAGAAGCTGTCGCAAATGCTGCTACCCAAGTCCATTGAGAAGCTGAAGGAGACATTCGAGCTGTTCCAGCAGCAAAAGCTGCAGCCAGAAGACATATCAGATGCGGAGGAAAAACAACAGCAACAACAGCAGCAACAACAACAACAGGATCAATCGATGGTGAATCCCTATCAGACCTATTGCAAGCAGTGCGGCGAAAACTTTGAGACAGAGTTCAAGCTCAGTTTGCACATGTTGCAGGATCATCAACCGCAGCATCAACAGGAACAGCAACAGCAACAGCACTCCACAGACGAGCCGATGGATTTGTTATCCTCGATTAAGGTAAAGCTGGAACGCGCTGATAGTCCCACTCAGCTGGAGCTACAGCAGCAGCAGCAGCAACAGCAGCTGGAGCTGACCAATGGTCACAGCAGCAACAACAACAAAGAGCACGAACTCTGGCTACAGGCAATGGCACAGCAGCATCATCAGCAACAGCAGCAACATCAACAGCAGCCAGGACTTCCGGGTCTGCCGCCCGCTTTTGCGTTTCCCCCAGAGGCAGCTGCTCTGGGCTGGCCACTGCTGGGCATGCCAGGTTTTCCCGGCGTCGAGGGTCTGAATCGTCCACCGTTGCGCATCTTTAATCCTGAAGCCTACTGCGAGCTGTGCAACAAGGAGTTCTGCAACAAATACTTTCTCAAGACGCACAAGGCCAACAAACATGGTATCTTTGATCCGGCCGGAGATTTGGCCAGCACCCCAAACAACAATATCAGCAACATGAACAACAACAACAATAGCAATAACAACAATAACCACAACGGCAACAACAGCAGCAGCAGCAGCAACAACAACGTGAGCAGCAGTAGCAGCAGCTCCACTTCCATGTTTCAACAGCTGCAAATGCCACGCGAGGCGCCACCACCACCACCCCAGCAAAAACCAGAGCCACAGCTAACACCACCAGCACCACCAGCAGTACACTGCGACATCTGTTCCAAGCGCTTTACCAACATCTTTGCCATGCGTCGCCATCGCGCCAAGCAGCACGAGCAGGCCACACCCACTGCCTCACCAACGCCACAAGTCCGCCGGGGCAGTCCCAGTGAGCAGCAATCTCCTGTCCAGACGCAACCTGTGAAGTTAGAGCCGCAGCCAGATACGCAGTCCGGGCCTGAAATAAGGCCGTACCAGTTGCCGGATGGTTTTCGTGAGGATTTCACACTGGAGCAGGAAGAGCTTTCATTTGTGCCACCTCCGCGCAAGCTGCCAGCACAGCTGCAGCAGCAGGCACGTGAATCCAACTGTGCTCCGGACAAGCTACGACGATTGGGTGTACTGCTTCCGGAGGCGTTCTGTGAGCTGTGCTGCAAGGAGTACGCGAACAGATACTTCCTGCGCACGCACAAATGGAAGCGTCACAGCGTGTTTGTACCACCAGAGGATCTGCAGCTGGGCGGCAAGGATGAACAGCCGCAAATGCCGGCCGGCTGGCCTTTTATGCCGCTCAATCTAATGCTGGCTAAGGCAGCTGCGGAGCAGGAACAGCAGCCAGAGCAGGAGAATCAAAATGAAGACGAGCTATCGCTCGAGGATCAGCCAAGCAAGCGCATCAAACTGGAACCCTTCGACGAGTCGATGCCAGCTGAAAAAGTGGACAATTCAGTGATGGGATTGCAGAATCTACAAAAATTGCAATCGATGCTGCAGCAGCTCAACGATTTCAACGGCAAGCGACCGCTCCCCTGTCACCTTTGCGGACGCGAGCTGGAGCATCAGTATGCACTGCGGGCGCATCTGATGGCGGAGCACGCCAATCAACTGTTGCCCGAAGGACATCCCATGCTCTACCAGCAACAGCAGCAACAGCAGCAACTGCAGCAACAGTTGCCGCTTAAGCTCTCGCCAGCTGGCGGCGGCGGTTCACCGACAGCAGCTGCGGCTGCCACGCCCACTCCCAATGAGCTGCGCTGCCAGCCGTGCGAGCGTGAGTTTGGCAACAGTCAGGAATTCAAGCAACATATCGCCGAGGTGCATCTGGGCCGCATTCCCACCAGCAGCAGCAGTCCGTTGCGCGAGGGCTTTTACACGCCGGAGCGTGGAACAGTTCCACCGATTGCAGGTGCTCCTCCAGGGCCACCACGCAATGCTTATACGATCACACCGACGTCCAGCTACTGTGAGATCTGCAACAAGGAGCTGTGCAACAAGTATTTCATGAAGACGCACATGCAACGCATGCACGGCATTGAGATCGAGAATGGCGCCCAGATTGGCGGCGTTGTGTGCAACATTTGCAACAAGGAGCTGTGCAGCAAGTACTTCCTACGCGTCCACAAACACAATACGCATGGGATTATCGAGGATGGAGCACCATTACCCCAGCCACGTGGCCAAAACAGCGCTCAGAACGGAATTAAGGCAGATGCCCAACAGCAACAACAGCAACAACAGCAGCAGCAGCAGCAACAGTTGCTGGAGCCGGAGGTGAATTTAACAACACTCCCTGGCGACTCCAGTGCTCCTAATGAGCTGTGCCCACTGTGCGCACGTCAGTTCCGCAGCGCCAAGTGGTTGCGAACTCATCTGATGAACGAACATGGAGCCGCAGGTGTGGAGAAGCTGCGTGAGCTGGAATTGCAGCAACAGCAGCAGAATCCCAGTTCAACCGGCAGCAAGCCCAACAGTCCCACGCTCAAGATACCCAATGGAAACTCAACTGGCGCCAACAATCTTGCACAGGCTCTGCAGAATGCACAACAGCAGCTCTTTGGACAGATGCAGTTGCCCAAAGGGATGCCGCTTCCCTTGCCGCTTCCTGGCATGTTTGAGCAGACGCCGCGTTTCAAGGAGTACCAGTGCTCCTTGTGCCCATTCACCACGCCCTATTATGCATTCCTCTTCATACACGAACGTTCGCATGCATTGCTTAACACTGAGGAGACCCACGTGGGTGCCGAGGCGGAACTGCCACGCAACGACAGGGACAGATCCTTTGCCTTGGTACAGGGCAAGGCTAGAACCAAGCCCAACAAAGAGCGTGCCGATGTCGAGATCGAACCCACGAACCTAACCACCACCAACAACAACAACTCGAAGACAGCCACGCCCACGACTACGCCCACAGCATTACCCTCACCAGGTGCAGTTGCAATTGTTGCTGGCTCTCCCAAAGTCCGATCCGCGACAGTCACACCCATACCACGACGACGCAGCACCACCAATACCAACAACACCAACACCTCACCCAAGCCCGGAACGCCCAACGGCCTGGGCGCTCAACGTTCGGCGGCCACATCCCCCTTTGAGATGTGCAGCGATCTGGCGAACGGCAGCGGCAAACCCGCCAGCTATGCACAGCCAGACAAGGCCGAGGAGGCCTACCAGATGCAGGCCTTCCATTTGGCGCCTGCCGATGCCGATGCTGAGGGCTTGTTTGCCCCAGCACTCGTCTATTTGCCGGTGCGAGTGCGTGCCTCCGAGTCGACAACATTCAGCTTTAGGCTGACACCAGCCTAAAAGAGTCCAGAGATCGGGCTCAGAACCCGATAAACACAATTCAACACACAACACTCAAGTGTTGCCAGCGGATGTAAGTTAAATTCCATCAGTTTTGTTTTAGAATCATTTACCATATTTATAGCTTAATTACAAGTCGAAATTCTGTGGCCTAATCAGAAGATTATTCGATCAAAATAGTGCATCATAAAAAAAACCTTTAAAAAATGACTATATTTTTAACCGTTTTAAATTAGTATACAATTTAAAACTATGAACTTTTTTATTAAAAAAAAAAGTATTTTTTAAAAAGGTTATTCATTTAATATAAAATGTATGCACTATTAATGGATTAATCTGAGGATTAAGTGTCACATTGAGCTATAAATTGAAAACGACAACTGGCCACAGTGCTGGCCAGCAATAATCGTCCACAGTCCCCCCAAAAGCCCGTTAACCGACAAGAAGACAAGACAAAATAGTGGAACTACAAAAGACTGAGTGCGCATATTAGTTGAGCTCATTAAAGTAAAGTAAAGTAAAGTTTATATACAAAAATACAAAAAAAATTAAAAACTATAGCTACAGCAAACTGCAGACGCCTCTACGAATCTGCAAGTTTGTGGCATAAATATATAGTTGAGAAGAGAATGCGTTTTGTGTATAACATGGAACCCGATACTAACTAAAACATCAAACGAATATTAATAAACTAACAATAACAAGTCCGTTTCAGCTGGCAACGCTGTGTGCTAAAACAAAAAACAAAAAAAAAAAACAAAAACATATTTTTTATAAATCCATAACAGATAAACAACATGAAGGAAAAGCATGAAAAATGAATAACATTAAACATTGCATAACATACCATAAAATACATAAAAATCTATATCTCTAGTGATTAATATCAAAGTTCCTATGCGTAATAGTAATTTTTAAAAGCCATTATCGTATCGTAATCGGGAAGGGAAACGAGGTAAATTAGTCAAAAAGAAAATTTAAATACGTACATAATACATAAGTCGCAAAGCATGGGATGTCAGAATGAGAGAGAGGGGGAGAGAGAGAGGGAGAGGCAGTCAGCAGGCCGAACTTTAGGCGTGTGGGATATAGCGGATATATACATACATATATAACCAAACATATATCGTAGTAACCATAGCCATGCAGATTAAAAAAAAGATTACCAAAAAAAACATACATGGCTGGGATTTGGGATAATATTGTAGTGCTAACTTATAGTTATACCTACCAAGCTTCAGCATATAAAGGAGAAAATTTAATGCACAAATTTGCTCAAAATCAAAAATTTAGCGAAACGTTTCGCGAAAGTAGTAAAAATCAAAAAATGAGGACGGTGTAGAGCTAAGTAAAAAGTAAAAGTTTTAAAGATGGGTATTCTTATATTCAAATCAGTTCCATAGAAACACATTCTTAAGCTAAACACTGTAGATAATTATGAGTATTTACTAATTCTTCTATTTCTGCCCTAACTTCCAATTTTAATTTCACACTTAGAACAACTACTAAAAACTACTTTCAAGCGAATATAATCTTTCTATAGCCTACTACTTTCCTAAGTATTCTGTTTCGCATATTTATTACGTAGTATATCCTATGCCAAAACACACACTCACACACACACACTAACTGTACATAGCGCGCAAAGAATTATTAAAAAAAAAAATGCACCCATAGAGGGACTATTTGATGTAGTACTTAATAGAACCGATACCGTGTGAGAAAAATGAATAAAATGGCGCCAGTAAAGGTTTTTTTTGTTGCAAGCAGGCAAACACGAACAACTCAGGGCAAAAGTACAAAACGTACTTTTTAAATACTAAAAAAAAACTTAAAAAAATAACTAACATATAAATAAATATAAAAGATTTAAAGAAAGTAAAAACAAGTGAAACATATATAAATGCTACCTCAGACGGACTTGAAAACAATAATTTAAATAAATGAATTTATGAATAATGAACATTTATGCTTATAAACTTTAAACTGCAACTTATAGAGCAGAAGTAAATGAAATTTTTAGTGAATTTACCTCAAAGAAACCAACACTAAAAACCCATACACAAAAAACAAAAAACCAAAAAGACAGCGAAAACGCACAACAATTTATATTGATTAGCCTTTAGTTAAAAGTATTTATTATTTAGTTTTAATTGTAAGTGGAACATTCCAAAAAATGAAACAAAAAAAAACGCATTCCCAAAACGCACATAAAAACTGACCAAATTACGAAGCTAGTCGTAAAACTAAACACACAAATTCAATCTAGTCAAAGTTTGGGAATAGCTGAATGGCCTGGCCGTTACAGCACCCCACCTTATAGATGATATATTACTACATATACAAGCACAACTACAATATTAAAAACGGGCTAGCTGACTTTTCAGTTTCTTGCACATTTTTGTACATTATTTTGTAGTATTTAAGGCGTTTGTTCTTTACAAAAATGTGCAGCTGAAATGAGGGTTAGCCTGTGAGATAAAAAATAAAATAATAAATAAATAACAACATCAAATAAAAGTAATAATCGATCAAAATATGCCACAGTTAAGCAGCGACGTAAATATTGCTATTTTTAATTTTATTTTTTAAAAACGTGTGTTTTTTAAAATGCTGCGTGCCTTTTAGCATATTTCGTCGCTGTTAAATACTTAAACCAATGACAACAAAAAATAGGATAAACGAAAAAGAAATACTAATAAAATAACTATATAATAAATAGCTTATGATTTTTCATTTACAATTAAACGTAATTATTTGTATAATTTAATTCAAATCTTATTTTGTATTGTATATATTAATAAACACATGTATTTGTTAAACTTCAAATTTTATTTATTTACTTTCTTCATTTCCAATCGATTGACTGCCCAAGCCTCAAGACCGAAGCGTGCCAGAATTGAGACCCGGGTGTGAAATTCTATTTACCGCAAACCCAAACGGCTTTTTAATCTTATCGCAGCCCTTAAAAAAAAACTGTCATTGATTGCCCTCAATTGACTCTCAGACACGCAATTGCAGACCTTTTTTTATGTGTACTTTAAAGAACGGAGATTTCGTATAGGGGTCCCCTTACTTCCAACTTATGCCGGCTGAACGCCTTTGAGAACAAATTATTAAATTGAGTTTTGATTAAATTTTCGGAGCACAATTTGTCAACAATGCAAGGCCCAGTTGAGAACATGTTAATGCATTTTTAAAAATATTTAACAGCTGCTGTATCGAATCCAAGTCAGAGTTTCAGTTCGAGTGCGGCTTGTTATCAATGTTGCCACAGGCAAACAACTAAAAAACGGCACCCTCATAAAAAGTGAGTTTCGTTTCCGGCGCAACCCCCACGCAAATGCTGATTAGTCTGTTTGCTTAAAAAATACCCTCCAAATGATTAGTGAAAAAAAAACCAAAAAGCAGAAATGCGATAACCAGAAAAAAATGAATAATAGAAAAATAGAAAAAAAATAAAAAGTAGAAAGGAAAAACTCAGCACGGTCAAATGCAGCCGCTGTGAGGGTCAAGCATAGAATTTTCCATGGAAAATTCAAATTATGCAGCTGTCGGGGCTGCTGGTAGTAAAAAATATTACAAAAACCATACAAAACCATATAAATCTTCAAGCTGCACAGAAAGTGATTAAAAATGTGCATACACTTCGAAAAGTAAATACTTAATTTTTTTGCCTTTCTCCAGACTATATTTTTTCGAGTAATTAAAAACTTCCTTACTCCTTCTATATCTTTAGATTCATATTGGCCCAAATCGGTACTTATTTTTTTATGCAAAGCTAGCTTCCGAACTAGATTTTTAATATTATAGTTTATTAGCTCTCAACTTAACATTGCCAAATTATTTTCGCTAAGTGTATGTGCCCCGTGTCCGGCTGATACTAACCCTCGTCAGTTGGGGAGTATGTCTGGTAATTATTTGTCACGTGTCCAATGCAAATTTCATCTCATTGATTACGAACAGGACATTTGATACTCTCACTGCTGGCTGCTGCAATTAAAGATACAACTATTGAGTACATACTTTCTATAAATATTAGTTATCCACGGTTGCGTGGCAACAGTGCAACCCTCAAGGAAGTCTGCCAATTGTGCACCCTCCTCATCTCTCTCACTCTCTCCATGCAAATTGTGTGCTGCCTGCCTTTTTCTCCTATATTTTCTATTGAATTTTTATGGCAATTTATAATGGACTGGCATTTGGCATTGTCCTCGTAATCCTGGGCCAACAACATTTTTACGGCAAACAATTGCCAAAAAGTTGTCCGTGTGTAACAGCGGGGCGACCCTCTTCCGCCAGGGGGTGCTGCCACAATTTGCATGTTTAAAAATGTGTGTGTGCAGTAGAAAATGCAATATAAATGCAAGAATATGTGAAAAATGAAAAATGCAATTTACTTGACATCGCGACGGGTCTCCTGACGTTATTTCCAAGGGTGTTTCAGCACAGCAACCCCCCTCTCAGGCCAACTCCCCTTTCCACTGCTCGCTGCGATTATGCAATGTGATTTCTGGCAAAAATATTCTGCACCATTTGCCAAATTCTGTATGCAAATTTAAGCGTTGCAGCCATTAAACGAAATAACATTATTACAAATCTACCAATTTCAATATCGAATATTGAGGGACGGCTTGGGTATATTTATCTTTTTTTTATTTAATTTATTAATATTTCTTTTACATCATGAATTCAGTTTTCGTACACAAAGAGCGCACAAATCAAAATCTACAAAAATAACATTAAAAATAATAAACATATATATATATATATATAGAGAGAGAGTATATGTGTAAGTATATATACATACTTACATATGTAAAAGTTAAGTAAACAATTTTACAAAGAACTTGCAACGTACCTTTAAATGAGCATAAATCAAAATTTTGGCCGCAGACACAAAAAAAAGTCTGTTGTGCTGGAGAAAAATCAAAAACATTTTATTAGACTTAAGTAAACACACAAAAACACAAAACAAAAAAATACAAAAAACAAATGAAAACGAGATCAAAATCAAAATTCTTATTAGCATTTAGTTGTAAGCAAAATTTGCATTGAAAATTTATTATTAAAACGATGTTGAGTTAAGGAGGAGACGAGCATGGAATCAAAATAAAAACCACGAGCAAAAATCAAAAAATTATATTAAATATGAAAATCAAAACAAACAATTTATTTTGCAATTGGCAAATATACATATATATATATATGATATAAATATATATTATATTTAACATTTTACTCTTCAGAAAAAAAAACTTTGTTATTATGTAAAACTATGTGTGAAGAATCAAAAACATAAAAGTAATTATTTATATTATTATATGTAATGTGTAACAAAAAGAGAACTAACTATGTATGATCAAAGAGCCAGAATCAAAAGCAGTAATAACTGCAAAAAAAATAAAAAACGTCCCCCCATCCCACAACCCTAACCCACTCCTAGTCCTCCCACCATTTCTCATTTGATTATAAGCGAGCATTTATCAAAAATTGTATGTGTTTTAATGATTATATTAAATATATATACAACCATATACATATATATATTGTATGAATTTAAACCATTAAATATAACAAAAATCACAAAAATGTATTCATGTAAACAATTGCGAACGTGTCATCATCTCTTCTTATAGCAGTTTCTGGGTTTTTCCTTTGATTTTCCGCCTTAATTTTCTTTTAGCCAACTTCTAAGCCGATTGTGTGGCCCTTGAGACGAAACGCGTCCTTCACTGCCGCTGGTCGTGGTGTGTGGGCAACTTTTCCGAGTTTTGACATTTACTTTCAGTAAGCCATGAGTGTATATCGGAACAGTCGAACAACTTTGCCACCACCCGGCTGAGGCATGTGCCTGCTGCCACCCCCAAAAACCAGTACTCGATTTTTGCGAAATCAGAGTATGTCAATATTTGTATTACATGTGAAGATGTCTTATCAATAATTTTTATAAAGAATGCGAAACATTTGGCCGGAGGCTGAAAGCGGAAAAGAATTGGAATTCGCTTGTGCTTGGGGTGTGGCTGGCGCGTGCATGTGACAGTTCCAGTTCCAGTTCCAGTTCCATAGTTTGATGTCCATCCTGTCGCCCCAAACCTTTTTCACTTGAAAGGCTGTTGATAATTTTGCTCGGATCGGAGTGTGGGAACATATATATATATATATATATATAGATACAAATACTTAGACGAGACATACTTGTATGTCATGTGTAATATGTAGAAACAGCAACATTTCGAGTTTTTTTTCTTCTCTTTTAGTCAGCAAAGGGGGCGTCACTCAAGCTGTTTTTGTTTATTTTGCTTATTGCTTTCACCATCAACACTTGGTGGCTATCTTCACTCCAGGGATACAACGTCATAATGAGCTAGCTGTCCTGGCAGCGCTCCTTGTGTTCTTCTGACAGCTCTTGTCATTAACTCAAAAACATAAAAAACACAAATCGAAAAAAAAACAACAAGTTGAAAATTAGTTTATAATCGATTTTACAATCACGAACGCAGCCAAACAACAAATTATACACCACCCAAAATACACACAAGTAATGCGGTTCCGCACCAATCAAATTTACTCCATATACAGTTATATTATTTTTTTCCTATATATATGTTTGTGTGTTTGTGTGTGTATATAATTTGGACTCACAATTAAATTGTGCAGGCGGAGGCGAAATACAAAGGCAACGAAAACAATTTTGTCACCATATGCTTTGGCACCATTTTCGAATGTCGTCGCTCCAATGCCCTGTAAAATAATAACTGAAGGGGTATATGCGGCCAGTTGTATATTTGTATATAACAAAAAGGAAACTGCAAACCTATTTGCTTGTCTTTCTACAGCGTATTTTGCCGTCTAGACAATATAAATGTTTTACAGCTGTTGCCTCGACACAATCCTTGGTTGGTCGTGTCAAAAACCCACAGAACACACCAGGCACCCAGCAACAACAACAACAACAACAACAAAAACGAACTTTAATAATTTAACTTATTATGGATTTTTGTTCGGAAAATATTTTAGTTTGTGTTTCTTTCTTTTTTCTCATTTTCCACTGGGGGTGGAAATTTTAGGTTTTTTGATGTTTTTGTATTTCGTCGGCATATGCACAATATTGCCCAAATGTGGCAATTTAAATAAATGACGCAAATGTCACGCACTGAGCAGAAGGAACAGCACTAATAAACAGGGACAGAGGTGCCGAAAAGCGGGGGGTGGAAAAGTTCTACTAATGAGTTTTAAGAAAGCGATGCACTAAAAAAAATATTGTTTATGAAAGAACATTTTTGGGCTGAATTTTAATGATCGTTATTTTCTGGATGGAGGGGTATCCGCAGGGCATGTAAATTGCTGTCTCCTGCTGAACTAATGGACACAGTCGATATATGCTAGGAGATCTACAGCATCCTAGGAGCCATCCATGATATTAATATCGGATCACCTAAAGGAAAAGGATGAGCAATGAAAGGTATAGAAGGAGGCTACAATAATTAATTAATTGATCCAAGTTTCTCATTTTTCAGCAGAAAATTATAACCAAAAAATCTTAAAAGAAAATTCTAAACTTTAACTTATTTATTTTAAATTGAATTTTAAAAGCAGAATGTATAAAGTCGATATAAATTAAACTTATCTACTGAAAGACTCTAATTACCTGCAACACATCTCATTTGCAACTTATCCTTTTAGATCATCAATGTCTTTATCACTCTGATTAGTACACATTTGTAATGATAAGTATTTTCAATCTCAGACATATACATATACAAATGTATCGTTCTACTGTTTTAGTATTATTATTATTATTATTATTATTATTATTATATTACAGGAGAAGCAGCAGCGTCAGCATTTTATTAAGTACGGACGCGCAACTTTCAGTTTCCAATCTAAGAAACAAAGCATAGGAAACCGAAGCAAGGCCATCAAACTAAACTGGGATTTAGCTCAGTTTGTTGCGTTTTGAGATTTTGCTCCTTTCCCTTTCAATTTGATACAAACACACACACACACACACAAAGAGAGTGTAAGAGAGAGAGAGAGTGAGAGATGGGGATTGGGGCATGTTGACCGGGCGTTGATGAGCGTTGGTCAAAGCCAGGCACAAAACTGCCCCGAGGTGAACACAAACACACACTCACCCACAATAGCACACACACACATACACACACTCAAGCATCTACATATCTTCAAACATGTATGGTTACGCAGCAGCAGCTGAGGTAATGGACTGGTTTGTGGATGGGCGTTGAATTGGGGGGGGGGGGATGGAATGTAAGCAACAAGATGGCAGCAGCACATTTTGTATGAAAGTTGAGAGAAAAATAAGAGAAAAATTGTAATTTTCATCAAAACAAAAAAAAAAAATTGACGGAGGGAAACTTTCTTTTTATTTTATTCCTGTTTGACCTTAAAGGAAAATTGGCAAAAATGCGATGGAGAAATAGAACAACTTTGAGATACCCTAGAGCTATAAAAATAGAGATTTTTTAAATGAGTACAATTTTTACTAGTTTATTTTATTTTCTATAGAATATTTTATAAATAAAATTATCAATATAATAAAAATGAATCAAAGGTTTTTGTTACATTTATTAAAATAGCTCTAATAAGCCCAAAATACTCTATGAAGCAGGCCTGCCTCCATTTATGCGTAAGTGTGTGTGTGCGTGTGTGCTGACCACAACCGTGCAGGCATATATGAGAGTGCTGGTGTGCGTGCTTGTGTGTGTGTGTGTATAATACGGTGCGGCTATCGAAAAATTCCAAAATAAAAAGAAAAATTTAACGCAAAGGCAAAAGGCAAAACTTTTCGGTGGGGAGTCGCTTGTAAGGATACTCAAGGATGCTGTTACTACTCCGGCTGCTGCCGTTGCTCTTGCTGTTGCTCCTGCCTGTTGTAAGCTAGCTTCTCCAATTTCAGACTCATGACGCCGTCGCCCTTTCAGATGAGGGTGTCCATAGTTGCTGTTGTTGTTGTTGGTGTTGCTCTTTGGGTGCGTGTGTTTTTGTGCTAGGCAGCAGAGGGTGAAGCGACGGATGCTAAAGTGAAAAGTAGTAAATTGAACTTTTTTTTCTCCTGCTCGTTGGCTTTCGCTGGAGCAGCATCGGCTTGTTAGGGGGAGGGGGGTTGGCAGGATGGTGCGGTACGGTGGGTTTCTATTGGGCACTTTTGGACACTGTGTGTGTGTTGTGTGTTTTTCTCGTTTTTATATTTTGTGGGTAATTTGTACTTTTCTGCGTTCAGCACTTTTGCAGTTGTTGCCGCCGCTTTCTTTACTTTCTTTTCACTTTCATTTGTGTTTTATTTTACGGCATCTCTATGTGCCTGTATGTGTGTGCCTGTATGTGTGTGTGTATGTTTATGTACTTGTTGTAGTTTCTTCTGCTGGAACGCCTCGCATGTGGGGAGCCTTTTCTTATTTATCGCTTTTCAAATTAAAGTTGAGCGTTGGTGGGCAGCAAATGGAAAACCTGCCAAATTATTTATGGCAATAAATATGAAATTCGATTAATTAGAATGGCCAAAAATCAATCGCAGTAGATATATATATAAAATAAATGGCAAAGAAAAGGTAGCTGTGAAAATGAAAATGTCAAGATTGAAGCAAACAGGAGCACACAAAGAGACAAAGAAACAAATTGCCTTTATTATATGCACATATATAAATAAATATATATATTTTATATATATATATAAAATATATATATATACATATTTATTTATCAAGTAAATGATAGCCACAAAATAATATTTCTTTCAAAAATACGCTGAAGTGTATGCTACGTTTATTTCTACAGCTAATTTTTGCGTTCTAAATCACAGTTTAATTAATCAAATAATCAATGCAAGCTGAACGCTAGTTTAGACTCTGACCTGCCTCCGCCACCGCCCTCCCATCTGTCGCCATCGTAACAATTTCAGTTCTACCTCGTAAGTAGTTCAATTTCAATGACAGCAGTAAAATTTCGATAGAAAACCAAACAAAAAAAAAAAACAGCAATGGATAAACAAAATTAATTAATTTATGCGCACAGCGCCAGTCGGAATTTTCCATGGCAATACACACACACACAAACACAATCTCGCACACACACACACACATACAAAAGCTACAATCTATGGTTAGAATTTCTTTCCAATTTCAACGTCATCGTCCAACATTTTTGTCCTAATTTCGTCCATGCTGCCTTTGTTGTTGTTGTTGTTGTTGTTGTTCTTGTTGTCAACAACAGCAACAAGGACTCATTACAAAAACATAATAACAAAATAAATATTGAAAGAAATGGCATAAAATTATAAAAGCCTCGCGTCGGGAAAAACAAAATAAGCAACGAAACTTGACAGCAACAGCCTGAGCTCCCCACCCCCCGCCTCCTCCTAGCCATTAACCCAAACCCCCCCCGTTCCCATCCCAAATTTAATGCCACAAAACTCGAAAGTGTGGCGCCCCAACGCGCCAATAAATTTCATGCACTATCACACACACACACAAACACACAAACTTTTACAGCTACGGATATATAAGTGCGTAAGTAAGCCGCTTATAAGTGTGCGAGTGTGTGTGTGTGTGTGGTCAAAGCCTTTGTGTTGAATTTATATTAAATAAGTAAAAAAAAAAAAAATAAAGTAAAGAAAAGGGCGAAATAAAAAATCAGCCGACGACCAACTGGCCAAAAACACGAGCCCCGCACTCTGCCCCCTCTGCCCTAAGACACTGCAGACTTTTATTTTTATCTCTTGAATGTGGATGACAAACAGCAGCAACACATCAATAACGGATAGCAGCAACCAAACTGGGATATATTTGCCACATACACTCACGCACACACACACACACATAGATCGCATCTATTCGCTTTCAAGTTATTCTCTCAGTGACAGCCTTGAAAATATATCTGAATTTACAAGCTTTCAGTGTCAAAATATTTGAAAAACTTGAAGTCAAATAGCAGCAGGGGAATATTTTGAGAGTGCAAGGTTTTCTTAAAGATTTTCTTAAGATATCAACACAATTGCTTATTATATGGATTATAGAAATTAACTGAAAATTGTGGGCTTCAAAGTCTCTTCAAAAATGGTTTCTTTTTGCGATTGGGTATAAAACATAATTCTATCTTACCTTTCCCTTCATTCATATTGTTTGAGATTTTATTATTGACTTATTAATTTCATTTAATTTCGTTCTATTTTAAACCAAATTAAAATTAGCATTTATCCTGATATTATTATCAATTAAAAGTTGATTTTTTGTACAAAAATAAAAAAATTACCAACATCACTTAGAACAATTGTTTTTTTTTTTAAATTTATATAGAAACTTAGAAGTCGCCTGACTGCAGTCTGCATATTGGCATGCCTAGAAAACTAATTCTTTGTTGCTGTTTTTTTTTTGTTAATTGTTTAATTAATCAGTCTGATTTACAGTAATCATATCTAACGAACCATTTCATAAGTTCGGCTTAGCGAGTTTATTCCATTTATTTGGCTCATTTTGAGCGTTGCTTCCCCTAATTTCACATTTGAAATCTCATTTATTGAAATGCTGCTTGCAACTGCAACAGAAGCAACACAGCAACAAAAACGGCGACAAACATTTTAGAGAAGAAACTTCCCTACTTTTTCCACATCCACCTTTTCCACATCCTTTGTTGCAGTTTTGCGACAGTTTTCGCAGTTAAGAGGATTATTGCCAGGCATGTCTTTTGTATAAATGTTGTTGTTACCATTTTTGTCACCGTCTGCGCCAATTTATTGAAAAATACCAATTTTTTTTTGGAAATTCGCATAGTTTTTGTTTACTTTTGATGCAGTTTCATTTTTTGTTGTTGTTTTTTTTTTTGGTTCTTTCTTTGTATTTTTGCACCCATTTTTTGTGTCGCCTGTCAGGCGCATTAGCGTCCTTCGCGATATTAAATCCGGGACAACGCGGACTACGCTTCCGATTGACATTGACCCACGCGTGTCGGGGTCGCTCATCGGGGTTGGCAACGCTTATTAATGGGTTCAGTTAATGTGTCACAACCCCTTCATCGCCAAAGCGCACCCTAACCCCATTCACCCCTTCCACTAGATTAATTTCACCAACAAAAAAAATCAATTTAATTTTCCTCTAAAAAATTCGCAAAATTTTTTTGTCTAAAAAAATGTAATTTATTAATTTTTCATGGTCGTGCGACAGTTCAGTGTTCGTTGATCCTTTATTTGCACAATGCAACGGCAGCATTTGGATGACCCTTTTTTTTAATTTTGCACCCCAACCCCTAACCCCGGACCTTTTGATGGCTTTTCACTATTATTTTTTAGCGTAAAATGTCAAGAAAAACTTTTGATAATTTTTTGCCTGAAAAATGTTGGCAATTTGGTGCGTTTAATGCGAAATTTTCCAGGCAGAAGGGTTACACCAGTTCAACCCTTTGCCACAGATCACTGAATATTGATGCCCCCTTTTAATGTTTTTGGGCAAATGGCGATTCGTTAGCTCAAAAGTAATTTTTGGATTTTGGATGACCCTGTTTTTGGGCCAGCATTTTACACATTTTCAACAGCAAAACTGCTGCTGCACAATTGATTTACAACCCTTTTGCACTAGTCTTAGAGGACTATGAAGTGTGCCTAGAATCCTGCATTTCGATTCTTTGAGTCCATTTGACACATTTTGGGGCATGTGACAATCGTCCGATTCGCACGCGTTTGGATTTCAATTTCGAATTTTTGTTTTTGATATCGGTTTGCAGTTGCAGCTGCCAGAATCGAACAATGAACGATGAACGAGCAGTGGATTGGGTAGAGGGGGGGTTTTTAAAATATAAACGAGCCGTATCTCTCTCTACACACACATCACACACACACACACACACACATTTGTAACTGTGTCTTCGTTTTTTATGTTTACTTATTCGATTTTGATATTATTGGCGTGTGTGTTTGTCCAGCGGATTAGGGGCTTGTTTCGGGATCGGGTTGCACTATTTCCCATAAAAAGATAAGAAAAAACGGTTGTTTTTTATGTTTTCCGTTTATTTATTTTTTTTCTATAAAAGTTGACTTTTTTATTGTTGTCATTTTTTGCCGTTTGGGGTTGCTGGTTTGTAATTTATGACTTTTCAATCAAGACACGTGCCAAAGACAGCATTCACACTTTGCCAATGCATCTGAAATATGCTGGTAACTGGGCTAACAATATACAATACATATTGTTAACAATTTAGAATTGAAAGTCGACCTTTCATCTTCTTCTTCGGGATGGCAAACTATGATTAGAAATACTTTTCTTTTAAAAAAACGTAAAATTAAAATTAAAAATTTTTTTTCTTAAGAAACGCTTTTATTATGAATTTCATATCAGAAATAAAAAAAATATTAATTAAAATGCAAAATTATGACTAAGAATTGCTTTTTAAAGTCGAATACAATTGGTAACAATTTCTTCATAAAAGTCAAAATTTCTTTTTCGTCGAGATGCCAAAACTGACCGACAATTTTTTCCTTATGAAAATCATTCCAGTTTTATAGTTTTGACAAAATTTAAAAAAAACGCTTCCAAAAATAGCAAGACCATATTAAACGTTCTATATAAATCGTCTCATTTACGCAAACCATACCTTTTAAAGGAATAAACAAATATATAATAATAATATTTAAATTTCGCTCTGCAATAACTTGTGTACTTTATATATTAATGTGGCAACGCTACTAGTCGCAACACAGTGCAAGCGCCATCTGTTGTCTGATTATGTATTATCCTGGTGCAGAACCATAGTATAAAACATTTTGATATTACTTGCATTGAAGTATATATAGATGGCGCTATACGCTTACAACGCCACCTTTATTTCAATTAATATGTATATTCGAAGTCGCCATCAATCGAATTTCGACATCCGAATTTCGATAATGAAATTTCTCCGTTTTCGATAATTGCACTGAACTCGATACTTAATTACAGTCAGCGCAGGAAGAGGAAATGATCCAGCAAGCAGAGACAAATAAAATAACAGCCACTGTTGCAACACTGCTATGAATGTTAATAACATTATGGCAAATTTTAGATAATTATAAAATGACCTGAACTGAAATTAATTGATTTTCTTTTCTTAATAATTGTCAATTTTGTTAAGATCTTTATGTTGTTATATATTGAATTTTTCCCTATTGCTGTGCTGTGTCCTTTATGCAACACTTGCGCTGAGTATAACAACAGCAAAATCAGCGAACATATTTCTCAGTGAGTTTGCGCTTGCTTGTGTGTGTTTTTGTCGTTGTTGTTGTTGTTGTATGTTGGTTGTTGCGTCGTTTGTTGTTGACCTAAATTCCATTTAAGTAATCTTTAGTGATAAGCGGAAATACGAAAAATTAGAAATGTGTCTCCGCACGTTTGTGTGTGTCAACGTGTGTGTGTGTGTGTGTGTGAGTGTGTGCGTGTGTGGAAATAAGGAAAAACTATGCTGCCAGCTACGGCGTAATTAGAGCTTTTTTGATGTTTAATTAAGAATGTTTTTGCGCAGCAAAGGCAAAAGCAAAAGCAGCCACAAATCTGTCTCTCAATGAATGCGAATGCTGTTGTACTATGAATGAATATGAGTATATTATGAATGTATATATGTGCTATATGCTATATGCTATATGCTATATATGGATGCTAAATACACACACACACGCAGAGACATACTTACATAAATGGTATAGTAGAGAGGTCAGTAGTAGTTTCCCAATCTGAAATAAAGTATGAAATGTGTATATGAATGGATCGAATGGATCAAATGAATGAATGAATGAATGAATGCGCGCTGATACCGACTACGCTGATTGGTGGCAAGGTGACAGGCGGGTGTAAAACTGGGCAATATTTCTGACTCTGCCTCTGAACCTCTGAATCTATATATATGTGCATGCCGGATCAGGCCCGGGCCATGCCAGGCCATATATATATATATGTGCATGCCACATACAAATCCAAATACGAATACAAATACACATAACCGGAAATGAGTTAGTTGAACTTCCGTCTTGGAGCGACTCTGTTGTTGCTCTTGCTGTGGCTGTTGCTGTGGCTGTTGCTGTGGCTGTGGCTGTGGCTACCACTGGCCTGGAATATTTTTTATATGCGCGACAATAATTTGCACAGTCACACAGACGACCGGGTGAGGAAGACAGACGACGGACATCCGATGAGGCCTCAAAACGAAAACGGTGCACTATGGAAGCAAAATGTGCAGCTTGTGTGTGCCACAAGAACATTTCCTTCAAATTGCCAAAATTATGCATTTACTTTGAATATATAATAAATTAACAAATAGTTGGCAGAAGCTAAAATATTATAAATATTAAAAGTAAGAGATTATCTTTGTAGTAGTAAAATTAAAATAAATAAAAAGGATATATAAATCATATTTATGCATTCATAATTAGATATTTTGGTAATTAAATAAATACTCAAAACTTGACATAAGCTTGATATTTAAAGATAGGTTGCTTAAATATATATTCTGTACATTTTATTTATACTTTGAAAATATAATGATATATTATAAATACTACACTTAATGAGGCCTCGAGATTATTTTTGAAATAGTAAAAGGAGAACAGATTAGAAGCGTATCCCAATCATATATCTAACCATAGTTAGATCTTTTATTCATCAAAACCTATCATTTTGCTCCACAGTGCAAGTGAAAGCAACTGGAGAACGTTGCTTGTCAGTTATGCTGCTTACAGTTATGAATACGATTATATACATATATATATATATATATATATATTTATATATGTATATATATATGTACATATATATACATAAATACGTACATACTTTTATGAAGATGACCTTAAGACAACTACCTGAATTAATATAGGAGAAATACGCATTTATTCGCATATCCACTTAATTGAATCTAATAAACAATATAGGATCAAACTTTTAATCAAAAAATTGCTTGAATTGTGCAGATATAAATTTTATTTACCCCTCTTGAATTAATTGAAAGCGTATTTTAAATATCTATTGATTAACGGGACTTATCGGGCTATGTAAGAAGATAATAATAATTTGGCTTTATTCATTTGTGTTTCCCTCATAATATGAAACAATCATTTGATTTGGGTTATCGGAAAGAAGATCAATAGATCCTCCGAGCCCCTAGCATTTTTTTTCGTTGTTCGATTTGGGGTGGAAATTAAGTTTGATTTGGATGTGAGCTGAACTGGAAATGCAGCTGACTGAGTAATAGATGACTGAATGGATAGCTGGCTGTCTGGTGAAAGTGCAGCACTTTTAACACATGGCTATGGGCCACCATTATGAACAGTATCAAATGTGCAACACGCACTCGGTATGGGTTGGTGGGGGGGACTTAGAGTCAAAGAAGTCGGGCAACAAATCAAGCAATTTACATTTCGTGCACTTTTTGCCCAATGTGAAAATATGAAACACGCTGGTTACCCGCATATATTTACTAAATATATCTATCTATATCTTGACTGACACGGGAATGGGAACTGGAAACGGAGTTATGTGTCGGCAGTCGACAGACGGGAGTCGAATTGGATGGACTCTTCTGGGGGCTGTCAGTTTTCAAATTGGGTGAACAAAAGTTTTCAATTTCTAAATTAAAGATATGGTTAAATGAAATTCATAACGCACCAACAAAAAAATAACAAAATAACATGACGTACACAAAACAACAACATGCATACTCATACATATAATTAGCCAATTACGAGTATCTAAACAGCGCCGAAATACATACATACATACATACATAAAGATAGACATACATACATAGCAAAAGCAATCGTACATAAATTATACATGGACAAAAGGGGGCACTTAACAGTACGAGTACGAATACGAAGAAGAGTGTGAGTATGAGTGTGAGAGCGAGTACAGTTATAGATACTTCGCTGAGTGCGCATGTGCACCAGTCGTAGCCAGCCGGCACTTCCAGTTTAAGCTGCACACAATCACACACACAAAGAGAGAGAGCGAGAGAGAGCTTTCAAAAAGGAGCCGTTGTTTCTTACGCAATGGCGCATCAAGTTTAAGAGCAAAGCAAAGCGCGCTACACTCAGAAAAATAAATAAAGCTGTCAGCTTTTCTTTCAAAATACCAATTTATAACTGAAATCAATCTTGAATAATTAGATTAAGTGGTTTACATCTAATTCTGAATACTCATTCTGATATACTTAAACTGCTTGAGTTACAAAACTAACTTCTTAAGTTAAGTGCTTGAATCTGTTGTCAAATTTGAAGTGCTTGTAATGAGTATGTTTTACATGATTTACGAGTTGTTGTTGATTGACGTTCAATTCTAAAATCAAGCATAGTTTATATTTACTTAAGAAAACTCAAGAAGGAAGCTTAAAGAAAAACTTCATTAATTTTTGTACCGGTTGCAGTTAAATACTGAACAGCGTTTTTCTTCGAGTGTAGATAGAGCGATAAAGAGAGAGGGAGCTAGGCAAAGAGGGGATTCTTGGCTTTACAATGATCTCATTCCGTTGTTCTAGAACAAAAGCTCGACGCGTAACTTGGCCTGGCAACAATAATCAGCAAATCGCTTCCCATATTCCCAATTGCTCACACGTGCGACGCTGCCATCTCCTTAAGACAGACAGTGAATGTAACTGGGGCAAGCAGAGGGACGGAGGCAGCCACCCTGAACGCGATCCCTTTTTTTCATCGTACGGCTCACCCCATTTTCACACACATTTTACGAGCATTTGATGGCTGTGAAAATGTGCTTATGAATATGAATAGAAACCGCTGCTGCTGCTGCTACTTCTGCTGCTGGGAGACGACTACCTGAGACCAACCTTTTGCCAATGTGGTATCTGCCCGCCCTATTTTCATTCTTTTTTAATGGCAACTTAATAAGTTGAGTGAACACAGAGCACAGAGTTGCCTCAGCTGCGGCCAAGTTTTTTTTTGCTTTTGGTTCGACAAAAAGCGCAATTTAATTAGTTGTCTGGGGTTGCCAGGATACATAAATACGAGTCGTAGATACATCTGCAAACAAAACGTGGCCAATTGAAGGCCAACTGCCTCAACAACAGCTACCACTAAGTACAATAGGAAATGGCTAAAACTATTTATGTGTGTGTGTACAAATGTAGAAGAAAGCGCAGCGACAGCGCCTCTGCTTATATTTGTATCTTTTCTCTTATGCCATGCAACTGTAGCTGTATCTGTGGCTGTGTGTATCTGTATCTGTGAGTGTATCTTTAGCTGTATGTGTTTGCTGCTGCTGCTGCTGCCTCTGCTGCTAGCGCTGGCCGCATTTGCGAAGCTTTACGCCACCAGACGCATTCCGATGCGGATCCGGGATTGTGAAATGTTTTCATTTCGAGACACATTTACCCAACGCTGTTTGTATCTGTATCTGTATCTGTATCTATATCTATATCTGTGTCTGTATCTGTATCTGTGTTTGTATTAGTATCGGTATCGGTGGGTTTGTGTTTGTGTTGGCCTGCGCTTGTTTCTCTTTCCCTGGGCCACACTTCCCCCGATACGTGTTGCATGTTAATTATTATCGCGACCATTAATAAATACGGGAACTCGTCCGTTGAATCGGGAAGTTTCCACACCCATCCCAAAAATATCTTTCGGTTATTTTTAGCTTTTTTATTACAGCATTTCTTGAAAATATTATAAACATAGCTAAATTTACTAACTAAAATCAAATACACTTTTTAAATCGCTTAAATTTTATTTAATTTTGTATATGCTTTTCAAATATGCTTATATAATTTATATGTCGCATTTGTGTCAATTCTCGAAGTAAGCAAATAAATGGGCCTCATAAAAACATAAACAGGTTTAATCAACATTTAATCTTTGTCCGATTGAGTAATTTACTTATCACTTAGTGTTTAATCAAAATACGATTTTATTCAAATATTAAATTTACATATTTAAATTTACAATTTTAAACAGATTGAATTCTATTTGAATTGTTTTTTATTTGCCAAGCAGTTTGGATTCCTGTGTGCTGTTATTGTTCTGTTGTTATCGTCATATCAATATTTGGCAGCTTGAACGACAACTCTCGACAGCCATGATGATCTGATGTGATCTAATCCGATGCGATGCGATGCGATCCGATCATCATTTGGGCATTTAGAAAGTAGCCCGGAAATTGACATCCACACACGGCATATTTATGCTGATTAGCACCTTTTGGGTTAGCTGTATGCCCAAAGCATGTGTCTGACTTATACGTATCAAGTGTGTGTGTGTGTGTGTTAGGAAATAATCAATTGGTAAATATATTTATCACGACTTGGGCCACAACATGCATAGCTTTCCTTTCCATGCTCCACTTTGGTTATAGTCTAAAAATCCGACTCGAGTCGAGCCGTTTCATGAATGAAAAACGCTGCTGCCGCAGGCCTTGTATGTGCATGTGTGTGTGTGGGTGTGTTTCTGTATATGTGCGAGTGTGTGCATGTGCACGTTAATCTGTGGGTAGACAACAACACACGCACATAAATATATATTTGTTTGTCGTTTACTTATCTGGCTGCCCCCGCCTGTGGCTTCTCTTATCATCGGTTGCCTTTTGTAATGCGCAAACAAAGCATAACGCATAAATACCAAACCATCAAGTTGTTTAGATTCTGTCGTTGCCGCTGGCATGCTTGGAATGCGGTTCACCAAAAGCGATCTGGCGCCCAACTCCAACTCACCTTGAGCTCAACTAACTGACAACAAGTCGCTGTCAAAAATAAGGAATAACGTACAAAAAATAATGAAAAGAAAAATAACAATAATAATAAACGACAATCGGCGCTTACGCTACTCAGCTTGAATATTGGACGAACGTTGGCGTTGGCTTTGGCGTCGGCGTCTGCATCGATGTCGGCATTTGGCGTTCGCTGCTTTGACCCACTATTCCAAAAGCTCATGATGCCTCGTATCCCTTCTCTCTCTCTTCGTTGCTTTGGACACTGCAAATCCAGTCACATTGTGGTGTACTTACCTATGTATATACACAATACACAGTTAAACGAATGTTTTGTACTCACCTTCAGCGCTGTGCCGACGGCAGCAGCAGCAACAACAGTTTTACTGGGAGGCTGTGCTGAGGCGGCATAAGTTCAAAGCTTTGTAACACCACACGAATCTGTGTGTGTGTGTGTGTGTATATAGGGAACACAAAAAAAAAAAACCATTGGAATGTGGAATGTGGTATTCATTGACAAAATCAGCTTTCAAAATGATCTCACTTGTCTAAAAAACAGTCAAACCAAATCGAAAACCGGTTTCGTAGTCAAATCATAGAGTATTGATAGAAAGAGAGGCACATACACTTAGAGGGAGAGAGAGAGCACTTTAATATACCATTTTAGTTCGTTTTCCTGAAGTGTACACACATATTTAAAATACACATTTTTCGAATATTTCACCGTTTTCTCCGCACGTGCCTGAAACTGAGGCCCTGAGCCAAATTAAATAGTTAATTATGATCACAATGTGTGTCAAGTCGAAATTATCTACTGCCATTTAACACATTGCACCAAAAATAACATAAAAAAACAATACCTTTTAAAAAGCGTAGCCTCAAAATTTTCACACGCGCAAACCAAACAAAAAAAAATTAAAAAGAAAACAGAAAGAAATACGAGCAACAAAAAAAGCTAGCGACTAAATTTGGGCAAGATCTTACGGTTTTTTGGCTTTTTAATATAAATAGCACACACCGAATAAGTAGCACTGAGAGTGAGGCGCTGAAAAAATACAAACACGAATATTCACAAGTGTGTAGAATATAAAAAACATAAACTGTAAATATTTCAAACTTACCACAGCTGCAGCAATCGATGTTTTCTTCCTTCCCCAAGCCGCTTACTATTGAACATCGAATTTAAGGGGGAGTTCGCTAAATATAGACGGGGAGGGAGAAGAAATCAAAGGTGCGCATACTTCCAAGCTTTAAATATAGACAAATGGATTCGTGGGCTGCGCATGCGCGCCGCTGTGTGTGTGAGGGAGTAAGCGTAATAGCGTGAGACAAGCGCCGACAACGCATTGGAATGCTGCTTAAATCCACAACAACAACAATCTTCATTTAACAGTCATTAATTTAGACGTCGTTCCAGCTGTTTGGCTAAGGGAGCGCCCGCTGTTGATGCTGCTCCCGCGAGATGATCACACGCTGCTCGTCGTCGGCACTGGGAAGCTGTGGGAAAGTATGTGCCGCAGCACCATCAAGCAGCTTCAGCGACGTCAACGGCGGCAGCATGAAATTGGGTCAACATTTTTTCATTCACTCTTTTTTGTTGTTATATTTCGACATATTTTGTGTATGTTTAGTTTTTAGTGTTTTTTTATTTTGTTTCTCTTTTTTTGTGTGTGCCTGCCATTTTTTATTAACACAAAACTTTCTATTGAGCGAATAGCAGCAATACATACAACAAACACACGAAAATTTTTTTCTCTTCTTTTTGCTTTTTGTAACAGAGAGCGCCACACACGAACTTCAGCAGACCGTAGCATTTACCGTAAAGTTTTAATATAACACATTTTTATGGCCTCGCCGTGGCTTAATCAGGAATTGCCGCCCGACAATATAAATATACTTTTTAATTGACATTTATTGTTCTGTCTGCATTAAATAATAATAAAAATATAGAAAAAACAGCAGAGCAGAATTTTTATCTGCCACAGACTTCCAGCTAAATTCACATGACTGCACGCAGCCTTTCAATATCGATAGAACTGCGACGCCGATAGGCGAGACGATAGTGGCGACAGCATTCCTCAACTCGTTGCCGTTACAGACGGCGACCACCGCCAACGTTTTCGTTGCCGCCTGCCTGGCGTTCTTTGGCCTTTTTTCGCTGACATTATTGCTTTTAAAACAACAACAACAAGAACTAAAAACGGGATCAGCTTGCCGCTGTCCGTTAGGCCACTACTGCATGTGTGTGTAAATAGACTGAAAGAGGGAGGGAGCGAGAAAGCACATTCAATTGCGCTCCCTTTTTACCCTTTAGCAGCTGCCCACTTGGACTTTGGCGTCTCTGTCCCTGCTATGTCTGCTTTCGACTGCGCGTCGCATCGTGTCGCGATAATTTTGCTTTGCTTGCCTTTTTACTTTAACGTTCGCTCTCTTTCGTCTTGCTGTTCTTCTTGAGAAACGGTTTTGGTGGCGGTCTTAGTTCTGGTTCTGCTTGCCTGCCTGCCCTGTGTGTGTTGTTCTTATTCTTGTTCCTGTTGCTTTTGCTCTCTCTTTCTTTCTCTCTCTGTCGCTGTTTCTGCCAGCCCGCATTCTATGCTGGTGGTTGACTTTTCTTCGTTTTGCCTTTTTATGCTGAGTGATGCAACTTTTGTTTGTGGCGTTTGCGTCTCGTCATGAGTCCAGCACCGATTGCAATTATGATAGGCACACGAGGTAACCCACACCGCCCTCCTCCTTCCCCTTTTCATTCTCCTTTAACTGTCTCCATCCGTTCCCTTTATTATCGCCTGTAACTGCATCGCAATTACCATCGAAATTTCTTTAACCACACAACACAACACACAACAGAGCCGCAAAAATAAATGCTTCAAACGCTAATGTGGCGAAACTGGTATACAGTGAAATTTGGTTAATGGCAAACAATTCTATTTAGTAATCAACAGCTCTTATTTTATTTTGTTTACCTTTTTCGTTCAAGAATAAATATAATATTAAGTGTTTTTAATTTAATTATTATTAAAAGCCAGATTAAATGCCTTAAAGACAGATTTCGATTTAGGTTTTAAGCTCTTTTTATAAAAAGCGAAGTTTATCTGTAATAAGTTTTATATATTAACAAAAATCGAATATAATCGTACAAAAGAATAAAACTTCTGTTCCTAGAAGTATAGTCAGTGCAATACAAGTGAATATTACCAGTTGCTTTCAGAGAGTAATTACTGTAAGCTGGAACTGAAGTTGCAGTTACGAACATAAAAAGCTACAAAACAAAATTGGGCTCAGACCCACGCTCTCATCGCATGACTCATGCTTGAAAAATTTCAATTTGAATTTCTAAATAGACGCTATACACACACACACACACACACACACATATATATACACAAAGAGACGACGACGGCGACGCGCAGCATCCAATTTCAGCCAATAAATATTTTACTTCGTCCCCAAAGACGAAGCCGAGCTTTTTGTCTCGAGACTTGTAACTGGCTGTCGTTTGCCCTGTTTGTGTCTATGTGTGTGTTTATGTGTGTGTGAGCGCATTGACTGCTGGCAAATTCCACAAGGTTTACGCTTACCCATGTGCTGGTTTTGACTTAGAGGTTAGAATCGGAGAACTCCTTAGATGTCAATGGATGTCGCATTCAGCAACAGTCGCCGCAACAACAACAACACCGACGACGACGCGACACAAAGTCTTGGCCAACAGAAACCAGTTTCTGGACACATTTTTGTTGCTGTTGTGGCCGTTGTTGTTGGTTGGTTGGTTGGTTGGTATTACTCACTTTGTGTGAAGCGCAAGTTCTATTTGGCTTAGTTCTTCTCATAGTTGAACGGAACCGCATTCCATGCTACACCAATACAGAGGCGCACAGAGAGCTTCAAGCCTCACTCATACAAACACATTCACATACACTCACACAAACACTCAAACAGTTACATACATACACTGGAAGAGTTCTTTAACTTTAATTTTTCCACGCTATGCTTATATGCTGTGGGCTACCTCAGCTCCCCGCTGTTGTGTCTACCTCTCTTACCCTCCACAAACGTTATTTGAACTTTCTGGAATGCGGTCGCACAAGTTTCATATATACACACACACATACATACATACGGACATACATACATACGAAGGTATGTGTAAAAATGATTGTCGTCTGCTCCGCTTTTGGGTCAGCTCCTTGTGTGACAAGCCTTTTAATTTAGCACAACTTTTGTTTTTGCTTTTTCCTTTTATACAAATCGCAAATGTTTCAGTGAAATTTTTGCATTTCAATATTTACTTTTCACACTGTTTTTGTTGTTGTTACATCCGCTCTCACAAAATTGGCAAAGTCTGCAAAGCAAAGCAAAGCTAAGAAACGTCCGCGAGCAGCTCGGCAACGACCATGCGGCTGTAGCTACAAAAATTTACTGAATGAAAACATGTCTTTTCTTTTGCGGCGATCTTCGTTTTTCAATGTGCGCGGATCGTCGCGCATGCGCTTGCACAGACCGGGACGGATAGTTGTTCAGGCAGCGAAGCAGACAGAGGCAGAGGCATGCAGTCGACGTCAGCAGAATGCTGACGCCAGCTGAGACAGCGGCAGAGGCAGCACTTTGAAAATCTTGTTGTTGTTGTCTGTTTCGAAAGTAGTTGGCAATGTATGTGTTATGTTGTATCTGTCGCTGTGTACATGCATCTGTGTGTGTATGCGTGTATTTGTGTGTATTTGTGTGTATTTGTGTGTATGCGTGTGTGTGTGTGTGCTAGAAAGTTTCGATACTGAACTGAACTACTCTATGATGATGTTGGGTCACATGCATATGAAACTTACAGAACGGCATTCCACAACCGAACTGACACCGCTCCTCCTCCTCTACCGTTGCGGCTGTTCACTCGCTTGCCAGTTAAAGTAAAGTTAAAGTATTATTGTAGTTGTTTTTGTTACTGTTGCTCGCTGCTGCTGCGCTGCTCAGCTATGCGCTACGTCTCAACGTCAATGTCTTTTTGAGTTGAAAATTTGCTCCTCGTTGGGATCTTCAATTTTTTTTTTTTAAATGTTGTAATCTACGAAAGTTTTGTTATTACTGTTGTTGCTATTTTTTTTTGTGTTTGGTTTTCGTAAGTGTCTTTTGGAATTTAGTTTTTGCCTGGGTGTATGTGTGTGTAACGCATGTGTGTAGATACGTTTTTTTTTTTTATATAGCTGTAGCTGGTGGCGTTCTTTTGCGTAAACAACACACACACACAACCACACACACGCCAACCGAAATTCACCATTGAACGGTAAAAAATAAATTCCAACGTGTTTGACTTTGTAACGCTGACTGTGTGTGTGTGAGTGTGTTGGTGCGTGTTGGTTGGTGTATGTATGTTGTATGTGTGTGTGTGTATGGTTTTTTTCAATTACATGTTTGTAAATGGAATTTCTGAACTTTTTGTGAACGAGGTCATTTACAACGAAAAATAAACCAAAGCACAACAAACAGTAGACGGGGGCGATGGAAGCGTGGAGGGGTTTGGGGAGGGGACATTAAAAAGCTTAATTTTGGTTGTTGCTTGTGTTGTTTTTTGCGTTCGTCATGAAGGTATTTATAGGAAATTCCATTGGCATTACTCTTTAAATTTCAAATAGGCGTTATTTATAGTTGTCGGTGCAGCGACATGACATGAATAACCAATTGACCAAGGACGGGTCGAGGGGAAAAAGGGAAAATGTTAAACGACAATCGAAAAAATGTGGGTGACAATATCTAATTAATAAAATAGATCTCACATTAACAGTTTTTATAAAAATCGCATAGCTTAGATAACTAAATTTTCTTGGATAATTTTGAATTTCCCAAGGAACCTTATAACCTGTTTAAACCCAGCAAATATTTATAAACAATTTGCTGTTTTATACGTAGTAAAACATTTACGACCAGCTTACTTCAAAGATTGTAATTCTAATTCTAATGGAATGAGTGTGGTTTGAGGAAAAAAAAAGATTGTGGCCACATCTGGTGTAGCATTGATTTTGCTTTTGGACTTAATAATACGATTTACAGTTGCTTCGCTTTTTTTTGTACGCATGGAGAAATGCATCAGCAAAGTTTCCAATAACTGGGGCGCCAGGTGTAAATTTGTTTCTTAAATGAATGAAAACCCATTGACAATTTATATATATATTTTTGTCGAGTCGTTGACTGGGATTGATAAGTAACGGCGGCTACTTGACGCAAGAATTTCTGGAATTTCGAAAGTGTACACACACCTGTCTCAGTCACGCACACACACACACACACACTCAAACATGAAGCACGCGCTCAATCTATGGCTTATCAAGAGTCCAAAGCAACTATAAATGACTTGTGATGGCATTGCAGCAACTTTGAGTCACATGCTTAACACTTACCTGGCCATTGCTCTGTGGGGAGGGGGTTTAGGGTGTGGGGCACGGAGCTTGGGAATGGGGGGCACGAGTTGTGGCTGAAGACCCGGACCTGTAGTTCCAACTTAGAAAGCGGCCATATTTAGCTGTAAAGTGAGAAAAGGGTAACGGAAATTGTAATAAATACTTGTATTTGTATTTGTTTTCTCTCTCTCTCCCTCTCTCTCTCTCTCTCTCTCTCTGTCTCACAGTTAATAAGAATAAAAACAAACAAAACAAAAGCGTGTTGGACTTTTGACTGTTTGTACTATTTACAACATCGGCAGCAACGTCAAGACCATAAAAATAATTTATAAATCTTATCAGGCCGACTGGCAGTTGGCATTGCCGTTAAGGAGGGGCTTTATTGGTAGCCCACCCAAAAAACTGCCATCCCCCCCTGGCCACAGAAATCAACTACGTATTTATATATATATATATATATATATATATATATATAGTGTGACGCCTATATTGCTGTGACGTGAAAAGATTGGAATGTCATGGGTTCATTGTGTAGCACGCACGTAATCGGAATCGCTTATGGTTTTCCCTATCAATATCAAAAAATCAGAAAAAAAACACATATAAATAAAGTACTTAGACACAAGGTTTTGGACTGTGTCTTTAATGCTTAATAATGTCGTCTAATAGGAGGCACGTGAGTTGCATGCAGAACCGTTGACTGACTGCATAAGCCAAACACGGCTCCATCAGGTGGCAATCAGTCTCAAAATGGAACTCTTCCAATTGTTTATTATTGCTGACTGCCTTTCCATATATATATATACCACATACATTCCTTTTACTCGTAGATCAGTGCAATACCACTGGACTGGGCGAGATTGACGAGTGCCAGACCAGACCAGACCAGACCCGACCAGACCAGACCAGACCCTCTGCTAGACAAATTGCACATAATTTCTAGTCGAGCGAGCGGCAAAAAGTGCACCGAACCTGCCCCAAAAACGAGACACACACACACACACACACACACAGAGTGTAGTAGATGGCAAGTAAGCAAGTAAACCCTGAGGCAGACAGTCAGTTAGTTAGTTAGTTAGTCTCAGTTGACGACGCGTCGCCAGTCTCTCAGTCCCAGTCCCAGTCTTCGTCCCAGTCTCAGTCCCAGTCTCAGTCCCAGTCTCTAAGTCGCCGGCTCAGTTTTGTGCTGGCTGCCTGGTTCCTGGTCTCTCAGTCGTTTAATGGAAATTATGTCGTGTGCAATTTTATGCATGAGAGAATCAGTTGCCAGCAAAAACACATTATCAGTGCCAGTGCCAGAGTCAGTGGCAGTGGCAGTTGGCTGGGGCAGAGACAGTGGCAGAGGCAGTGGCAGTGGCGCATCGCAACTTGCTGCAAGCCGGCGGCAACTGGCTCTCAGGTTAGTTGATAAGCCGCTGCGAAATGGGAACTTCACAAAATGCACACACACATACACACACACACACTCGAACAAACGAACGGTAACGAAACGATGACGAAGCTGAAGAAGACGTGGTAAGCACCCTGCACACTGACACCAAAACCACACATAAATATTAAAAGAATATTTCGATCTGATCAGCAAGTCTTAAATACTCTAAGATTAAGCTTAAACTGGTTTGGATTTAAAACTTGTTATAATATCCATAATAATTATGATTATTAATTGCAAACTGTGTTCCCTTTATTCAGTTAGCTACACTAACTGGGCTAATTTCCATAAAGCTCTTAGCTGGGGTTTTGGCCCGTTGGTCAACGGAATAAACTGTTTCGATTCATGGTCTAATTCACTGTGAGCACAGCTAAACTAAACGTAAATTAATTGAACACCCAACAATCAAATTGACCCCTTCGATAATTGCTTAATAATAATAATAATAATAATTAATAATGAAATATTGATGAATTGATGGAGGGAAATATAAGTTAAAGTGTTTCAAGACTTTAAACTGAGGTTTAATTTTAATTCGAATAAATTAAATGTGTTAGGGAAAATAAAGTTAAGGTGCAATTTGGGACCACTGTCTGGTTTGGGTTTGACTTTTGGCAGTTGCATGTTGCATGCATTAGCATACAAGTGTTGTGTGCCACAGACTCGATATAATACCCGGAACAAGCTCTTTGCTTAACGAACAGAGCCGACGACGACGCCTCTGGAGCAAAATAAGAAATGCATTGAAGCGACGCTGATGCTGATGGTGGCTGCTGTTGCAGTGCCACCTTCCCCTTGCCCACCTTTCCCCATTCAGTGTGGCACTAGTTGCAGCACCCTCACATGTGTACATGCATCAAGTTTTGTGTGTCTATTCGCTCAGCTGCAGTTGGTTTGCTTTGGTTTGGTTTGGTTTGGTTTGGTTTGGGTTGGATGTGGGTAAGTCTTTGACCGCCGACTGCTTCAAGAGTGTCTGCTGCTGGGGAAAGTCAACGCGGGGGCAGCTGCAACTGAAGCAGCAAGCCAAAGCAACTAACGCAACTAAAGCAGCAGCACAGCAGGCTGGCAATTTGCTGTGCCGCTTCCTCAGCCCACACAGACGCAGACCCAGACACAGACATAGACACATAGGTGGAGGCGGTGGCAGTGGCAGTGGAGGGGTGCGCGGGCAGGGGCAGGGGCAGGGGATAGTGGCAGCGAAACAACAAGCCATGTGAGGCTGGCTTAATTATAGCACATTCCATGCCGCAAAGTAGCTGCAATCGGATGTGGATTTGGCTACCAAGTAGGAGTCACACTCATGTCGCTCCATCACTGTGCACACTGTGGGCGTCTCCCATCTCACTCACTCTCCCTCTCCCGCACTCTCGCACTCCCTCTCTCTCTCTGTCTTTGTCGCTCTGTGCCTTCTCGAACCGCCTTCGCGCCGCCTTCAAACCAAGATGTATTAATGACATTTGGCCCAGTTTTTGGTTGGTTTTTTTTTTCTTTCTTCACTTTGGTTGGGGGCGACAGCGACACGTAACTTGCAACAGCTGTGCTGGGCACGTTGGCGTCGTCATCCTCGCGCTCCCGCCACTCTCATTCATATTCATAAATTTTGAACGTATTTTTGCGTAAAACCCGCGTCGCAACGGAAGTTGTGCGACGCTCCCTGCTGCCCCTGTTACTGCCACTGTCTGTGTTCCTGTCCCACTGTTTGCCAGTTCCAATGCTCCCCTGTTGCACGACTTCCCATACACTTTTGGTAGACAATGTGCCGCTCTATTTTGGCTACGCTGCCGCAGTTCCCGTTCCCGTTGCCGATCCAGTTCTCGTTCCCAGGCGGGCAAGCTAAAGTTCAAAGCACTATTGAACTCACGGACGGGGCAACACTTTCGCCATAAATAGCAAAAGTGACGGCTCCCAAGTCAGCCAGCCAGCGAACGCCCCTCTACCCTCCCCCTCCCCGCACTTCTAACGATCTTTTATCAACGGAAACCAGCCGCAGCAATGCTCAAGTGGGACAGAGAAAGACACCACGAAGGGTGAGGGAGTGTGGAGGGTGCAAGCGGTGCGTAGGAAGTAAGCAAAAAGCAAAAGAGAGATGGAAAGAAAGAAGGAAAGAAACGTGCAGAGATAGACAGATAGGAAAGAAAGGAAAACGAAAACAAAAGTGTCTAATGCCCCAAGTGTGAGCCGCTGGATGTTTCCTCCCGCTGCCACTTCCTGTGCGTGTGGCCTAATGAGGAAGTGGAAGTGGAAGTAGTGGAAATGTGGCCGAGCCAAATGCAAGTGGGAAGTGGCAAAGCGGAGGTGTGGGTAGGGTAGAGGGTAGCTGATGATGGGAAGTGCAACTGCATTTTAAAGTGCCAGCCAGCATTGCCACAATCCAAACAAGCCAAAAATAACAAGAAGCTACAAATTGGCTGCGCCCCGAAGATCGAATACGCTTCCCAGTCCAAAATCCCTACTAATCCGATCGTGATACCATTTGACGTAGATTTATTTCAAGTCTATTGTTGTTGGCCCATTTGACAATAAATTAAATATTTATTTTATATGTCGTTCTTTGAGTCGACCATTAAAATAGCAATAAATCCAAACTGATGCAGATAAAACACAACTGTTCCTAAGACTCTACAAAGTCCGTAATCAATTTACACCAATACCCTAATGGCCCCAAAAAGTATATATATATAAATATATATATATGTACATATAAATGTTTATATATATATGTGTGTATATGATTATAAAACGCACCAAATGCAGACGCCATTTGGAGCCGAGTTGTGTGCTCGGAGGGTTAGCGGGGTCTATAAATAAGCATTTGCCACGAAAGGCCGGAAATATTGTGACTATATATATATATATATATATATATATATATATAAGAGAACCGATACGAATCCCAGTATGTGTGTGTGTGTGTGTGTATATGAGAACGATTCATTCATATTTTTGCGCACCATTCATTCATAACTGTATGTGAATGGAATTGGGTATATGTTGGTATGGGTTGCTAAGCCAATGCATATGGCAGAAGTTTATATTTAGTTGTTGTTGTTGTTGCTGTAATTGCGACAACAACTAAATCAAACAACAAATACGGAATGTATTAGCTGTTGACCCCAAAAAAAAACGAATAAAACGGAGATACGGATCCGTTCCTCACTTATCAGCGTGATTCAATGTGTGCGTGTGTGTGTTGGGCATGTGTTGTGTGTGTGTTGGGTGTGTGTTGTGTGTGTGTGTGCTCAATGAAAATTCATTGAAATTTAGAGCAAATCTATAAAATGCAACGAAGCAAGCAACATCAACTACAAGCGAACTAAATCTACACACACACACACAACACATGCACACACACATTGAGTTACAGATATACACACACGCAACACACAGATACGTTTTGGGGGTTCCAATGGCGTTGGCGTTGGCGGCGATAAACTAACAGCAGCAACAGCAACAACAACAATAACAACAGAAAACGCATTGGGGCAAACAGTTGGAGCGATGACACGAAAGACTGCAGCGACCGCAGCGAGGCGACGTCGGCGTCAGCGGTGGCAGCGTTGATTGCTGCTGCTGCGACTGTTGCTGTTGCTGTGGCTTTCAGGCAATGCATGAATTTATGAATGAATGAAAGTGTATGTGATTATGTATGTTTAAGTGTGTGTGTGTGTGTGTGTGTGTGTGTGTGTAGTTGGTGTGGCGTGTCGCCGCCGCATTGACTATATATGTATATATTGTGTGCGCTCGCATTTAATGAATGAAAATCCCAAGCTGAGGCCGCGACAACATAAACCAACAAAACACACACACACACACAGCAAATGCAGTAAAAACGGAAGTAAATGAGAACAACAACAAACAACAAAAACAACAACAACAACAACGAATGAATGAATGAATGAATGGCCGTCTGATTTTCAACTACGGATAAGATACTTGTAGAATATTTTATGGCTTCAAGTATCCCCACTCATAAATGCTGTGCATTAATAATAAGCATCCACATTCATGCGAACTTGAAGTGTGGGCAAAAGCAGTTTTTAACTTATGAACAAGTCGCAATTTGTTCTCATAAAATACGCTCATAATATACATATTGTGTAATTAAATTTTATATAAATGTTAATGACGATGCACAAAATTGTAAACAACTTTGAAATTAGCTGAGTATCAAAAACAGCTCAATGATTAAAATATCTTTTTAGTCTATCTTTGCACAATATTATTATAAATGTTTATTTATAAACTGCCCATTTTTAATCTCCTTAAAAAGTATGCTATGTTAAATCATCAAAAACACACTTTAATAACTAAATTGGATACTCACTTTTCAGTATTTCCAAGCTCCATTTGATAATTCTACTGAGTTTTTTTTTTTTTTTTAGAAATTGTGACTGATTGAATGATAAATGAAAACTTTGAGAATATGATACGATTGACCCATTCACTCAATCAACTTTTGGGCTTTTGTTCTCAATTTAGCATCTCGAATGATAAAGGGTTTTCTACATTTTTTATCGTGTTCAGATATGGCAATCTGTTTATTTAGATATAAATAAATTGCCTGGCTGGCCGGGCCATATTTCATATTTAATGACATATTTTATTTGTTTGCTGATTTCGTTTTTTTTTTAAACTAGGAATTTTTATTAGCTATGAGATTTTCTTGGAAAAAGATTACATTAAGAAATTTTGCTTTCGCGTTGAGTCAGTGGGATTAATGTGGAATGTATATTGCAATATTTGTTCGAGTGACTCGAGGCAAAATTCAGCTGAAATTCGATTGACTGTAATTAACACACAGACACAAAAGTCATTAAAAAGCCTTAGTTGAACTTGCAAAGAAAATGTATATATCTATGCAAATAAAAATAGATTTCGATATTGTTGTTTTGACTACGACTATGACGCACAAATTGCGCCAGTGCAGGTGATGCTAGACAAATATAAATATAAATATAAATATAAATAAAAATATGGTATAGGGCTTGACTTTTACGAGCGTGTATGTAGATAAAATTACAAAAACAACACCCCCCCTGCGAAAGTGGCCGGGGAAAATCTTGTAAATTGTGGAGAAACAATAATAGCAACAATGAGCAAATGACGCACAAAACTTTACAAGGGTGTCTGCCCCGTCTGGGCTCTGCGGCCGCGGATCGTGGACGTCATTGAAAATTGAATGAAAACGAAAATGAAAATGAGATTGGCGCACACAACAAACGCTGAAACTACAAACATTGAGGCACCTTTTACGTCAGCAACAATAGTAGCAGCAGCAGCAGCATCTATTTCCACAAGATTTGCTGGTGTTGGTGCTTTTGGTTTTTCCTTGATATTTAGATTACGATTATTTACATAAGTGTTTGGCCCGATGACGTTCTGTGACCAGTGAAGGAGCCCACTGTGCACCTAATTATGCCAGACGTTGTGGCAGAGTTGCCAATTGATTTGTAAATAACAGAAAAATAAAAAAATAAATTCAAAGAAATCAAAAATACAGGGTGATCGAAAATGCTTCTTCGATAGTTTTTGATAAATGCGTAACATTTCAAACTGGTTCAATTCTCGCTGATAGTTTTTGTGGCTGTTTGTTGTTGCCCGTGCTTTGGCTGTGCCAATCTTAATTGCGCATTTAAATGTACATTTATAATAGAAACAAAACAACAACAAACAACAAAAACAACTACAACTATGAACAATGCCAAACAACATATAAAGGCAGCAAAAAAATTTACAGCTCATTGTGAACTTTGAGGCTTGAGGAATACAGGCGCCTACCCCGAAAAACGTGCGGCTGTGATATACCCTGCCCCACCACCATCTCCACCATAAGCTCATTGACAACCATCTGTCTGTCCCTCGGCATACGATTTGAAGCTGCGCATATTGCGCCTCGACGATTTATTATGTATTATAGTGTATGGGATTTGCAAACAAAGCAGAAGCGGGCAATGCAAAAACGTTTTTGCGCACTTAACTTGAAAAAAGCGGATGGCAACGCTCCCACAGAAAGTGTACATATTATAATTATAATTATTTAATTATATGTGACTTGTTAAAATTATATTTTTTTTAATTTGGATGCCAATCAATTCAATTTGAATTTCAATTAACAACAGCAGCAACAATCTGGCAACGCCGTGCGCCCTATGAAGAGAGCGTGCAAGCTTAAGAGCGAAGAACAAATATGAACGACAACGACAACCACAACGACAACTTGTTGCGCTTGCCACTGTGTGGGTGAGCGAGAGAGACAAAGCTGTATGCGAGTGCGAGTGCGAGTGTGAGCGCACGTGTGAGTGTGACTGTGACTGTGAGAAAGAACGAGCTTTTCGGCAGGCTGGCCTTGCTGTTGTCTGGGGCTGTCTGTCCGTCCGTCCTTACGTCAGTTTGTCTGTCCGATCAATGTGTGTTGTTTGCTTGCTTGTGTGTTGTTTTAATTTTTTGGTGCGTTCTCTGCTCACCAGCGTCACTGTGACCGTGTGTGTGGCTGTGTGTGTGTGGAGGACTCGCTGTCTGGGCTTAAACTAAGCTGCGCTGCTTCTGCTGTTTTGCTGTTGTGCTGCAGCAGCAGAGTGCATACAACAGCTGTTTATTGTTGTCAGTTTGTAATGCACAAGCAAGCAGACAGCTGTTTGCTGCTGCGGCTGCTGCCAGCTGCCTGCTGCATTCAGTCAGCAAAAATATATGAATTTACAAGCATATAAACTACGTATATATAAAAACTAGTAAAAGTTTAAACAATATAATAATTGGAGATACTTACAAACAAAACCATTAGGCGGCGATGGCGATGTCGTTGTTGATTATATAAGCAGCAAACATATACAGACTGTTCGTGTGTGTGTGTATTGAAGTGCTGTGTGTGTGTGTGTGTGTTTGGTGTGTTTGTGTTGGTGTGTGCCAGTTTAGTAAATGCTCAGCACACGCACTGAACTCAAACGAATGAGCGGCGGCGGCAGCAGCAGCAGCAGCAGCAGCAGCAGCAACAGATAGGCAAGTTTGCCTTTGTTGCTTTTGTTGTTGTTGCTGTTTGCCGTTATTGTTGTTATTGCTGTAGTTTACTTTGTTGTTGCTCTGGGCTGACGGCGACATTTGTGTGTCGTATCTAAAACATTTGCGCTTTAAATAAATATACAGAGGTATTATAAAAAAAGAGGCAACTACAACAACAACATCAACAGAAATTGGTTCAATGCACGCCGCCAAAGTGGACGAGGCAACAGCAACAGCAAAAGTCATCTTATCACTGATTAGAGCTGAACATACATCCCAATTCGGGTTTTTAATCTGAATTCTTTACTTATTGCCAATTAATTGTAGCTCAAATTGATTTTAGCAAACTTCATTATCATCAAACGTCATCATCGTCATCGTCATCATCATCATTATCATTATCATCATCATCGTCGTCGTCGTCTTCGTCATTGTCACTTGGCCCAATGTACAAAGTTCACTTGTTCTTCTTGTTTTATATGCAATACATGCAAATAATTTTTTTTCTGGCTTTTTTTTTTTTTTGATTGTATAAGTTTACAGTTGCCTTTTGCGCCATTTTTTTTTAAATACAAATCTAAACATGTATGTACATATGTACATTTGTATGTATGTCTGTGTATACATTTCGATTCTTTATTTGATTTTTTTTCGCTTTCATTTTTATTTATTTTTTATTTTTTTATTTACTTATCCGCTTCTAATTTTAATTATTCAGTTGGGAAGCTCAAAAGTCGCGGACTAGTTTGTTTTTAATTCTTCTTCTTGTTATTCTTGTAGCCTTGTTTTCGCTGTTGCTGTTATTCTTGTGTTTCCCTGTTTTCATCTTAGTTTGAAACGTCGATTAAGTTGCTAAATTACGTTTCGTTACGTTACGTTACGTTATATGGCATTGTACCTCGACTTTTGGGGGCTTTAAAAACTGCGTCGCAAATTTGCAAAACTGTATTTGTATTTTGTTATTGTTGTCGTTGTTGCTTGTTGCTTGTTCGTTCGTTTAGCTCGATCGAGTTGAAATTGGATTTAGTTTTTCATTTTTCATTTTCTTTATGTTTGTTTAGCAACATAATTAAACTTTAGTTAAGTGGCGACACACACACACACACACACACACATGCAGTCAGTCACACACACACAGACACACACGCCAAGAAACACCAACACCAACACCTTTGCACATTTTTAATTGAAATTCACTTTGATGCCGCCGCCGTTGTCGTTGTCGTTGCTCCACCGTCGCCATCCAGAGACCAGTAGAAGAAGAGCCCAGAAGAGCGCACAATTTGGCCCCAGAGTAAAAGCCGCGCCCAGGCAGAGCAGCAGTGTTCACCGCCTCCTCCTTCTTGACGTTGGCGCTGTCGGTGACGTACTGAATCACCCAAAGTTTAGTTTGCGGCGCATGGTTACGCTGACAGCGCACACAACACCAACACCATCACGCAACACACACACACACACACATGCAGGGAGACGAACGCTCAGCAAAGAGCAACAGAGGCAGCGGCTGCGGCAGCGACTGAACTCGGCACTGAGAGCAGTCAGCAAGGTCCCTTGGTATCAATGAATTTGCCTTAAGTAGCTTTGGCTTTTGCTTTCGCCTTGCCACAGCCACAGCCGTAGCCACAGCCACAGCCGCAGTCGCAGCCCCAAACGTCCAGCAGCAACAGCAACAGCAGCAACAGCAGCAGCAGCACCAGCAACAAGTACGAAGCAGTGTAGAAGCTAAAACGTCGCGTGCGTCGTAGCGTCGTGCGTCGGGCACGGCCTTTAAATGTCTGAATGTCTGAATGAATGTTGGCTTGTTTTCGCTGCTGCTGCTGCTGCTGCGGCTGCCGCTGCCGCTGCTGCCCCGACGACACTGTGAGTGTGACTTTGCATGTAATGGTTAACGCCATCTGCCGCATTGGCGCTGAAAACAATAGCAAAACAAACACACCGACGCCTCAAAAAAGCACACACACACAGCACACATAAGCTTTTGCGGCGAGAGCGCGCGCTCTCTTTAGCCAGTGTGTGTGTGTGTGCTTGAGAGCGAGTGCGATTGCTTAAGCACGGTAAAAAATTTTTATGAACGAAGCTAAAAAGAAAATGGCGGCGCCTAGAATTGCATCTCAAGCGTATCATTTGCAATTTAATGCTATTGAATTTTTATTGCCATTATCAATAAGGCTTCCAGTGGGAAAAGCATTATCTAAGCTTACTAAATTTAATCCATCAAAAACAAAATATTATCTGCAATTAGCGAAAAATGTGCAGAACCAAGTAAACATTGACTGCTTAATCAAATCGAAAATTCACTCAAAGCGCATTTAAATATAAATCAAATGATTTATATTTACATACAATTATTAAGATTACTTTGCTTATTGAGTAGTAACTCCTTAAATTCACATATAATTGTTTAATTATCTTAATTCTATCGAATTATGTTTAATAACTAAGTTAGAATTGCTTCTAATATAGGAAAATGGAAATGATTAGATAGAAAGAAGATTTTTAAAAAGAACTGTGTAGTCATCTCATAAATTTTACAGGCAGTACGTGAAATGTAGAAAGGATTATTGATCATTTAGATGGAGAAAAATATAATTATTTGGTGTAAAAACCAAAGGTATCTCCTTTTGTTATTCTTTGACTGTTCGTATCAATAGTTCAACGAAATTTTATTTTACAGATCAACTTTGTCCTAACCAATTTAAGGTGTTTCCTTTTTAATTTGAAGCCAGACTTCGTTTTAATTTAACTATCCACATTTTGTGCACAGTGTAAAGCAGCCCTCACTCAAACACACACGCATATGTATACGATCGAAATCAACGAAAAAAAGAGCAGCCGAAACCCCAATGAAATCTGTAGAAAACAAGTAAGAGTGCTCTAATCGAGAGTGCTCGGCTAGCCGATACCCTGTACACTCCAAACTCTGAATTACCAAAAACTTGCACTTCTTTAAAGGAAAAATGAGGTAAACCTTTACTTAATTATACTTCTCAAGCAGCATGCTGTATGCAATAGTTTTATTTTTTGACTTTTTTACCACCAAAATTGGAGAATACCACAAGTTAATGGAATAACTTTCGTTTAGTATTTGTTCTAATTATTATATCTGTTTTCTTGAAACGCTTTAGGGGAACTTATCTGTTAGATAAGTTCTTTCAGAAGCATTTAAACCAAATTGGGTGTACCTAGCTTTTCTAAACTTCGGGATCTACTGAAGGTACAAAAACCCAACAACTTGTAGAGAATACTCTTAGAACATAAGTTAAGCAAATCGACATTTATAATTTGATCTAGAAAATATACTCAATGGGATTGGAGCTATGATACCTTTCTTACCCATTCGAAATGGGTACAGGGTGTCGAAAAAATGTCTGTGCCAGAAGCGCGTTTGTATGTGTAGAGCAAACCAAGAGGAGCTATTTATTTTGCCTTAAACTAACGCACACACACTCACACACACACCCTAAGTGTGTGTGTGTGTGTGTGCGCTATATGAAATGTGTAACATCGCAACACATATCGCAAGCGACTCACTGACTTAGAGATACAGATATACTAGAAACATTTCGATTTTGGGCATGTGTGATATGGGTGTGCGGTGTGGTGTGTGTGTGTGTGTGTGAGAGCTGGTTGATATGCTTAGAAGTGTGTGCGTGTGTGATTGCCATTAGAGCATTTTTTCTAATGGCAGGCATGAAATTGAAATGAATTTGATATCAAATAAATGTACTTACATTCAAATATGCAATTAAATGGGCACAATTATTAAAGCCGAAATTGGGCAACACTTTTAACAGCGACAAGAAAAAAAAAAACAAAAAAAACTGATACCGACACGGAACTAGTGCGTCCATACATTAAATTATGTACTTTATACGCTTATTATGAAAGACTGGGCCCAACCTTTAACCGCACAACTGATATCAGTTTACGAGTTGTCATCGTCCAGTCCAATGAGCAAACGGCAAAAACAACAAATCAACGAAAAAATCAACCAACAACACATTTCCCAAAAAAACAGAAGCCCTTTTTGTGTTGATCATGTGCGTTTAGTTTCCCCTTTCCCCATTCCCTTTCCCTTTCCAGTTATGTATTAATTTGATCCTAAATGCTTCAAGTTAATTAAACGCTTTAATAATAGTCCACGTGCTAATGCTGACGTAAGGGTCGACAGTCGACAACTCATAGGGGCGTGCACAATATCAACGCATCTCTCTCACACACACACACACATTAACACACACTACTCACACACACACACACTACACACACTCTCAGATACATACAGCTACGCTAATAAAAGTGAACGTTTTGTCCGCAGCTATTTCAAAAACGCAGCATTTCTCACGCACACTTGGACAGTTCTCTCACACACACACATGTTTTACATACCAGCACATCACATAAAAAGCTTAGCAAATTTCTTTCTATAAAGATCGCAATATATATAAATATATATATATATATATATATATATATATATATGTATATATTCAAGAGAGTGCCTTAGCTTCCAGTGACGTGCACAATATCAAAATGTCGCCTGATTGTCAACTAATTTCGACTATCCAAAATATAATATTCGATAATATACGCAATTATCTATACCTCCCACTTTACCTCCCACTTTACATCCTTTACAATAAACGCAAAACCCATTAGCCAATTTGCCATTTTCGCATTCGCAACGCCTACACACAATTTTTGCATGATTTTTCGGAGAGCATATGCCAAAACGAAAAAAAAAATGAAATCACATGTTCCCAGCGTAGTAGTACTCCCGAATCAGCCAAAGCATTCTACACACTATACTCGGCAACAGAGGAGAGCACCCGAAATTAGCAAAAAAAAAAACATAAAAAACAGCAACAAAAAAAACCAAAAAAAAAAGCTCGACACTCGCAAAGAGAAACTCACGCGTCGCAAATAAAAACAAAATGGCCGTCAGGTGATTTTGTTGACGTGGTTCTGTTATTTCCTTAATGCGCAGATCAAAATATCTTTTAATTAATAATAACTGTAATTAGTAATTTATGAAATAAGAAATTCGTTAATGCATCTATGTATAATCTTCTACATTTAATTTTTATTTGCTAAAGTTTACAGAAATTTGTTTAAACTTAAGTTTAAAATATACAAAATGGCGTCGAAAGTGCGCTATAAATATTAGTTTAATTTGTTTTTTATATGCTTATAAAAATTATATTATTTATTAAGGCGTAGAATTGTTTTCTGCTGGTTCATATTTATGCAGTAGCTAAAACTCTGAATTAAATATGCATTAAGCAGTTTTTAAACTAAACTAAAAATAACAAATTATTAACTTTAACTCATGCTTAAACTGTGCAATCTTATAAACCTCAAGTGAAAACTTCTTAAAGCGCATTTAATTTTTTTTTATATTATTCATAATTACTTCATTATAAGCCGAAACCGAAAATGATTCTTTAAATATTCGATGGAATAATGTAGTCTAATTGAGCTCTGACTAAGCCTAATTGCATGGATTTTGAATGCTGACTAATAAGAATCATCTAGCTGAAAGTCAGCAAGTAAATTGGTATTCTAACAATTAATTAACACTGAACAATCAATGGTTTTATATGCGATATATATATATATATATGCCGATTAATATATATGCATTCAATTATATTTGGCCTCAATTGCTGTGTCTGGTGTCGGCATGCAACTAACTTTAAGTGGCTGCGATTTAATAGTTTACCCATTCGACTTCGATTGGTCTGATTCCGAATCAGAGTCGGGCTTGGGACCAGGCCAGGCTAGGGCTGGGCACGGCACGGCGTCGACATGGAGAGCGACAGCCTCCATTAAAAAAATGGACCCACTAGCTGCATTCCAAGAATTCATAAGTCAAAGATCGAATGTGCAACGTTCCAACGATAGTGACGGGGTCCCGTGCCCGGCCAGCTGCCAGCTGCTGGTGCTGGTGCTGGTGCTGCTGCCACTGCCACTGCCAGTGTCTCTTAGTTAGTGCATTGTAGTATCTGTGGCCAGGGCCAACGCCAGCGCCAGCGACAGCGCCAGACAACAAAGACTCAAATATAAATAAAGTGCTAGATTTATGCATACGAAATTAATAAATTGAAATATGTATATGTGTGCATGTGTATGTGTGCATGTGTATGTGTGTATGTATGTGTATATGTATTTGTGTGCAGCTTGAATACTTTGGTGTTAGACAACTAACATGCTTAACCCGTGCAGCACTCATTTAATTTTAATGCAACTCCACTCAAAATTCAGTTACCCGCCCAAGACGCTCCGGTTTATCAGTGGGTCTTGAAAAACAAACGCGCCCTTCTCTCTCTCTACCCCCCCCCCCCCCCTTGTTGCTGTTGCCCTAGGAACGCAACGACAAAAGAGATTAACAAGAGTAACCATCAACGGCAAGAAACCAGATATGAAATATGCGCGATAAGACCAAAGTGCATTGGTGTCAAAAAATAAACTTACAAGAAGAATGCAGGCCAACTACGAGTGCCAGTACCACGTATCTCTTGGTTGTGTGTGTGTGCCAGTGTGTGTGTGTGTTTGTTGTATTTTTTTTTTTTTTTTTTGTTTGTGTTGAGTGGTAAAGTGATGAAATGGACTGCCACATACGTACTACTCAACATACAAACATGAGAATGAACCAAGAACCCCGTCACTGTTGCAGTTGCAGTTGCAGTCACCAGTTTTCAGTTTCATGAATGGGGCCTGGGAGCTGCAGTTGGAGCTGCTGCAGCTGAGCAGCTGAGCAGCTGAGCGGCTGAGAGTTGGAAGCTGGTAAGCTGCTAAGCAGTTAGCTGTTTGGTTGGTTAGCTGCTTGGCTGCTTGGCTGGTTTGTTGCTTGGTTTGCTTGGTTGGGTTGCTTGGGTTGGTTGCATGAATGAATTGGCTATGGCGCCGGGGCGCATAGATCGAACTATTGTAATTACTATGAGATTATGCAAAATGCATATGCAATTAGTTGTGGCTGCATTGGTTGAAGTCTAGAGTCTCCAGTCACCAGTCACCAGTCTCCAGTCTCGAGTCTCAAGTCTCGAGCCTCAAGTCTGAGATCTAAGATCTGGCTGGCTCTTGAGTCTTGAGTCGCAGTCTGAGTCTGAGTCATAGGGGGCAACTGGTTTGACTTGACTGAGATCAAGTACAAACGTACTTACTAGCAGTTAAATTGCAAATAAGCAGTTGCCACCACATGGGCGTATGCCACAAATTCGATAAGGGGGCAACTCATATTGTATGAATCAATTCATATCTATATATATATATATGGGAACAACTGTTTGAGATTAATGTGTTCATTATTTATCCATTGCGCGAATCACACATTCTGTAATAATATAATTATCCACATTCCGCACGAATGCAATTGTGCAACTGTGCAACTGTGCAACTGCACCCTTGTGGCAGACTACGCATATGATGGCAGTGTCTGCGTTATGAAGTCATAATATTGGAATGTGTGTGTCTTGATGATGATGATGATGATGACGAACAAATGTTGTGCAAACCGCAGAACTGCAACCTGTTGGCATTTAGCAATTAAAATTTCTAAACCCATTGGGGGCCCCAGTCGGGCCACCACATTCAGCTTGCAGCTCCACAAAGAAGTTTGCCTAATTTACAAGAGTTAACAATATTAATTTGATGGTCCATTGTGTCGTTTGTCGACATAGGCATTAAGATACGCATTCCAAAATCTTCTTTTTCTGGGAAGACATCCGAGAGATCAATGCCATTCAATAATAATATATATGAAACGGTGCCGATGTGGGAAATTGGATGGCGATGCTGGCGATGTCATCAGCATTAACATGAATAACATCAACGTCAACATCCAACTGTAATGCGACCCTATCAGTAAGAAATGTCTGTCTGTTCCCGAGCAGCGTGTCCCCTAAAAAAAACTGATAATAATGTCGCCTGCGGGAAATTCCTTTAGCGGCATTTAAGGCCACTTAATTATGCCCCGTTGCCTGGACACAAAGTGAACCTGAGCCAGAGCCTGACCAGATCTCAGGTCTGGGTCTCTCTCTCTCTCTCTTTCTCGCTGTTTCTCTTTGAAAACCAAAAACCAATCCTAAATTCCTGGAATTTTGACTCTTGTTAAGCATCAACTGCTGTATTTGTACACGCCGGCTCTTCATCTCTTTGACTCTTCGACTCTCTGTCTGTCTGTCTGACTGTCTGTGCCTCTTGTGTCTGCCGTCTGTCTATCTGTCTGTTGTCTGTCTGCTCTGGTCTCCCCCCCGCTGGCTGCACTTTCCGTTTATCGGTTTATCGGCCTTCCCCTCGAGGCATGTCTTTGTCCAAGTAGAAGTGTCCAAGGTGAAAAAAGTATTTAAACTTTTCTCAAAATCAGGATATAATATCTCTAACTGCTACTATTCGATAAGTCGCATTTGTATAATGTTATTATAGGATTCAAACTACCATTTTCTAGCCAAAAGAAAAGTCTTATTAAGCACATTCGGAAAAGTTCTTCAGGGATCGCCGTTCTTTAAAAAGTTCCCAAGCTTAAAGTTTATCATCATTTCGAAAATGCACATTTAGAGGAATTTTTTTTTTTTTTGCAAACATCTAAAATCATCAAAGATCGCCCCAAGAACCCGATGAGCGAACCAATTAGATCAAACGTTTACTCCTGCTGCGCTGCAACAACTTGTGCACCAGCAGTTTGCCTCGTCCCCATCCCCCCCCCACCAGACTTTTGTGCTGCAACACAACACAGTCAACGCTCAAGCCACAAAGCCGCCAATGTAAATATATGTCTGTACACACACAAACACACTCTCACACACACACACACACACACACTCAGATATCAGACATTCTTTACGTAGCTCGTTCGAGTCTACAGTCTACGATCATCAAGTCAGCTTGTTCAACATTCAAGAGGTGAGAGAGGAGGGCAGTGGTTGGGGAGGGAGGGGGGTCATCGATGATAATATTCATTCATTTGATCAAACCGCCGAAGACGTCAACAACAACCACGAAGCAAACGACGGCGACTTTCATTATGCCCCAATGGCCATGCCACCTCCTCGAACCCGGCCACCTCCCCAACTGCCTCGACGGCAACAGCAACAGCAACAGCAACAGCAAATAGCGACTGCAACTGCAACAGCAACTGCTGCAGACGACGACGACGACGACGACGACGATCGTTCGACCGCCCGAATGCAGTCCAAAATCAAATTGAAGCAGAGAAAAGAAATAACAAAATCATATTGCCAAAGTAGCAGCAGCGGCATCAGCCGCCGCGGCAACAACTGCAGCAGCCGCAACAAAGTCAACATCAACAACAACTGCGCTGCACATCATTACACTGTGAGAAATGCACTGTGGCACAACCAGTTTGCCTACATATCCATCTTATAGACTAATTGGATACATGTAAATTATGGTTTGCCTCTTCATATTCACAGTTCATAATTCGTTTTGATTTTACTACTACTATGTAATTTATAATTTGTTGCATGCAACATGTTAGTCTTGCTTAAGCAGCCCTAATAAGCTTCTCACATCAGATACTTTAAGAGACAAACAGTTATAAATTATATATGAAATCTGTATAATATCTTAAGATTGATTATCCATTTGTTATTATTATAAATTAACTATTATATTTAATTTATATTTGCTTAAAATAACCAATAATTAAAAGGAAACTAATTTTATCCTTAAGGGAAATCGATATTCATATATATCATAATTTGAATAGTTAGGAAAACAGGTAAATTTCAACTGCAAGGATGCTTTTCATGGACACATCCTTTGGTTGACTCAATTCTTGAATTGGTAGCCAGCTTAATATTTAAAATTCCCAAATGTAAACAATATTGTAAGTATTGCATTTATTAGCATTACAACTAGAACAAAATGTGTTGCAGTGTACACAATCGACACATTCACTTATAGATTTAAAAATCGATGAGAAAAGGAATATGTTGAACGGGCGTATGGTCTGCAGCACGGCTCAAAACTGCTGTCCGTTGTCCGCCCATGCACACACAACACACACACAACACACACACACACAAGCAACACACACACACACACACCCTACACACACAGTGAAAAGACGAAGCAAAGACCTCTTTTTAATGTATTGCAATTCCAAGAATTTAGGAAGAGGAACGTGAGAAACTTTGTTTTTGTTATTTTCTTTTCTTTGCATTTCATTTCAAGATACGAAGCCTGTGCTCCAAAACCTTATAGCGTATCTATCTATCTCTTTCACTCGCTCCAGTCCCTAGCCGAAAGTCGTCTCCGTCGTCGTCGTCGTCGCCGTCGTCGTCGTCGTCGTCGTCGTCGGCGGTGGCGGTGGCTATTACTCTTACAGCTCCTACATTGGGCTTGGGCCATGGCCAATGTTTGATTGCAGTCGCTGCCTTTGGCACAGTCGCTGTCTCGGCCGACGTCGACGTCGCTGCTGCAGCATGCCCCAGACATTCATATTGTATACACTTAAGTTCTTTTGGAATTTCGTTTTGCAGCAGCAGCCAAAAACGAGGCACATTTTAAGGTGCAAACATGTGCGAAGAGTGCGGCCACTGACTGTGTGTGTGTGTGTGTATGTGTGCCAGTGTGTGTGACAGTGGCTGGCAAGCCGAATTGTGCGATCACCTTCCGCTGACGTTAAAGTCGTAGTCGGCAAATCGGGAGTCGCCCCAAAAAGTTGCAGCGTGCCAGACTTGGCTAATAAAGCCGGCGACAAGAGAAAGCCAAAAATTCCGCGACAGCACATTGTGGCACTTTTTGGTGGCACAACGTGGGGGCGGTTGCCGCGGCACAGGGCAGGAATGGAAGCAGGGAGCAGCAGCAGCAGCGGGGTGCTGGAGGAGCTGGGTTTGAAGCGGTTTTATTTTGCTTTTTATTTTTGTTTATTCTTTTAGTTATTCTCATTGCTTGCCACATTTTGTTTTCTTTCTTCGTGGCATATACCCTTGCAGCGGCTGTCATAGTCTCGTCCCCAACATATATAACTGTAATATATATATATTTTATTTTGATTAGCATTGATTGATCAAGTCGATATTGTCAAGTCTATCAACACATCAACTGGTATATCACTGGACGAGGTCTTCTCTGAGAATCTTCTTATTTTCCTGATATTTGCAGATAAGTTATTTGTTGCACGTGTTACAGGAATTTAAATATAACGACAATAATAGATCAAAATCTGACTTTTATATCATATAATTGAAAGTTACAGGAATTTAAATAAAACAACAATAAATTATCAAAATCTGACATATATATCATATTCTTGAAAGATCTATATTGTTTTTTAAAGAACCCTCCAGCAAACACGCCAGTTGAAAGAGAACAAGTCTTCAACTACTAACTATCAATTTTTAGGTAATAATTCATACATCATCCTTAGGAACATTCGGTCAGTTTTTTGTAAATAAATAACTTAATTTAGTTTTAAACAGTTGGACTTCTGATTTGTTAGGGTATTTCTGGTTACGGCGTGCCGAAGTTAGCTGTTTTTGCTTGTTTTTGTTTTGTTTTGTTTTTGCATTTGCAGCGATTTTAGTGTGCGTGTGTGAGTGTGTGTGTGTGTGTGTGTCTGCATGTGTGTGTGCTTTGCAAGCAGTCCATTTCTTTTTGGGATGCTGCTGACGTTGCTGCCTCTTACCGCTTGCCGCCAGTGGAATGTGCACGCCGCCATCGTCGAAGCTGCATAATTTTGTTGTTCTTGTTGTTGTTGCTGTTGTTGTTGCTTTTGTGGCGCAGGGCAGCGACAAAATAGCAGAATCCTGTTGCCATGATCGTTAACAAGATGCCAAGACAACGGTATGACGTTGCGGGTGCCCGGCAGCCTTAGCGGTGGGGTAAGGGGGTTTGAGGAGCGGAACGCAGAGCAAGCAGGAATCTGGAATCAGTGGGAGCTTCGAATTGGCAGCCAAATTAAATAGGCGCAAGCGCTTCAGTTAGCCACGAGTTGTGGCAAGAAGGAGCAGAGAACTGCCTCTTGCTCTTCGGCTGCCTCAGCTTCTACTTCTTCTTCTTCTTGTTCTTCTGATGCTGCTGCTCATTCTGCTTTTTCTTCTTCGTTGTTGTTGTTGTTGTTGTTGTTGGGGCTCTGCAATGCTGAGTTGATTGTCCTCTCACCTCAAGTTTTGGCCCGAGTCTGGGGCTCGGACACAGTCTTGGCCTCAGTCTTTAGCTGTTTGCCTCTTGTTGTTGCTGTTTTATTATTATTATTTTTTTTCTTCTTTTTTTTGCATGGAATGCTGCCTTACGAGTAGAGAAAATCTTCTCACCTCATGCAGTATCATTTCGTTGGCCCAATGTAGATCCGGATTCCGCAAACAACACCAATGCGATTTATTACCAAAGCCAAAAGCTAACCAAATATGCTTTAATTAGGACTTCAAACTTCCTTGCCAACTTCCATTAACCATTTTGTTGTGTCTTTTATCCTTATTTGTAAACAAGTTCTAATCCAATAATTTCCTTTGGCTCAACTATTGGCTCAAGTTGTTGGCTGAAGTTAAATGCATGCAGCTCTTCACCCCCATTTCTTTAATAATATTCAAAGGGGTTTCATAGCCATAATATTAATAGACTAAGAGGGAAAAGCTATTCGAAATGGAGAACTAACACTTACAACGGATCATCCTTCATACCACTTGTGCCTACGTCAAATTGTATTACTTTACATTACTTTCCTGTATCTACAGTTATTCCAGATTTGGGTTAAGATCAGACGTTAAAGTTGTAACTCCCTGCCAAAGAATGTTTAATCCTGAGAACCTGAGGTACAATTTATGTTATTACTGTGTAATCTTTCAGCAACCAAAATGTCCTGATTTTTATAAACTAGAAAAGAGTCAGCTTTGGTAAGGAACAGTTCTAGTTTATCTTGGCTTATACCTAAGATATATAATTATCGCATTGATAGACAAGACACGTGTATATAGCATAGTTGTCATCAGGTTTATGTGTTGATCATTTGTAAGTAGAGCCATACAGCTACTGAGCCTGAAAGACTGGTTGCGCTGAACAGCAAGGAGCTGGAATCGGCAAGGAGGCGGTTCCTGTTTTTCCTTTGAATTCGGCTTTTGGCGGTGGTCAACGGGTGAGTCTCTGTTATTCCTGGGGCCTGTGCGCCGCATATTGTTCATTATGATTATTTCTGGCAGGCATTTTGGGCCTGTAACTGCGACTGCGACTGAGACAGCGACTGCGACTGCGACTGCGGCTGAGGTTGAGCCTGTGCAAAAATCCGCACATAATCTCGCAAAACCAGTAGAACAACAACAAGAAGATGTGGACTTGGATGTGGACGTTGGATGGGCTGCGATGCGATGCGATGCGATCCGGGCGCAGCTCTGCTCTGCTCATTTATAATGGGAAATGTGTGAGAGGCGCAGGCGCAAATCCCTTTTCGTACCTTGCCGCACGTTACCTTTTCTGTCAGTTGTTGTTGTTGTTGTTGTTATTGTTGTTGTTGTTGTTGTCGCGGTCGTCGGGGTCGCCGCTGTAGTTGTTATTGTTGTGCGTCTTGGTCTTGTCTGGATGTGTCTGAGAGTCTCAGCATCTCAGCATCAGCATCATCAGCTTCGGCATCGGCTTTGGCTTTGGGTCTTTTTTATCTTTTGTCCTGCGTATCGCATTCGAATTTTCCCAGAAATGTTAATTATAATACATACATAACACATATTCATACATAATTACTCGCATTTTTTCCATGTCCATATCCTGTTTATGCCTTTTTGCCTCGCGTTGCGTTTGTTAATGCGCTAAATAAATTTGCATGCTATGCGTTTATTTTTCGTTTCTTTTTTTTTATTTTTATTTAATGCCTGTTCTTTATTTTTCCTTCTTTTTCGCAATGCAGCAAAAAAACAAAAAAATTGAAAGGGTCGCTGCTTGTTCGGGTACTGAATTTGGTTTTGTTCACTTTGGAACAGCATCGGTATCTGCCAAAGAGGTGTTCAAGTTTTGAGGATAGGTCTGCTTGAGTGTACTTATTTGAAATGGAATTGAAATGCCGTTACTTCTAGTTTAATGAAGCATTATATGATATGATCTTTTTGCTTACTGCCTGTCAATCTTAATTATTTAACTGTCAATTGTCAAGGAAAGTGAATGTTTTCAATATTTCAGATAAACTTACGTAGGTCATAGAAGAAATATCTTATTAATATTTTGTGTAAGTAGTTAATATGAATCTATAATTTTATTTAACAGTCTTAACTACAATTAAACATTTGTATTGAAAGGTATTTTTGTAAATTAAAGAAAGAAACTTTTTATAGACTACTAATAAGTATTCAAATTGAATTTAATATATATATATATACATATTTAGTACAATAAAAATTAATATTAAAATGGAAGCCAATATTAAGAAAAAATTAGTAAAAACAAATAATTATACTTAATCCAAATTAAATACATTTCCAATCGAAGTGTTATTTATTGTTTTAATTTCGTGTCATTTTAAAACATTTAATAATTAGTATAATTTTATTATATAGTCGACAAAAAAAAAAAGTTTATATAAGAAAATGTTGAAAAGTTTAAACAATTTGCTACAACGCAATTTTTGAGTTTCCTATCAAATTTATAAAATCGCCGCCATTATGTTTTTTTTCGTCGCTCTCAAAAATAACAACAACAAAAATAATTTCAGAGACAACAACATTAGCAGCAAAGAGCAAAATGTGAAGCCCTCCCACTTCTCGTGCACCCCGGTGGCTCTCCAAATAAAAACGACAACAACAAATATGTCAAAAACTAACAAAAAGCTAGTATCTCTCACACTCATACACCCATGCCCACATGCGCACACACATACACACATTCTCACATACTCATGCAAGCGCCAATTGATCGCTCACACGCGCTCATGTGCGCCAATTTCTCACCTACACATGCGCGCTCTTTCACACACACACAGCCACATGCTCTCATGCTCGTACTAATCGCAGTGCAAACGAAAACGTGGAAGAGAGAGAGAGACGAAGATCACGTAGTGCGCAGATACTCTTTAGACTTGTGGGCTAGGCGAGAGGTGGGCGTCAAAGCGGTCGGGGAAGCGGCAAATACAAACACAAATACAACTGGTTACGAATACAAGCACACCGAATGATTGCCAGCGACGAAGAGCGTGAGAGCAGCACACAAACACAAACACACACACACTTGCATACATATACACACTCACACAAACACACACATGCAAAGAGCATGGGGGGCAACTAACGCCACCCAGTCGTGCCAGCAAAGCGATAATGAACGAGAAAAGAGCTGCGACTGCGACTGCGATGGCGACTGCGATGGCGACTGCGCCGCTCACTGCGACAGCAGCAGTGACTGGGTACTGGTGTGTCGGTTGGCGGGGGATATGGGGAGGGTCTCGGAGGGGCATTGCAAACCAGTTGCAGTGGCAAGTCGCAATACCAATACCGCATTCCAAGCCAAAGAGGTTAGACCTTCGCCAGTCATTTCATTCACAATTTTCAACGTTGGTGTCGTCGGCAGCAGCAGCAGCAACAGCAGCAGCAGCCACAGTCGCAGCAGAAAGAGTTGGAGGTGGGTTGGCAAACGTTATGGGGGGGGGGGAGGAGGGGTACAGCAGCAAACTGCACATTTTTGGAGTTGTTGTTGTTGCCGCTGCCTCTGCTGCTGACAGTGAGCAGTGAGTCTGGGCGATTCTTGGCGCTTGGCATGCGACACGGACGCGGACTTTGCTTGCTCAACGAAAGGAAGGGGGAGCAGTGGAGTTGGGGTGATCGGTGGGTCGCCAGTCTAAAGTTATTTTGACTATGCCTTTGATCACTCTATCCCAACAGACGTATAGGTTTGTTGTTGTTGTTTCTGTTTCTGTTTCTGTTTTTTTTTTGTACAAAGCATGCCTCAAATTCAATGTTGACAATACGCGTCGCTGCCACGACGGCAATTTAATTCACTTCACTTCTCTCATTGATTCGTTTGTTTTGCGGCAACTTTGGTTGGCCAATTGTTATTTGTGTAACCTGTTGTCTTAATTTCTTACTCAAATGGCTGGCGAATTACAATAAATTCCTTAACCAGCCGTGTAATCGTGTTATCATCATTATTTACAATTACAACGAAGCACGCACCCAAAGAACCATGCCAGCACCAGACATTGCTCATACACAGCGAACAATTTAATAGTTCAAAACTGTACTCTTATTTTTTTTTTAATTCATATTTCTGCGACGCTTAAATATTTGATAAACAAAACATTTTAGGTAATTTACTGAACATTTTGAAAAGAAAGTTTCTTATTATGCATTCAGTTTTGGTATATTTTTTATGCTTTTTTTATATATTAGAGACGCAGATATTGACACTTACAATGTATATTTTTTTTGTCAGTGTCAACTCGCATATCTCTCTTAGATATTTGGTCTTGGTTTTCATGCGTTCGCTGCGTGCCAAAGAAGTAGTCTCGCTCGCTGTCTCAGTCGCCGTTGCCGTCGCCGTCGCCGTCGCTCTGCTTACGCGTAGCCATACATTAATAATAACAACAACTGCTACGCAGCAACGGCAACAGAGCAACAGAGCAACTTGCATACGAAACAATTTGAAGAGACTTTTGAAAGCTACACTGCTACAAGTACAACTCTGCAGCAACGACAATAACAACGGCGGCGACAGCAGCAGAAACAGCAAAAGCAGAAGCAGCAGCAGCAGCAGCGGCGTGCCAGACGTGTGTACATACCTACATGCCTACATACCTACACATACTTCAATGTTACCTAATTAAAGTTTACAAGTAGAAGTAGACGCTGTCGCAGTTAAAGCAACATTAACGGCAGCAATAACAACAACGGCAACAGCAACAACAACGGCAACAACAACGGCAACAGCAACAACAGCATGATTCATTGAAATGCAAAGAATTTTTATATGTTTCCATCTACATACATACATGCATACATACATACATATGTACGCATATTTGTTGCTGCTTTTTACAATTTTAATATGTACGATGAATGATTTTGTAACAAAAAAAAAAGAAAATAGCTGAAAAAAAGAATGAAAAAAACAGCAACAACATCAACACCCTAAAAAACATCAAGGCAAACACTGCGCATGTGGAATGCAGTAATGGGGCCCAACCATAACAAAGCAGACAGATCGAGAGTAGCGGGCGGACGGACGGACAGACGGACAGAGGGACGGAGATGGAGCCCAACTAGGCTGACAGACAGTGAGACAGTTAGTCAAATAGACAAGCAGACGGAGAGACGGAGAGACAGTCAAACGAGACAAACAGTCCCCAATAGATAGAGAAATATGCATGATGGAATCAACGCTGGCAACTTTCAGATACCACACATTGAGTCAAACGATATACAAGACAAAAAATGAAGAATTTGATTAGGAAATCATCAGTCACAAAGATCCAGATTGTGCTCTATAAACATTATGGAGCGATATAGAAAATAATTAATACGTAATGAATACTTTTCCAACTCAATTTATTGATGCAATGCATTCGACAAGTTTAAGGACAACAGTGCTGAAGTATTGATTACTATATCCTATATCCCAATATTTTACAGTTACAAAAATTTAAAATTAAGATTGGATTCTTTAATTTTGGAGTAACAATCGAGAAGTGTCACTTTTAACACATCTGTGATACGATTTTAGCTTACTTTGTTTAGCATCAGTTTTGTGCCCCTTATTTTCTGATAAATTTAAAGAGTTTAAAAATCAATATGTATTCTATTAGTGGGAACTCCCATCTTCAGTTTTTCACACACATACAAACAAAGGGAGATGCATAGACTGTGAATTCTGGGACGAAGCCAGACTATAGAAAACTCAAGTGTCTGGGTTAATAATGAGATTGCATTGTAGGCGGTGTTTTCCAAAAAAAAATGTATCTGCGACAGGCACAATCCATAACAAACAAATTGGGCATATTTTCTATCGGATTGCTGCTGATGCTGTCCCTCTTTTTCCCACTGTCTCCCTCCCGCTCTGGCTGCATGTTCCGGCTGGAGGTTCGGTTGAGTTGACCGCTGCGATTTCGCTGCGTGTGACAAGCCAAGTGGCTGGTCAGCACTCATTTGGCTCATTGGGATACCGGGGTGTTGGTAGTGCTATCGGCACCGGCATCGCCATCGGCATCGATGCAGTGCAAAATTCGTAGAAGTCATTGAGGAGGCATTTGAAATAGGAGCGCATTGCTGAACGGCGAACGGCGAACGGCGAAACTGGGAAACTGGGTTTTCTCAAGAACCTAACGACGGCATCATCGGTCAGTTGCATTTATTGCATTGAATGGTTGTTTTTTTTTTTTTGGTTTTTGTTTTTGTTTTTGTTTTTCTGGCATTTGGGCACTGGGCGCTTCCTGGAATCCGCACCACACTCACATCTCTCGGGGACCACCACTCACTTTAGGCAGCATGTGAAATGATTTCTTTTTTGCTGACAACAACTTCCTGTGCCACCAAACAAAATCTGAAGTGATCTCCGTCTCCGTGTGGGTGTGCCAATATCAAAGTGACAATGCCGCAATATTGTATCCTTGCAATCGTTGTCCTCGTCCTCGTCCTCGTCCTCGTCAAGTGTGGGAAGTGATGTGTTGATTACAATACAAGCCGAGCCGAGGGCAACACATGGCTGGACGCCTTGACCGCTTTAAGGACATCAAAGCGGGAAACCGTTCAGTTTCTGGGAATTCGATTTCTTCTGGATTACGGTAAATACAGTAAATATGCAATCAATTCCTATCGAGCAACGATTGCGAAGGCAGCGTGAGACACTTTCGACTCTCACCAAAAAAAAAAAACAATTGCATTGAAAGACTCATTCATGGGACCAAAACACAAACACAGAATTCTCCCATTTCTCTTGGAACGAATTTGGTGCTGTGTTATCGCTTGAGTGGCACAATGGCACATCTATCACCCCTAATAAAATATATATATATATATCTATATATATATAGGGGTACAATAGATGAAAAGCAAACTGTGTTTGTGTGTGTTATTATTCACTTATAAGGAAAATTATGTGGGAATTCAGTGCATCTTGTTAGAGACTGTTTGGCAAGAATGGATGATCAAAAATTGGTGCAATTAAGAAATCTTTAACTCAAATCTGTGAAAAATGATTAAAAGTATTCATTTAATTCGGTTTATTAACTCAATTTCTTTATATTGAAAGTGGCTTAAACGGCTTTAATTTAAATCTGCTCATTTTGCTGCATGGGAATATGTGTAATCTGTGAGGCTCTAGCTGGAATTTGTAGAGGTAATCATTATGATTGCTGTTGTACTTATGCACACATGTATTTCCATCAGCAACAACAGCTCAACTACTCCTCTCCATACCTCTACTTCAGTCCATCATCATCAGAGACGCCACAGACCCTCAGCTCCGGCTCTAGCTGCAGCTACAGCTTCAGCTCTAACCCTTTCTCACACATTCTTCAATTCTGCTGTTTGCGTAGCTTTTGAAGTTGCAGCGACAGCCACATTGTTGCCATCAGGCAACGGCAACAGCAGCAGCAGCAGCAGCAGCAGCAGCAGCAGCAGCAGCAGCAACAGCAGCTTCACCCGCGTCTGCGTCTCCTTTTGTCCACTGGAGTGCATTGTTGCTGTTGTTGTTGCTGTTGTTGTTGTTGTTGTTGTTGCTGTTGTTGTTGTTGTTGTTGCTGTTGTTATGTTAAGTGCGTGGCGCGTTGGGTCTCGGCCACGTCGCATTTGAATATGAAAAGCGTCTCCGTTGCTGTGGTGCCATGTGGTATGCAGTCTATGGTCTATGGTATGACTGGAATGCAGTCCGTCCGTCCGATTGTCCGCCCGTCCATCCATCCGTCCGTCCGACCATTCGTCTGCCCGCTCCGCTTTGCTTGTGTTCGGCTCGGCCTCTTTGTTATCAGCTACGCCTTCTGCAAACTGCAATGTCTTTGGTCTATGTTAGACCCGGCCCAGCATTAGGGAGTGCCATATAAGTTGGCTCAAAGCTGGAACTCAAACTCAGGTTGGGTCTTGGCCAACCTGCATCTCCAGCTGCATCTGCATACAAAAGCATTGCTAATTTTTGCCAAATAAGGCCAACATCGTCAGTGGCTCTTAGCTGTTAGCTCTGTTGGCTCTTGGCTCTTGGCTGTTGGCAAGTCCAACGGTCATTTTCCAACCAATGAAGAATGCGGAAGAATGACTCAAGAACTGTGCGCAATAATTTGAAATAAATGCACAGGAAAGAAAAGCGCTTAGCGTTTCCATCTACATCTCCATCTGCATCTGCATCTGCAACTGCAACTGCAACTGCCTCACATGCAATTGCCAGCAATTCTAACACACAACACGCACACACAACGGATGTGTGTACTTTGTGTGTGACTGAGTGTGTGTGTGTGTATGGGTGTGCTTCTAACTAGAGTTTGCACATGCCGGCTTCATTCTTGAGTTGTTACTTAGAATTTTTATATAAATCAAATTTCTTAGTTGTCAGTTCTTCAATTTATTTCGAATAAATGGTATATTTGACTATTTTCAAAAGTTTTATTCAACGTAGTCCATAAAACTAAAAAAATAAAAGCAAAAAAAAAACAATGCAAACTTTTTGTTATTATTTTGTAATATGTTTTAATAAGTGAAAAATTATATCTAAATACTCTTAACATTTTTTATACCCAGATTCGGATCAGAGTTGTTAGCTGTAGATTTTTAAGGTAAGCGAAAAATGGGGTATTTCAGTCTTAGTATTCCATATAACCAGAAATGAACAAAGTAAGGTTTTTCTGGTCAATTACCAGTTTGTTTTTGCTACCATTTATTTATGTACATTTAATTTGATTATTATTAGAAGTTCATTAAACTTCCTAAGAAGCGGCTCTCAATTAGTTTTCGTTTTTATTCCCCCAGTACCTTAAATAAGCTGGACTTGGACTTAAGTTCTAAAGAGTTTAGGCCAATTGCAGCGTCTGTGTTGCCACCTTGGGCAGCTGTGGTGTCAGGCTAACAATCAATCAAAACATCAACAGCAGCCGCTGCAGTGGCAGCAACAGCAGCAGCCGCCGCAGAATCGACCCCCGTCGTTTCCCCTGCACTCCTGTCGCTGTTGGCTATGTTTAGCCATGTTTGCCACACACACACACACACACATACACAAACACACACACACACACAGAGAGAAAGACAGGCATACACTCATCTGTGATCTAACAGTCTGTGACAAATTTTATTTCTGTAGCAGATCGGCGTCGTCTGTCTCGTCGCGTTCATCCCTCCCCCTCCCCCTCCCCCTCCCCATCCCAATCCCCTCACACACCCGCAGAAAAGCGCTCTAAAGCTAATGTCAGTTCGCAGCATATTTAAAAGCACATAAAGATGTTTATACCAAAAATAACATGCAAAGCAAAGCAGAGCAAAGAAAAGTCGCAAAGGCAAAGCAGAGCGACCAGTCCACCACAGCCCAACCGTCCCCCTTAGATCACCCCACCGCCCAGCAGCACCCCTCCACAGACGGGACAGACACGGCTGCGGCCCGTGGACGAAATAGTCAAAAAATAGCCTAGCGACAGGCCAAAAATAAACGAAGCAGCAGACGATGCCAACGTCGCTGTCGCTGTCGCTGTCGCCGTCGCCGTCGGCGTCTCTGTCGGCATGGCTAGCAATAATGTCGCAATGCTGGCGCTCCGTCTAAAGTGATTTAACATGCGTCAGGGTGACTCATGCATTAGGATTTCTAGCTTGCTGCCAGATCCTTTTTGCAGTGACCCACATATGGTGCCTACTTCTGGGCGTGCTTAAATGATCGTTAAGAGTCCCCCTGCCCGCTGTCTGCTGCCCCTTGTCATAATTTGTACCACCTCGGCTCGAGGCCAGCAGCAGCCAGCAGCCGTGTCCGATCTCCTATTCGCAAACAAATTAAACATTGTCTGGTCGGGTCTGGCCTGGCCTGGTCTAGTCTAGCCAGCTATGTATTCTATCTGTATGTGCTTTCAGTAATGGACTCGGCGGCGGCGTCTGCGACTGCGTTTGTGAGTGCGACGAGCGTCGGGATACGGAACAGATCTGTGGGACAGCAGCATTCGCTTATAGATCGCTATTTGCATACACCATCAGCCTACAGTCGAGCTGGTCTACGAGCAACGGCGCCCAGTTTATACTATTCATATTTTTACAACTTATGAATGAACAGTTAATTAACACAGATTAAGTGGCAAGTGGAACCACGCCCATCCAGCTTAATATTGTTATTTATTAACTATTTAATAGTTATTGCTAAGCCGGGTTGGCGACCGATTTTAATCATTTGTCATATTTAAAATGAAAAAAAAAAACAAAATAAATTAATTAATATCTTTCAGCGATTAAAAACATTTCTGAGAATTCTGAGAATGAAGAGTTTATTATTATAGTAATTCACCAAGTTGTTTTTTGGCACATAAAATTAGTTTTGAACATTTTTGAAGTTGGTGAAATTCCGGTTTCCCATGTAGCCAAGTGCCACTGTACATAAATATGTATGGATGGTACATGCTAGATCATTTCTACAGCGTAAATTCAAATTCAGATTCACTTGCCCACAAAATTAGAAATTTAAACCAGCAAACAACAACAACAACAACAACAAAATAGCAACATTTTTGAGCGTCTAAATAAAGTAACATAAAGAAAGAAAAAAAAAGCAAAAAAAAAAACACACACACGCAGAAAGAGCGAAAAGGAAAACAGAATAGAAGATCCGAAAAAAACTAGAAAATTGAAAAGAAAGCAAATGCAAAGAAAATCATCAACAGGGGAAAATCCATCCTAAGCAAACAACAAAAATGTAATGTGTGTGTGTGTGTATGTGTGTGTGTGTTGATGTGTGTTGGACAGCGAGCAAAAGTTTTATTTAAAGTTATATGTATGTAGTATCTATATATATATATATATATACAGATCGTACAACCTTTGCCTCTATCTCTCTCGCGCCGTCTGTATTTGAATATGTGTTGTGTGTGTGTGTGTGTGTGTTGGTGTTTGGGGCATTGGGCATTGTCTGGGAATGCCCAGTGCCCGCCGCTTGGGCACCGGAATGCGGCGACTTCGCCGGGCCCTTTGGCTCTCTTCTCCGTGTGCGTTGGCTTCTATTGGGGGCCACATTGACAGACAGATAGACAGAGTCGTACATATGCATTCCATGCTTCCGTGTGGCACACACGCACACACACACACACACACACTCACACATATATATATATATATATATAGAGCTAGTTCCCTTAATCACTGCAACTCAATCATCGGTCGAAAATAGCAAATTTCTAATGCAGGCATTTCCGTTATTTTTGGAAGCCATTGATGAGAGGGGGCCCTAATTCCGCCCCCTCCAGTTTTGGGTGAACATCTTTAGATATTTGTATGATTCAGCTAAATGTATGGGAATCTTAAGTGATTTCCGATGACGAAAGCGTGCGCTGTATATTGGAATGGAATCCCTAAGTAGCTCACACGGTCCACAAACGCAGTCATTTGAATTGGATTGTCCCTTTTGCGTTTGGTTGTTGTTGATCTTTTGCCGCTGATCGCCAACGCATTAAGTGTCCTGCCAAAAGTCATAATCACCTGTCCACCCCACATCAGCTCAAACACATACAGACACCTTTGAGAACGAATTCTGTTCTGCACCAGTGGCATCGACATCTGCCTCAACCTCCATTCACATACCCCCATACCCATACCCATCCCCCTATCCATACCCATACCCATACCCATACCCATACCCATACCCATTCTCATTCCCAACTCCAACTCCAGCTCCAAAGTCGTCTACATCTCTTCGGCTGCGTTTTTGATCTGGCGTTGGGCGTCGCTTTTGGTCTCGTCGTGGTCCAGAGTGCGGCAACAGCCGAATCGGCAGCAACAACAGCAGCAGCAGCCGCAACAGCATCAGCAGCAACAGCAAAGCAAAAACACAACGGCCAAAGACAAATTCTTGCGTTTTTCCAGGAATTCACTCAATAAACTCAAACAAAACCCAAACATTTAACAAACGAACCAGAGGCAGCAGCGGCAGCAGCGGCACACAAAACTCAGACAAAGGCCAACAAGGCGAACACACGACGAAGACGAAGACGCAGACGGAGACGGAGACGGAGACGCAGTTGTTGACAGAGGGGGAGACGGGGCGGGGGCGAAGATGCAGGCAAAGTTGCAGACTCAACACGGCGAGCAAAACACAAAATAAACCCAAAAGGCCGACAAGGAATTTCAAACAAGAACTCCATCCACTCGTAGTTGGAGTTGGACTCCCAGTTGGAATTGAAGTTCGAGTTGGACATGAAGCTATGAACTGATGTATACAGCGATACTAGTTGGAAGTTTAGTTATAACTTTACATCAATCGGGGAAGACAATCCATTGCCAAAAATCTATTCCACATTCCAGTTCCAAGTTACAAAAAGAGTTTTAAAATAAGTCAAGTTATTTCTGCCTTTTTCCCTAAGTAGTTTTAATGTTATTATTTTTCAACACATTTTTAACATGTACAAATCATTTAATACTTGCATTATGGCGGCTTATACTAATTAAAATAAGTCTCTGATTAAATTTAATACATATATATTTAGCATACTTTTGGGCTACCTTTGCAATGATTATTTTTAGTTTTACATTCCAAATAATACAAATAAAACAGGCTTGAAATCTTTTTATTATCCTATTAAAAACATGATAAAGTTAATAACATATTATTTTGTGAATAAAGCACAAAAACCATTAGGGCTTAAACCACAAAGTTGGTCGAAAAGGAAGCGTTGGCCGTGGTAAGGTAGGTGGTTTTTAGGTGGGTGGTGACACGGTGGAGCGGGGGCGGTAAGCAATGCTGCTACAGGCGTTGTCTGACTGCAATTTTAAGTCACACAGAATGGTGCAACAGCAATAACAACAACAACAACAAAAGAAGTCGCTATCTAATCCAGTGGCCAAAAGGAACCCAAGTTGCAGTCAATGTCTTTGGCTTTGGCTTCAATGTCCGGTTACTGATGGCGCTGGCGCTGGTGCGGTACTTTTGCTGCTGCTGCTGTTGCTGCTGCTGCTAGCGAATCCTCTAAAAATTATTTATTAACATGGTAGAAATTCGCAAACAGGTTAAAGCGACCAATCAAAACAACAACAACAACAACAACAACAAACGGCAGCAGCAGCAACAGCAACTGCAATGGTAACAACAACAACAAAAGCGGCGGCAGCCAAAGACCCAAAGTGCAGATAATATTAAAAGGCAGTCCGGCAGCCAGTCAGACAGACAGACAGACAGACAGCCAGACAGCCAAAGAGCCAGCCAGCCGAGTTGGAGTTGGGCCGACCGACTGGCAGACACATTTCGAAAAGGGCCAACATGAAATTCCATGGGAGTCATTGACTTTATTATTATTGGTTGGCTGGCTGGCTGGCTGGCTGGCTGGCTGGCTGGTTGGCTCTTTGGCTGCTTGAATTGGCTTGGCTTGGTTTGGTTCGGTTTGGTTTGGTTTGCTTTGGCGCGCCTCGGCATCGACATCGACATCGGCTCTCGGCTTGACTTGACTTCACTTGGTTGAGTTGGTTGCTTGGTTAATTTTCTTGGGAAAGTTTTTGTTGAAAGTTGGGCGGCCTTTTTACCATTTCTTTTTCTGTTTTTTTTTTTTTTTTTTTTTGCAACTTAAGTAGTTGGCGAAACGCAGGCTAATACATACTAATCATTGAGTAGGACATGTGTCGGCACATCTGAAATATGGATATCGCATTATTCTTCAACCGATCGTGCAAATCACTTCCGATATAATTAGAAAAAATACTGATATATAGCTAAAAAGATGTTCAAAAGCAACACACATTTTTGATCATGGTTTAAAGTTCAGAATTGCGAACTTAATTGGCAAAGTTTTGATCCATCCTCATATAACAAGAACTTATCTTTCGGGCGATTTTATATCTAAACCGATAACATAAATTATACTTCAAACTTGCAAGCAACAAATCAAATGCACAATATGAAAAAAATTTCTCACAAATTCCATTCATACTTTTGCCAATTCTTGGTACCGCTCCAAATAAGCAATGCAGCAATCTTTGGACCTATAAATGACAGACAACAGACAGCAACAACAACAACAACAACAATAACAACAACAACTAGTTCCCTGATTGGTATGCATGGAATTTGCAGAGATTTTTGTGTTCTTCGCCCTTCCATAGAAACACGAACCCCAAAAAAAAGACTGAGGCAAATTGATACTTTATTTATAGTGAAAACGTACAAAATTGGCAAATACCAAAAGTGCTGCAAACTGGGCGCAGCTCAAAAGATTAAATAAGCACAAATTTTAGTTTAGTACTTCTTTTTTATTTGCTTTTGTTTTTTTTTTAATTTTTTTTTTTTTTGTGGGCGCGCGAGTTAACAAAAATCATCGACCGCTGTCCACAAGCGATGCGATTCTCTTCCCCTTCCACTTCGATCCTCGCATGAAGTTTAAAGTGCACAGAACAAAGAAGTTCCTGTGTGTGTGTGTGTGTGTGTGTGTGTGTGCAGCACTTCTGGTCCATTGGGCTCAGGCTGCTTTGCTGCTAGCTGGCGACGGAGTTGGGGATGGTGTTGAAGCTGAAGCCGTTTTGGGTATGAATGAATTTGGGCTTTTGTTATTTTTATGTGTGGTTTCACTGGAATTTGGTTGAATACCTTATACGGCATGTGTATGTGTGTTTTTGTGAATGTGTGTGCTCTGTTGTTGTTATTATGCTTTTTATTTTCTGAGCCGCCAATAAGAAGGATACAAATTTGGCAGTGCGCTACTTTCATTACTCATTTATTTTCTTATTGATCCTCGGCAACCAATGGCAACATCAGAATGAATTTTTAATAAACTTTTCAATGATACTAAAAAAATTAAATATTTAGATAACAGCAGATAATAAAAATAATTTTTTAAATTCTAAGCTAAGCGTTTCTGAATAAGAGAGAAATATTTCGGCAACTTGGGGCAGGTAGACAAAGACATTTGTTTGGTAGGTCAAAACGACAGAAACGTGCAAGTGTTGTTATTGTTGTTTTCGTCTGATTGTTATTGCTTCCCACGAGCATTAATAAAACTGACACGTTTTCGCTTATGCCAAGTTGCTTCTCCACATTTATTTTTTTTGGCAGAAAAAAACGTTGCCGACCTCGAAATGGCAACGGCGGCAAATCGAACGTTCCACATAAAAACATTTTAACTTATACGATTTAAATTCGTTTTCAAATGCGCGCCTTTTGTGCAGGTTTGTGTCTTTACTAAATTAATACTTGACGTTGGCAATGCGGTTGTGAACAGTTGCCAGCTGCTGCGAAGTACTACAAGCTGGCAGCTCCCCACACGACTCTAGCGCGCATTTGAAAACTCAACGAAACAGATAAGAGTTCGTTAGTGAGTCTATTTTATTTATTGACATTTATTAATGCGTGCAAATCAAGATATGAAATTATTAGAATTGGCTATATAGATAAGGTTAGTTGTCATTCATTAATTGACAAGCACAGCACAGAACAAACTGCAAAACAGACACAAACAATATGGATTAACACAAATCTTTCGCTGATAAGAACAACAACAACAACAAAGTCGGTAGCAGCGGCAGCGGCAGAGGCTGCAGCAGAGTCAGCAGTAGCGGTCATACAAAGCAATTATGCTTTCGGCTCACGTAGTAAGCGAACTCAACTCAGCAGCAGAGCAAGGCGAGCAAAAAAGAAACGACGTCGACGAGGATCAGCAAGCAAAGTTAAAGCCTATTAATTAAAAAGAGATGCGCAGCTTGAAGCGCTTTCGCTTGATAACCTTCGATGTGACGAATACGCTGCTGCAGTTTCGGACTAGTCCCGGCAAGCAGTATGGCGAGATTGGTGCGCTTTTTGGTGCGCGCTGTGATAACAACGAGCTGGCAAAAAACTACAAGGCCAACTGGTGCGTAGCAAGTGCAAAATGTTTACAATATACTTAAAATATACTTGTTATTGCTGCAGGTACAAGCTGAATCGCGACTATCCGAATTTTGGTTGTGAATCGCAGCCGCAAATTGAGTGGCAAAGTTGGTGGCGTCAGCTGATAGCAGGTAAAGCGCTTCAATGTTCAAAAGTTCAATTCAAACACTGATCTCTGATTACTTGGTCTCGCTCTCGCTCTCTCACACTCTTCGTCTCTTCCATCTCTCTGTTTGTGGTAGGCACATTTGCGGACAGTGGCGCACCTATAACCGATGAGAAATTGGATAATTTCGCAAATCATTTGCTGGAACTTTACAAATCGAGCATCTGCTGGCAGCCGTGCAATGGCAGCGTAGAGTTGCTGCAGAAGCTGCGCATACATTCTCAGGCCAACCGAGATCAGTGTAAGGTTGGCGTAATAGCCAATTTTGATCCGCGCCTCGAAACGCTGCTGCGCAACACAAAACTCGATCGGTACTTGGACTTTGCGCTCACGTCGTACGCAGCAAAGGCGGAGAAACCGCAAGCGGCCATATTCGAGCGTGCCATGTCGGAGGCGGGTCTGGTAAACCTAAAGCCCCAGGAGTGCCTGCATGTGGGCGATGGACCCACGACGGATTATCTGGGAGCCCAAGAGGCCGGCTGGCATGCCGCACTGGTGCACGATAAGAGCTACTCGTATCTGGTGAAGAAGTACGGCGGAAATATAAAAAAAAATCATGTGTTTGCCAGCCTCTATGATTTACACAAGAAGCTGACAGATGATGCTGTCGTCTGGTAGAGAATACAATAAAATTTATTTCTTAAAATACACACATTTATTTTATACGTTCAGCAAGTCTTGTTATGTTTCCTGCTTAGCCAGGAATATGTTGCCGAGCGGATTGTGCGGCTTTTGACTTTCCGGATCATATTGCGGTCCAATTGCCCACAGAGATTCCAGATCATAATCCTCCCGTGCCTTGGGCGAGAATATGTGCAACGCAATGTTTCCTAAATAAGCGAATTTATAATATCAATATAAAAAATATGCGAATTAGTATCGAGTACACACCCAAATCCATGGCCATCCAGTCGCGACTCTTCTCTCCCTCAATGCGGGGCAGTAGATCTCCCTTCGAGCGTTTTATTTTAAATATGCGGCGGACAAACTCCGCTGTGGCGAGCATATGACGATAGCTGCGTGCACTGCAAACGACGAGATGATCAACATACTTCAGCTCCTCAGGCACATGGCACACAAAGATGTCGTCGACATTCTCATTGCGCAACAGCTCCACCAGATCCTCAACATCGAATACTCCACGAAGGCCTCCTGCCGAGAAAACAACAATGAATAAATAAAATCTACAGTAATTCGGACATACTCTTCAAATTGAGTCCCAAATACTGATCCTGTTCGGCTTCGGGGGGCAAGTCATTTTCCTGGTAGCGCAACTCGTCTACATCGAAAATTTCAGTTGCTTCCTCGTCACGGAATATTTTATATTTATTTTGCACGCCGCCAGCAACAAATGACTGCTTTGTGCTCTCAGTCTGTTGCTTGGCAGCAGTCGCTTCGGGCTTGGTGAATTCATGATGAAAACCACGCAATATAGGCACGCTTAAACGTTGATCGCGTATCAAGCGAAAAATTCGCGTTTTTAGCATGTTAAATTCAACAAAATTATTACGCGACTAAAGTCAGCTGTATTTACATGAAACTGTCAACTTGTTTGGTAATGTGTGCCAGTGTGACCGTTGATTATCGATAACAGCTTGATTTGTTTCGATAACTTCTGTTGCTCGTCATCCATCGGAACATCAATTACTGCTAATTTTCTGGAAAAGGCAAAAGAGAAAAACATTAATAACCCAAACTAAACGCACGCATTTGTTAATTCAACGAAATTTCAGTATATTTTGCTGTAGCGCTTGTACCTAGTTATTTTAATACATACACAAATCGCCAACTAACACGCGCTAGCAAGCAAATGAGCAAAAGACAACATAGAACAAAACGTCAGACCGTCGCCGTAGTAGCCAAATTTTCTTACGCATTATTTACTGTGTGGTGTCAGTTGTGTGTCGGTGTCCGTGTGTCGAAAAGAATAACGCCACCAGACTTAAGTAAACCAAGTAACTATTAACAAATTACTTAAAGTTGACAAAAAATAAAAATAATAGTGAAACAGAAATTACAAATAGAACACACAATAGTTAAAGTTATTAACGATGAGTGAGAATCGGGCAGCAACGCCAACAAAGGATAATACGCCAGCCAGGCTGAAAATCTTACAGGAATATAATGACAAAAAAACTGGATCCGGTTGGCATCGATACTACAAGGTAAATTAAGTGTACCAAGCATTACAGTATCCATATCTCAAGTACATTAAACAACTCAAAAGAGGAACAGCTACAGGCAAGAAGAAGAGCACGAACACTCACCAATGCCAAAACGCATACACACACATGCAGGCAGACAAACATACAATTTTATTCCTTTTTGATTCGATTTCCACGAAAATGTGATGAGTGCGCAAAAGGCTTCTGCAGATGCCGATGCCTCCAATACATACATCTACATTTGAGAGAGTGTGTGTGTAGGCACGCTGCTCACGGTCAGCCCCATTGCGCTATTATTGCTGTTGTAGTTGCTGTCGCTGTTATGTGAGCGTGCGCCTGTGTTTGTAGCTTTTGGTGTCGGCGCTGGTCAGCAGCAGCCCAACTCCGGTCTTTGGCTTTAGTTTGTGGCGCTCGCGCAACGTTTGTCCGAAATATTTACAGGCACATTCTCTCAAACACACACACAGGTTGTCTGTCGACTTACCCACACACTCACACAATACACAGACAGTGGCTAACGCTCACCTGCTGCACTTTGCATGCGCTCTCCCTTGTTGCTCGCTCTCGGATGCTGCTTTGCTGTTTCTTCTTTCTCTACTCTTTTTTTCTCCTAGCAAATTGCAATTCGCTCAAATTCTTTTTTTTTTTGTTGCACCTTGTACTCCGTATAAGAAGTGTACACTAAGCGGAGGCGATTACAATTAGGATTTGCAAAAACAAAACATTATTTACGTATATTATGCTTATTATTGATAATAAGCGCTGCACGTTTCGGTATATGCTTATTTTTTTATGTGTTCTGCGAATTGGTTGTCGGCACACAATTCTAGGAATTTTATATTTTTGTGCGCTTGTCTCTTTGTTTGTGACTTAATTTTCGTTTGTTTTGATTGCCGAATTGGCACTTATATATATATATTTTGCATATGAATAAAGTAAAACTATTGTGTTTGTTTGTGTGGCGAACAAATGTTGATTTTATTGTTGTTGCGAGCGAAAATAACAAAGCTAGAAATGGAGTTTACGATAAGCTTTCATTCACAACACAAGCTATATAAAAAAAAGAGTTGGACGACCTTAAATGCAAGTGGACATCGCATTCAAACCCACACACTCACATATCCACACGCACATAAGCAATTTTTGCGCTTGGCACAAAGGGCATGCGTTTCAGTTTGAGTTTGAGTTTGGGTTTCTCTCTTCGCCTCTTTGCGCCGTCTATGACAGAGCTGAGGTTTTTGCTTTATGGCCAGTTCTGATGAAATGTGTCTTCCGCTGTTGCTGTGCCCGCTTCGCTATCGTCGTCGTCTTCTTTGCCACTCACTTGAATTTGGATTTCACGGAATTTAACTTCGTAGTTAGAATGACACTGCCTGCGTGTATCTGTATATCTTCCGCTCTGTTCGTGTGTTGAATTTTTGTGTAATGAACTCAATTCTTATATTATTTTTTGGCTCGCCACGCCTTGCTCATTTCTTGTGCGTATGCCTGTTGTGTTACCTTTTGTGCGCGCTGTGAGGATAATCTAACTTTCCGGCTAAATTGGTAAAAGCCAAGCTTGATGAAATCCAAATTGCTTTTCGCTTGAAAGCACATTCCTTGGAGCACTGCACATTTCCAATGAATTGTGCTGCACCTCGTCCTCCTTCATTTCCTCCATTGTCGCCGACAACAACAATCGCAATAATAATAATATATAATTTTAAGAGCGTAAACAGTTTAAATGTTTATGCTTTATGAGCACTTTGATCAACTGTGTACATTATTTGACAGTGCGGTTTTGTTAGGGTCTCCTTCATTACATATCACCTGTGCTTCTACTCATTGTGGCATCAGCGGAACAACAACATGTTGCAATATATGCTGCATGCAATTTGTATACCCAGCAAACGTACTGCACATTGTGGGTGTATTCTTTCTGACAGACATCTTGCAAACATACATTTCCAAACAAAAAAATATTGCAAATAATTATAGTTAATATCATTTATTTTTCTATGATAAAGTTTGTATTGTGATTTATTGTTAAAATGGGAGATATTTGCCAGTGCATGATTTATTTCACTCCAGTGCGTTTGCTTTTCCGAGCCCAGTTAGACATGCTCTAGAAAATCAGGCCTCAATTTCATGCTGCAACGACGGCAAAAATTTCACAATTGTTGCACACAAGCATTGTTAATATGTAGTATATTGCTTTCAAACTATATCTATACTAGTAAAAAATAACACAACATAATTCGTTGAAACTGCGCAGTAATGGTTATAAAACGTTTTTTCGCTACACTAAATTTGTTCTTTGCTGGATAAGCGATCTATAGGAACAGTTAGAACGGCAATGATAACTGAGCTTGATGCTCAGCGCAATTTCGGCTTATCTCGATAACGGCCTTTTCTCTCTTATCCACTTGTACATTATCGGACAATGTTCTTTTCAAGTTAATTTCATAACAATCGTCGGCCGCAATTTGTGCTGATTGTTGGGAAGAGGGAGTGGCTTGACAACTTAAAATTGATTCACCAACTTAATGACGAACTGACAATTAACAAGTTATCAAAAGATAACTGCGTCGCTTACAATTCAGCAAAAATAGTTAAATTAAATAAAATATAAGCAACACTAAATTTTAACGAAGTTATTGGCGCCTTTGTTAGTTAGTCACAATGTCAATTGTGAATGCATTTCCGCCTCCCCCTCCTCCTTGCACTACTGATTTGCTTGTGTTGTATACAAATTCAACTACTTTTGTTTTTATATATCTACGCAATCAAGTGGACAAGTGAACAGCAATTGGCTAGAATTAAGCGTCGGTTAGGGAACAGCAGATGAAAATTAACTTGTATGAGTCAAATTCAAAAAATTGACATTTAACATCAGATGGAACATTTGCATTTAGTTTTAAAAAAATTTAAAGCACTTCGGTAATGCTAGCAATCAGTTTACTAAGCTAAAGCTTAAAAAATAAAAATGTATCTAAAAAAAACCAGTAATAAATAAAAAAAAAACTTACGACTCAATAATGTAAAACTTTTAAATTTTATTATTTGACCATCAGTCGCAACTCATCTCCTCCTCCACAATGTTGCTGCTAATAGCTTATTGGGGCATTTTGTATAAGCATGTTAAATCAGATAGTCCATTATGCCCTGTATCTATATAAAAACATAAAGGTCTAGTCAATGGCATTGTTCAATCTTACAATATTAAGATAACCAAGGAGGATTCTTATCGCGAAGATATGTAAACAAGTGAAAAGACACGTACGCGGCACCCATAGTGACCGTAATAAAACCGTCCGCGATAAGAGTTCTCCGAACTGATAGGATAATGAGTCTAGCCGCATTTGCAGCAGTAAATATGTAACTAGATAATGTCCTAGGTAGGATAAGAATAATTGTATCTAGCTGTAAGATAATTTAGAAGTTTTCAATAAACCTGCCGAAGCAATTCGGCAGTAGTCTGTGTTCGAACCTTAAACAACATCGTCGTCTTATTATTTTGCTCTTCGGATCACCTTTCAGTGTACGTGATTATTATTCCACCGCTTGCCGTTTATATAAATTTCGTTATTAGCAAATTAATTAGGCATTGAAAGTAATTACAACTGATAGCTTAAAACAAAAGATAATGTCGTAAACAGTGCATCCACATACATGCAGAGCATATTGTGACCAATTAGTCATGCTAACGTGGCCCGAAACGTCGCTATACCAAGATAACAAGATATCATAACCAACATCAGCGACTACTATCGACAGTCATTGAGAGGGCAACCCCAAAAGTGCTATCTGAGTTTAAAAACATTATGCGTGAATCACTCAGAAATTCCATATAAATTTCAATTTTTACACAGTTATTCATAATAATTTTAATTTGTTTTTTAATGATTCCAGGAAATATGTGAAATATGCGACCGCGAGGCTAAAGAGAATCAGTTTACTACGCTGCAATCAGAGCTTTCACAGAATCGGGGACTGAACCGATACAGAGATGTAAATCCCTATGACCATTCGCGTATTAAGTTGACGCGGGGCAGCGTAGACTATATCAATGCTAACCTGGTGGAAGTAAGTTAAAACCAAATGAATAACTATCCATTGAATATACATTAATGTACGACCGATAACCCTTTTTAAAGCTGGAACGTGCCGATCGTCAATATATACTCACACAGGGTCCGCTGCGGGATACAGTGGGTCACTTCTGGCTAATGGTCTGGGAGAAAAACTCGGTTGCTATTCTGATGCTCAACAAGCTGATGGAGAAGAAACAAATCAAATGCCATCGCTATTGGCCCGACCAGCTGGGAGCCCAGCAAGCGCTCAATCTGCTGGATGTCGGCTTATCCGTTGAGTTGGTCTGCTCCGAAAACTATCAAAATTTTGTTCGACGGTGGTTCAAGTGAGTGTTGATCGTTTATATAATATACTTATACACACAATGCTCACTTTCCTTAATAATTTGTACGTCGCAGATTAACTGATCTCGAAACGAAAAAAAGCCGAGAGGTTATGCAATTCCATTATACGACCTGGCCGGATTTTGGCATACCCAGTTCGCCTGATGCATTTTTGAAATTCTTGCAACAGGTTCGCGACTCGGGTGGCCTAAAGGAGGATGTAGGCCCAGCCGTGGTTCACTGTAGCGCCGGCATTGGTCGCTCCGGCACATTTTGCCTGGTCGACTGCTGTCTGGTGCTAGTTGACAAGTATGGCGAGTGCAATGTGTCAAATGTGTTGCGTGAGTTGCGCAGCTGTCGCCTGGGACTCATACAGACGGCCGATCAGCTCGACTTTTCATATCAGGCCATCATTGAGGGCATCAAAAAACTGAACGATCCTGTACGTATTTCGACTGAAAACTTAACTTCAAGCGCTAATTCTAAATAGAGAGCGGTATAGGGCTTGATTTGTTGTAATATGTTTTGAATAACAATTGTTGAAAGGAATTACGAGTGCATAAAAAACCTTATCGAAAACTTATATTATGCAAACTTAAAAGTTTTATTTATGTTATTTAAAACAATTTTAAGCACAAGAAGCATCCTTTTTATCTGTCACATTTTCATTTGCAGAGCTTTCTGGGTGCCGAAGAGCCAATCATTAGCAATGACATGGATGCACAGACACTGGAAGAGCAACCGCCACCATTGCCGCGCCGGTTGCAATCGCTCAACTTGCCACCGGCGCCCATTACGGGCGGTGTGCTCGCTCTGGACATGCGAGCTGCTCAGGCAAACAGCGACAATGTGGTTGTGGGCGATGGCGATGGCATAACTGACAAGATAGCGCTGAATAGCAAGGATGCGCTCAATAATATAATCAATCAGATCATAAATGCAGAGGTGGCTGACAGCCTGCACCACAATCGTCCACTGCCGCCACTGCCAATTCCAGTACAACTGGAATCGGACAGCGACGACGACTCGAACGATGATAATGATGATGATGGTGATGATGATGAGGACGAGGAATACGAGAACATAGATGAACAGAAATCGGAGACAAACAATGGTAATGTCACAATGATACAGGCAGACGAGGATGATGTCAATGCCAACAGTGAGGCAGTCGATCAGCATAAGGTCAATGGTATTGATTTGACAGCGAGGTATGTTATCCGAATATTTCTATACATATAAAGGTATGAAATATAAATGTATACTCTATTACAGTTCCGGAGATGAGCTGAAAAGGCGAAAACGTAATGAATACCAGGCCAGTCTGGAGCAGAAAGTCATTGATATCAAGCGTAAAAAGCGGGAAAACGATGAAAATCAGCAGGCGGCGAAAAATCGAAGGTCATTACTCACATATATTGCAGCTGGTGTTGTTGTAGGCGTCATCGCCGTTTATGCGTATACAAAGCTAGGATAAGCCTTTGCCACATCCATTAAGCCAGAAAGTATCCTGTAGATGTATCAATTATCAGCATGAAGTGACAGAAGCTTGACAATGATCCCGATTTTGGGCATATGTATGTATCAATATATGTATGTTTTGTATGTAGGTCTTATCGAGCTAACATGAAATGTCAGCGCGACACAAATACACATACAACAACAACAACAATACGAGTTGGACAGCCAACAACGAAAAACGTCGCATTTGTCGAAACGATAATGACAATGTATATTAGGGAATTTTTTATAAAAAAAAAATACAAATAACAAAAAAAACAATCTTAAGCATTCGGTGTAGAAGAAAACCGAACCACAAAAGTAGATTCTTGCGCAATAGACTGACATTTTAGAACAAATTTATCTTGATACACTTATAACAAAAAATAAAAAAAAAAGAAAAAAAAAAGAAAAAGAAAATGGAAGAGAAGAGAAGAGAAGAGAAGAAAACCTTAACCTTGTAATATCCATATGCAAATGCATTTTATTTTGCGCTCGCTAACAAATGTACAATTTTTCATTTATTTGATATGAAATAAAACGTTGCTATCTAAAATATTTTATATGTATGTTGTGCAAATGACCACGCCCACGCTTCACTTGTTGTTGAACACTTGAGTTTCGTAAAAACTTTAAATTTGTGAGTATCTACATACATATACGATTTATGTATATGTACTATGTGTTGTTATTTATGAAGATTTATTATGGAACACTTGGTTAAATTATTTAACGATATCAGCAAAAAAAATAACAAATGGCAATGAATGCATTAATGTGCCAAGAACAAAAATGAATCGACAGATAAATTTGAACTGCATTGAATAATAATTGGCCATTTATTTTGCCCGCTAACTGTAATCCATTACATTACCAAACAAAAAAGAGAAAATATAGTAATAACGAGAATATGATTGGAACTGGATATTGAGCTCTTTGAAAATGCAGGAGCCGATTAAAAAGATAAACGTAAAAATATATAGCACAAAACAGATAAAAAGATAATGGAAAATTATGATACGAGCGAAACCATTTTGTATTCTAACATTATGAAATTAAATGTATGTAACCTTAAAGCAGATAAGATGATTAAAAGAATGAGTTAAACTATTTAATGGTTTTTAGAAGTAAGTGTATGCCCTAGATACTATCTACTCCCTCAACTAACTTACTAGTATACACAAGTATATGCATAAATACACACACAAGCATACACAATAATGCATACGTGTAGCGTAAGATTGAAAATACGCAAGTAAGAAAATGAAATTATTTTTTATATGTGTAATCCAAAAATTTAATAACTAAACCTAAAACACCACCCTCAATGAGAAGCGAGTGCGCTTCTCATGACGACGACGATTATGATGATGATAATGATTTTTATAAAATACTTACATATAAAAATAATGGAAAAAAAATATTTATATAATATATATACCTATACATATATAAATTTAAAAAGTAATAAATGAACAATACCTAGTAACGCCTAGTAAACTGAACATTGGCTAAGTTCACTTACACAAATCAAACAAATACACACGTAATATATATACATATAAACATATATGCCTAAATGAGTAAAGAGACAAAAACGAAAGTATTCTAATAAAGTTAAATTTAAGATACAATGTAAAGCCATTGTGCTGACGTTTCACTCTATTAAAAATTATGATTTCTGTGTTCTTATTTGTTTACAGACGCCCACAAAGCCGCAAGTGTCCTAGACAAAGTAACTGACCACAAACGAAACGAAACCCTCAATCCAATCAACGGAATAAAACGCAATTGACATATCATTTCTCACCCTCACATGTAGCAACATAATTAATATATAAATAAATAATTTTCAAATGACTTTTGCACGCACAGACTTTTTGGGGACATTAACTATTCACTTGAAAATGTATTAAATTGTAACGTTTTCGTAGAAGCTAACGTAACGCAAAGATGATCGATACCTGAAATGTTATCGTTGTTGTGCGATAAGTTTGCATATATGTACTCAATACTCTAATATCAAAAGTACTCAGTTGACGACTTTGTTTGAGTTCTGCGTATATAAAGAAATTTGTCTAATAACTTTGTTTCAGCAGCGGGTTAAGAATTCAAATTCGACTTAAAATTAAGATACTAGAATGCCTGTCATAGAAGCGGCCCAAATTAACAAATATCTATCAAAGGTACGATGACTCATAGCTTTACAGACATTGTCTAGCCTTTTGCTTGTCACGCAATAGTTGCTCATGTCGTTAAATTTAACACAATTATTAAATACCCATTTACTTATTACAGTATAAAAATTTTGAGGCAACACGGAAAGATGTTTTGGATGTCGTCACCACGTATAGCAGTCTGACATACGGCCTGGAAAAGTTCGGTGAGTGTGTACAACGAGTGAGTTCTGCGTAAAATGTATATAAACAATTATTTTTTGTTGTTACAGTGTTTAACGATGGTAGCTCAAAAGATTTGTTTACATTACTGGGCACCATCCCAGTGGTCTATAAGAGTAAGTGGCTCCGCTAAAAATAGATTCGGAAATGTGTTAATTATATCAACTTCACAGATAACACCTACTACATTCCCATATGCATATGGCTAATGGACACCCATCCCCAGAATGCGCCAATGTGTTTTGTAAAACCGACGCCGACCATGAATATCAAAGTGTCCATGTATGTAGACCACAATGGAAAGGTGTATTTGCCGTATTTGCATGACTGGCAGCCGAATAGCTCGGATCTGCTATCGCTTATACAGGTTATGATTGTTACATTCGGTGATCATCCGCCCGTTTACTCCAAGCCCAAAAATCAACAGGCTGCGCCACAACCCTCAGACTGTAATATTTCGCACATTCTTATCTTAAATGCGTGATTCTAATTTTATCCACATTTTTAATCCCTCAGTTCAATATCTACCCTATCCAAGTTCGACTGGTGCGAGCGGTGGAAACCTTCAGCACTATGCCACTGGCGTTGGTTTCTTCCCATACCCATCGACCAGTGCTGTACATACTGGTGGTTCAGGTTATCCACCTTACATGAGTTTCCCACAACCGGGAGTCTATCCGGGCAGTGCTGGATATGTAAGTGTGGTGGTAAGATTACATGCATTATACTCACTAAATTTGTAACCCTGCTTAGAACCCTGCTGCCCAAGCTAATCCCAGCTCAACGGGAACAATAACGGAGCAGCACATCAAAGCATCACTTATCAGCGCTGTGGAGGACAAGTTAAGGCGTCGCATACAAGAGAAGGTAAATCAGTATCAAGCGGAAATAGAAACGTTGAATCGCACCAAGCAGGAACTAATGGAGGGCAGTACCAAGATCGATGCCATCGTCAGTCGCCTGGAACGCGAAGAGATTGATTTGCAGAAGAATATTAACATTCTGAAAGATAAGGAGAAAGAATTGAAGACAAGTCTCGAGACCCTTGACGGTGCAGAATCCATTGATCCGGAAGAGGCCGTTACCACTACAGCACCTTTGTATAGGCAGTATGTTTCTTAATCTCTTTTAATGTGCTGTTTATAATCCTATAGATTTATTATAGATTACTGAATGCCTACGCTGATGAAGCTGCCACAGAGGATGCCATCTATTATTTGGGCGAGGGTTTGCGTGGCGGTGTCATTGATCTAGAGACGTTCTTGAAGCACGTACGCACCCTTTCACGCAAACAGTTCATATTGCGCGCCACAATGCAGAAGTGTAGGCAGAAGGCAGGACTTGCCGGCTAGTAGGATTTACTTCATCCTCTACTGTTTCAGTTATATTTTTACAGATAAACATTTGTAGTTCTTTTTAGTGCAAATTAATATTCAAACAGCACACAAATTGATATATGTTAATATATAATATATGTATTCGGTACTGCTTCAAATTAAAAATGAATCTTTGAAATTATACATGTATATGAATAAAACCCAACGTACGTTCTCACGCCAACACATAATCTTTTATTCATCGATATATCTCTTCTAGAACGGAATGTTTTTTCTTTCCACTTCATACGTAAATGCCGACAGTTAGCAGGAGGAATACAATGCCAAATCCAAGGAATATTGAGGCACACAGACTGATCAGTAGCTCCTTAATCAATGTGCTCTCCTTGGTGGTTTTGCGGGACACCACAAAGATGAAAAACCAGGCTGTGAAGAACGTTCCAATGATGAGCAGAACCGTGGCCAGGTGTGGAAAGACCGCTGGATTGATCGGTGAAACGTAGCGTTGCATGTGCTCCATGCTACAAGTGCAATGGTTTTAGCTTTGAAATTAAGCCGAGTTTAATTTGTTTAACTCACATTTAATTGTTATACTCCGCTTTTATTAATTCCTTGTACATGTACGTGGCCGGCCTGCAAGCGGTTAGGGTTGCTCTTAAAATAATCGCATTTCGCTTAATATCTTGTTTTGTATCGGTTTTGCAGTTTCATCGATACATTAGTTGCTGCTCGTTCTTTCGTCTCTAGTCAAAACGTGGTTCTGCGTAAAATTAAAATAAAAAATAATTAAAAATAACAAATATTAGATTCGCTTTTTAATGTTAAAGATAAATACAACAATAGTCAAATATATCAAAGACTGGCACAATGAGCGATGTAAGCATACTTAAATGACAGGCAATATTTGAACAGCATAATCAAGTAAGTTTTCTCTTTGTTTTTAGATTGAAGAAATGGACAGCGAGCGATTGAATGAGCTTGAATCAATTCTATATGCATCCATACATTACAATGATGCAACCAGCGAACAGTATCAACAACAGCAACAGGACACTCAAAGCATGCCGCCGCCGCCGCTGCAGCAAAATGAACAGCAGCAGCAGGTGCGCTTTGTCAGCGATAAGAGGATTGTCAACAATGGGCCAAGCAAGCCTCGTTATTGGGCAGATAAAAGTGAAGTTGCATCTACATCCGTTAACGATACCTGGAAAGCAAAGATGAGTCCATCGGTTGAATGTAAGTTCAATTTCTATATATAAAGAAAAATGTATGTATTGAGCGACGGATTGGTTATCAACGCGCAGCTCCAAATTCTTTGTTAGGTCGCTCTATTGCACGAACCGAGCCCGAACTCATTTTCAGTGCACTGCATACATAAATTAATCGATACGTCACACCCATTTCGGGGGAAATGCATCCCACGGTTGGAGAAATTGAGCAAAAATAACAAACTCTACAAGAAACATGACCTGGACAATGCTGGGTATTAACAGTTAGTTATTGCTTTAAAATAGGTCATGTCAAAGCCCAGTTGAAATAAATTTTTGCGGTGCAACAAGTATACACATTTTTACTATTTTGTATGTGCTTTGATTTAAAATTAAATTTATGCTTATCCTTTTCATTCAAAATTATATATTTCATATTAAATTACACAGTATTATCTGTTTAGCAGCAGCAAGATCTATCACTGGGTGGTCCGTCTAATAAGTGTTAGTTGATGCAGCTGTTTAAATATGAATATCGTTGGAAATTATAATATAATTGTGCCCATTACGGTCACGTTGCTGGTTATCGTCGTATGGATGGATTACTGTCACGCCTATTATGGCTATGATTTGCTCTTCTGGTTAAATGACATCCGTTGCAATCCAGTTGATTATTTGCTATCAACCACAGTTGTGCTCATGTACATCCATGTTGTGATGTCGTGTGTTAGGGTCACGATTTTCTCCACGCACATCCGACGTAACACGAACCGCATCAATAAGCCTCGAGCGTACTTTGAGGAACGCTATAGACGATTTGTGATTATGCGCCTAGTGCAACAATTGCAGAACGCGTTGCAAATGCAAAAACACTACGCGGCACAGCCTGAACACAGCCAAGAGCAGGAGCTGGATAACTTGTACTTATCCCACAAGCTGATACAGCAAGCAGTCGACGATTTTCGATACTCTGTGGCTGTGCTGCTTTGGCCGAATCGTGCAGACATACAAATGGATGCGCATATCCTCTTTCACATCGATGAGACGCAGCTGGAAGAACTCAAACGTCAGGGATATATGTTGAACGCGCTTAACAACAGAGATATTCGTAATGAACACATAAAACGATTGCTCAATCCAACCGGATATTAAAATTCTTTGTCGGCACCGTTTAAGTAATTTTATTAACTGTTTTTCATCTAACCTCGTTTATAGCCACAAGACCAGAGAAACCGAAAGCCGTTTCAACCAAAAAGCAAGATATGCCTTTGTCACCCGTCGCCTCAGTTTTAAATGCATCGCCAAAGAACAAGCGTCCAAATGGCAATAGTTCTAAGAAGCCAAATGCTCTCAATCCAGTCCAACTGCTGCAGCGACAGCAAGATATGCGTTTACCCCAGAAGAGTCAACGGCGACCGTCGCAACAGACGCAGAAGAAACAAACACAACAAATACAAGAAGAACCACCGAAAGCACAAAAAACAATAAATGCAAATGACGCTGATGAACCAGAACGTTTTGATCAACGACTTTTGGTGGCTATACCATCCAATTGCCCCGTAGCAAAACGGGAACCAGTGCAACGCGATTTAGCACCATTTGCAAAGGCTAATCGAAAGCTGGAGCAGTTTCAGCGACTGGCCGTAAAGCGAGAAAAGTCCAAGCGCGTGCTGGACAACAAGCGGAACAAGCAGGGCAATCAACAACCATTTCAGTTGATTAGCTTAGTGGACTCCGATTTTTCATCGGATGCAGATGACGTTATCATTGTACCACTGTCCCCGATTCCCATTATAGATGTGGATGCTAGTGATGAGGAGCCGCTGCAACCGTATATGGAGGAAAATGCTATGGATGCCGCGGATGTTAGCTTGGGCGGTGATTCCGCAACTACGTCAATGACTGTGGTGCCATCCGTGATGCATTCGCCCTGCAGCTCGGTGTTATCCAGCGATGATTTCATTGTGCAAAAGGATACCTGTCGCGTCATTGCCGATTGCGAACGTGCCACAGACGAAGATTTGTTAGTTTTAACAGAGAATGCTATCCGTGATGCCGCTGAACTCAGCAGCCAGGCAGAGCAGGATCAGGATCAGGCAGCGGATTCATCCGAGTACGAATTTGTGCCACCATCCAGGCTGGAAGAGATCAAGCAAAACTATCGGGTTGACGAGCAACAGTTTCGCGCACGTGATGTCTACGAAAGCGAATCAGATCTCACAGAGAGCGGCATTTACTGCAAGGCTAAACCAAAGTTTACGCCAACAATTATACGCAACGTGGACTCCGAGTCGGATTCATCGGATGTTGAGGTGCTGGGGGCGGTTATTGTGAACAAGACCAAACGTTTACGCAAGCGACGCTCCTCGAGCACCAATCAAAGTCAATCGGACCCCAACAACGAGATCGACAAAGACTACGACGTCAACGACGACACGGATAGCGATGATGGTGTGCAGGCAACGGGTGTGCCAGGCATATCACGTGGCATGGCCCTAGAACGATGCAAACGTAAGATACGACGAATAAGTCAAAGGCGCAACTCTGAAAGTGCGGTAACTGCGCGGCCACGAAAATCTATCGTTGAAAACGATGCCAGTTCGGAGTCGGCTGATGACGAATCGTTGCCGACAGCACGTCAAATTGCTGAGCGCCTGTTGATGCAGAAGCAAGCATCTGAAAAAGAACAGATTCAGCAAGAAGGGCATGCTAACGATAGCGTTGGCTTCGATGCCAACACGGAGGATGAGGCTGAGATGGATGATGCCGTCACGGAGCATATTAGCGCAGTCTTTGAGCGCATCGATCAAAACACTAGACTCTCCACATACATGCCAGAAAATAACCAACTGCAGGAAGAGGTAACAACAACAGAGCCAGAGCTAATATCAGACGATGATGAACTCGGTCAGCAGTCGGCTGAACTAGAAACCAATGCTAATGAAACAGAACATGAGCCACAGCCACATGCAGAGTTTGATCATTTGCAAGAGGAGCACAACATGTCTGCACATCAGAAACAGTTGAGGGGCGGCGATTTGGTTGGTTGGAATGAGGAAATGTGTCGCTTCTACAATGACAGCTGGACTGGCGAGCATTTCAATTTGCAAAAGATTCAAAGAGCCATGTCTGGTTTGTGTTCATCATTATTAGTACTTTTAATTAAAATCACTTAACAAACATCCCTTCATTTATTGCCTAGGTGGACGCAACGAGTGGCGCATCATTAGTGCGGATCGCTTTCCCCCTGCTCGCAAGCGTTTCCATCTAAAGTGCACCAATTGCTTAGAAATGGGTCACATTCGCTCAAAGTGTCCGCGTCCACGAAAACCCGTCGTTTGCTACACGTGCGGCATGACGGGCCACGCAGAGCCGCGTTGTCCAAATGCTATTTGCTTGGGAGTAAGTTAATAAGCTAAAACTGGTATATTTATACTAAATTGCATTCTTTTACAGTGTGGGTCCAAGCAGTCAATGTATGTGCAGAAATGCAACAAATGCTCGTTTCAGAGCCGCATGATCTGTCAGCTGTGCAAAATGCGGGGCCACAGCGTCGATATGTGTCCAGATAAGTGGCGGCGCTATCACTCGACAGTAAGTATAAAAGAAACTAAACTATTAGTTGTATAATAAATGTTGTTTATATTCCTTGTCCACAGACACGGTCGAATGTGGAGCTGAATTCAAATGTTCAATATCGACAGAAGAACTGCTGCAATTGCGGAGCGCGTGGACATCTCTTTGAGGAGTGTCGTCAGCGCATGGGAGAGTTTCGTAATACGAACTACTTGCAACGCATTGTATCGTATGAGAAGGTCTATAAGGATCAAAACGGTCCCGTTAGTCATTCGACAGATCTGGACGACTTTTTTGCTATCAAGACGCCTTTTCATTTTAACTGGAGCTCGGAGTTCTCCAAGAATAGCATCTATGCGCGTTTCCTTAAGACAGTCGGTCTGGCACGACCATTATCTGTAGATAAGCGCAATAGATCCGCTGCAAGTATGCAGCTGAAAGTTTATTCAAACGAATATGTACCGAATCCACAGGCCACAGCTGCAGCGCGTAGATCAGTAGGTAAACCATCATCCGTTATAATTGAAGAGCTGCCGCCGGAACCGATTACTAAGCCAAAGGCAGTGGAAGCTAAAGTGCAGCAAGAGGAGATAAGCAGCAACTTCCAGAACAAACCTACAAAATCTATAATAAACACAAAACCCAGTGTTGTCGTCAAATCTACAGTGCCACCAAACGACTTGGACTCTGATTCGAACTACAGTTTCTCAGAGCACTTTGAGGTTCCCAGCTCGACAACAGTATCCGTTGAACTCAGCCCGGAGCAAACAAAGACAGGACCCATGGAGAATTTACCCGATATAATACCACTCAGCTTAGATGATGATGATGCAGATGCTGATAATGACAATGATAACAAGAAGAGAATTAGCTGCAAAAACCAGGGCATCTCGATGTGCGTGAACAGCAGCAAGGCCACATCATCACCATCAACAGCGGAACAGCCAGAGAGCAGCTTGCCCGATGTGGCGTCAGAGGCGAAAATTCTGATGGCACGCGATCAAACCGAGTATCTGTTTAGTCCGGAGGGACGTCAATTCCTGGAGAGAGCGGCTAAGGAGTGTAAGGTGAATGTGCGCATGGATTTTAAGGAGTACGGCTACGTCCTGGTCATTTATGGTTTCAAAAAGAACCAGGAGGATCTACAGTTACTGCTATTGCGTCGCAATCAGGAGGTGAAGCGCAAGAATAGCGAATTTCAAAGCCAAAAGCCGCCGAAACGCATCGATGTCCTCATACGCTTTATGCGCGATGGCATCAATAGCCTCACGGGCGATCTGGGCAATGCGAAGAATCATTATTTCCGCATTAAAGAGTTGGAGCAATTAAATACCAAAAATGGTTACAAGCTGGCCGAACGTAAGCGTCGCTTGCTCAACATGATATTGTTTGGTCAGGCAGGACTCAACAATGGCAACATGCATTTGGATCAGCTGCTGATCATACTCGAGCGCCTGCTGAACGAACACTCGGAGGATGAGAATGCCACGCCCGCTATGCGCAACGAAATCGAGGATCACTGGCGCTTAATATTCAGCCCCCATCCCCATTCTAACTATGAGGCACTTCTTCAAAGCTATGTGCGGCTGGACGTAAAGAATCGGATGACAACGCTCAACATTGATCCCGCACTACTGGGAGCGCAGAATGGTTGGAAGCGCAATCGTATTGGGTCACCGTCACCACCACCACCTATAGGATGGCAGCAGGATGCGAACAAGAATCGCTTGTCGAAGCAACGTGCAGTGATCAATGCCAAATGTTTAGATCAGCAGCAATCGCCCCCAGATGGAAAGCATGATGAGCCCACCGCACAGGCAATGCCGCAACAAAACAACTACAGTGGCAACAATCGCACACCAAAGCAACGCACACAGACAAATGTCAAACCGCCGGATCAGCAGACAAGACAACTGCCACTGCCACCAGTTTGGCAACATGATGACCAGCTGCAGCAGCAGCAGCAGCAATTAAACAACAACAATAAGAATCGCCCACCAAAGCAACAACGCCAACAGCCGTACGGCAGATACCCAGCTTCAGGTCAACAACAGAATCTTCATCAGCAACAGCAGCAACAACAATTGCTACCATGTAACAATGTGCAGCAACGTATTCCACAAGGGTTGCAATTGCAACGACGCAATGATCCCTTGCAGTCGGAGTGCATCAAGTTGCTGGCTGGCATGGAGCGCGGTGATTCGAGAAACAGCATCAATAGGGATGCCACAAAGCCATCAATTTTCTGGTCGCGTGAATCACTAGGATATCTGGACGATCTCTTCAAAATAAAAACCAATGCAGAAACCACAGAGCGATTAATGCGTGTCCTGAAGCGTTCACAACGTGGTTTACTTTCGCATAATGATTACCGTGCGGTAATTAGACTTCACTCGCTGATGGAGCCCCATTAATTAGGTTAAATATATACTGGACATCAGTTTATCAGTTTAATTTAAGGAATGAGCTTATTTAATGAATAATTTGTGGGTATGTCAGAGATATTACCCAAATACCGAATAAAAAAAATCTGAACTTCAGTTTAATTTTTTGGTTACGGATATTAAATTATATTAAAATTGTTTGAATAACACAGAATCCTTAGGGACTTTCTGGAAATAATTCAAATAATATCAACAATTTGACAGTAATCGCTCCTCTAAACATAAAAGTTCATATTATCCTCAATATAAGATTCTTATTTTGCCAACATATTCTTTTTATTTTTACCACTTTTTAGCACTTGAGAAAATGGAATAATTAAAAAAAAAGTTAAAATAATTCAAATTTATAAAAAAAAAATCGTTCATAATTGAACGACGAAGTGTATTTGTTGTAAACAAAAATAATCAAGAAAATAATTGTTAGTAGTTTCACTAGATGGATTTTGCAACGTGGATTGCTTTCGCATAATGATCACCGAGAGGTAATTAGACTTCACTCGCTGATGGAGCCCCTCTATATCTGCTGGACGATATTAAGCAATGAGCTTAAATAATAAATAATTTGTGGATATGTCAGAGATATTATCCAAATACCGAATAAAAAAAATCTGAACTTCAGTTTAATTACATAATGTAATAGTGCACTTCTTATTTATTTATACTTTGGTTACGCATAGTAAATTATACTAAGAATGATTGATATTACATTTTATTAATACGTCATTCTTGTAGCACTTTCTGCAAATATTGAATAATATCTACGATTTCACAGTAAACGCTCGTCTAAACATAAAAATGCATATTATCCACAAAATAATATTCTTATCGTGCCCTTTTTATGTTTACCTTTTTTTAGATCTTAAGAAATTGAAATTATGCAAAAAAGTTAAAATACTTAAAATTTATGATAAATCGTTCATAATTGAACGGCGAAGTGTATTTTTTTTAAACAAAAATAATCAAAATAATAATTGTTATTACTTTCACTAGATGGATTTTGCAACGTGGGTTGCTTTCGCATAATGATCACCGAGAGATAATTAAACTTAATGATGGAGGCCCACTAATTAGATGAGATAAACTTATCAGATTAATTTAAGAAATGAGCTTAACTAATGAATAATTTTTGGGTACTTCCGAGATATTACCCAAATACCGAATAAAAAGAAATCTGCATTTTAATTTAACAACGTAATGTAATAATGTACTTATCATTTATTTATTCTTTGGTTACGCATATTAAATTATACTAAGATTGATTGATAATACATTTGAATAATACAGAATCGTGTGGCAGTTTCTGGAAACATTTCTGTGAAGAAACTTAATAATAATTCAAATAATATCAACGATTTATCAGAAATGGCTCGTCGAAATATAAAAATTCATATTATACAAAATATAAGACTCTAATTTAGTCAACATATTCTTCTTAATTTATAATTTTTTTTAACACTTTGAAATTGGAATTTTATGAAAAAATTAAGAAACATAAAATTTATGATATAAGCGTTCATAATTGAACTATAAACTGTATTTGTTGTAAACAAAAATAATCAACATAATAAATGGTAGTAGTTTATTGACTAGAAGGATTTACAAGAAATTGGGATGACAAAGTAATTTACATTTGCAAAATAACTGTAAAGGGAGTTTTTACTTAGTAGGAAAGTCTGGCCAGTAGTTGATGTAGTATCTGTGAGTAGTTCCCTCGAACAATCGATCTAGCCAATTGCTGAGGCCATCCAACAAGTTGTCCTCGAACAGAACATTCGATTCTACATCAGACTCCTCGGAGTAGTTCACACCGAGGAAGTTACCAATCTCTGGATCATCATTTCTATCAAGCAATTGTTTGGTCATTTTAATCATTCTTTTGGTGCCACGAGCACATTCCGGATGCTTGGCATGATAGACGCAGAAATACTTTCGGTGTCCATTTAAAGCTATAACGGTGCCAACACAATTTCTTGGATTGATCTGAAGATTTTGATTTGTGCATAGCGATAAGCGTAGAAGCTCCGAATACCACGACAAGCCCTTCTCAATAAGCATATGACCGAAGAGAAGAGTCTTGGTCCTCCTATATGGCCAAACTGCACGATGGTATGGCGGAATGAGTTTGGTCCGGCTTTGCAAATCGGTAATCAATAGAATTGTTCGACATCCGGGTTTTAGTAAGCGCACCAATCCATTATATTTTTCTGCTCTTAGCTCATAAAGCTTTAGCTCAGGCACATGTTTACTTTGCTTATTGCACAGCGATTCATTGAGTTGGCCCTGTGCCTTGAGGCTCTCCTCCTCGGCACGTACAAAGTACATCATTACATATCCTATGCCAAACATAAAGGCAATTGTTCCGAGCAGGGATAGGGCGGCAAACAGATGCTCATCTTCGATATTATCGGATAGATAATCCACTAAATAGAGCAGACGCGTTATCCACTTACTTAAAATACCCTGGGCGTGTTCATCTAGTAGATTCTGCACAAATGCCTCATATGTTAAGGCTTCGTTTGTCTTCAAAAGTCTCTGTACGGTTAGATTAATCTCATGTTTGGTCGTATTGATGGCCGTATTGTTAAGATAGTCGGCGGATTTAATGTCCAATTTGGCACCGTCAACCCATTCGTATTTGATATGGGTGCTGTCACGTCGCCAGATGACCACCAGACGCAACAGATTATCCTCGAATGAGCCCTTAGAAATGGCATTTAGAAAATCCGATTGCTTCTCCTTGAACATATACGCAAATCTTACGCGATCCAAGCTATAGCCACTCTCCAGAGCAATGTGCCTCAAGGCGCCCCGTGCTATATCATAGTCTGGTGAGTTTTCTGTTATTAGAACCACGCAGAGTCGCTTGCGAGGTCGATTCCACTCGGCGGGACAAACTCCCTCGAGGACTTCCTGTGATGATAGCCTCGGAAGTGACAAGAATTGATTTGTCGAGATGATATTATCCAGAGTTTGTGTGGGTATATCAGCCATTGAGATACTCGCAACAGCTCGCAACGAGTCCTCATTGAACAGATACAAAGTATCCAGTTTGGGATTGGCCTTAAATCGATCCGATATTAGGTTAGAGCTCTTGCTATTTAGATCGACAAACCCAAATGCAACGCGATCGTGAAAAGCAAAGGCCGAAATAAGATATCTCAATCGAGTCGCGCTTCTCGGCTCAAGGACTAGAGCCCTTACTCTATTATCAGTCCAGCCATTAAGAAACTCGTCGAGATTCTCATCATTCACCCGCAGGCCAATCTTAAACGGCATCTTCTTGCGAACAAACTCGGCCAATTTCTGTTGTGTATAAATATTCTCGCGATACACATAACTATGTCCGCCCAAAACTAGCACCATTCGTGGTATATCATCCGCTCCGGTCTTACGCAGTATTGACGGCTCGTGCGCTGCGTTTATGGTGGCAAACTGAATGCCCAACGGTTCGAAAGTATCGATTAATTTCTTAAAGGCACCAACTATCCGTATACAGCCGAAACACCAATCATTGTAAAACATAATAATATGTAATTTGTTCTTGCTCTTGGGTATAATCGTTTGCTCGAAATAGTTGGATGTTACGGACAGCTTGTGATATAGACTGATATCCTGGTCGAAGCCGAATTGTTTGCCGAAGAACTCTTCAACTGGGTCAAATCCGTTACGATTGTAGCCGCTATAGTCATGCTTCTGCTTTAAATAATGTGAATCCTCACTGGTAATGCCATGACGATCGTAGATCAGTCGCCGTTCCACATCACTCAGCAGCTCATAGGCCTTTTTGATTTGCACAAACTTGAGCTCAGCATCCGGATGATTGCTTTTGTCTGGATGCCATTCTTTGGCCAATTGCCTATAGGCACGTCGTATTTCCTGAGGGGTCGCCGTATTACTCACCCCCAGCTCCCTATATGGATCTTTTATGGCACTCAGGCATTGCGCAGCCAATGTGCAAAATATTAGCACATAAAACAAGTACAATTTGTTAAACATAGTGACTGCTTTTTACAATACAATCCAGTTTTTCTCTTCTGCTGCTGGTCGTATATGGGGGTTGGTCCGTGCTCCAGATACGAGAATGATGGATGATTTTGGGGCCGGGGGATTATTGATTTTTTGTTGAATCTATTTTATTTAAAATGCTCAAAGATGACTCTGGCAACGCACATGGCGTTCCAAATAATTTGATTGTTTTTATCTCGGCACAAGAAGTTTTGAATTTCTATTTTTCTATGACAGATTAGTTATTACGCTAAACCCGACAGGGTTGCCGCGGAGTATGAAACTACAGCGATGTTGTCATACAACCTAGTAGTAGTAGTACGCTGTTCCGGGGAAGAATGTCATACAAGGCATTGACCAATGCAAGCAATTGCTCAAAGTTCCCCAAATAAAATATAACATTTCTGAAAATGGTAATATCTGTTAAATTAACAAAAATACAACTTTAGTATTATTATTGACAGTTCTGCCAGAGTTATACAGATGCGTACCAAGCTGGAAGTGTTATTAAAATACCAAAAATACCAAATTCAGTATTAGTCAACACTGACCAGTGTGTGTGCAGCACTAGGCAAATTAAAGATAAAATTAAATAGCAAGAAATACGCGTGTGTGACGTGCTAATATCTTAATAGTTGTACTTGCAATTGTACTGCCTAAATAGACTGAACATTGAAGTTTTTGTGCAATAAACAAAAGAGAAGCCTTCACCAGGTTCACAACAAAAAAATACGAAACAAATTTTCAAGCTACGGCCAAGCAGAAGCCAGTGCCCTCCGCGTCCCCGCCCCGCCGTCGCTGCCGTTATTCGTTTGTCTGTCGTTTGGCGTTGCATCCCGTGTGTAAATGTAACCGATGGACGACGAAGGCGACCCAAACAGATGATATTCACACTCAAAAGAAAAACAACAACAAAAACTACGAAGACCAGCAGCAGCAGCAGAAGTAGCAGTAACAGCCTCAGCAAACATGTACATATCGTAGCCATATTATTCAATGAATGTGTGCGCGAGCGTATAAAAGAAAATTAGATAAAAAAATAAAATAAAAATAAAATGAAATTAGCGCACGCCTGAATTTCGAGTTTGGCGCAAGGTGAACCGAACCGAACCGAAATTGTTCAATGTACATACATATATAAATACATAAATGCACACAAACATTTATAAAGACGACAAAAACAATTTTCAATTTTCTCTTTGTGTGTGTTGTTTGTGCGTGCGAACCTGAAGTGCTGCTACCACCTGCAATAGCAATTACAACTGCATTGATTTATGCACACACACACACACACATACATAGTAAAAATTCGATTTGCAGAGAGGATATATGGTATATACAATATATAGAAGCAGTATATAAATACAAATGCAGTAAGACATACACAAACACATACTACAACTGGCTGACTGATAAAGCCTCTCACACAAACACAACACACATACACTGACGCAAACACGATTCGCAGAAGAGCTTTGTAAGTTTACGTTTATGCTTATTTTGTGGCTGTTTATATGTCTATATATATATGTAAATAAATATATATATATATATATATGTAAATATATAAATATATATATATATAAATATTATTATTGTTGTTATTCACATATTGCTCTCCTTTCCGTCATTCGTTTTCTATTTGAATTTGCAAACTCATTGAAAAAAACTTAATTACATTCATGGCTTTGCTGCACCAACAGCAGCAGCAGCAGTGGCAGTAATTACCCAGTCGCCCAGTCCCGCTAACTGCCGTATGGAAATTTCTTACAGTACGCAGCCAACAGAGCCAAATGTTAATTATGTGCCGCTACCAGTTGCCCCTTCCTCATACCTCCAGCGAACCACCCTCACTTCGCGTTGCTGCCACAAGCCGTAGCTTATGTTGTTGACGCAGTTCGCTCGCGTCGTGTTTGTTTATGCTCCACACACATACGCGTTCACACACAGACACACATGCATCCAAAAATGTTGGATCGTTTCACAATGATTCGGACCATTTACATATTAAAGTTCTATGCGTTGATCGATTTAATAAATAACTTATGAAACACAAAATTTTGTAATTGAAAAATAATTGTGTTCCATAAAGCATATTTTTAAAGATTTTAAAAATTACATTAGTTTCTTTTAAATGCCATGCAAATCGAAGTTGTGAATTTCGTCAGAAAAGTGAATAGTTAAAGCTATATCGGAAAATCGTTATCGATACGCCTTGAATCACTGTGCAGCAACGCGGCTCCTGTTTTTTGGGCTCTTGGGATATACCAAGTCTAATGGTAACATTTGTCATCGAGCTGATAAGAATGACATTCGGCTATTTGCGTAGTTTTACAATAGCAACATCAATAACAAAGAAACAGAAATTATATGCATGTTAATGATAGCTAAATGCATTTGGAAATTATTTTGACAGTTTTGCTAATGACAGCGACAATTGCCGGGCCAGTTGAAGGTCGGTTAGGAATAATAGTTATGTGTGTGTGTTTTCTTCAATAAATATCCTGCTTTTTAATTGTTAATCAATGTTTCACAAATTTTATTAATCATAAATTTAGCTCAGTTTTAGGTAGAAAAATTCGATGAGTAGAACCGTGCTTTTATTAGTATGTGTAACCAATTTATTCCTTATAATTAATATGACGATTTTGTTTTTTATTTTTGCAGTGGCCGAGAAGAGGGTAAAGAGCGAGTGAGAGGCGTAGATAAAGAGAGAGAGGGAGAGAGACTCTTGGCTCATTGCCGCAGGGGCACGCAGGGCCGTCGAATTGCTGCTGCAGTAGCGGAGGAGGCCAACACATATTATAGATCGAACAGTCCAAGCAAGTCCAATGTCCAATAAAATCAATCCAAAACGCCGTGAACCGACAGCAGCAGCAGCAGTAGCAGCAGCCACGGCAGTGGTGGCCACCAATACGAGCAGCACAACCGGCTCATCCAGTGCTGGAAACACATCCTCGGCGAACACATCGTCCTCGTCCAGCTCTTCACTGTCGTCCGCCGGTGGCGGTGATGCGGGCATGTCCGCCGATTTGACATCGCTCTTCGAATGCCCCGTTTGCTTTGACTATGTGCTGCCACCGATACTGCAATGCTCCAGCGGGCATTTGGTGTGCGTCTCATGCCGTTCGAAGCTCACATGCTGCCCAACATGCCGCGGCCCATTGGCCAACATACGCAATCTGGCCATGGAGAAGGTGGCCTCCAACGTTAAATTTCCATGCAAGCATTCGGGATACGGCTGCACTGCCTCACTCGTATACACAGAGAAGACCGAGCACGAGGAGACCTGCGAATGCCGGCCATACCTCTGTCCCTGCCCGGGCGCCTCATGCAAATGGCAGGGACCGCTCGATCTAGTCATGCAGCATCTGATGATGTCCCACAAGAGTATCACCACGCTGCAGGGCGAAGATATTGTATTTCTGGCCACCGACATCAATCTTCCCGGCGCCGTCGATTGGGTAATGATGCAGTCCTGCTTTGGTCATCACTTCATGCTCGTCCTGGAGAAACAAGAGAAATACGACGGTCATCAACAGTTCTTTGCTATTGTCCAATTGATAGGGTCGCGCAAAGAGGCCGAGAACTTTGTCTATCGCCTCGAGTTAAATGGCAATCGACGCCGCCTTACCTGGGAGGCAATGCCACGTTCCATACACGAGGGCGTTGCCTCGGCCATACACAATTCGGATTGTCTGGTGTTCGACACGTCGATTGCGCAACTGTTTGCCGACAATGGGAATCTGGGCATCAATGTAACCATATCTCTGGTCTAAAGAAGGAATATTGCATCGTTTCTAAAACGATACTCGATATATATATATGTATATATATATATATATCTCATATATACATATATACTACTAGTGCATACACATACAAATTGTCTAAATAACACATTCAACGCTAAACAACATATTGTAAGGAATATGTGTGTGTGTATGGTAGGTCGGTAGGTCTGTCTGTCTGTCTGTCTGTCTGTCTATTTGTATGTCAGTTTCTTGCCGCCTGGCGATAATTAGTAGCTCTAGGGATTTTCATTTTCAAAACAAAAAACAACCAGATTTATTAAACAGCGTTTCTTTTCTTTTTTTTGTGGGTTTTAGTTTAATTTAGTTTGTAAGCCGGTCTGCGTGGGCAAAACGTTTGGAGCGGTACTGCCCACCATCCACAACAAGAAACAAAACACAACACAACAAACAACAACCACCACAAAAATATATACACACACACACTACGAAAACTTACATCCATAATAAATACACACATCCATTATGATATATACATACATCCTCTCTATAATAAAAACTCTATGCAGCCTAGTTTAGTTAATGTAAATTATTTTATACAAAAATACTTGTAAATGCTATAAAAGTAAACATCACTTTTAAATGAAATTAACAAGAATAAACAATATATATTAAATAATATATACTTATGTAATAACTCGAGAGTTGTAAGCAATTGCGACAATTTTTGTTCATGCCAAACGAAACGTAACATTTTTTAAACATGATTAAAAAAAACAAAAACACATCCTTTCTACTCCTCCCTAAAAAGAAATAATTAAAAAAGACAGCTACATTTTTGTACTAAGATTTGTATCAAGTACTGACAAACCCAAAAAACAAATAACAAAGGCAAAAAATGCAAGCTAATGTTTAAATTTAAATAGTTTAGACCGATCTCCCGTTCAGTTGATTTTGTTTTATTTCTGTTCTAAGTTTGATTGACCATATTGAAATGCGATTGGAAATTGCAAATGATGAAAGCGGTTTATTACAACTGCAATGTATTTAATTTAACAACAAACACACACACAAAAACACACACACACATATACATTTAACAAAAACTACAGATGAAGAAAAATAAAAGTGATTAGTAAAAGGAAAAGTCTTTTCATATAAACCAAACTGAGAAACTACTGATTAATAAAAATGAATGAAACAAGCTGCAACTGATAAACTGACACATTTTAAAATATAGCAGCCGCAAATCACAAAATATATGTATCAGGTTATATCGTAGTCCTGTTCACTCTACTACAGCATTCTTACTCGTTTCAGCTTGTCCACCTGAGAACTTAGGCTGAGAGATTCCCTATCCTAGTGAAAATCTTTCGATGTGCTTTGAAAAGTATATCATGACTAAACACGTGTGAAATTAAGATTCGAGTAGGTCTTGACATTTCACTGGAAACTTAGCCACAATCATACAAGCAAATTTAATTTTTTTTACTCTCTATTTTCACGATCTTTTAGACAAACCTAAATTGTCAACTGTACGAAAAATTAAAACTTATACTTTTGGTTGTGTAGTTTGATAGACCCCCTCCCAAACTCCACCCAGGTAAATGTAATTGCAACAATTTTAGTGCACATAATAAAGCATTAACATATTAGTTAACGATATCAAAATGCGACCACGTCTCCAGTGTCCGTCCACAGAGGTTATGTCACAGGCAGCGGCAGTAGCGGTGCCAAAGGATCAGGAGAATGAGGAACAAGAGACACCGCTCGATCAGTTGATGGTGAGATGCTGCAGCGTTAGCAGCAGCAGTGGTGTCTGCGAGAAACCAAAAGATACAGCAATCAAGGAATTTCTCGTCTCCCTGCTGGAGTGCCCGGTATGCTTTGGCTATATGATGCCGCCGATAATGCAGTGTTCCCGCGGCCATCTCATCTGTTCGCAGTGTCGCAACAAGTTGACAGTGTGTCCCGTTTGTCGAGTGCCGATGAGCAACATACGTAATCTGGCCATGGAGAAGGTTGGCTCCAAACTGATCTTTCCCTGTAAGCATTCGTTGTACGGGTGCCGCAAGAGTCTCTCATATGCGGATAAGAGGTTTCACGAAGTTGACTGCGATTTCCGGCCGTACTTATGCCCCTATCCGGATGAGAAGTGTGTGTGGCAGGGTGCGTTGCAGGACGTGTACCAGCACTTTGTCAACACACATCCAAATGTGATTACCATGGAGGGCAACGACATCATCTTTCTTGCCACCAATGTCAATCAGCCCGGCTCTCTGGACTGGACCATGATCCAGTCCTGCCACGGCCGGCATTTTCTCCTATCGCTGGAGAAGGTGCTGCTCACCGAGGGCTGCCAGCAATATTTCGCAGCTTGTCGCATGATCGGCTCTGTGCGGGAAGCCTCCGAATTCGACTATTTCATTTCATTGGAGGCCAATAATCGAACCCTCAACTGGAAGTCGAAGCCACGCTCCATTCGCGAAAGTTTTGTTATGTATACAAATGAAGATTTCCTGGTGCTCAACAAGTCGACGGTGAAACTGTTTGCCGACAATAATCAACTGGCTCTCAACATCATTATCATGAAAGCTGGAGAAAAAACCTTTAACCACCCCTCTCACCCCTTCCCTCAAAAAACTGTCGGATAGGAGATAAATTTATTGTTCCTAGTCAATTAAATAAATTCGCCAACATCACACAATATTTGCCAATGGGAGACTGAAATATAATATGAAATATATACTGGCGCTTCTTGGAGTGTTGTAAAATGTAAAATATATAATAATGAAATTAAAAAAGATAATTGTAAGAACCAAGATAATCAAGAAATTGTTTGAAGCTTTTTTGCAACCGATATGTATCCCAATAACGGAATTAAACAAATTAATTGCTGACGTGTTTACACTTTGAAAGTCGAACAAAATTGCGCGCTGTTAACATAACATTTGTTGCACAGTTAAAAAATTAGAGTGCCCACAGATGTACAGAAAAAAAGCAAGAAGAAGAAGATCAAAAACAAAACTCGGTTTTTGTGAGTTAGTCTGGTTTTTTCTGTTTTGTTTTTTTGTTTTCTGACTGATGGGCGTGTGGGCAACACTATAATGGATGAAGTGGACAAGATTATCATGCACCAGTTGCAGCAAATCGATGCCAGCATCGAACCAACAGATCAACTCTCCACTTTCACGCCGGAGCAAGTGGTGCGAGCGGTTTCAAGTTGTCTGCTGGAAATCAATCCAACGATGACAGAGGAATTGCCACGGTTCCTGCCGGGTGGCGCTATGGCGCAACGCTTCAGTGTGGCCACTACACTCGCCGAGCGCTGCAAGGAGCACGGTTATCGCGGTGACATTGGCTACCAGATATTCCTCTATCCCAACGCTGTTGAACTCCGTCGCCTGTTGATGTTTCTCATCGAGAGATTACCACGCGAACGCCAGCACCTGGACAATCTTGCTGGCAAGGCGCACACACTCAGCGCCCGGGAACTGTTACAGCGTGAGCTGCGTAAGAAACTGAGCGAACAACTGAAGTCGCCGTGGGTGCCCCAGTTTTGTCGTGCGGTGGCAAATCGACGGCAATTGGGTTGCAGTTCCCACTGCATTGAGTTCAAGCCGCATCCCAATCTGAACGTGCCCGGCGCCAATCTGACGCAACGCAGTAAAGAGGTGCAACAGTATTTTGAGCAGCTGGCACCAAACTTGTTTCAACAAGTCGATGGCAGCTCGTTTGATCTGATTGCGTCGGTGGTGCACAAAAACGATTTGGAACGTTGGAGCGAACAGGTGCCCAAGGCGGTTATTGGAGCTTTGGTGCTGGAGGATCAAGTGCCGTCCAGTCCAGTGGAGAAACTGCTGCCCGCAGAGAAAGCTCAAAGTAATCCCGAGTCCCAGTCGCTGGCGGATGCAGTGCAGCAGTTGCGATTGGATTCGGAACAACTCTTGGCGCAGCGCAAGTTGCTCAATGTCACTTTGGACAGCTTGAAGGCACGTGAATCGGCTGCAGCCGCCGAATTGAATCGCATCCAAGCTGTGCTCAAGCTCCACGAGCGTAGCTGTCTGGTGTTGGCGGAACCGGACCAAAATGTGACCAAATTGGAGGCACTGCTACATGCAACGGAAGTTAAGAGGGAGACACTAACGCAACAGTGGCAGGATTATCGTAAACCGCTGCTCAGCACGCTGGATAGCCTTAAGTCGGCCAAGGAGACGCAGCAGGTGCAAAGCGTGCGACTGGGCATTGAGCAACTGGAGCTGGAGCTGCATGCCAAGACGCAACAGCACACGGAGCTGCTGCAGCGCAGTGCGAACCAATCGCAGTTGGCCCCACGCAAGGATTACACGCTGCGCATCCACGAATTCATTGGCAACATACGCAAACAACGCGACGACATTTTCAAGGTCCTGGATGATACGCGTCAGTTGCAGAAGCAGCTGAACGTGGTAGCTGCACAACTGGAGCGACAGTTCAACTATACGGATGATCTACTCTTTCAGAGCGCCAAGCATGATCTGCACGCCAAGAAGGCCTACAAACTGTTGGCCCAGCTGCATGCTCATTGCAGCGAACTGGTCGAGTGTGTTACCAACACGGGCAACGTCAGCAAGGAGATCCGAGAACTGGAAGTCCAAATCGATGGCGAGAAGATGAAGAACGTTTTGATCAGTTTGCAACAAATCACGGGAGACATCAGCAAATTTGAACAGCACATTCAGGAGCTGCAATCACAGATACGCACCATAGAGAATGCCATTACAGTTGGATAGTTAATAGATAATATTTGGGAGTAATCTCTCCCACATAACGATATTAGTATATAAATATATATATTACTTATGGATTAGTGCCAATTATAACAGATCACTCACGCATAGCGTAGTTTCTTGTAGCCAATTTTCAATATACATATGCATTTTTTAAGTATCAAATAAAACGGACCTGATTATCTTCAAAAGTAAATTTTTACTATATTCTACATATAATAATTGCTATAAATATTCATTTTGTGGCAGGGTAAACAATTATTCGCCTAACACAATTGAGTCTGGTGTAAATGGGCTATTGGTCGATTGCTCTCTCTCGCTGTTGCTCTCTTCGCATGCGCTCTTTAAATACTCTTGCAGCGAGCTTCTTAAATTTAACAAACAATACGCAATGTTTTAAAAACATGAATTGAAATATATTCTCGTACGTATTTAAGCTGGTTAAGGAGTTAATAAAGGTAATTGACCTACTTAAGCTGGATATATAAGCACCGTTTGGACAGGGTTAAATTAAACTACATTCAAATAGGAAATCTGTTTAAGCACATTGTTAGGGTATTCAAAGTTCGATATGCCAGCATTCAATTGTTTTCTTGCTTTGCTCGCTCTGTGTGTTTTTGAATCTAAAGCGGCAGTTATAAATGCCGGCCGTGGACCCGGCTGTTAGTTGTTGCTCGCCTTCTGAAGTGTTTGAAGCTACAGCGCGTTGGCGGCCGTGTTTCGTACTTTCGTGTTTTCGTTTCATTTTTGTTGATTTACTTTCGTTTGTTTTTAATTTAAAGTGAATTTCCAAGCATTCAGCGGCACTTGGCCTGGACCCGAGTGTACTCAACGGTTCCCTTTGGTTGTTGTTTTATTTTGTTTTACTCTAAACTAAAAAAAAAAAAAGAAAAAAAAAACACAACATACGACAACATTTCAGAATAAAGCACTTGAGTTTTGTGTTTTTTGTGTGTTGCTGGGTGCTCTTTGCTGCTGCTCCGGCTGCTATTATTCCTGCTGTTGCTATTGTTGCTGGTGTTAGTGTTGTGCCCTGTGTGCCGCTCCAGAACTTGTTTGTGGCCTAGAGTTGTAGGTTCTTTTGCATGCCGCGATAACAAGTTAAACCGGTGTGCGTGTGTGCCGCGAGTGTAATTGTGTGTGACTGTGTGCGAGCAAATGTGTATTACTGTGTGTGTGTGTGTTGGTGTGCGTGTGCTTGTGTTTGTGTTTCTCTCCTTCAACAAACTGTTGCGCCTCGACGCTGATGACGTAGCCAGCCCTTTTGCAAGCCATGATTACCAAAATAAATAAATAAAAAAATAAATAAAAAAAAAATAAAAATAAAAGCGACGCTCAGACAAATGAATTTCAATTACAATTATAAAAAAAAATCCTCGAAGGTTGAGTCGCCGCAAAGAAGCCAAAAAATTAATTGGCCTCTAAATTGGCATTTAGCCGGCCGGCTTTGGTGTTTGGCCTGCTAAAAATAGATATGAAAACACGGTTAAAAGTCTAACGGAACACGTCACTCAATAAACCAGCAACAAGAACCAAATTCATAATCAATTCAGCAACAAAAATAGCAAAATAAAATCGGTATAGAATAGGAAAAAAAAGTTTAGCGACATTTTTCAGCGAATACGCAAAAATTTTGCTTATAGCCAAACTGATAAACAATTTTAACAAATTGAATTTACTTGCAGCACGCAACCGAAGCAAAAGTGTTCAAATAAAGAAAAAAAAGAGTGTAACGATAAGCAATAATAAAAAATTAAGTAAACGTAATTTCAATAGAAAACGCGCTTCACAATTCTAATTAGAAAACATGACACCATCGCCCACAAAGGAGCTGATGAATGCGCCGACAATTTCACGACGTCCTCGCGAGGAGTTTGCTGAAAAGGTGAGTAATCTTTTGTGTCCCTTTTGGATAGTTGATATAAATTCACCTTCAGGCTATTTTTATATACACACATGTATATGATACAAAATGTGTTTCCTGTGCTTTTATTGATTGATCCCATAGAATTGTGCTCTGTATTCTTGGCATGGCTAAAAAACATAAACATTTGCCGGCCTTTCGTTTAATTTTATTTGTTTGCGCAATATGTACACATTACTACCTATATAGTATAAGGAGCATATGTAGTAAACAAACATGTGTAGTAACCGGCTAGGCAAATAAATATATCTGTCCGCCCTATGCCGTCATTTAGCCAGTTGCCGCCAGGTGATCTGAAGGTATTCCCATTCAATGTGTGCTCTAAATCACATGCCACCTAAAAGATTTTGGTTGCTCTGACTAATCAAATAGAATTTGCTGTGGCTCAAATCGTTATGTGATTGATAAGATATCGACAGCTGACGTTAACTGATAGTCGATTATTCGATCACAGTTGCGATAATTAATGTGTACGCTTTACAAACAATTCTACATATAATTTATTTATTGTTTTATTTTAGGGCTATAATTTGATCATCGATATACACATTTTCTGTTCTGCTTTTGACATAGTAATGGCAAAGATTGCAATCCTCTTCAGCTGCACATAAAACTGCACTGAATTCAGTAATTGAATACTACTTAAAAAACAGAAATATTTAATCTTTAATGCATTTTTTTGTAGTTTTTGGCTGGTTTTTTTTTACTATAGTGCGAGGAGGACATAAATGTCATCTACTTTGTATTATTTATGGCGTATATTTTTTTGTGTGTCTGTTCTCTTTTTATGTTCGTTGCAGTTGCACTTACATCAAAATTCAGTTTGGTATGCAAAAATTAAAATAACAACAATAACAAAGGCGACGCAGTAACAAATTCAAATTCGCAGCTTTAAGTTATACGAGGGGTCAATGAGTTACAACAATATGAAAAAAAAACAACGTTGACAGAGAACGACTTGTAGCTAAATTCCTACACGTAGCGAGTTATTAGTTAAATATGTTTGAAATTATAATACGATTATTATACGAACAAATATTAGAATGTTGAATCTTGCTTAGATGACGCCTTACAGTTAAATATTCATATGTAAATCGTGTTATTTACGACTTGAAATGTTTTCTGCTTCGTTCGATTTCACACTAGAATTTATCGGAAATATCTAAATATAAATGTGTTTCAGACAGGCGAAGAAAATGTTAAGAAATAATGTTGTCCAATCAAGAAATTTTCTGGGTTTGTTCATTGATTGATTTGCAACGATTCCAATTTGTGAAATCGACGCCGAGTGTTAATTTCATTTGAACTTGGTATCTGATCAATCAATTTGCTGCACACACTGAGCAAAATTTCGCTCTTTTGTGGACTACCTGTGTGTTATTTTGGGTGTGTTTTTTGTTTTGTTTTTCTATTTATATGGCTTAACGGCCAATGCAACAAAATATTGATGGCATTGGCCATGAAAGCAATAACAAAAATTTGTTAGCTGACTCTTTTGGCGCACCTTTATTGCGATTCGCTATGAGTATGTTTTTTGTGTGTTTTATGTTATCGACATCATCATTGTCGTGCTAACAGCTAATTTTGAATATTCTGCATATGTGTTTTAGAAAAAAAAAAACAATAATAATAAAAGAGAGAACCAAAAAAAGGAAAACCATCAAAAAGAATTTCAGTTTAAATTGTGCGCCACATAACGACAGGCCGTGCGAAATCTGATGCAATCGATGAGATCATCGCAGAACCTACACAAAACAAGAACAACACAACAACAATAGCAACAGCAACAACAATAGCATCAGCAACAACAACAACAACAAAAAACTGCTTACCGAACCCGAACCAGAATCATACTTTGTACATACCTTATGCATATATATACATAAATATATATATTATATATTTTACTCGTACGTAAAAGTCACACGAGCGTAATGAGACGGCAATAATAATAACAATAATAATAATAATATTATTATTTTAATGTCCATTTGATTGTATCGTTTGTCGAGGCGCTAAAGCTACGAATTTTGATTTCTTTGCATTCCACTTAGACAATCTTAAGTGCTTGACTCATTTAAAGACCTTATGACGAACCCTTTCTCTAGTAATCAAAACAATTATTCTCAGAATTACACTTTAGCCAAGAAGCTTATTTTAATTGTGTAAGGAAAAACAAGACAATCCTTAGAGTAATTTAAATTTATGAGCTTACCAAAGTTATAATTACTATTATTTTTGAATATTGGGTGAGAAATATATTGAGTTTGTGCATTTAATTCTTATTAAAGTATTAATAAATATTCTATATATTTATATTCAGAAGGCATTTACTTATTAAAAATATCTTTTAAAAAACAGACCACGTATATTAAAGATACACTTAATAAGCATAAAATATATATTTAATTTAGTTAATAACTAATATTGCAGATATTTGTAATTCTAAAAACAAGATCTTAAAAATAAGCAGCAGGCTTTTTCCGTTTTTTTCCACAGTTGGAATACTCATAAAACGTTGAACTTGATGCAAATCTTGGGTTATCTTCACACCGAATGCTGATTTGCATACAGATTTGTCTCATTTTGGGTATTTTGTAGCCAAGCTGCACATTTACTGTTCGCCTTTCCCGTTTTAATGGTGCATCATCGTTCAGCACTCGTTTTGGTTCTCGTGTCCGCTCTTCTCTCAACACTCCACATGCTGCACACTCCAGATGCATCACTCAGTTACTGCAACTTTCAATTTCTGCCGCCGCATGCTACTTGGGTGTTGGTGTGCATGTTGCTTGCGGGATTTTCTTCGTCTTCCTCTTGTTTGTATTCGGCTCTTGTCGGCATTTCTGTTGAAAACTATAAACCCCAACAATAACTGACTCATCAGCATGCAGCATCCATTTCACAAGAGTCAAAGAACACAGCAACATGAAGAGACGAGTTCAGAAAGACGTATTTAAAATACTTACCAGTTTAAATGACTATTGCGCGTTTTGCGGCTAACCAACTGCATTTAAATAAAGACCACTTGATTAATATGAATATGCATATATATCTAAATATATATATATATATCTCTATGTTTGTGGTCATTTCAAGCTTATTTGCGTTTTAAAAGCTTGGCGCTTGTTGAGTTACAGCTGACAATTGACAACTTTGTCAACTTTTTAATAGCATTATTAGTTTTCATAGTCCCGGTCAATTTAACTTGGAGCAGCAGCAGCAACAGCAGCTAGCTGAAATTGCACGCAGTTTTTTTCACACTCTGTGCTACCAATTTTGGTTTGGGGGCTCCATAAAAACGTGCCGCTCATAACGAATACGAATTTGTCTACGAATGCGGCTCTGAATACGACTACGAAAACGTATACCAAAATTGAACACCCGCTCTAAATGGAGGCATTCTGACAGGCAGGCGACAGTTGGGCGGCCAAATGGACTCGAGTCCCCGTTGCCCACCAGCCTAACAGCCCAACAGCCCATCAGCATAATCAACTACTGGGCCTGGTAATTGTTGCGTGTCGCTGTTATATTTCCCATGGGTGTGTTAGTTAAACTACATTGAAAGATACGCACTGGGTGGCACCAGCAACGTGCGTGTTGGCAACGGCTGCAGCGCACCTTTTCCACTTTGCACACAAGGTTGGCCACGTTGGCCAGATGGTGGCCACTGACTTTTGCCCAACTCTGCTGTGCCTGTCATATCATGTGGCAGAGCTTGCGCAACGAGACAGTGGCACGAACATCGACTGGGCGGCAACAGTGCAGTGGCAACTCCAAAACCAACATTCCCCGCTCAGTGTTTGCCTTAGCGATGTGCGTGTGCCGAAAATTCAAGAAATTTAGTTAGATTCGTTCATTTAAAATTAACAAGGCTCAAAAACTTGATTGAAGGTGTATAAATCTAAGCTATGTTTTATACCAAAATAAATTAACTTAAGTTTTTAAATTCAATAGTTTAGTTTTCTTTATAAAAATCTAATAAATTCTAATTTGTTGTATTTGATAAATTTTAAAGAAATATTATTAAATGTAACTAAACTGCTAATTTCTAAATTTTTAAATTCAATAGTTTAGTTTTCTTTATAAAAATCTAATAAATTCTAATTTGTTGTATTTGATAAATTTTAAATAAATATTATTTAATGTAACTAAAATGCTAATTTCTAAATTTTTCCAACTGTTTTTGCTAATTTTCTACCAAAACCAACATTTTGTATTTGAGGCACTCTGTAAATACACATCGCAAGTTTGTTTGGTGTCCGCTTTGTGTGCCGAGGGGCGTGGCATGTGGCATGTGTGCAATGTGCGTGCCGACCGTTGACAGCGTCCAGCTCATATGAATATTTCGATATTGTTAATTTAATTGATGTTGACTTTAATGCGTGCATTTTTCAGCAGCTGATCAAACAAAGCAAGTTTATTGCACCGTTTTTGTTATTTTTAGATGCTTTTAAGTTAAATATAAACATTATAAATAGCAACATTTGTGTTAAATTCAGCAAATGTATTGTTTCAATCATTAGTCGAAAAAACTAAACTCACATAACCCCAAATCTGAACTGCGTCAATTAACATTAGTCAAATATTTTATGGGACCTGCATAAATATATATATTTTTTTTAATGCGAATTATTTTGCGATCTGTTTTGCTTTTAATTTGCCACCGAATTCAACTGATTGCTGTGCGAAATATCAAAAGCAGCCGACAATTAAATACTCTGCGCGAATTTTCAACAAAAAAATCTAAATGACTTTGTCGAAGCTAAACTGAGTTTTTCATGGTAACAAAATCTGTAAGATTTATAGTAAATCTTGTCAAGTTGATAACTTATAGCCGCTAATGGAATATGTCCCATAATGATCTACAATAATCCTAACCATTATTTTAGTCTGAAAATGAGTCTTGTCATTTGAATGTGAGACTGGCAAAAGTTTTGCGATACTTTCGACCACATCTTCAAAGTCTAATAATAAAGGTGCGTAAACCGTTTTCTTTTCATATTTCGATTTGCTCTTCGCTGCTTTTTTTTTTTTTGGTTTTTAGATAATTGCCAAAGTTTCGCCGAGATAACGCAAACGAGTTATGTTTGCCAATAAGTAAATTAGACAAATTTATATCGTTGGTAAAAATAAAATTCAACGTCATCGCTATCGTTAACTGGGTAACAACTGAGAAGTTGAAATATAACAAAAATACACAAAAATTGTTTGATTTCGTTAACGGTCCAACTACTCGAACACCACTCGAAGCAGGCAACAACTCAACAGCGAGTCGAGTGTCTGCAGTTTGTTGCAGCTGCCCCTGCTGCCGCTGCGGCGTCTCCTCTCTCACCCCCATTAAAACACGCCATATGGCCTTTCTCCAAAATTCAAATAAAACAGTCAAGAGACCGCGACATGAGGCGCGGGCATCGGGCAACGGGGCAACGATCAGCGGGCAACGGGCTATCGGGCAACTGGCAACTATCAGCTAGCAACCGGGTGCCCCCATCTCCACAGAGAGTTGCAAAGCTCTCGTCATGCGTGCCACTTGGCACCTATGTAGATAAGAGGTCTATACGAGGGTGGTTCTCTTTACCACAAACTGGAAGATTTTACCTCTATGAGAGACATATGTATCTATTTAGGCAGATTTAAACCTTTTCTGTTAACCTAAAACAAAATGAAATTGAAAGAAATGAATGAAATTTGTAAGGATATTTATATTGTAAGCTGTGTTAGAAGTATTTCTCATAGTTACTATATATATATATTTTTTTATATTTGTTGATTTAAGAGTTACCTTTTTTTTAATTTAAAACTTTAATTATTATGAAATAAAGAAAGCAAAATATGCCTTTAAAACTTTATTCTACTTACATAATTATATATAAAATGTTAAGTTTGCTAAAGGAATACAAATTTAGGCTAGGAGTAGGTTTTGACCATTTTATGCTTATGCCAATACGCACTATTTGCGGTTATAAATTTAAAATCGAGCTGGAAGCGCGTTTCCTGCATTAAGCTGGAGTTTAAACCATGATTAAAAAGGGCTGACTTATGTTATGGTTGAGGGCAATAAAGCTGCTCTCTCCACTGCCCATAACTGGCTACGCCCATTAAAAGAGAGTTGCTATAAAAAAAATATGTTTACACCAATATCTCCAATTCCCAGCACAACAACTGAATTCCCTTTATGTCGCGTTGTCGCGTGATTTATGGAACCACCCTCGCATGCTAGTAATGCTGTGGTACAATGGTCTATTTTGTGCGCCGGCTATGTGCACCGCCGGCAACCGGTCACGTTTATAGCTGTAGCTGCCTCTGCTGCTGGTGCTGCGGCTGCTGCCGTTGCTGTTGCTGCTGCAGAGTAAGAGCCGAGAGCCAGAGTCAGCTTGGTAGGCAGAGGCAGTAGCAATGGCTGTGGCTGTGATGGCCTCAGCGGTGGCCCATGGAGACCAACTGACTGAATGGCTGGTGGACCAGTGGACTGGTTGGCTGGTTGACTGGCCAGCTGTGCAGCCGGCCCGCTGCTCATAACTGTAAAAACACGCTCGCCCACTTCCTTGGAGCACAGTCACATTATGGTCAAATGTGGCGTGTGTTTGATTTTTTGCTTCATTTATTGCTTCATTCCAAGCATTGTTGTGTCTATGTGTGTGTGTGTGTGTGTGTCATTGACAATCTATGCTTGTGTAAGTGTGTTAATTTGTAATTGTGCTAAATGTGCACATAAATATCAACAAACAATATATTTATATGTATGGCTATAACAATACCAAAGCAACAACAAAAGCAGCGACAATATTCGCCATTCACAATTCGCAATTCACAATTCACAATTTTCAATTTCAACACCCACCCATGATTTGGCTTATTTGTGGCATTGCTATAGTTGTTGTTGCTTTAGTTCTTGTTGTTGTTGTTGCTGTTTTTGTTGTTGTTGATTGAGGGGCATGTATGGGAATATCTGCTGCTGGCTTTTGTTGGCTGACATTGGCACCAGCAGCTGTCAATGTGTGTGCTGGATGGGTATGACTTAATAGCTGATAAATAATGCTATTCGCAATCGAAAATGGTTGCCACATGTGCCTTATGTTGGTTGCTAGTTGTATAAATGCATTACGAAAGTGTCAAATAGTCATCGCCGATTATCGTTGAGTCGACCAAAAAGATACAATTGTATCTCAAGGGATACACATAGATTTTATTGGGGCCCTCGCACTGACACAAATGAATAAATAACATGCAAGATCCAGAATCTGTTTTGGTATCCTCGTATCCCACTTATTTCTGATGGCCTATTGAGGAAATTGCTTCAATTTGGAAGGCTACACTTAAAGTTATGATTAGAGCTGGTGTGTGTGTGTGTGTGTGTATTTTGTGTATGTGTTTTTGAAGGTACTTTGCGTATGGTGAATATTTATCCTTTCGAATAAATATCTAAATTGTTAGCATTATTTTTGAAGCTTATAAAATAACACTTCTTTAGGGTATTGTACACAATTAATCATATTTGCTTATTATTCGAAGCATTAACAAAAATTTAGAAAATTCGTATAAACAAATTTATTGCAAATATTTCTATTATTAAGCATTCTGGAATGGTAATCATTCTTTGGTGCGTGGTATTTGACCGACTGCTGCGTGGGGCATGTGGCAATCGTACACCAATTTACACAAATTCGTTTTATTTGTTTGTCTGACCATTTCTTGGGGTAACCCAGTTGTTTGCCTTCAATATGTATTATTTCCTCCTGTACGCGCTCTGCAAAAAGTTTTAGTTCACACCTCGTATTCCTGTTTTTATGATTTTGCAAGTGGCGTGAATTTTTTCCATCACCCGCTGCGATTTTAGATTGCTCAAGTGTGTAGATGACTAGGTGAGTTCATAATGGAGGCTGTTTTGGTTGCACGTTCCCCTTAACCCGCAATCAAAATCTTTTCAAAGAAAGTGTTTGCTCCAAAACAGTTGTAACAAATTTTCATTGCCTACTTTCGGGCTTGGCGTTGAATATTAAATAATAGCCACATGCCGAAAAGTAGGCAACATTAAGTTCAAGTATGGTATTAAACCCAATATTTATTTATTCTGTACCAGCAATTGCACAAATTGTTTGGTTATATTTGATTTTATTTTTTATAATCGCTAATGTTCATGTGCGAAGTACTCGTATTTTTTTACATTGTGATTTTACCCGCATAGTCATCATAAATAATTTAGTGCGAATCGCAGCTGCCGTGCCTGCGGCTGCTGCTGCATTTGACAGCAATAAACATGTAATTCGAATACGTTCACTGCAGATTCAATATAATGAATCGCCTTAGCTTTTGTTTTTGACGGAATCGGAAGCGAAACAAATCAAATGCCACTAAAGTGCGCAATCGAAACTCAATAGCTCATTAAGGCGAAACAATGAGGGGCGTCGAGCATCTCGCCATTACCATCAAAAGCCATCGATAATTCCAGTCTAGACTCGAGTGCAAAGCACCTGCACAGTGGTCAAAGCGTTATGCGGAAATGGATTAAAATTTTTGGTTTACGTTAGTTAAAGAAAACCAAACTAAAGAATACAAATATCGTCAGCTTAAATACGGAGAATTATGCAACAGACGATTAGCTAGGTTTATGTGACTTGAGATTTAATTGTTTCAGCGTATACAGTAAAATGTTTATAATATGTTGCTTAGAAAGAGTTTAATAAGTAATAAAAAATAAATGAAATATTCCTTCTTGATATGGAAAATCTACTTACAATTAATTGCCTTCTATAAGTGTGAACCACTGTGCAGAACAACTGATGCCAGAGAATGGAAACTGCTTAGTTGGCACTTGAAACAAACAAACAATCAAACAAAGGCAACAAATGGCAACTAAGCAGAGCTGAGGTGTTTGCGTGTGTTGTTGTTATTATTATTATTGTTGATGTTGCTGTTGCTTTGTGCTAAACGCTAATGTGTTAAATGAGCTGTTGATGCCCCACGGCAGATAGCTAATTAGAGCGCTTTCTGATGCATAAATTATGAAATACAAACTACAAAGCCGCATTTAAAGCCCTAAAACGGGACTTGCTTGTTTGTGTGTAAAACGCCCACGCAAACAGTTGCTGATCAGCACACACGCACCCACACACAAAAAAGAGCGACACACCGAGTAAATGAGAAAGAGAGAAAGAGTTATGCACTTTATATGGCCATAGTAATAAACACGATAACGCTGTTGAGTATACGCAAAATTGGTCAAAACAAAAACGAAAAAGAAGAAAAACCGAAGGAATGAATCGAACGAACGAGCAAATAAACGAACGACATTAAAGAGACGAAGCCACTGAAATTCTAGTGATCCGCGTAATAACTTCGGTCGGTCGTCGCTCATTTGACTCATGCGCTCGTGTGTTGAGCTTAGTCGCTTCGTGGCAGTTGGCAGTGCCAGACGCGTAAAACGTAGACGGGTTCGTGTAACGAGCAACGCTCAACCGATCAACGAGAGAATTTGACTTCAACTTTGCTCTGGGCACCCGCCAAAACCCGGTGAAGACTTCAAGGTTAATGCGAGATGTCATTTTTTCGTAACATTCGCTCAACGCTGACCTCTTCGCGCAAGAGCTCCAGCCGCGATGCGACACCGGTGCGTTCCCGGCCAGCGAGTGTGATCAGTTCCCGGCGGGATTCGACGACAAGCTCAACGCTGCAGCGTGGTGACACCTTTATACTCAATGGCTCCGATGAGGAGCAACAGCAGCAGCAGCGAGGAAATGAATCCAACAGCAGCACCTTGGAAAAAAAGTCAAAAAAGTCGAAGGTTTTTAGCAAATTTAGCACTTTTACAAAGCGCAAGAAGACACCTTCGCCGGAGGAGTTGGCCAGCTATGAGCATCATCCCAGCGATACGGCCACAAATACTTACTACAAGTGGCGCAGCGATGGGGATCGCATGCTCGACTATGATGCCAACTCGGATCCATTCAATTTCCTGTACGAGCAGCAGGGCAACTACAAAAGCCGACAGTCAACGGCGGATGCATCTGCGACTGGCATGCAGCGCCAGACGAGTCTGGGCGGCTCCTCCAATTCCAGTGGCAGCTTCGATTCTAGCACATATCGCAAGAGTAAACCGGCCACACATCTGCGTGAGCAGCTGGAGCAACTGAAGACGCACTCCAACGATGATCTGCTCGAGGAGGATGAGCGCGACAAATATAAAACGGTGACACTGAGCAGCTTCCGTAAATCCTTTCGAGATCGCCTGCTGCAGCAGCAACAGCAACAGCCGCACAATCCCTCCTGGTTTGTGGAGGTGCCGGCAGCAGCGCAAACGACGACGACGACATCGCATAGCGAGTCCAAAGAGAATCGTCCCGATTTCCTTGTCTTTGACAATGAGAACTATCGTCCGCAGTCGCGTTCCCCGTTGCGGGATCGTCCCTCACGTTCCGCCACCCGCTCGCCCGTCAAACGTAACGAGACTTTTCGTGTGGCGCAACCAATGCGTCGACATGTCTCCCCATCGCCTTCGCCAGCGCCACCTGCAGCAGCCATACGCATCGAGATCAAAAACTCAATATTGCCGCATTCGCCGGGACGCTTGGTGCCGGTGGGCGTGGCCAAGCCCATGCCCACCACAGAGTATTACGCTCAGCGTCTGCTAGCGAGCAGCCAGGCACGTCAGCCGCCGCCTGCCAGTGGCGGCAAATGGTATCGCAGCCAGACGCAGCAATCGCCCACGCGACTTGCAACGACTGCTCAGCAGCAGCAACAGCAGCAGCAGCAGCGCAGTAACAGCGGTCGCTATCAGACTCTGGTGCACATTGGCAGCGAGCCGAGCAAATTGTCACCGGCTCCAACTCGAGGACGTGCACCCACCCGCGTTCAGCTGTACGGCAGCAAGCCGAGCAATCGACACCACCAGCAGCAGCACCACCAGCAGCAGAACCACCAGCAGCAGCAACACCAGCAGCAGCAGCAGCAACAACAGGCCAGTTCCACTTATTTTGGTGGGCATTACAATGCACCTGTGCCCGCCAGCAAATCCGTGGCCAGTTCACGTGGCAGCTCGGTGGGTGTACCGAGTCTCAATTGGGGGCGTCGCGAGCAACAGCAGACGCCAAGAATGGTAGCCGCCCCCACAGCCGCCTCCGTGCAACGACGCAATCGGTCACCGATCAAAATACCTTGGCGATAGAATCGATCGGACAGATCGAACAGATCGGACTATTGATCAAATGATCAAGCGAACAGCGCTCATTGATACATTGTTGAAGTTAGAGCTGAGCGCGTGACACGAAGCAACACGAGCACGAACCAACACGAACAACAAACAAAACATAAACTTAAAATTAAATAATGAAATATACAAATATTAAATTATAGTCAATGAGAACAAGTTTTTACACTATTGAAATAAATATTTATTTATTTTTAAATAACTGAAAAAAATCGTAATTTGGAAGAATTTAAATTAAATTGAAGAAATGAGCGATATGCGATATAAAAGGGTATTTTATAGTTCAAATCAAAATAAGTTCTAAATTTTTATATGGTCATGTGATTGTTTTTCTTATTGAGACGAGCTCATCTTTAGTTATGGACAGATCATCGGAATATGGACTGAACAAGTCAACAATTTCTACGTGCGTCATTCGGCGCTGCAGCATAGCAAATTTTGTATTTATTTGCCTTTTGAATTGTGCTAACAATTATTGATACTCAATAATTGTGTGTAAAATACGCAAATCCCAAAAACTTCTCTTTCCATTTGCGTTGTCCACTAATTTTTTTGTATGTAAAGAAATAATGATTAAGTAAATAAATCAATTTCAATATGCAATGTGAAAACAAACAAAATATCGCGGGGAATAACAAATTTGCCATGTTGTGTAAATTGTTAATTATAATTTACTGCCAAAGCCAAAACCATGTTGGCTAAAAGCGGCCTTAACGGCCAGTTCCCTTGAGCCGATATACCTCTGTTGTTGGAGTTGTGGAACAAGTGGAACGCATGTGCTAAAAGATATAATTAAAAGACATTATTTGTACAATATTCCAAATTGCTATTGTACAATATTTTATTGGGGCGTTAATTTTTGGGTCTCGCTTTTAAAGATCCTGAGTTATGCGGAACTTTACTGAAAGTTGACTTCTTTTTTTTATTTTATTTTTATACTTTTATTATAAATTTTTTTGGTCAATAATATCGGAACGGGTTTGAGTCGCGTCTGACTAACTGTGCATGACAATGGGCGAGAGCGTTACGTGACTAGCACCCAAATGGGTATCAAGCCATATTTTCTTGGGGTTTGTCGGATAGAAAGCAGATGCGCTTATTACGGCCCTATTTGGTTGCGACAATTCTACGCCTAACGGCATTTATATAGTCCCGCCAGAAGATGTATGCACTTCATATATATATATATATATCCAGTGGGAATGACGTCAACAGTCGTCTTGATTTGATTTATTCCTTATAAGCTGTGGATCCAAACAAAATATCCGTATTTTATACATATTTATGAGGGTATAATGATTTAAACCAAATATGCGAAATTACTTATCAACATGAATCATTTACGTTAATACTTTAAACAAGTAAATGTTAAACACGAATTTTCATTTGTAAAACTGTTGCTCAATAAATTTATTATAATTTATTCCTTTTATGAATTGCATTACTCTGTAAAAGTTGTTCTGTTTGAATTGATTAAAATATATATATATATATATATATATATATATATAATATATAACATAATTGTAGCCAACTCAACTACCAAAATTTTCATTTCTGAAAAGTAAATTGCGCAAACATCTTGTTAATAATCTATTCTTTTTTAAAGATTGCTGTCAAATTATTTATTTGTTTTTTGTTTATTTGACACCCACATTATTTACTTAATTTATAAGCCATCTCTCAAGTCAATCAAGTCTAACAATACTTATTTTCCTTTGATGTTTTCGGCAGTTGCATTTTGATACTCTTGAAACTTTCTTGAATTTGTTTTTGTTTTCGAAAAATCACATCCAGATGAACTCCCTAAAATTTGCTGCCTTTCTCCAACTCATAAATATCAAGTTGTTTTGCAGTGTATAACCAACTTTAAACTAGTTAACTAATTAGCAATATCAACAGTTTTAAGCTCGATCTCATTCTACATATCACACTTTCTAATGTGGTCACAACGGGGTCGTTAGTTGTTTTGACTTTGGCCAAAACAATTTGCGCTGGCAAAAAAAAAAAAATAAATCACAGCCGTAGCTTGGCAACACAAACAGCTAAGCTGTAATTTAGTCGCCGATCTACGCATGATCTTGAACTACATTAGTAGACGCGTTAGTTGGTGTTGGCGTATTTGGCTTTTAGCCACTTTGAGTCTTAGCCTTAGCCATTTTCATTGTGGCATCTTAACTAGACTGTGAAAAATAAATGTAATGTTAACTTTGGAGTCATAGCCTCGCTTCTAACTAGGAGCCCTCTAAATGGTTGACTTGCCCCATTGCTTGGGTCTCTCCGCAAAACGGGTTAACACACAAAATCCAAAAAAAAAAGTAAAATAAAATAAATCGTGTTAATTAATGCGAATTTCCAACGAAATTCACCGAATTTGTTTACTTTTCTTAATTGTTAATTGTGTACTTAAAGACGTCTGTTCCCTTTTTTTGTTATGGCTTCTTTTTCTTTTTTTTTTTTTGTTGCTGTTTAATTTTGCAATAAACAAACAGTTTGTGTGTTCTGTGATTCCCTTGTTTTACTGCTTTTTACTATATACATATATATGTATATTTATGTATATATATATATGAGAGACGTAGTTTGTTTTCCAAGTAGCTGGCAGCCGGTTTTTAACTTGTTGTCGTTTCGACCTACGATCTCTTTTTTTTATTTTATAGTCTGTAGACAAACAGTCAACTCTCGCATCGCGTCATAGTTTGAAAATGTAGCTTAGAACTTAAAAAAAACTGATTTGTGTTGCTAACTCACTTTTAAGATGCAGATACAATCATATGCAGATACAGATACAGATACAAATACAAAATTCAGCAATTTGTTTGTTGCCAACTTATAGGCAACAAGTGCGCGGGCGTCACCCAAACTTGTGAGTGGGCCGAAACAAGTTTTCATTCGTATTGGCCGATTTGTTTTTGCAGTTCTTACATGAATTTTGATATTGGTAATTCAAACATACTTTTTTCTACTCGCATTTTCCCGGCATTTATTTTGCGTTAGAAATTGGAATTGTTTTTTTGTTTAAAGTATGACATCATTTTGTGCATAGAAGTGTGTAAAAAATATAATGTTTTCAGGCTATTTAATTTTAATGAATGACTGGACAAAATAGCGGCGGCAAAAGCTAATTGCAGATTATTTTTTATATATGGTTTATATACCTTTGGGCTGAGGGGTATTTGGGATGTCTTCATTAGGGGCATTCTTAAAGTGTTCAGTTTTAATTTATATATATTCCATGATGTGTTTCTAGCAGCAGCTGCAGCGAAAACTCATAAGAAATTATATATTTATTAATTAGATTGCTATGCATATTTAATCCCTATAATGAGGGGTCTTTCCTATATGGATTTCCGCATTTGTTACTGTCATTCGATTGTATTAATTTGCTTTAAATATTTGCGTCTTGTGGCAAATTGCAAACAAAGTGGCAAACTTTCGCCATTCTGTTGCCGCAGCTGTTATTGCCACATAATCTATATATATATTTATATATTTATGTATATATATATATATACATTATAGATTTGTGCTGAGTTTCATGTGTTTAATTGCTTGATCATTAATCTATGGGGATTTTGGGCTTCTCCGGCTTCACTTGAGTAACAGTCAAACATTTGCGCATTTGAGCACTCAACTTGCAACTTAATGCCAAACATTTGTCTGCCCCTCTACCCGTCTGCCCGTCTGCCCCTCTGTCCTTCAGTCGGATATGTTTGTGCAAGCGATTGTCGTTGGCAGTGTTTCAACCATTCAGTCATCCTGGCCATATGAACTGGGTCAGCATCGATTTTCGCGGCAAACGTGTCACAATTATCGCTTTGCCAGCAAATGGATTCGTTGGATTCGGTGGATTTGGTTGGATTCGTTTGGATTCGTTCGACTGACTGTCCCAAAAGTGCACACAGCAAGGTTTAACATTCGAATGCACTCAAAGGACATGCGAACTTTGCTTTTGCTACCACATCCTGCATATTAATTCTGGCTGCAAATGCGAGCAAAATTCAACTTTGACAATTCCAATATAAAATTAAAAAGAACCCACGAATATTTGATACACTTGCGCAGCAGACAATAAATAAATTCGAATTTTATTGGAGCATAAAAAACTGACGAATCTGGCTAAGATAGCTGAAATAGTTTTCTAATAAAAATACTCTGTCAAGTTGTTAATAAATTTTCAAAATGATATTTTGATATCTCTCTTGCTAAAATAACTTTTGAAAAACCAAAAAGGTTTCTTATTAAAGATACATTCTAGAAAAATTCTGTCATAATATTTTTATAATTATAAAGAATGTTCCAAAAGATATCCTGAAGACCATTGCACATCTTCTAACGTTTCCTAGCATTTCCTTAAATTGACTGTGTTAACAGCATAATTACTGACGTGAAATCGCTAGGTAACCAAAATGGAAACTGAAACATATTTCTGTCAAAAAAGTTGCTTTTTCGGAAGGCTCAAACATTACACATTTCCCCAACAAAATAGTAATACCACTGCAAGGGCATTATAAAAAATGCCAGCTTATTTCTGCTGCAGTCACAATTACACACACACACACACCACACCACACACACACGAATGCACACACCACACACTGGGAAAGACAAAGAAACATGGCCAGAAACTGAATGGAAACGTGCCAAGTTGTTGTTTTTAGGCTTTTATTGTTGTTTTTGTTGTTGTTGTTGTTGTTGAGCACACATACATATATTTGAGTGTAATTTTGGAAGAAGTGTCGCTGGTTGTAGCAACAGTAGCAGTAGCAGTAGCAGCTCAAAGAGGAGGAGGAGAAGGAGAGTTGGCTAACTGCAGCCATTTGGCAATGCTTTGCCTCTGACTGTTGACCTCTCTGGCAAATGGTTACGGCTACGATTGCGATTACGGATTATGTTTCGGATTTTTGCCAATGCAATGCATATCGGTATCCGTATTCTTTTCCCTTAACTTGGCTAGTTGCTTTGGAATAAATATATAAATAAATTTATAGGAAACACAAGTTAAGTTGGGCAATTGCCAATTGCATTTGGCACCCTGTAAACGGTCTTTGAGTTTGGCTAAGACAAAAAATAGACCTTTTCAGATGCCAAACTGTATGCTTAATAGTTACTTCTGTTTTAGCCATACCGAATTTTTTAGAGTTTTATTGATTGTTGTTACTATTGTTGCTAAGCATTTCATTTCAGAGTTCGTGCAACATTTCCCAGGGTGTAACATAGTCGAAATCCAATTTCTGTGGCTTGCCAGTTTGTTGCCACTTTTTAGCTTTGTTAAATTATACATTTTCATAATTGCTTTCATGAATAAAAAAAAGTTTTAATTAGCGAAAACTTGAAATGCAAAAATACAAATTTATTTTATAGAATTAACCTCAAGTCGCTTTACAGAATTGCAAAGTATTTGCTAAGCTAATTGACTTATTTTTACTTACTCAAGAGTTTCATATTTATTTATCTAACTGTGTTTGTGCATATTGCTGTTTATTATTAACCAATTATGAATTTACTAATTACAGGGTGTCATAATTCGAGAGGTGGACGACGGTGTTCGCTGCGAGCAATGCAAATCAGAATGCCCCGGTTTTGCGGCACACGATTGGAGGTGAGTTAAAAAGAAGGTGCAACGATTATAAAAACTCAATTTTATTAAATATTAATTATACGCACTGTAAACACGTCCCGCAGAATAACTCCTATTTTGTAAATTTATTAAATATCCAATATTTATTTAATTATTTTCAAATTTAAAATGAGTTATTGCAAATAGAAGGCTGTCTCAATATTCTTTGCCGCACTGTAAAAGCTGTTCAAAAGCTATGACTAGCTTCTGAAAACAGCCGCCAGGTGACGCCAATGCTGCTGCTACTGCGTGCGTTTATTTAAACGTTAGCTAAAATGGCATTTTTCAAAATCAAATAATTTTAGCATATTAACTATGGCCTCTGTCAACACCCACCCGTCAAATCCCTGTCCCACACACAAACCTAGCCATAACCCACCACCACAGTTGCCAATTCCTCATATCGGCCAACTAAATAAATAATGCGTCAGCATTGCCAAAAAAGAAAAAAATCTTCTAATGGCAGAAACGACAAGTTTACTCGTTTGACAAATATTTTGATCGTAAATTCGAAAGAAAAACAAACCATTAAATTAAACGGTTTAAACACAAATCAGGCAAAAATTCTAGCTAAAGGATGAAAAAGCCTGTTTTTTTTGTGGTCAGAAATTGAGTAGGAAAAACTGCATGTGACATATTTATTCAGTTTATGTTCAATTGGCGTAATTAAATATTGAGCACTTTCCTCCTCTGTGCAATTATGGTCAAATGGTGCTTTTAATGCATACTCAAAATCGAATAGGTATGCAAATTAGTGGCTCGTTCTACCAATTGGAAATAGCGCTTAACGGTTTCAGTGCACCGGCCACAAATTCAAATTACGCCATTCATTTGTTAAATTAGTTTGTTTGTCCGTCCATTTGTCTCTCTGTCCCTTTCTCTGTCTGTCTGTCTCTCTCTCTCTCTCTGTCTGTCTGTCTGTCTGTTTGACTCGCCTTTGCGGTTTTGTTTGCATTATCATTTTAATTTTTATTCTCATTCGCGTTTTGAAGCCGTATGCCAAATACGATTTACGGGGAGGGGCCAAGGGACGTAATCGCAACTTCTGATAATATATACATACATATATATATATAGTGACATATCCAGATCAAGCAGATCTCTCATGTCCACACTCACTGCGACAACGGCATACCCTTATGCAAACATCAGCATAAACAACCAAACCCAACGGCATATTTCCTACACTCACTGCAAACAAACGTACTGTAAACAAAATACTTTCATAGGCCAAGAATGAAATAAGACGCAAATGCGAGTTTTCATTATCAATAAAACCAGTAGCATAAGAGAGTTACATTTTGTACACCAAACTGAACAGACGTGTTTTGACGAATAATGAATGATATTTTTTAAATCAAATACCGTAATCAGACATTCAATTATATATATATTTATATTTGTTTGTTTTTTGTTTGACTAAACGTTGCTTATTTGTCTGTGTGTGTGTGTGTGTATTGAAATTGCGCTATAATTCACTTGTGTGTTTTTTACTTTATTGTTTTTCTATTTTAATGGGGGTCTGGTTGATTTAATAGAAAAAACATTGGACATAAATTATAATTAAAAAATCATGTATTTCTACGCAAGGCATTCCAATTTAAATTTTATTATGTACATTAGTACCCATTAAAACGTTTCGCAAAATCCAGTCAAATTATTTTATTGGAATGTATTTTTAATTTAACATAAAAATTAACTTTTAATTCAGTTTTTATGTCAAAGTCGAAACATGGTTAAAAAGCGAGGTTTTTGAAAATAATTTTTTCAAGCACATTCTTTGATTATATTTTTAAAAGAAAACTGAAAACTGAACCATGAATCAGATTTCAACCATGAATAACAAGCCCCAGTTTTTAAAATCTGATAATTATTGATAAAATTATAGTTTCAAAAACTTTTTGATCAAATGAATATCGCCAATTAATATTAAAAATGCAAAATTGGTTTAATTTGGTAATTAGTGTAGTTCCCTCTAATTATTGGCAATTCGGGGAAGAGCTGTACTAACGATGTGGTTCTATTTGCCTTATCATCTCAAAAAACATTTTAATTATTAACAATCGCATAAAAAACTCAGCATGAGCAAAAAATGTATTTGTTTTATGCGTTAATCACAGGGTAGGTGAGGGGGCGTAACATGACGACCCGCTGAGTTGAAGATCGGATTTGGTTCGGCTCTCTACTCTCTCATCTGCTGATGATCGCTTCACTTGCCGCGGCGGTAATTAACTATGCTTTCCGAAGGCCTTGACTTGCTTTTTGATTCCATGACTTTTCCATCAATATAATTGATATGCTCTCTCGCTGCTCTCTCTCTTTCTCTCTGGAAGCTTTGGCTTTCAATTGATTCCGATTGCGACGATGAAAGCTTGAGTACAGAGTCTTATTCGCAACCATTGAAATCGTGTGTGGCAATTCCGCTCTGCTTTTGGGCAACGGCTTAAGTTTGGGCAACGCTTGCACTTTTTTTTTGCAACATATAGAGGGAGAGATGGGAAGGGTGGTGTTTGAGCAATGAACTGAGTCGAGGTCTGACATTGAATTGCAAAACAGCGAGAGCACTAACTGTGCAATTGTCTGACGAAGTTGTGTTTGTTCGCCGCACTTGGCCTGTTAAGCTTTATTTTATGCAGCCGACAACTGACTAACGGCGCTTCGTGCTTTTGAGTTGAGTTCGCATCTGCTTATCTGGTTTATGCTGTACTTTGACTCACGCTCAATTCCAGGCCTTAACATTTTGTGCTAATTTTTGTTTATTGTTTTTTAGTTGTTTCTTAACATTTGCGCGTTGCCCACGCGATCAGTCGCTTAGTTCATAAGGGGTGTATAAAGTTAATCGAAATTCAACTAAAAAACACAATGAGTGAGAAGCTTTTTTCTGTTTGTTTGCATACAAGTGTGTGTTAGTTTGCGTGTGTGCGTAAAGTTTATCAGTATTCGAAGCACGCATTATATATGACCGCTATAGTTAGCTCTGTGTGAGCGGCTGTCATTGTTTACATTTTAAAGTGAGTCGCGCGCTCAGTTCAAGTCGCGCTCTTTGCTCAGCCACAACCGAAAAGAGTACAGCAGCAGCAGCAATATAATTAAAGATGCAACTGAAAATGCAATCGGCTACGTGTGATGTGTTTGAGGTGCAGCCAGTGTTGGTCAAAAAACAGCCAAAGTTTCCCACACGAGAACGTCACATGGCCATCCGACGTAAGAAGTCTTCTGTTAACATACCGCCACCTGGCGGCAGCTACAACAAGTGAGTTCAAACAATATAATCGATATTCACCGCATAGGCTTTACAAAAAAACATGTGAGATTTCCGATCTGTGTAGAAATCACGTAAATGTTTTTGGATAAGTATTTATTTTGTGCATATTGTTGAGAAGATCGTTAATGATTGTTATTGTGGCAAATGTTTTCACGTTTTCGAATCGCTCGTTTGAGCTGCTGCCAAGACATTTTCACAGCAACGGGCACAATTTATTAGTTATTGAACGATAATAATAAACGAATGAATCGTCGATGATTCGTCGACGATTCAAAACTATTTTAATTGATCATCAATCTGTTGGCAATCAAACCGAGGAAAAAAGGGGTGGCAAAAAAAACATGAAAGAATAATATAAATTTTGGTCAATATTTCTGTTTTCCGATTTCCGCAGATGTTTGCATAATTTCGCACTTGTTTCTGAGATATTCTTCATGTTAAGCGGTGATAATTTTGTGTATTTCCCCTTGAGAGTAAATGATGAGCCGATAAGTACAATCGAAGGCATTTGATAGTCGGGAATTTCACTTGAAATTGATTGAAAATTTACGGATCTGACGCAATTCGCTGGCTCAGATGTCAAATAAATCGAATGGTTTATTTCAAAGAGAACTCAACTCGGAGCGCCTTTTCGAGAGACATGTGCTGCCCCCATTAAACCCAATTAGTCGTCTCCTTCAAATTAATGAATACGCGTCTTGCCACCATTTATTGATGATATGCAAAAATAATACATATATATATATATATATATATATATATATATATATCTATATTTTCAAACTTGCTGAAAGTTAGCTAATGATGGCAAATTATATTTTAGTTGGATCTCAGAATAAACACACATGTTTCTAGCTGTCTGTCTGTCTGTCGGCGTGTTCCATGTGATGTTTAATATAAATAAATGTGGGAAAAAAGCTAAAAACATTAGGTGTTACCTTTTTGGCGGCTAGATGTACGTTAATGTAGCTACCTGTGTAAGAGCACATTATCTATTATAAAATAAAATTGCCTTAATGGCGGGCAACAGACGCAGCTTGGACCAAATGGAGCCAATGACAGCGACAAGCGCCATATGTATCTACAAGATACGTGTACTCAATGTTGCTTTAAAAACGCATGTGTGTTACACAGATGCTGCCCCAAGGCGGCATGTGATGGTGTAATTAAAAGCAGCAAATGACAGCCACAGGTAAATAAACAAATACAAAAAAGGAATTCACACACATAAAATATTTTCTTAGTTTACCTTTGTATTTATATTCATGGTTCGCAAGATCTATTGATAAATGGCTTTTGTAATAAACACTGTGGTTTGCCAAAGTAATACTACATAAATGATAATCATCTGCAGTTGTCCAAATTTATGGACTCCCAATTTCAAGTCCAAAGTTCAATAAACCGAACATAATAAACTCGTTGAAATTACGATTTACAATTCGTATTGGAAAAAAATCCCAACGTATTATTTAAAAATCGCAATTTAGTTATTTCATTTACCATCTGCCTGCTCTTTAGGCATTAAATGTTTTTATTTTTCCAAGTCAGCAAATACTTTGTGCTTAAAGCCATTAAATCGAATGTATAAATTCGCATGAGTTTAAATGCAAAAAACTATTCGTCAGAACAAATAAACAATCGAATTAATCAGTTATTAATGTGAGTATTATTGTACGGCATAGAAACAGTTAAGCATGATGAATATTAATGAAGATTTTTTAGTCAGGATTTCAACATGGCTTATAACCAATTTTGCTTGATTGTAATGCACATCGACCTTAAGCATCGGCTTTAACTCATTCCATATCCGCGTTTGAACAACATATTTATCGTCTTTCGATTTACTTATCGCTCTTTAGCCATTATATTATGCGATATCTGCTGTGCCGCATATCTTCCCCATATGCAATTTGCTTTTGCCGCCAACTTTTCCGGCATATATCGCCCATCAATTAATCAGCAGCGTCGCCAAAGTCACGTTTTGCATTTCGTAATCGAATATGGGTATATCTACACACATATATAAAGCTCATACATAGTATTACCTTACTTTTTCTTTTCCTTTTTGTATACCCATTAAAACGGATAAGAATGGTATACTGATTATTTGGAAAAGTTTATCACAATATAAATTAACACAAAATTCATGAACTCTATAAATTTCATCAATATCGCATGAGAAACACCAAAGTTAAAGTCGAAGTTATTTTATTTCCATATCTTGACTCTGCAGCAGCAGTCCCTCAAACAACAGGGTATCAAGTGGTCGAGCTCATTCGACTGCGGCATTCTTGCTTGATTTCCTTAATGGGTCTGCTTATCAAGTTGAAAGACAGCAGGGCGGCAACCTGCGAGATGTGGCGAAAGGTATGCAGAAACAGATAGATAGGAGGAGAGGGTGAGGGGGAGTGTTTGTATCTGATGGCAACTTCTTCTTGGCCAGAGTTAATAATGCAAGCAATTTGTATGGCTTGGCGACCAAAACGTGCGCCTCTAATTAAGTGCACCCCAGGATGGGGCAAAGACGTCATCAATCTTTAGTCCATCTACACTTCTGGCTATTTGACGCTGTTAACGTTTCTCATCTAGTTGCCCTTTCCCCGCGCCTCCCCAATTGAATAGCTATTAATCATTTATGTTTACAGCTTGCGATTTTTGTGCACTAAAGCAAAATATTATAAATTTTGCACGCAAGAATTCTCTTGTTTTAGTCTACTCTTCAAGTGGGTGCAAAGAGCCTCTTGCTTGCGTCACACGCGATCATGTGAAGGGGTTGAGTGGGGGGTGTGGTATGCAGGGGGGAAGAGGCGTTCCCTCCTTGGATGCGCAATCCGTCAGTGATGGACAGGTGACTCGTGAGCGTCTCTTGACTTTTCGGCGCGTACGCCATGAATGAAAAATCTTGGCCAAAACCAATGACCACACAAAAACCTCATTCCCCCCTCTCCCCTCTACAAATTTGTATATTTTTAGTTAAAATATACAAATTTTACCAAAGTGCCAGCAAAGTGAGCAGCTATCAGAAAGAATAACAAAAACAAAAATGAGATAATATAGAAGCAATTGTTGGAATACTCTTCACGATGGTTAAAGATAATAATTAGAGAAAACATAATAAATATTTGCTAAAAACCAGGCTAAGATATACGAATGATGTCCAGTTTCTGTTTCATCTTTTGTTCGTTTAAAGATATTAAGTCAAATTAGAAATTGCAGTCTCTAAACACTTTTTACAGGGTATGCAACTAGTTGCGCTTGCCTGCATTCTCAGCATTGTGGCAGACACTTTATTTAGTCAGTGTAGTAGCCACATTCAATGGCATCATAATATTTTTACGGGCCATTTGCGTTTGCTTTATGGATTTTGTATAGTTGCTGACAGTGTTGTTTGTGCCTCTAACCCAATCTCTTGCCCCACTCCTGTTCAATCTCCGTGGCAGGCTAAGAACATTTCAATTGGTGACTTCGATAATAAATTGCGTCTTTGTTTTTATAAATACCCACAATTTGTTGCATGTTAGTTGTGGTAATCAAAGCAAGACAACTTGTCGCAGACGCTGCATGATAAATGTGGCTAGCAGTTGCTGGCCACTTAACTCTGACCTTGACCGCCTTTCCCCCCTCCAACGGAAGCATAGCGTGGCAACATCCCTGAGCTACATTTGTGGTAATGCCAGCGAACAAATGCAACTCGCCCGTTTGGCCATTAATTATCTGGCCAAATGCAGCTGTGGCTCGAGCTCCAGCTCTAGCTGGGACTCCACTAGAGTCGACTCCACTTTGGGGCAGTCAAGCGCACTACCTGTTGACTCATTAACCGTCAAGCGATTTACACACGTGTGCAACATGTGCGGTGTTAATCAAGTGCTGCCACAAAAAGACAACCAACAACTGAACGACTGCGAAATACACTTAGAATAAAATATTATAAAGTGGAAATGCTGAAAATCTTTTTTCCGTCGAATAAAAACTTAAGCCATTACTTCGGAATTTTTTCCAATGGGGATTTTTAATATATTGTATATATATATATGTTTATTTTTATCATAAGAAGGAAATAGTGCCAAATAGCAAAAATTAATAGCACAACTTATGCACTTAATATAAATCGCCCATCCATTTATAATTTTTATGAATATAAATGCACCGCTGAAAAATGTTGCTATTATTTTTTCGTTCAATTATTTTCTTTTTCAGAAAATATAAGTTTTTTTTTTATATTTATTTTAATTAAATGTTACTTTTTCTACTCACATTTTTTGTAAGTCTACTTTAACTTCTAAAATCATTTTCATAAGCTTCAGCTTACTTATTATTCTTATATTACCCAAGCTTTTCTAATAGTAAAAAATTGAAAAATGCTTTACTCAAGTTTAAGTGCAGTATTGATCCACAGAATAGGCCCTACTCAAAGCTGTCTGAAACTTGACAATTGGTTTAGTTTTGTCAGAGTTATGGGCGTTTTGAGTGTGGTGAAGATAAGAGAAATAGAGAAAAAGAGAGCACAACGCATTTGCATTGCTAATAAGCGCTTGGTGGTGCTGCAGCTGTTAATAGTAATTGTCATATGATTATCGCTCTCCCCGGCTCCATCTCCCTCTCGTACTCTTTCTCTCTCTCTATGTTTCTGTGTGCAGATAACGCTGCTTACCTGTCTCCCACGATGCGTTGCTCTTGGTTCTTTACGTTGCGCTGCTTTCTTTGGCCGCGCTGTTGGTTGCCGCCGCTTGTGGGAGCTTCGTTAATGCTGCTGCTGCTACGCTTCGGCTGCGGCGGCGTCGTGCGGCGCGCCGACAGCAACAATAAAAGCACAACGAGCCAACAGACCAGACGACGACGCCGACGCAGAGTTCAGTTCAGTTAGAATTAAATTGTGTAACGGTGCGGTTGTCGCTCTCTCCCTCGCTCTGTCAAGCGCCCTTACACTCAATTTTATAAAACGCGCGCGTTTTCCCAGCGATTTCTTGCGCCCCAAGCGCGCGTTTTTATCGTTATAATATTTTGGTGTTTTCTGTTGACTTATGAATGTAGCGTGTTTGTGTGTGATTGTGGCAAAGGTGCAAAGACACAATTTAATGAAAAATTTAATTAAGCCCGACAAGATAATGCTTATTATTAATTTGTAACACGATGTTCGTTTTTTTGTTTTTATTTTTCTTTTGCTTAGCCGTTTTTCTCGCTTGTTTCTCAAGTTCAAGTGCTCCAAAAATTCTTAGGCATCTCATAATTTGCGAGGTTGTTGTTCTTGTTGTGTATTCACAAAAAAAATGCCAATTGCTGCCAGCCATATTTGTTTACATTTATACATTTGAGGTTCTTGTTATGCATAAACATATGCGGAAATCTCTAATACCAAAAAAACCAAAAGGCCAACAATATACTTATTGCCATTTCATGTGTTGTTATTAATGTAGATGTTTACAAATGTGGTGACAGGCAGATTTGTTCACATCAGATCAAAAGTAAACTTTTTGGCAAGAGTCGCTAGCGAATTTCTTATAATTAAAACAACAACTGCCACTCGTTAGAAAATGTAGCTAATAAATTTATTTTCACTTTTTCCTGGAACTTCAAAAATATCAACACTTCAAAAATTTCTAGTGTTTTTTAGTGTTTATTTGAGCCCTATCACAAAAGTATACAAATTCTTTTGTTATTAGTTTATTTTCTTCTGATTACAAAAAACATTAATTAATAATAGTAGATAAGAGCGCACTTTGTGTCAGTAAAAGCCTTTATTAAGTACACAAAAAAAAGAGATTAAATTAAAATCATTTTAATGAACTTGCCCACATTTTAGATTTGTATTTACAGTCAACTTTTAAATACACTGATATAAATTTAGATGTTTATATATATAGAGTGCATTATGCCCCCATTAAATGTCATGTGTTCTTGGTGTGTTTTGTTTTTGTGTAACACATTGTGACCAGATTTCGCGGAACTGTAATCCTCCCATCAGACAAGCAGACAGCAGACAGGCAGAAGCTGTAAAGCTAAGCTAAAACCAAAGACAAAAAAGCTAAAGAAATGTGCATGCAAGCAGCGCTGCCATAATTCAGAAAGCGCAATGCAATTTGGCATTTTCATACAAAATATATACACATACACACACACACATACACAGAATAAAAGTCGCAGAAGGAATATAATTTGTACACATCTGTAAAAGCAATAAAAGAGAAGCTGCTGCTATGGCAACTTGCCACTGCTCGACATCATTGCGAGGGGTATCCCTGTATCTCTCTCCCCCACTCTCATTCACTCTCCCTATCTCTTTCTTAGTTCTTTTGCATATGTTAATTATTCACCTTTCGCTGAGCGTTGATATTATCATCCGTTTGCTGCTCACTGATTCAATTAGCGGTTGCCATCTATACTCATAATTTATATAGTAAGCACTTACTTAACTGTCTCTGTGTGGCTTATGTGGGGCAGCTGCCGCAGTAGTCGCAGTCAGTCAGTCAGTCAGTCAGTCAAGTGCATTATTCTATCGCCCGTAGCTGCAATGCTCATTGTCTTTTTTCTGTTGTTGTTTTTGTTGTTGTTCGTCGTAATCGCATTAAAAGTCATTTAATCGAAAGCGAAAAGAGAACGAGCGAGCGAGTGAGGGCTGCCTTTGTTCTATCTTATACACTATCTCCCTCCCTCACACACACACACACACACACACACACACCTTGTGGCTGGATGCAAGCTCATAATTGAGATTTGTTGCACTCTCCGCCGTTTGACTTTTATGCGCGCTTTTATTGTTTATTGTTTATTGTTTATGGCGCAACATGTTCAATTATAGTGGAAAATTGGATTTTGCCCGCTACCCGTTGGGAAAAGGCAGGTCAACATGCAACCACTGATTGCAAACACTGCCTGAATATATATATATATATATATATATATATATATATACAAAAGAGCTCAAACCAAGTCGAGGACGCTTTAATGTCAGTTTGTCGCCTGAAGTTTTCCGATTGCCACAAAACCGGAGCGTCGAAGCATTAATACAAATATAAATGAAAGTGACTTTGGGGCTTATCAATTGTAATTGTTGCCTGCCACTATTGCCACCCGCTTGGACCCCTGCGTCTACAAAAACCAAAAAAAAAAAACAACTGCCAAATGCTGGAGGCAACAACAACAAAAGCAGATGTCACCCCTCTTCTTGTGTATGTGTGTGTGTTTTTGTGTGTATGTGTGTGTATCGAACTGGCTGGCTTTTAATTACATTTATCTGCGAGCAAAACTTTGGCAGCAATTTCTTTGCTTGCTGTTCTGCGGCTGCCGTGTTCGTTATGTTTAAATACTCTGTATAATTCCCAACACGGCGAGCATTTTAACAAGCAGATTGTTGAATTGGGATTGCGAACTTAATAATAAGCTGAATCTACTTAACTTTTTGCATGCGAATTAATTTTAAACATTTCTGGCATTTCCAAAGCCTTTGGTAACTTACCAAATTCAAATTGTGTTGCTTTTCCTTAAATGTTAATTCATTTTTGAGCTGCCAAAGGATACCACAAACTAAGCTGAAGCTTAAAATAGCTATTCAATATTTATAATAATAAATATTAATAATGAAAATATGAACATGCTTGTTGGAAAATTAGTTCACAGGGTATCAGTAAATTTCTGATAAATGTCATTTTGTGTATTAATGTGGGTATTTGGAAAAGTCCATTATTTATTAAATTTGTGTGTTTCGCTCGCAATTCAATTAAACAAAAGCTGCTCTCATTTTTGTTCATAATAGCTGAATTGAGCTTGCTGAGATCATATGGTTAACTAAAAACGCAATTGCAAGCGAATCAAAGCAAATTTATATGTCCCATTGCCTATGGTCTTAATCTGAAATGAACACGTTTTAATGGCATTGTAGTTGTTTTTTTTTTTTTGCAATAAGACTGCGCATAAAATAAGTGACAACTTTTCGGAGCTGAGATTATTATGCAGAGCATGATGGTATTTTGTAGTACTACGCAAAAAATTGAATGGATCTGATGGTTGGCTACCAATCGAGATCTGTTTATAGATCGACGCAACTAGTTCAAAAATGAATTTCTAAATTTAGTCTGCAATCTTATAATAGCAATCATTAAGCTTTGGGTCTGGCTAATTTTAAATATAGCAAATACATAAATGTCAGATCGTTTATGCAGTGAGCTATTTAAATAATGATTTGTATGGATGAATAATATGCATCTTTTAAAAGAAAATACTAAACAAATTCCCATTTCGCACACAAATAAACAAAAAAGCGATTAATTGCCGATAAATTAGCTAAATTTGACTTTCTCACTTTTTCAAATCAAATTTAATTGTCTGCTGTACGCAAAGAGTTATTCTTGCTTATTCATCAAAGTACTCCCGCTGGCTTATTTTAATAAGAACTCTTTTTTGCTAACGATTCTAATCTAAATATTCTGTTTGAACTGAGATTTCGCTGCTTCACGCTCGTTTCAACATGATTTATACATTACACGTCAAGAAATTTGAGTTGATCTTTATGTTGATGTTGATAGAGCTGCAAACAGTCAGACAGTCAGACAGACAGACAGGCAGAAAGACAGACATTTGATATTATGAATCATGCAATAATTCCATTTAATTGTGCCATATTTGCATTTACTTGAGTCGTTCTCAACACTCTTTCTTCTTCCCTCCGTCTTCAATTTGTTTACTATTTGCAAACCTGTTGCATTTTCCGCATTGACGCGAGCTTGTTGGCAATTAGCAACAACTGTTGCTGCTCAGCACTATAAAAGGTCATCTGACTGATGTTGTAAGCCATTTTCTGCTAAGATACAATTTATAAATTATCTGCACGCTTATCTCGCTTGAAACTAGCAGCGTTTGGCGTTGACAGAATTTTACTCATGGTTTATTTTTTGACATTATTGCGTACTTAGTGTTATATTTCATTTCGCTACACTTTCGTGGCTGTTGATAATTTTTTTCCTCCGCTGCCCAACCCTGCCCCGCCTACCCACTTCTTTGATGACATCACGCAATCCAATTCTGAGTTGGGTTTTGTTTGCGTGTGTGTGTGTGTGTGTCTGAAAGAAGCAGCCTTTTTATTAATCTTATCAGAGAGTTGCCTCTTGGCATGAACTGATGCCTCTGTTTTATTTTATTTTTTTTTTACCTTTGCCTTTACGTTCATTTTATTTTTATGTGTGCGTTTTGGCTGTGAGTGGCATCGAAATACATTTTGAATGTATCGAATGTGCTGGTCACTCAACTTATCCAATCCACATGAATCCCTTGCGTGGGGCGTGTTTATGACGCTGATTATTTTGTATTAAATTGAAAAATATAAACTAAATAGGTAAACAGTCGATTAATAGCAATTATCAATCAGTATTTGAAGCTGAATGTTTGTTCTGTGTGCGTAAATAAATGTTTGATAGTAAACAAAGGCCCCTAAAATGTTATAAAGGTTAAATAAACACCTCAATCAAAATGTCAATGAGCAAATAACCGCAACACTGAAAAACAGACGTGCTCATAACGAACTCTGTTTAATTGTAATTCGCATTTTCTTTCTCGCATTGCGTAGCATTGCTTAAAATATAAAGGCCGATAAAGACCGACTCCCTTCCCTCCCCTATCAACAAGCCGAAATTCTGTTGAGTCAAATAGAAACCTAAACAGAAGCGATAAAAACAACGCCGAAGAAAGCAAGTTAATTTTAAAGTGAAATAAATGCCGAAAACAAACAATAAAATTATAATAAGCCAAAATAATCAAACATAATTAAAGTTGCCCAAATAACAAGTCAAAAGTACATTTAATGTGTGAGTTGCCGTTAAGTTTAACATAAAATGGTGAAAATGCTCGACTTCGACCGCCACGCTGAATGCCCCCTGTCGGCTGCTTTGGCCTCCGATGTGCCCTGGACGGGCATGCATTATGCATGTCTCAATGTCCTCAACATTTACTGTAAAGTATTCGATAGGAAAGAAATTTACGATCTCATTGTAAGGTAAGCGAACGCAATATGCTGTGAAAAGCTATCGCTAGATGGCGCCACTTGACAAGCTTTCGCTAGCGCTGTGCAGCGGGCGAATAGGGTATTAATGCTTGGATTGATTTTGATTATATTTATAATAAAAGAGAATTAGTTAAATCATTATAATTATATTTGTGTATTTATGATTAATTATCACATGTATTATTTTGCAGAAAAACTTGCCAGTCATGCAAGTGTCCGCGCGAGGCGCATGCCATTTATCAACAACAGACGACCAATGTGCACGAGCGGCTGGGTTTCAAGCTGGTCTCGCCAGCGGATTCGGGTGTGGAACCTCGAGATTTGGGCTACACGTGGGTGCCGCCGGGTGTGCGCGCATCCTCGCGGGTGAATCGTTACTTCGAGCAGCTGCCCGATGAGAAGGTGCCGCGCATGGGTAGCGAGGGGGCACGCGTACGAGAGCAGCAGATCTCATATCAATTGCCCAAACAGGATCTGTCGCTGGAGCACTGCAAACATCTGGAGGTGCAGCACGAGGCCTCCTTCGAGGACTTTGTGACGGCACGCAATGAAATCGCCTTAGACATAGGTATGCACATTCATTCAATTAAAAGTGGTTCGCTTTATAATTAATCATTTGGAACTGGTTTGCAGCTTATATCAAGGATGCACCCTACGATGAGCACTGTGCGCACTGTGATAACGAGATTGGTACCGGCGATTTGGTTGTGGCCGCGCCCAAATTCGTGGAGAGCGTCATGTGGCACCCCAAGTGCTTCACCTGCAGCACCTGCAATGAGCTGCTCGTGGATCTAACCTATTGTGTCCATGACGACAAAGTCTACTGTGAGCGCCATTATGCGGAAATGTTGAAACCCCGCTGCACCGGCTGTGATGAGGTAAGTGCTCCATGCATCCATCACCAAATTGTTTTAGTTTTTACTTGACTTGACAGACACACACACACACACACACACACACTACATACACACTGTGCTTATCACACTCGCCAAATGCTTAGCACACTTTCAGGCGATGTTTGTTTTATTTTTGTTTTCTATAGTTTCTAATTGGCTCTCAGCTCTCTGGTTTTTTTTATTGCCTGTCACACGCAGTTGGCTTTAATAGTCGAGGTGTGTCCGCCCTAATCCTTAACTTACATTCTATCCTTTAAATGGTTTTCAATGAACTTCACATGTTGGCCAGCTAAATGTCAACGCTTTGTTTGGCTAATGCACCTTGAGGCATTATCAGGGCCAGTTGACAGTTCTTTTACGGCTTTGCTTCCGGACGTGTTCACATCCTGTTCATTTCAAAGTGAGTCCAAATTGTTGCAAATTCTAGCCAAGTTTTTATAAAATATTTCCCAATGTTAAACAATCAATCAACAATACTAAATATGTTCTCTAAGTACTAATTCATATTTAATAATAAATGCTGGTCATTGTTTATGTAATTTTGTTGTTGGCCCAATCATCAATCAATGCTTATTTAAATATTTATTTTAATTGTTAAAAATAAACCGAATAGCTCAGCATGCGCTGTCAAATCTTCTGACAATTATGTTGATGGATTAGGTCTACGGATTATATATTCATGTAGTTCTGGGTGACGTGGCATTGCTTTACGTCTAATTCTGATCTTATTCATTTGCCATTGAGTATAATAAATATGTCTTGGGCACACAAAGGGCAGTCCCGCCCACTTCTTGGTTACCGACGAGCAGATTGCTCTTGGCTTGATTTGCCTTCTTTCACTTTCGTTTTCAACCAAACAAATTATAACAAATGAGCAGGCGACCAGTTTATTTTTAGCATAATTTATGAGAAAACATTAAATTAGGTGTGAAAAAAAATAAATAAATAAATAAACAACGCATTTATTTGTTGTGCTGTTGTTTGTAATTGAAGTGAAATTATGTTGGCATTGGCGGTGCTGCCACAAAAATTGAGGTGGCAGCAGCAACTGCAACATTGACCATGCTGCAATAATGAGAAGGCCACGCATAAAAGTATTAAAAAACATAAATAGCAAAAAAGAGAGCAGCGACAAACGAAACAAGAAAACAGAATATGAGAAACGAATATTTGTGTATATATAATATATATAATATATATAGTGCCGATGTGTGAATGTGAGTAGAAGTATTTATTCATTGCTGGCCCGAGTGCTGAATATATCTGTTGATTTGAAAATCACTCGCAATTTAAATGGCCTGCTGATTAGAAACGCTTTTCGTCCGCTTGGCTAATTCCGTTTGCCAATTCGTTGCCAAAACAAATAAAGAAAAATAAACTTAGCTCCGTTTACTCCTCCTCCTCTTCCGCTGTGTGTCACCCAATTAGCGCCTCTATTTGTTGCAATTGTTTTTCACTTGAGTGCTCGGCCCTTAGCTGGTCGCATTAATCAGTTGCAAGACGATCGATTAACTGGCAACAACTGGCGCCAACTGCAACGCGTTACTCGCTGCCCGGGCGGCTGCTCCCAACGAAAAAAATATAATTAAATAAATTAAAGTGAAAAGTGCTGAAAATATAAAAATATTCATTGAAATTTTTTTTTGCATATATTATGAATTTTGTGAATTTTGCTCACTCAACAAGAAGAATTTGCAAACTTTTCGCTAGTCGAAAATCTTAATTGAATTACCTAATCAGTTTTGGCCAAGAGAGTGAGTGCTTCAGTGAGTGCTTCAGTGAGTGTTTCGGTTGGTGCGTGTGGTGAATTTTATATAATAAACACTCTTGCACACCCCCACACCCGCACACCCGCACACTCGCACACTCTCTTCGATCGTTGAAGACACACAGCCATTGCATCGCTGGCATTGCTCGGACTCATTACGCAAGCGGACGAGAATGGCTGCTGACGAGGCGCTGACCGATGTCGGTGAGCTCATCTTCTCGCTCATCATTGGCTACCTGGGCGCCTTGGAGTTTGCCTTTGTGGCCCGCCAACTCTACCACTGGACGTGCCGGCATCCCTGTAGCAGTGAGGATGCTGATGCCGGCGCCGATGCACACGAGTTGCCACGCCTACGCGAGCGACTGGACAAGGAGCTGAAGGAGGCAGCCGAGCGAGAAGCAGCTGCCGGCACAAATGTCATGCAGGATGGTGTGCTCTACAGCAACGGATTACGTGTGGAGTCGCCGGACGCGAAGAGGGCAGCATTGGCAGCGGAGCTGGAGCGACAGCGGCACATCGAGGGGGAGACACGCAAGCAGCTGGCAGAGGCCGAGCACAAATTGGCCGAGGAGCGGTGGAATGCCGCCAAGGAGCGGGCTGAAGCCGACGCGGCGGCGGCGGAAAGCGCAAAAAAGCTCATCGAGGCAGAAAAACAACGCGAAGCGGCGCAACGAGAACAAGAGGAAAATGAGGAACGAAAAGAGAATGAGCGAAAACTGCTTGAGGCCGAAAAGCAGAGGGAGGAGAATGAGAGAAGAATGCAAGAAGCCGAACAACAACAACGCGAACGACAAGAGAATGAAAGAAAGCTGATAGAGGCCGAAAAGCAGCGGGAAGAGAATGAAAGAAGAATGCAAGAAGCCGAACAACAACAACGCGAACGACAAGAAAATGAGCGAAAATTATTTGAGGCGGAAAAACAACGCGAAGCAGAGCTGAAGGAAAATGAGAGAGAAATGCAACGCGAACTTGAAGAGAATGAGAAACAACTGAGAGAGGCAGCAGCAGAACGAGAAGAAGCACAACGCAAAAGAGAATTAGCTGAGGCAGCGGCGGACGAGCAACGCGAACTAGAGGAGAATGAGAGAAAAGTGCGGGAGGCAGAAGCAGAACGAGAAGCAACGCAACGTCAAAGCGAATATGAAGAAGCTGCGATTGAAGCCGAACGCATCCTGTTCCAGAGCGAGGAGGAGGAGCAGGCCAAGCGTGATGCAGAGATTGTGGAGCGACTTTTGGCAGCTGAGCGAGCGCGCAAATTGAGCGCCACCGAAAGTGAGTTAGAAGAGGAGGCCATCGTGCTGGAGCAGACCCGACGATTGGCGGCCAGTAAATCAGCCATGGAGAAGAAACAGAGGTCAATCGAGGAAAATGCCCGCCTCTTTATGGAGGCCGAGGAGGAGATGGTAGTGATGCAGCAGCGAATGCTGCAGGCAAAGAAGGAGCAAGAGGACGCATATTATGCCGGTGCCGTGCCCGTTGAAGAGGAGCTGTGCATTAAGAAGATTTGTCCACCCCGCTTCGAGGAGCCACCGATCGATGAGCCAATAATAGTGCAGCGAGTCAAGACGCAGTTTGGACAAACCAGCGGTGCTGGTGATGAACCCTATACGCGTTCCAAGACGCTTACGTTTCCCGGCGTATCCGATGAGGGCTCCTCTGTGGAACCGCAATCATCATTTAGCACCCAGGCCTCCGAGGAGCAACGCCAGGAGCCTGAGGGCGAAGACAATGTGCCTGATGTGCAGTACACCGAGGATTACTTGCGCTCCCTCGATGGCATCAAGAGTCGTCCGCTGGTGCGTGAGGATGGCTCTGGTCGCAGACGCGCCTTCAAGAAGCGTCGCTCGAGCGGCAGTTCGAATTCATCGCGCGAATCGCGTGCCTCACGGGACGAGGAGCTCAAGATGTTTACATCATTGGAGGAGGAGGAGTTGCGACATGGCGACAAGGAGGATTACAATCCTATCAAGTATAGCTCAGAGCCAACGCTGCGTGTTAAGGCTCAGAGACGGCACAAACGTAGTCCCGCCAAGGATGCAAAGCCCCAAACTGATCCGAGTACTGGACTGGAAATGCTAGGTGAGGAGAGTGCAAATCCCTGGGGCGAGGGCGCCCCGGAGCACTATAAGAACACGGAGTTTTGGAAGCGCGAGAAAGCCCTGTCCATTGATGAGGAGGAACTTGTGCCGGAGAAGAGAGCATCTGGGGAAGAAGTGGTGCACATGGACAAGCCCAAAGCATCCTCATTCGAGGAGGCGACAGAAGCACAAAATGAAGAGGCAGCCCACTCCTTGCGGCAACAGCGCTCCAAGGAGGAACAAGTGGTAAGTGCTGAGTGAAATATGCTGTGTGAGCGCTTTTAATTATCCACAATTAATGGCCCAGGACAAGGACAGCGCAGAGAGCTCCACGAAAGCAACGGATTCAAGCCGCAGTGACAATAAATCCAATGTAAGTGAAGTCCTCGAGCAAGTCGGAATCCCTGCGCTAATTAATCCCTGCGCTTAAAAACAATGCTTTAACCGCTTTCCACTTTGCCTTTCATATTCCAACTCGCTTCTGCTTTAATCCCTGTTTCCGCTTCTGCTTGCTGTGCCTTTGCCCTGAAGCTGCAAACCTCCCAAGCAACGGAGGAGCAGTCCCAACGCGGTTCACCCGGCTTGCGTCGCAGTCCGCGCATCGATGAGATCGATCACTACGAGGAGCGTTGGCGCGAATCTGAGGTAGCCAGCCAACCCACCAGGCAGTTGCCCAGCATCGCCGTCCATCAGCCGGATACGGCACCCTGGCGGGATGAGTACGGCTTAATGATGGAGGGTCTCAGTGACTTCTACGATTTTACGGCATCTGCAAATCGATCGAGATCACGCTCCAAATCGCGCAATTCTTCGCCTCAGCCAAAGAATGTGGCCAATTGTATGGATGTGGACGAGGAGCGTACGCTGGAAGTCTACGATGATAGCCAGGAGGGACCAATCGCAGGTGAACTCAACTGCGAGCTAGTTCTGCAAATGCTGGAGTCCACCATGAATGGAACCGAGAACCAATCGCAACAACTACAGTTGCAAAATGTTGCAGACGATGCTAAGAATGGTAGCAATCAGGTAGTTGACATGATCTACGAGACTCGATCCCCAACGCCACCTGGAACCATAAGCGAGCTGGTGAAGGATCAGTTAGTGGACCACAGTAGTCCCATGGATGTGGAAACTAATGGCTACGCTGATGCCCAGCAATCCAACATCGAAACGAATACAACTCTGCCCCAGCCTGTTATCGAAATCAACTCAATGGCTGACGAACCAATCGGGATTCCCGAAGAACCCATTCCCACTCGTGAGGAGATGCGTTTGTTTGTCGAAAATTTGCGCGCCGAGCGTATTTCGGGCTCCCAATCCCCGGGTCGGTCCCGTTCCCGTTCTCGCTCTCCCTTGCCCACCGCTGATAATATCGCTCGGAGTCTGGAAACACGACGTCTGAAGCGAATCCGACAAAACGATGAGCTCTTCGAGAAACTGAAAGACGAGGAGCTTTCGGGTGGCTCAATTTCACCTACCCTGAAGGAATATGAACTTTTAAGAAGTGCTTCTAGTTCGCCTGTAGCAAGAATTACATCTGCTCCACAAGAGGAGAATCCTTCACCTGTAACTGTTCCCGATTCAATGTTGCCACTTTCCTCCAAAGAAGAGGAAGATTTGGCTACGCCTACAAAAGTTCGCGATTTGATGATACCAATAACGTCACTTTATGAAGAAGAACCTTCTAACAGTGTTTCTAGTTCAACCTTAACGGTTACTGCCCCTCAAATCACAATCACCACGCTGCCCCTGCCCACTATATCGATTGAGACTATTGAAGAGCCGGCAGAGGATCAGGAGCCCGAGCCAACTCCAGAATCTGTGGCCAGATTAGTTGAACAGCTGCGCTTAAATCGTTGTCGTTCCCATTCGCGGTCCCGTTCCCGATCCCCGCTGCCCACAGCTGCCAATCTGGAGCACAGCTTGCAGAATCGTCGCGAGAAACTCATTGCACTAAATGATGAGTTCTTTGAGCAGATGCAAAGGGCCACAACACCTGAACCAGAGCAGATTGGAGACATTGGAGACGAGCGACCCGAAAGCAGTCGCGATATGCGTTCCCTTTCACCCTCCCGCTCTCCATCGCCCAGCAACGTTGATTCCGAATCTGCTGATAATTTCCAACTGCTGCTCAATTTGGAGGGCAGCGAACAGCGAACAATGCGCAAGAGTAACGAGGAACTGGAAAGTGTGCTGGCTCACAATGCCAAGCAACGCGAGTTCGATTTGGAGGCACTGCATCAGCTTCAAATTGCCAGCGAGGAGATCGAGCTGCGTGTTGAGGATGAGGCATTTCCATTGGATTACGAACGCACCTTCTCCGAAGCAGCTCGCGAACTGAGAAGTGAGTTGTTAGTGAGCGGCTTTAAGCGCTCCACCTACGTTGGTGAGTCCATGGACCTGGGCCAGGGGCCTGAATTCGAGCAGCTGCGCCGGGAGAACGCTCAGTTTAGACGCTCACACAGTCCATCGCCCTCCCTGGACTTGAGTGTGGCCCGGGAGCAGGCAGCGGCTCAGCGTGAAATGCAGGCAGCCATTTTGAATTCGCTGGTGGAGTCCAGCGTCGGCGTGGAAGATGAGAAACGTCTTGGTGCCAAGCCAAAATCGAGCTCCACATCTGAAATACAGCAGGTGATCAAGGACGAGAAATTGGATGATCTGCGACATCGGACAGCGGAATTTCAGCGCTCCCGCAGTCAGAGTCGCTCCCCGGTGCGAGATGAGGTGGATGCTCCGACTTTGCGGAATATCGATGCGGAGGCAGCCAAGCGAGAGCAACAGGATCAGATTCTTGATCAGCTAGCTGCCTCAAGTGGCAACTTCCAGAACTTCTCACGCTATCTAAATGCCGACTTTTTGGGTGAGCGACGTGCCTCGGATTCGGCAATCATTCAGCCCATGGACTCATATGACGAAATGGAGCCCGATGAATATCATCATTTTAGACGCTATTCACTGGCTCAGGAGCAGCCGACCGAGGAGTATCCCAGCAGTGAGTGCATCTACATATCACAAGTCGAGGTGCGTTCTTTGACGGGCAAAAGGACTTGGCTTAAAGAGGATTTCTATACGCATGACTTGGCCAGCTTGGAGCTGAACTTCGATGAGCTGCCAAAAAAATCCGAGTACGAAACGGAGGAGCGCTCCTGGGCACATGCTGTTCTCGCTGCAGAGGCAGAGGCAGCCGAATTTGATGAGACGAGTGCCATCTATAATAACGACATCCTTAGGGAGTATCAGGGAAACGAGGATGTCAGCAGCAATGACAGCGACGACGAGCGACAGACTGTTGTGGAAATGGACGATGACGAGGATGAGGATAATGAGTACGAGTTTGAGTTGGATGAGGGCATCTCGGATAACAATGAGCGAACCCAGCCGACAGATGAATCCCATCACGATACATCCGAGTGCGAGGAGGCCGAACGTAATGCAGATCGCTATGAGAATCGGGGTGCCAATGATTGGGAGGAAATCGATAATGTGGAGGACTATGCGGACTATAACATCGATGATGGCGCTGTGGGCGGTGCCTTCTCGGATCCGGATGCCTACATTGAACAGATCTACAACGATGCGGTGAAGAATCGCAAACAGTCCGGAATCCTAAGAGACTACGAGACAATGGTGCAGGAACAGTTGCCGGGCGACAATGCTTATCTAAGTGAGTCCGACAAGGAGAAATCTAGCTCGGATAGCGAACGATATGCTCTGTGGGCAAAGACCAGACAGCTCGACAGGCACGAGGAGAGCAGCCGGCATAGGGAGATTGACCTGTCAATTGGACTGCTCGAGAATGAGCGGCGGGATACGGGAATGCGTTATCTGGGCGATGCTCATGTGGCTGCTCGACAATCCGCCCGGCTGCGCACACGGTATGGCTACAGTCCGCAGCCGCAGACGGGAGTTGTGGAGGATGACATCGAAGTGGATCTGAATTACAAGCCCAAACGTGAATACAATTGGCGCAAGAACTTCAAGCTGGATGACAATGAGCCACAGCAATCGCTGGAGTTTAGTTCGGAGCCAAGTCCTCCCGAAGAGCTGCTCGAACTAGTGGAACAGCATCAAGAGTCGGATCAGGATCGCGAGCAAGAGGAATTCGAAAGTGCACCAGTTGGTGAACTGGATCCACGTCGCTATAGTTTTGGTGGAGAGAGCATCACCCTCTTTAGTCGCAGTCCAGATCAAGAATTGCTATCCGATGTGCCCGAGGAAACGATGCCTCAGCCGGAGAATGCCGAAGATGTTGAGCGAACTGAGTTGCCCATCCAGGCGCCCATCAAAGAAACAGCCAGCGAGAAGCCAAAAAAGAAGAAGAGCAAGAAGAAGATGCGGAAGGGCTCCAAAACGGAGGAAGATATGCGCGATGACAACGATTCCGATAATCAGGAGTACAACCGTCGGGGCTCCGCAGCCAGAGATGAGATGGAAACCGCATTGGAAACACCGAAACGAAAAGTGCGTTCGCGACGCAGCTCCAAGAGCAGCTCCGCCAACGAGGATCCCAATGGAGGAGGCTGTCCCTTCTCGCCACGCAGTAGTATTGCCATTGTGGCTGAGAGCACACTGGAAGGCATTGCGGAATTCGAAACACCCGACGAAGCTACATTAAAAAAGAAGACCAAGAAACGCAAGAAATCCCTCAAGGACACCAAGGAGCAGATCCTAGACCAGACAGCTGAGCAGACCATCGACGAAGCGCTTGCTGAAGCACTTGCCAAAATTGCTCCGGTTTCGGTGTCGGCTTCCACAAATCTAACGCCAGCCTCAACACAGCAGAATCTCCTGTCCAGTCTCAGTGCTGGGCACAGCTTATGCCTCACCCCCGCCTCATCCTTCGAGGAGCCGCCCGCCCTGCCCAACTTAGCTACTAACCATGTCGAAGCTGCAGCTGTAACTACGCCAGCGCGTTCCGTTGTGGACACCTTTGATATACTCAAGGATGCCAATTTCTATCCGCTTTTCTAGGCTTGCCAAATGAATGATTTACATATTTGATTTGAATATTTATTTATTTTTTATAGACATGTTCATAAAACCCCAAAATCGTGCACTCATCCAATCTTTGCACCCAGTTCCAGTTCCAGTTCCAGTTCCAGTTCCAGACATGCACTGAGGCTACTTAGGATCATCACACACTGTATTATACTAACGACCAGACCCAGAAACGATACTCGAAACGATACTCGTTTATATCGAATGATAATGTGGAATATTATTATTATTATTGTTTGAAGCTTATTTTATTTAATTGTTAGTTTATTTGTTGTCGACTCCTTTATAACTGCTGAGAATAAAAATGAATATATATTTATATATATAATTATGATGAAAACATACACATTCAAATAGTTGTAATCACAAAAACTACATCTGACGCAATGTTCTGTTTCAAACTGATGCTTCTAAAAATAATACCCAAAAGATTCGCATATTGCTCTATTTGTTTTTGGCTAAGAAGAATCTGACCAGTGTCAGAAATGCCCTAGCATTGAGATCATTTTGTTATCCAAATGGCTCAGTGCATGAGCCAAGTGCACTGACATTCATTCAGACGCTAAAGACAATTGGCCATATACACAATATATATATATATATTTATATATATATATATATATACCATATAGCATTTGCATGGCCCAATTTGCAATTTGGCTCATTTCAGTTACATGATGTCATCGTTTTCACAGTTCGTCTGTGCTTGGCCGGTGAGGAGGAGATCGGACAAAAGTCATTTAATGGTTTTACTTTAATGTTCTTGTCAACTAGCCATAAACTGCCTAAACTGTCAAGTTGTGAAGAATTTTATGAGTGCCGGCGGGCTATAAATTACGTACATATAGATGAAATTTAACTTTGAAAAACATTTAGTTAGGCAACTTAATTTTAGTACTTAAAACTGTATATTTGTAATTTATAATTTAAGTATAAAAAATAAGAAGTTGACTTACAAAAAATTTTAGTTTAGGTTTTTTGATATACAATCGATATTATTTATAAGATTCTAGTTGGCCTACTTTCCCATATTTTTGTTCATATTATCCATCAACTTGTCGAGTATTTTTGCGCACAAACCCCAAAAGCCTGCAACAGTTTGCGCCTAAAGGCATGCATCAATCTTTGAAATACAAATTAATATTAATTATTCCGTCATTTTTGTGCGGAAAAAGAATTTGCTTTAATACAAAGTCGACCAACCACTTAAATCATCTTTTGTGCCTGCTTAAATAATGCTGTCAGCTTTCTAGTGTCATATCCTATGTCAAATTAAGTGCAGTCATCAGTTGGCGGGGGCCACCAAAATGCCAACTGATGCCAAATAATCAGAAATCAAACGAAAAATAAATAAGAATTCGTTGGGAGTAAATGTTTCGCTCTAAAATATTTATGACAACAAACAGGAAAGTATGTCACTTGGGTGATTTGTTTACGCAGCTCACTCTGCGGACCTGGGGGTCTTTTTTGTATTGTTTATTTATATTTTTGTTGCTGTTGTTGTTGCTGTTGTTGTTAGTGTTGTCTTCGTTTGGTGTTTCTGCAATGAGCGCAGGGCCTTTGTGCCTCGTCTTGAATTGTTCTGAAAAAAGTCCATTGCGTAATGCTACGTATCCAAAAATAATATATATCTTGGGTACGTATGGTTCTCGTACAGCAAAGAAACCATGCGAAATTCGTTGCCAAAAAGTCTTATTCAATAGTTTGTCTTTGACATGAATTCATTTTTCCTGGGGGCAAACATTTTGGCGCACTTAAAACTTGGCGTATTTTTTCATTTAACATTTTTTCCAATACCTGCACCAAAACACCTAAGCGGGTATATGCGATGCGTATACGATTTTAGACTGGCTGAGTTCATTAGCTATATAATTCTCTAATATATCTTAAAGTGCGGCTATCCGGTTGGTTGACTATGCCATTTGAATAATTTGTACTTGTTCGCTTTATTTATGTTTAGCATATATACATTTGTAGTCTGTGCACAAATGTATTTTATAGATTTTTGTGCCAGCAACAAAAATTTGGCTTAAATAATTTAAAAATTCACTTGAAACGGCTGGCAAATGATTTTTTCTTAGCTGTGCCACTAAAATGAAACACCTTTCAATTTCAGCTTTGTTGTTGTCTGGTTTTTCCCATTTTTCATTTTTCCATATGCAAAAAGATGCCTCGTACATGTTTTTTATTGACGTGAATTCGTGTTTTACGATCCTCGACAGGCAAATGCGTTATTTGACATGCTGACTTGCCACAACCTTTTCGACCACGCCTTCAACGACATGGCCAAAATAAATGATGTTTTGTGCCGCGTGCAAGAAAATTGCTAAATGTCATTTAATGGCGAATCTTCTATTTATAATACCAAAAACAGATTAAATGCAAATTAAATCCCTGTCAGAAATGAAATCAGATGGTTTTTCTTGTGTGTCTTAATTACCATAACGATCTTAAACTTGAACTCTTGGCCATCAATCAGTGACGCAGCTTACACGCCCTTCACTCTTATCCCCTGTATTCATTGATGTGTGAAATGTATTTTTAAATGCTTAAAAAATAAACCGATACTAGACATAGTTTCCATTGGCTGCTGCTGCTGCTTTTCATTCGGCCAATGAACAAGAAATTATAAAAATAAGCTGGAAAATTAAATATAAATTTATGACCCAATTAACGCCCCGTTGCCGCCGAATGTTGAACGCGGGGCACTCACTCAAAAACTCAAAGCACGCAAAACTTTTATCAAAGATTCGCGAATCGCATCTATTTTTAGACAAACATCCAAGATTGCATTACACTCTGCTCCATTGCTCTTGCACTTGTTTTTTTTTTTTTTTTTTATTTTTTTCGTTGTTTTTTGTTGGTTGTCTGCTGCAATAATTAATAGCAGCAATTTTATATGCATTTTATACCACATAAGATTTATGTGCTGATTCACATGGACTCAATAAAAAATATCGCATTTTATTGTATGCGTAAATTGCAATTTAAATTTCATGGGTTATCGCTGTTTTGTGCAAGAAATTTGTATTTCATTATTTAGCTTATCAAGCAAAAAACATATATTCATATAAATATAAAGTTATATATCTGTACAGTTTCAATATAATTGCTGCAGCTAAATATTTTGAAACTTATATTTTACAAGTCAAAATTTACATCTTTATACACGAAATCTATATTTTTTTCTTCTAATATTATGGGAATTTTTGCTTGGGTTGATATGCAAATTTGTTAATTTTCAAATGTCATCAATGCATTTGAATCTGCATTTTTTGCTTTTAATAAATATTCGACTTGATGGGCAATACCGAATATTTACCTTGCATTTTACCCTTATGTGTCACAAAACTTGTCAAATGCTGAAACAAATTGGTCTGCATTAATGAGCTAATTATAATTTTGTTTTAGCATTATAATCGAAAACTGATGGACTATTTGGGTATGGGCCAGAAGTTTGCATTTATGCACATCATCATTTTGGTTATATCAGAATCATAGACAACATTTTAAGTTACATTCAATGAGCTGCTTTCAGTGGGATTTGCTGCAACTGTTTGCAATTTTGTGTTATAATTTCCAGTGGAATTTGAACGTTCGTTTTCTGTGCCAAAACGTTGTAGTGTAATAAAACCCATATTAATAATGTATGCGTCCCACGCTGCTTTTTTCATCTGAACGATCAATTAAAAATCTATATAGAACGACGATGCAAGAAAACTATCTGCAGCAAGAAAGCGGGAACAAAACTAGCTTCAAAATCCAAAGAAATTTTTTAATGCTCCAAGTGTGGGAGCACATAGAAAATGAGCGAAATGCCCAATGTCTGTGTGAGTGTGTGTGTGTGAGTGTGTGTATATCTTAGATTTGTGTGTCGTGTGCACAAGCGCCGGGGCAACAACAAAGAAACCAAATCATGTTGTCCGAATATTATAATTTCAATCTCTTTTTTTTTTTTTTTGCTTATGTGCGAGTAAATGACGTGAACAGACAGCAGCTGCTGCAGGTGTGTGCCCAACACACACACTCCGATTTTTTTGCCACCTGAATCTACTTGAAATATTTATAGATGTTTGTGCATAGAAAATTAAAGTTGAAATTAGCAATTTGACGTTGCATTTAAGATTCAATAAAGCTGTTAATGATTGGCATTCTTGGTCATTGTCTAAGCTAATTTGTATTGCACATGAAACCCAAAAACTCGGCAAACAGAAAGAGAGAAAGATCAGTTTAGATCACTCTCTTGCTCTGTCTCTCTCTCTCTCTCTCTCTCTCTCTCTCTCTCTCACTCTGTCACTCTCTGTGTGTGCGATTTGTTCTCTCTGTTGCGCTCAATTGGTAGACGCTACGCTCGTTGGCTCTCCATGTCGCTCGCCGAGATTTTATTTTTACACTTGTCTCTGGGGGCGAAACTAGATACACGCATCGAGACACGAGCAGCGAGATTTTTTGAAATGATTTCGAATATTCTGTGAAACATACGCGCCAGTTAGCATCTCGACTCGGGAAAGCTTAAAACGCTACGCGAAAATTTCGGCAGTTTGAAGCAACAAAAAAATTAAAAAAAAAGAAAGAAAAACGAATTTTAAGACGAGTACATCAAATCATTTTTAGAAAGTTCAGTCGGTCATTGGAGTGCAAGTTGCTCTGTTTGCTAGATTTATTTGGGGAACGCGCGCGTGTTGCACAAAATGGCGGACGTGGAAATTATGCAAACGATGACGACGGAAGTTAAGAAAACGAAAAAGGTCAAGAAGACATCGAAGCGTCGCGAGTCCGAAGTGCAAATCAGCGAGGTGGATGCCACCAACGAGGAAAGGGGGTAGGTGGAACGTGTTACGTGTGGGATTCGTTTTGTGTCAGTTCGCGGCTCCTTCAAAAATACCAAATTCCGAGTACCAATTAATGGGATCTTCTTGGGTTTATCCTCTGTTTTTCATTGTACGCGTCATTTTACATGACTTGGTATTTAATTTGTATTTTTTTGGTATTTTGGATGGATGATATATTTATTTTTGTGTGGCCGTGTAGCTCTGCTCTCTCTGTATATGTATTGTATACTCGTTCTATATACTTTCATTCAAAAGACAAAATTAAAATTCAGTTAATTCAAATACTTACATGCACATTCCGATAAAATACTCAATTCGCTCACAATATAAAATCGATCACAAGCAAATACTATCCAAAGTACTCGCATATATATATATATATCTCGAACTTGTACAAAACGACACGTTTACTACCTTCTTTCCTCGGCAAAACTGTTTACTAAAAGGTACCCACATAAATCTGTCGTTGTCTATCAATGTCTATGTACACAAAATACAACAAAAAATACTACATACAACACCATACAAAAGCACAAAACTACAGTTCAAACAAATAAACAGATCACACAACTCAAAAACTGAATACTCAAACTGAAAAACTGTTCAAAACTAGTGTATAAATACATAAATATACATATATATATTTTTGAGTAGTGCCAAACAGAAACACGAACATGCTATATACCAAAATAAATATATACTGCTCGAGATACAGTAACACCAACAACAACAACAACAACAACAACACCAACAACATATTTACACTGCCCCACACGCAAATTGGAAACAAAGCAATAACACTTTATATCCATCGATGATAAATCAATATTTTTGTTTGATCTAGTTTCCCAATTCTTTTTTTGAAATCGCCTAAATCGGGTTTTTTTTTGTTTTCACTCTATTTGCTTGCAGTTAATTTTCAGTGGCGAGTACACAAAGGCCATGGACAAGGATTGGCATTCGGGCCACTTCTGCTGCTGGCAGTGCGATGAGAGCCTCACCGGACAGCGTTACGTCATCCGGGATGATCATCCCTATTGCATCAAGTGCTACGAGAATGTGTTTGCGAATACCTGCGAGGAGTGCAACAAGATCATTGGCATCGACTCGAAGGTGAGTTGCAAACCTTATTGTTTTTTTTTTAAATTTAATGAGATCTCGATGTTTAAGTCGGAAAGCAATTTTTTAAAATAAATAAACTTCATTACATTTTTGGTTTTGAGTAGAATTTTGACCTAAAGTTTTGATTCCATATTAAAATGTAGTATTAAATAAAGTGAATTGCTTTTGTAAATGAGTTCGGGCTGAGTTGAAGTAGAAACATTTTAATAGTTTTTTTTTAAATAGAAAATTTGCATGAATTTAAACCGAAAATTGTGTTTCCAGATTTGAATGCAGTATTTTTCTTTATGCAAAACCAAGGCAAACAAAATTTTACTTATGAGAATCGCAGCAGTTAAAAATTTAACTTAAAGTCCAACATCAAAAAAGTACTTAAATCTAATGCCAAACAATTTAATTTCATTACATAATCTCAATTTAATTGACAAGAATTGATATTTAATTCACAGGATCTATCCTACAAAGACAAACACTGGCACGAGGCATGTTTCCTGTGCTTCAAATGCAATCTGAATCTGGTCGACAAGCAGTTTGGGGCCAAGGCCGATAAGATCTACTGTGGCAACTGCTACGATTCGCAGTTTGCATCCCGTTGCGATGGCTGCGGCGAAGTCTTTCGTGCAGGTAAATCTCCATCCATCTAGCTATCCATCTATCTGCCCCAATTGTAGCATACTTTGGGGCGGCATTTGAAAATATATACAAATTCAAGTGATGAGCCCCGCAACCGGTTGCCAGTGGGTGGCAGTTATTGGGTAGGGGGGGAAGTGGGCTCGATGCCATTTTTTGTGTGTGTGCTTAATACTATGTCACATTAATTGCACTCGCAGGGCAATTTGTTGCCAACCAGCGACACATTCCATAAATCTCAAATGTGCACTGCCACATAAACATAAATAACTGGCAAATGCCCTGTAAAAAGTTGCAAATTTGTAGGGTATAGCTGATAAATCACAATTAATGCTGAAGTGAATGTAAACGGAAACTGGCATTAGTTACATGACCTTTAATTAAGACTTCAATAAACTAATTAATTTATTGAATCAAGTAATTAATACTTGTCAAAATAACTTAAGCTACATTTCAAAGTTATATTTCTGCTTTTTTTTAGCTGACTACAGGGTATATTCATAGTCTTTATATCTTGTGTTCGCCTACAACTAATGAACTTGCTACAGTTGAGTGCGTGCAACGTCCAGTGAGTGCCTGGAGCCCAGTTTTCTGGCTCGGCACGTAAATAAATGCACGATATCTGTTTTCATTACACGTTGCCATAGCTGCAATTTGCGCGTTACGAGCACTTTTTGTGCCCCAAGTTGGTTGTTTGCGCCGCCGCTTGAGTTACTGCCTCAGATGCTTGAGACATCCGTCGCAGTGAGTCGATGGACGTCAGTTCGCTGGAGCAAGTTCATTGTCACCACAATTAGGCAGGTAACCTGGCAAGCAGCTCGATCGGCCCACGCAGAGCCCAACAAAAAAATGTATATATAACCAGATGTGGAGTAAAACTCAGATCTTACCTGGCCAGAAGCAGCTGTGTACCAGGCCCTGAACCCACAGGTGGACGACATTGTTGGGGGCTAAACAAAAGCTGTAAATTGTGACAACCGCTCCAAAGTGTATTTAATTTTCAATTGGAGCGTTGTGCAAATACAACTTAGTTTAAATAAATAAAACACAATTCGACTGCGGCTGCTGCTGCTGCTGCTGCTGCTGCTTTTGGCTGATACATTTATCAGAGATATGCAAGACGATTCTCATATCAGTGCAGTGTTTTGAGCACACTCCAAATTTGGCCGTGACACAATCGTTGACAACGCGGAAAGTGGCAGTTTATTAGCCGCAATTGAAGGCATTACCAAAAGCGGCGATTGTTGTTGTTGGCAGTACACGTTGACATTGCCAATTACGAGGGAAATAAATAAGTTGCAGTTATCATCATCAATGTCAGGCAAACGCATCCCACACATCTCTGTGACAATCCGAGTGTTATTTGAATATTTCAATAGATTTAGCCACATTCGTGTTTACTTAGACTTCTGTTTGCCAATGGTGGGTTGTTAGCCAAAGCCAAAGCCAAAGCCAAAGCAGACAAGTGTCGTTTACATTGCCAATTCAGGCATTAACTAATTGCCTAATCAAATATATTTCATTTTTGTTAATTTGCCAACTTTATTGTCAAAACACTAGTCTTTTAATTGTTGACTTTCGTACCACTATTTGCTTACATGACGACGCCTCCACAAAACCAAATTCATTTTAAAGAATTATAGTATTTATCTATCTAACTTGGCGGCAACAACGCCTTCCCAAATTATCTATGTCATCTATGTTAATTCAGGCGAATGTCCAACAAATTGCGATCAAAATGAACACCACATGGATTCACATTGAGACGCAGTCGTCTATCGAATTAGACTCTGACTCATCAGAATTAATATATTCATACTCTGATGCTATGCATAGATTTTTTTTTTTTTTGGTGAACGAAACTTGTTGTTTTTTTTTTTAACATACTTTTTGTGTTGGCTGTTTTATGATTTGTGTCTTTTAAATTGCTTGCTTACCATCAGCCATCAGCCGGTTGAAATATTATTATTAAAGTTCCCTGATAAGCGTGTGGAATTAAATTAATGGGTTTTATATTGCCATGTTTTTTTTTTGCGGTATATTCCACTCTCCAAAGAAAAGTACAAATACAGTCAAACTGACTAACAAATAACTAGAAAAAGTATATATAGTTTATGATTAAATTTTCAAAAATTAATTTTTAATTATCTTTTATATCATAAGTTCTCAGCAAATGCTGTATTGAGTATCGCATCGAGTCTCTTTTAATTGGAATCTCACGAGGGCATTGCATCCACTCAGCTCTTTGCAATTGCACTCCAGATGCAGACCAACTTCTTCCACTTGAAGTCATTTTGTCGTTAATTGCTTAATTGCTTAATTGATTGCAGATAAAAAGCCAATCGATGTGTACTAAACCATTTTATTGCAGTCCAATTGATTTATTTACTGGTAGCCCAGTCAAAATCCCACACAGAGCTCAGCAGCCAACGCGTGTCTTGAAACATTTCCGTCAACGGCGGCAATTAATCAAATAACCCAACACGATTCATATTATGCTGCCATATAGAGAAAGGCTTTTAGGGCTATATATATCTAACCATAAGCGACTGACAATTTATTAAGTAAACGTTACAATTTTCACGTCACATCGCGTCACGTCAAGTGACTTGGCCACTGGGCGTATTATCTGTTGAAAGTGTTTTGTTGACATTTCCATATCGCATTTCCATATGCCGTTTCCCCAATATGCAAAGCGAGATGCTTGGCAATTATGCAGCATCCCACAGCCCCAACTCAACTGGCTGCTGCTCACCTTAACGCCCTGGCTGCGTGGCAATGTCAAAAGCGGAACAGCATCGACAGCAAACTTGACTTGCAACGTTTAAAAAACACACAAGTATCTGCATAAAACATATGCAGTCAGTCTGTCAGTCAGTCAGTCGGCTAGTCAGTTAGCCGCTTGGACAGTCAGTCAGTCAGTTAGTCCGTTTGGGCAACCAGTTCATAATTGCATAAAGAGCCTAAATGGCACCTTGTCTGCCTTGTTATGTCTCTTCTGCCATGTTCAACAAGACGACAATCTTTCCATCTCGGAGCAGGGGAAACTCACTCAAACCGAACGCAACTCAAATTCAACTCGAAGTTAACTCGCATTCAACTCAAATTCAACGCAAACTCAACTCTTTTGATTGAACATTATATTCACCTCACCACAGCGTTGTTTACGTTGCGGGGTTTTGTTATTGTCGGCTGTTCTCAGTCTCAAAACGGCTTTCAGAGCGCTTGGCAAGTGCCGCGGATGTAAATCATAATCAAATATCGAATATTTGAATATTGTGCCGAAAGCAACGTGTTGCATGTTTGATATCAATTGCTGTAAACAGAGGCCGCTGTGTATTTCATTTATCTTCACAGTTAAAAAGTATTTCCGCACATAAAAATTTTGTTTAGTGCAGCAGCGTTACGTATCTGCTATAAACAAAGACATTCCTTTAAAGATATATAATTCTAAAAGTGTATTTGTAAACAATTGGTGTAAAGTAGCACCTGAATGCACCCGCAGCAGCAGCACCACCAATAGTGGCAGCCACACTCGTAAAATGAGTCTGAAACAAAACAGTTCTTAGGCGTTGCGTATGCGCAATATTTGAAATCAGTTGAAATTTTGGTCGTATGCGTATTTTATATGTGACATTTGAATTTAGCCCACTTGCTGAGAGTTGACACTGGCGTGTTGCACAATCCAGACAGCCAGAAATGCAACGGTTAATCGGTGTCCAGCGCTCTCGCTCAACGCCTTTGCATTTACCGATATCACATATCAACCGAAACAGCAATAAAAACACCAACACCAACAATAATATGGCTAAATCGACGAGACAGGCAAGGCAGCTGCTCGAATTGCCCGATAGAAATTGCATACCCAAAACCGGAAACAATTTGAGCTGCTTTTTTTTATTATTTTTGGCTGCATTTAAAATGTGTGGCGATAGTATCGACGTGTGCCACATTTAAAGAGCTAAATGGAAAACATGAAAAGCAGCCAACATGAATATGCACGCAAGGCGTCAACGGGCTGGGGGGAATCGCGTTGGAATCGCGTTGGAATCGCGAGGGAATCGGTTAGCCAGCTACTAGCCCACTTGAGTTTGCATTTCTTTTTTGTCTGCTTGTTTTTTTTGTGCTTCATTTCATTTTTTATTATTGTTGGCACTGCAATTGAATGCCAATTGAAATGAAATCGAAATCAATATCAAAACGAAATCACTTTGAAATTATGACGAAAACCTCAACGCGATTAAATGAAAAGAAAAAAAGTAGGGCTCGATTGCTCTTGATCATTTCTTTTCCCGGCTCAGCTGCAGTCGGTGTGCATCTGTTTACAGCACTTGGAACCCGCTTAAGCAAATGAATCGAATGCCATTTGTCTTGTGTGGTTTTGTTTCTGTCTTGCCGCTCGGCTTACTTATCAGGGACAAGCCATTGAACAACAGCACTAATAATAGCAACGACAATCAACATCAATTTCTCTTTTATTGATTTCCCCCCAAATGACACAAAACTAATAAATCTACACGGCTGTTGTTTTATTTTTTATTTATGTTTTTTGTTGTCTGCCCTGCAGCCGTTGACATTTGCACAGGCGGGTCAAATTGACAAAACAAACAAAGAGACATCTCTAAAATCTTGGCTAAGAGGAAGTCAGATCGTGATATTAACAAAAAAAGTTGGCTTAAGCTGCTGGGAAATGTTTCCTAATATTTTGCTTGGGTTTTTTGACATAGGTTTCATGTTTTTTTTTTATATATCTTTTTACTTTGGCATTTACATAAAATTTATTCAGCAAAAAACACGCAATACTCAATAAAAAACACCCTTTAGAAAAATGCCAACGAATTGCAGAAATTCAATTGAAATTCCAAACTAAGCACAATTGTTAATTTGTTTTTTGCTGATCACTGTAAATAATTTGGAGTGATCATTAAAAATGCAGAACGGGCTCTGTTGCCGAGCACTTTCCATTTCAGAGAGTGTTGCTTGTTGTTGTTAATGTTTTTCAGTTAATGCCACGTAATAAGCATTGTCTCAAGTCGACAATCAATCACTCAATCATTCAGTTAGATCACATCTGGCTGTCATTGTGCGTGCATTGGACTCCCCAGCCGCCTGACTTTTGCGTTCGAGCTGTGCGATTTTCAATGTCGCCTCCTCCGATCTCTCCACTTGACCTCAGTGGCGGCGTCTCAGTAATTTGTTGTAGGCGTCAAAGGCAATTCGTGGGCGATCTCTTTGGCTGTTGTCATGCGGCGTCAACAACAACACCAACACCAACACCAATACAATTAGTTATAATTATGCCAAACCGACCGCAAATGCTGAGAAAGCCATATGAATGCTTTACGGCAATTGGCATCTAGTAATCCGAAACTCTCAGCTCCAATTCTTTGGCCCAACATTCTTGGACTTAATTGATTGCCCATATAAACATATATATTTTCAGCTGAGTTTCCTGTGGCCAATGTTTCAATTTCCTGCCACAATGCGCAATGAAATTTGTTGTTAGCCAATTTATTTGGTTTCTAGTTTTGCTGTTATTTTTTGTTTTACAAAAAGTTAATTATTTAATGATTTATGAAGGCATTATTGTTGTGTGGCTTGTCGCTCATTGTGTGTTATTTATAAACATTCGACAAGCTTTATAATGAAACTTGTTATTAAGCTCGCAAATATTTTTGGACGGCGGGGCAAGGTGATGTCATCAAATGCTTTGAGGAGAGACCCGACGTCGCCAAATTCGTTAGATTACTTACAGACTCATTGAGATCAGTGCTTACCACTTAAATTATAGAATCCGTTTGCGTGCTGGGCACCAGATTGTATCTCAACTGGTTTCGGCTAAGCCTAAAATCCAAAATGAGTTCAACATTGATCATTGAGCTGGGGGCCGACCCAGTTGCCTTGTATTCAATTGATGATGGCATCTTAAGCATAAACTTCTGTCTGCATGTAAATAGTAGTGTTAGCCAAGTCGTGACTTATTAGCCCAGTTTACTGCCAGCTAGTGGCTTCCACATTAGTGTTGAGCTGCTGCTGCTGCTGCTGCTGCTGCTGTTTAAAAATCGATACTCACTGCTTAATAGTTAACTGAGGTGTACATCAATCAATCATGACCGACGTGGATGTATTGAGTTCGCGAATGAAGTCGCGTTTGCATCTGCAGGCCAAAACGATTGGCGCCGATCGCATTAAGAAGGCCAAGGACAATAATGAGGACATTGCTGTGCTGAGCATGTTCCTGCCCAATGCCAGCGCCGTTGAGGAGAATCGCAGCTTTCACTGCTCCCTGGGCGACTATTGTCGTTTGGGTGATCCACGTGCCACCAAAGCAGGTAATCACAGAGCGGTTCATAAATTATGCTAATTACTGCCAGCGATACATCATAATTTATCAATATTACTGACCATTTAATGGTCAACATGTTGCCAAAATTGGTCGAAAATTGACACCCACACGGATAAGATTGGTGTGGCTCTGGTCAGAGCTCTCTATAACGTCATCGCAGCTTTCGTGATGAGTGACTGGAACCAAAACAGCTACACTTAAAAATATTTATTCATTTCTTATAAAAATACTAATCAACTATTTTTCATATAGACTTAACCACTTTGTTTAGATTTATATAATGAAAATGACTTACACATTAAACATTTATTGTATTCTAGTTCATAACTTTGTCATATATTATTTACAACTTTTTTTTTGCATTAAATTGAAGTCACATAAAGTTGTTTCTTAACTGCTGTTGACAACATCAAATTAAAGCACAACAAAAGAATAATCCTCCTTGACATTATTCTAGTAAATTACCCAACTTTGGCTCAGTCAGTGAACCTATCGCTGAAGACACTTTTTGCCAAAACTTGCCTTATTCTTTGCAACAGATTTTGAGCACGCAATAAATAAAATAAACTGTTTTTGTGCAAACACTATTATTTGGCTAAAAGCCGCCAACCGAAACTTCTAATATCGTGCTAAGGGATTTCTATTAGTCGCTTCGCAGACTGACAAATTTGAATAATTTTTGCATTAATTGTTATGAAAACGCGAAGCTTTTGGGTGGGGAGTTGGGGGTGTGGAATGATGGGAACTGGGTTCCACTTCGACAGTTGCATGTCAGCTGCACATAATAGTAGTTTCAATACATTTTCTTTTTGTTGATTATTATTCAAAATTCTGATTGGGTTTCTGTGATGGTTTTGGCCTGAATATGTCTGGAATTTTGGGTTATTTGCAAATAGATTGTGTTACTGGGCAAAGTTCAAGGTTGCAATCGAAAACGGAAATTAATTTTTGTCTGAACGCCATTCCGTATATTTGCAGGTACCAAGAAAATGGAATACAAAACTCGACAGTGGCACGAGAACTGCTTCTGCTGCTGCGTCTGCAAGACGGCCATTGGCACCAAGTCGTTTATACCACGGGAGCAGGAGATCTACTGCGCCGGCTGCTACGAGGAGAAGTTCGCAACGCGTTGCATTAAGTGCAACAAGGTATGCTCACATTCTACACTCTCAATAAATATATTACTCACCAATTATATTGTTAATTACAGGTAATCACCTCTGGTGGCGTTACCTACAAGAACGAGCCGTGGCATCGTGAGTGCTTCACTTGCACCCACTGCAACATTACTCTGGCCGGGCAGCGATTCACCAGTCGCGATGAGAAGCCCTATTGTGCCGAATGCTTTGGCGAACTGTTTGCCAAACGCTGCACATCGTGCGTCAAGCCCATCACTGGTAACTATATCTAAATCCAACTGTAACATATCAAAAAACTGGACTAACTTTTGTTCTCCACAGGCATTGGCGGTACACGGTTCATTTCGTTCGAGGATCGGCACTGGCATCATGATTGCTTTGTGTGCGCCAGCTGCAAGGCCAGTTTGGTGGGACGCGGTTTCATCACCGACGGACCCGACATTCTCTGCCCAGACTGTGCCAAGCAGAAGCTGATGTAAGCTGGGACAGAATTGCAGCGACCGAGGCAAGGCAGACAGCGTCAAGTCAACAACGGCAGGAGAGAAATGGATAGATGCTGATCGGAATGGAGAGAAGCAAGCGATAATTAGCCATAAACATTAAAAAAAATTCAACGAAAAATGGAACAAAACAGCAATATGCGATATATATATATATATGTATATATATATATATATACGAAATGCATAAATAGATACAAACAAAATAATGCCTTACACTTACACATGTATTAGATATGAGAATTAGCTAAAAAGAAAATCAAATCAAATCCTAAAATCAAAAAAGCCACACACATTTTTTGTAAAAGTGCTTGTATACTTATTAATTTATAGATCTATGAACACTACTATAGAGCTATATAAAAATAGCGAGCGGAAATTTTAAAAAGAAAACTCGCTTCTAATATTTTTGTTTGTGCTTTACCGTCAAATTGTATAAAATATACACTTATTTATTATTTGTAATTGCATTTGAGCGCGAAAACAAAAGAAAAAGTAAAACACACATATATATGAACAGTAGCAAATGGAAATACTGTAACTATTGTTGCCACATTGAATAATGTATGTATGTTTATTTATTTATTTTAAGTTCTCCTAACAAGCTTAAAACAAACCGAATGAAGAGTTTGCTAACCGCGGGTTTCAGTTAAATCACTTGTATTAAAACTCATTTTATGTTTCTTTTTTATATACTTATTATATGTTATTAAACAAAGCCAACCATATATAAACACACACACGTCCTAGCAATTTAATTGTTTAGTTTTTTTTTTTGGTTTTGTATTATATACTGAAGCACTTTGCGCAAACTAAATACCCACATACAATATTATTTTACGAATGCCAACAAAATGTCAATGTCCTTAACTATTTAATGAAATTAAAGCTAAATAAATTATTAATAATACTTGTCGATCATTTTACTTTACCCACAAATCAAGCTACACATAAATAATTAAAAAATTCCCCACTATGTTTGATTTCTTTGCAAGTTGATGTGCAACATTAGGTTGCTGCATCGGCTAAATTAAACTTAGACAAAATACGCAGCATACTTTGGGGGATCAATGGACACGCAGATGCTAAAGACCATAAGTGCCATATGAAATGCGAACACAACTTCTTACATTTAGGTGTCTTAAATTATAATTATTTTTATTTATATTATTATAAATTAAACAAAGTATATTACATTTGATAATTTTTAATATTTAATAACTAAAAAACATTTTTTTAAAGCGTAAGCGCCAAAGTGTATCATAAACGCAATAGCGAGTAAGTAAACGCAAAATGAGTACGTAACGCAAAAGGGCAAACGTTAACGCAATTTTTGTGTCGCCGTTTATAGTGAATGTCAATCAACCAAAACAATAATAGAAGAAATATGGGCAATACAGACACGCCGGATCTTAAAATTGTGCTGGAATTCGGGTATAAAAGTTAATGTGCATATTGAGCTGCATCGTAATAAGCTTATTTGCAGGGCTGGCGCAGAATTGCTATTTGGAAATATCAAAAAGCGACAACTTTCACTGGACGGTGCACAAAAATGTGAGCGGTTCGATTAGTATTTTGTTTAAATTTCTGTCAACAACAACAGTTAATTGCAGGGACAATTGCGAATTTGCTTAAATGGATGCATGCGAACATATTAACAGAGCGCGCCGAGCTCTTCATACAAGGAGACACTGTGTAAGCGACAATTGGCAACACAGCACGTGTAGTTTTTTAATTGTCTGTTTATTTCTTGTGTGTTTTAGTCGGCCCGGCATTCTGGTGCTGATAAACGATACGGATTGGGAGCTACTGGTGAGTCAGTTTCATTTCCTTGAACTTCATTTTGCTTACATTTTTTAATTGCAGGGAGAGCTAGAATATGAGCTGCAACCAAATGATAACGTGTTTTTTATATCCACACTGCACGGCGGCTAAAAGAACAGCATATTTTTTCGTCTAATATATAAAAGTAAAAAATTCTTGTATGTAATTTTTAAATAAAATAAAAATGTATATTAATATAAATCAGAATTACGTCCCTTTGTCAAAAATGGCAAAGGCCCACATGATGGTTCGGGTTGTAAAATTTTCTTCATTTCAAGCAAAGCGCCTTTTCATTTCGTATTTATGCAATGTTGCCGGCGAACAAGCTGTTGGGAATTATAAGGCAGTTGCTTAAAACACAAGTTTCTGGCACAGAGTTGCTGGTCGAAATGATCAGCATAATTATGAAAATTTATTTTGTTATTCTACCATTAATTCCCGCTGTTTGTTTGAATAGAAGGGTTTTTGTATTATGCGAAGCAACATTTATTCAATTCTTTGCTTAAGTGTATACATACATTATTCATATATTAAAGATATGCAATTATTTATGTATATTTTCTTTATCATCATTTAAAAATAGGCACTTAATTTACATATATTAACTAACTGTACGTTATGAATTTCGATTTTTTTTTTTTTGATATTTTGGACGCAATGCAACGTTTATTTCGGCTGGCACTATGTGTGTACGTGTGTGTGTGTTGTGCCCCTCGATTCTTGATTGTTTTTATATGTGTGTAATTTATTCGAATAGATTCGGTGTTGCTGATTAATAGTTATGAAATATATTTCGACATTGACACATTGAATTCAATAATTTCAAATTTTCTAAAAACAGAGGAAATGAATAAATGAAAAAATGCATCCAAGGCAAATAATACAATAGGATGGAGATTTATGACAAATTAACACGAACTAAAATCAAATAAATAATAAATAACAAAAATAATATTTATAATAATAAGTATGTATGTATAATATGATAATCTGAATCTGATGAAACCGTTTTTCATTTCCTTTTTTTTATTTTTATTTTTTTGCTAAAGCTATGTATACTTTTATTTTTTCAAATTAATTATTCGGGGCATCGTGGAATTTGGAGAATTTCACTTATTGCTGCTCTCGGGAGCTGCCGACTCGGCAGCATGGGCGTACGACTTGTAGCGACGCAGGATCACCGTCGAGGTGCTCGAACTGGCCATGGATGCAGCAGTACCGGATGTAGACCAACTGGACCGATTGCCCGACAATTGTTCCGCTCCGGCGTGGACGGCGTGATGTTCCTGATCCGGAGTTATGGACATGTCGGATAGAATGCCGCTCTCTATATGATGCATAAGAGTATATAAGGAGAGTGTGAAAGTTGTTGTTGTATGAATATCATTCAACATTGAGCCAAAGAACATGCAGCACGGAGGGGGTTACTAGGGGAGTATTTACAAATGTATGTGTGTGTGTGTTGAACTAATACTGTAGGAGTGTGTAGGAATTGTGTGTATGTTTTTTATATACAAGGAAACATTAAAACAAATAACTAAAAGCAACATATTTGTGGATGCCTAGAAGAAGTAGCACAATTCAAGCTCTATACCCATGGATAGCTGGCTGACAAGTGTCGTGGAACGCTTGTGTTGGCGCTTATTGCTCCGGCTTGAGTAGCTGCTGGTGAACGTGGGCGTATTTTGGATCCTGGACGTATCTGGCTCGCTGCTGTTGCTCAGCTTTAGTGCCTGAGTCTCGTTGATTAGCTCCAAGGTGGCAGTATTATTGCTGCTGTTGTTGTTGTTGTTGTTGTGGCTGCTACCAGACATCTTGCTAAAGCTTAGATTCAAGCTGTGGCGTCCAGTTTCGCAGCCGCCGCTGATGGAGGAACTGCTTGTGGTGCTGGTGCCGCTGGACAGCGAACTCTCCGAGATGAGCGAATTGGGACGACGCATGCTGCCCTTGCCCGGCTCCGCATGACGCAGCTTGGGTGCTGTGAATCAATCAAGAAGTCAGGAACTGCATCTAGTCGAGATCTGGATACTCACTTTTGTTTAACTGGGCTAGGGGTATGGAACGGTCGCTGATCTGATTGTTGCTGGGACGTATGTCCAAGCAGGGCTTGCTGCCAATGCCCATCGAAGACATCTCCGCCAGGCGAATTTCTAGGAGGCAAGAAAAATTATGAAGAAAATATGCTCCTTGGTTAAGATAATGGAAATAATTTTGTAGGAGGAATTTCACAGATGAATTTTCTTTACCATTTTTTTTTTTAAGTATTCTGAATTTTTAAATTTATATTTATTATTAATGGATTGGCGAAAAGTTACCTCGATTTCGCTTCGCCTGTTTCCAGAGCAGTTTGGATACCTCCTCGGTCCAGGCATTCTTAATGTCCTCCGACATGCACTGCAGCATCCAAGTGTCGTCCGGCTTGCGTTTTCTAAACCAAATCTCAAACTTGGTCGTCGAGTCGCCCGTGTGAGCCGTCAGTCCAATATCCGAGGTCTTGATACTGTTCTTGTATATGTAAATGTCCAGATTCTGCAATTAAAAGAGCGATAAGTTGCTGAGTTTGTGGGAAATCTGTGGGGAGGCTCACCTTGTGATCGGGAAAGCGACGCGCCTTGCTGAACAGAACCAGCTCCTCGAAGAGGAACACCTGACGCAGTGTTTTCTTGCCGCCGCGTCCCTGCCAGACGAGGAACTCGTTCTGACGCAGCAGTCTTCCCTGCTCCTTCACATTCACATCGCAGTCGCGCAGCGAGTCCATGGCCAGCAGATCGTTGCCATGGCGCAGCTGAAACTTGACCATCTCCTCGGCCCGCTGCAGTTCCTCCACATCGGCGGCTATCTCCTGGAGAGCAGCGCCCTCCACACTCTTCACCGCCTTGACCAGCTGCTGCAGGAGCAGGGCATATTTACCCATACGCTGCACCGGCTTCAGCAAGTACGACGCAAGGTCCATCTTGTCCTGCAGCTGGAGCTGCTTCGGCTTAAAGAACGAGCTGCCATACTCACTCAGGAGGGTGTCGCTCTTCGGCTTGTTCTTGTTGTACAGCGCATACAAATAGAACTTGGACTCCATTTCGAGGAAGGCAGCGCCCACCTTTAACGGATTGCGCTCGTAGCGCTCCAACTCGCCAAGGAAGTGCGAATTGTGAAACTCAAAGATCTTCTCAATATTGCCAAAAATCACATTCCTCTGACCGCGCAATGGCTGCGGAATATCCTCGCGCAGCAGCTCATCAATGTAGTTCTCGATTACGTAGTACAAGGATCGCACATAGTCGCGTTCGGTACCAATCATCTCGCGCATGATTAATAGAAGCGTTCTGCGGATATTTATGGATATTATATAGAACGAATCTTCCAAGTTTTCTGACTCTTTGACTTACTTTTGTATTTTTGGTTCCAAACAGCTGAGCTCCTCCAGCTTGGTCAGCTCCATATTGGAGTCATGGCACTGTAGATGAGCATTGGCCTCCATGGGCGAGTGCATGTCCATGTAGCGTTTTGTGGGTCGCTCAAAGCACTCGTCCTCGAGTAGCTCGTCGTGACTGCAGAGAGTTCAGATTAGTTTCAGCTTCGGCCCGTTCTTCTATTGATGTACTCACCTCTTCTCGTTGAGGCTCTGGCAGGAGCAGGTGCGTACCAGTTTGGGATTGCGTTCACAATTGTCACAGACTCCGACACCGGAGTCGGCAATTTTCGATTGCTGCTCCTCGCCCTCACCATCGGCATCGCCATCGCCATCGCAATCGTTGTCGTTGTCGTGCTCCTCGTCCGGCTCGTCCATGTCCTCCAGATTGCGACTCTCGCGCCAGCAGCTGCAATGGCTGCCACCGGGAGCCCCATCAAATGAGCTGCCATTGCCGGAGCTGCAACGATAACTGCCACGTTTCGCTGCTGCCTGCGCCGGCGTGCTGCTTGCTGCAGGCTGTGGGCTAATCTTCCTCATGGCCGGCAAATGTTTATCTATCAAGGCCGTCGCGCCCAGCTCAGCGGCCAGACGCTGCAGTTCCTCCAGTGCGGCAGTTTCGCGCTGATGCTGTGTCAGCAAATGCAACAATCTGGCTCCGCCCTCAATACGCTCCCGAGTCTTTTCCAGTTTATCAGAAAATAGATCCAGTGCGGTTTTCAAATTACGAGCACTCTCGCTCAGCACGGATATCTTATTGGCCGCCAAGTGCAAGTCGCGACCCTTAGCCAAATGTTTCTGTAAATATTCATTTAATAGATATATAAATCATCAGTTAATATAGATAATTCCGTTACTTACCCTGGCAATAAAATAGTATTTCTCAAATTCCAACTCCTGCGCCTTCAGCTGCTCCTCGCCGTCCAACTGTAGCTGAGCGAATTTCTGCAAATTATCTGCTCCATCATTGCCCAGCCAAGAGGTGACCTGAAAAATATACGAAAAAAAGAGAGCACAGATTCAGATTCGAGATGAACCTTCAAACTATCAAAGTTGTAACTGCGCCCACGCTTTATTCAAGGTTGCCCCTTTTGTATATTCCGATCGCCAACGATGAAAAGTGAAACTTATACAAATCGATCGATAGACGATCTAATTAGACTCCACTTTACAAATTAAAAACCAATAGCACACAAATCAAATCAAATGATTCCTCAATGGGGTATTTCTAAAGCGCTCAATGCTCCCAAGTGAATTGAGAGCAACAACAACAACAACAACAACGACAACAACGACAACAAACATCCACAACATCCACAACATCCACGGGCCAATCAACGATCTCACATTGATAATTTTGTAGCTTTAACCAATTTTTAATCACCTGCTGCGTCCAATTGAATTGATACAATCGATGATGCGACGAATTATGGGCAGGGAGCACCAAAGACGCTGAGCTGCACTAACTAACCAGCTTCCAGCCTACAGCTTACAGCTTGGAACTCTCAGCTCAGCATTAAGCTCCCAGCTGGCGGAGCGCGTGTGCCGCGCACCGCATTCACTTTCCGTTTTTGGGATGCCGCTGGCGATCTTTGGCTTTGAGATAAAGCCTCTCGGCTACATTTGGGGGCATGTCTACGTCCTCCCCAATGAATGAAAATCTAAGCTGCCAGAGTGTGTGAGAGAGAGAGAGAGGTGCGGGTGTGCTATTTAATACTGTTGTTTAGTGCTGAGCCAGCACTAGCGTCATCTGTTCCAGTTTCACAGTTGCCACACAAAGAGCAGCCTGACTGACAGAGACTCCAACTCGGACTTGGACTCGAGACTCATCATGCCCATCAGATATGGTCGTACATATATAAACATACTACGTATAAGCATGTGCAGCTAATATATACAGGGGGTTGCAATCTCTGAGGTAAGAGCTCTTTTATGGGGCACACATTCCAAATTGAAATATTGCTGATGCCATTAAGAAATTGTCCGTTGCTTGCAATAAATATAAAGATTTGACGAATATAAAGATTTCACAAAAATAATGGAACAGTCTTAATTGCTGACTGCCAGACATAAAAGTTGCTATGAAATTTAAGTAGATTTCTTCAAATGATTCTTATGGCTGACGCTGTCGGGGTTTTTCCGTATAATTTCTGGGTCTGCTTAGCACTTAGACATATGTATTAAATATATATAAGTAAGTATATATAAAATATTTATAAGTCACTCGTTATATGTGCAGCGAAAGCATATCGAATGTTTAATACCAATTTAAACATTAGTTGCACTTGATTTCTTTCATTAAGCCGCTTCAAGGTATTAAAAACAAACAATAGAATTGGAAAAAAAAAACCAATCATCTACACTTTCTGCACACACTTCGGTTTAGGCACAACACAGATGACACACCCTGTTTTAAATGGAGCCGGCTCCAGTTGTTTGCATTGTTTACACGAATAAGGGGCGCGGACAGAGAGCGAGAGAGAGCGAGAGAGAGATAGAGATTGCCACACAGAGAAGCAAAAGTCAATAATAAATAAATTAATTGATTTAGTAAATCGCTGTTGATAAGAAGCCAACCAGCATCAAAAAATGACTTACAAGTGACTCGAGTTAAACAAAAAAAAAAACAAAACACAAAAATAAAACTTTGAGCAAGTTTCAGTTGGATGCACGTTAAATGTTGCTCTAATGATGAAAATGCAGTTGCTGCTGTTGACTCACATAGCTGGCTATTTGGGCTGCCAAATTGCTGGTAGTTGTTTCACGCGCCGACCAGGAGGAGCAGGAGGTGCAAGAGGAGGAGGCCGAGCAGGTGGAGGTGGTGCTGGAGCCGCTCATCGCTCGTATTTTGCTCGAAATGTGATAACAATTAACGTTGCCAGCAGTTAAAACAAACATGCCACAGGCAGCTCAGAATTGCGACTGCTGACTGAAAACTGAAAAAACTTTTAAACTGAAAACAACAATCGCTGCGAATCAGCGACAATCGTCGGCGAATTGCCATCAATCGTTAGCCCTCACTCACTTGCTCACACACACACACTGATGATGATGATGATGATGATGATGATGATGATGGTGATTTGTAGACTACATCGACATCGTCGTCGTCACTCAATGAAATTCAATCAAAATAAAAACAATTAGTCTGTGCAAATATATATATTGTGCATTGAAAACTGGAAGCGGCAAGCCGGCCCAGGCCTGATCATAATGATGATGACGATGATGTTGTTGTTATTATTATTGTTGTTGTTGTTTCAATTTGCTTAGCTAAGCAAATATTGCTCCGAATCATGAATTGCAGCTGTCTCTAACTATCTGGGGAACAACTTGATGATAAGCTATACGCTTTGACTATATTACTATTATTTGCCAGTGGCCAGTGGCACCAGAAACTGTCAGCGGCGGATGTTGTCTTTTGGTTTTTCTTCTTTGTCTCCTGATAAGCAACGAGGAGTTGACTGCACTTCATATCAATGCATACATATAAAGTAACCATGCTGATGATGATGATCGGCACATCATAGAGAGAAGCTGTTTTGTAGGCGTTGGTGTTTGCTGTTGCTGTTGCAGTTGGTGTTGGTGTTGCAGTTGGTGTTGGTGTTGGTGCCTCTGACATAAAACGCAAATTTAACGTGACAGTTTAACAAGTTGATCGCATGCGCCATAAAACACATGCAACACCTACAACAACAGCAACAACTATGTTGCACCGAGCATGCGTGGCTTCCAGTCGTCTGTGGCAACTGTTGCTGCTGCTGCGGCTGCTGCTGCTGTGGCTGCTGCTGCTGCTGCTGCTGTCTTGTAATTTACGCAAATGTCGCATATTTATCTCACAGCCATAAACATTTTTTAAGCCACAATATCGAATTTATTTTGACACTTTACAAAGTTGTCGCCATTGTTGGTTGTTCTTTGCTATCATAGAAAATTCCGACAGCTATTTGGATTTTAGCTTTGGCTTTGGCTTTGGCTTTGGCATCGTCATCTGGCGATGGACTCAGCTTTGGGTTCTGTTTCTGTTTCTGGTCTTGTGTAATTTATTTGAAGTACGTCTTAAATGATATGCGTTCCCCCATTTGCCATTCGGGCTGTCTCATTTCAGCATGGCTAATTTGTTTGGTCTTCATGCTGTGTTCTTTAGTACTTCATTTGAGCATATCGTGTTCATTTTATCGTGTGGCTCTTAAGTTTTTCTTCTTTTTTTTTTTTTTTATTATTTTAATGGCCATGTCGTGTAATTTGCCTGCTTATTTACGGCAGTTACTCAGAAACTATAGCGCCGATAACTGCGCTCAGCAGTGGCTAAGTGGAGTCTGCGACAAGGCAGAGGGGGGATTGAGTGTTAGAGTGGAGGGCGGAGTGGCACATCTGAGCGGCATGTGTGCGCCAAAATGAGACATCAAAACACGCATGTTGATAGTAAATGGAAATACTTGAAAATCAGCGAAGCCTTAAATTATAATGAAAATGGAACAGAAATCAACAAGCAAAGAGCGTAAAATATGCGAAACTGTCACCGACTGCAAACGATCTTAATTTGAAAATATAAAAAAAAAAAAAACCCCTTTTGAGCTGGCTTAGTTATTTTTTTTCGAATGATATTTCTCAAATGCCCAAAAATCTAAAATTTTAAGTCATAGATGCCAAATAAAAAAAGGAGTTAGTTTTTCGTTTTATCGACTCTTAACTTTGATATTCCAAATAAATTATTTAAAGTCGGTCATTTTCGTATTTTTGAACTTTATGTCTCAACTAAAGTTGGCAATCTGAAAGGGGTTAAGTAGAAATTTGAGTGGACTCGGTGACTTTAAGAGCATCGTTAAAACCCAAAAACAAAAAAAATATCGTTTTTTCCAACAGCTAAGTGAAGCTTAGGTTTGGAGTTTAGTGCCAGTGGCCAGCCTCCAAAATATTTAATAATGGATTTGTTGTTGGGCGCAGCAAGCCTGGCTGCATTTTTGGTGAACTACTATTACTGTGCTCGTGTCTATAATAAAGCAATTTCGTTTAACTATTTGACGCAAAAAGGCGATTAAAATTTTACTTATTTTTCACTTTCCAATTGGTAGGCAGAGCAGGAGTGGAGTGGGTGGAGTGGAGGAGAGGAGAGGAGAGATGAGAATTGGTGAGAGGAGCGGTGTGGGGACACACGCACAAAGTCATAAATTGTGGCCACAAAAGGCCAAGACGTTAATGTGGTGACAATATTGCATGCAACCGAACCGAGTTGTGGCTTGGTCGAAAAGCGGCTTTGCTGCTGGTGCTGCTGCTGGTGCTGCAAGTGCAACAAGTTGTTCAGCTGGGCTGTGGCAGTGACAGTGACTGCAGCTTATCTGCTGGAATCACAGACAGACGGACGTGACGACGCTCGAAAAAGTAAAAGAAAAAAAATAATGAAAATGATGACAGCTGTTGATGAAGTTGACGATTTCTAAAAATGCGTGTAAAATTAGTGTTAAAAAACATGTCAAACTCAATACGACAGTTACATTTTGACATGCACCGAGCGATGTCGGCGACAACAATTACGTTTTGTTCGCTGTCACTCTATCAAAAAGCAGCCAGTTGGCCAGGCTTATAGCCAGCTATTGTATGTGGATGTGTGTGTGTGTGTGTGTGTGTGACTGTGTGTGTTGGTTAATTCAATAAATACGCAGATGCAGACATTCTAGGCGGCAACTTTGCTGCCTTGCTGCCTTGGGCGATGTCTGCCAACCTAAGCGTATGATTAACGTCCACATTGATGACACACAGACGCGCAGCAAGCTGCTGCAACAGTCGAAACACTTGGAGCATCATCAGGAGTTGCAGTTGCACATGGAGATGGAGATGGAGATGAAGATGAAGATGAAGAAGTTGCAGCTGTGATGCCAGTCAACTATATATGCATGTATCTTTGGGGCATTGTTTGTTCGCGTGGCGAATTTGCATGCATGCAACCGGTTGCACTTGCCGCAAAGTATCTCAGGCAATAATGTACACTCAAAAATAAAATGTATTTTATACTTTATCTACTATCGAACAATTAACAGGATATATTCGAAAATTATAGATACATAACACGTGTTTCTATTTTGCTATTCCTGAATCTGATCTAGTAAGCCAAAAATATTTTTGATTTCAGTGCGATGTTTTTTCTGAGTGTAGCGCATCTCGTGTCTCAGGCGAAGATATTTGTGCTCTGCAGCTTAAATACATGCGGCTATTATTAATGCCACTGTGAATGGGTCTACGTCTCCGTCTCCGTCTCCGTCTGAGTCTTTACCGTCGTCGTCATCCTCGTCATTGCCTGCTTCATCGTCTCAGTCTCAGTCTCAGTTTGGGTCTTCTCTCCTCCTTTACAATGTCGACACTAAATAAGCCTTCATATTTCATGGCCAGTTTTGGTTGCTAACCGAATTCTATGCAGCCCGTTCGTTCTCAAGGTGCCAGCCAGCTGCAGTTATGCAAGCAGCAGCCACCGCATTCCTGGCTGCCTCGACGACCCCAGGTTCGAATGTCAAAAGCCATAAATAAGCCAGGCGTTGCTTCCGCAACAAACATGTCGCTGTGGCCACCAGTGGTCAGCATCCATCAACAACTATTGCTGCTGCTGCTGCTGGCCAATTGCTGCTGGCTGCTAACTGCAAACTGCTAACTGCAATTCAAGGCGCGAAACAATTAAACATCGTTTTCATTGCACAAAAGCCGCCGACAGTGAGGCAAATTAATTAGAAAAAAACGTTCGATGCTCAAAGAAAGTGCCCCAAACAAATCCAATTTCACTTCGAGCGCTTGTGTTTATTTATCTTTATCTCCCATGCAGCTATCGGCCAAGACGCGTCAACTCTTTCACCAGCTACCACCAACCAAACAGCAGCAACACCCAAGACTACACACCCAGTCAACACTTGTGGCCATAACTGGAGCTAAACTCTATAAACCCCAACCCAACCCGCGCAAGTAATGCAGCCGATCAACAATTTAGATATAATATCGCATATCGCATCATAATGTCGTCGTTGTCGTTGTTGTCGTCTTAGTTGTCGTTGTTGCTGTCGTTGTTGCTGTTGCTGTCGTCGTCGTTGTCGTCGTCGTTGTCGTCGTCGTCGTCGTTGTTGTCGTCAACCAACAAAATGGCGACGGCGGCATCTTTTTTCGCACCTTGTTTGAATGCGCGCCTAATGGACGACAGCGACATTTGTTAGGTGGCAGAGTTGCATTCGGATTCGCATTTGGATTCGCATTTGGATTCGCATTTGGCATTGATTTCTGCCGTTAAAGCTTAGTTTAGTTGCGGCATGTTAGTTAACTACATAAATATACTGATTTCATTAGGCAAAACAAGGCTAACGAAGATCTAATACACTGCAATGCAATAAATCCACTCAAAATAAACATATTTCACATCAGTTAGAATAGCATCGTTTGATCCATAAATAACATAAGCCTTTAAACATTGATGAATAACATCAGCTCTTAACTTAGTCAAAGATTATTTGATGCAAAATATTGTATAGATGTGTCATATATAGAAAATATATATAAATAATCATCTATTATAACTCTAATCGATTAATAAAAGATAATAAAATAAAACAAGAATTGCTATTTCATAGAGCTGTCCATAGTTCAACAAGTAATTTAAAATCTGAAATGCTGATATGACTTTTAGCAGATTTAACTTTCTAGGTAAATTAAGAAATGTGCTGAAGTCACTGCTTTTTCCCACGATCTACAATTAGGTAAGATAAATTAAAAATGGTCTTTAAAAAGAGCATTCAACGAACAACAGCGTTCCACAAAAATTGATAGCTGTCAACGATTTTTAATTGAAAGCGTGCTGGTGTTAAATGTTTATAGTAACTTATAGTAAAATATCTGCGGCAATCAGAGAGAGAGAGAGAGAGAGACAGACAGTCAGTCAGATCGATAGACAGCCTTGTCAGTCTTATCGCTGAGCTACTTTTGAATGAAAACTAATGAAATGAGCAAGTTGCTCGATGCGATCTCAGCGCTGTTAGTGAAGCCATCATCATCAATGAATCAATTAACGGACAGTTCAAGCTGCCAACTAGTCAGTCAGTCACTCAGTCAGTCACTCAGTCAGTCAGTTAGTATTGCAAAATATAAAAAATCGATTGAAAATTGCACAAGTAACGTATTCAATTTCTTTAACCTTGCTTTCACTTTTCTCATTAACTTTTCGTCGGCAATTAAAATTCAATTTTTGACCAATGCCAAAGTTTTGATAAATCACCAAACATTTCTCAAAAGGTGGAGAAGCGTGTGAAAAACGTCCAGAAACTGAACGCAAAAAAAATCAAGAAAGCTTGAAATCCGAACAACAAAATGGAAACGTTAACAAGGCGCTGCAAATTTTTAAATGCCAATTTCCGTAAATTATTAAATGAAATTGAAGAAGCAGGAGCCGTTTATCTATCAGATACAACTACAAGTACGAGTACGAGTCTCTCGAATACGAGTAACTCCGCATCTCCCCATCTGCGTGTCGTGTGTTTCCAATTTGACATACTTTGTTGGCCCCTAACAACAATAACAACAACAACTACAACAACAACAAACACCAACTGCGGAATGTACACACATGCAACAATCATAATAATAATGGCAAAACTTAATAGTAGCGCGAAAGTATGACGAATATGTAAAAAGCATACAAGGAGGAGGCTGAAGCTGACGCTGAGGCTGAAGTTGGAGCCGTTGGAATATGTGGCTTCCTTTATGACTGCGCTAACTAATCCCACAACAAATTATTGTGATTAATCAGCGAAATTGCATTAGCGGATGCTACGAAGTCTCTTTGGGAGCGTTGGGCGTTGCTGCAACTGTCACTGGCGCTGATTAAGCGCCGCTGCAGCCAAAAGATTACCCATGGTAGATTACGCGAATGAGCTGGGATCCCAGCTACCGCCCAGAGCCACCGATTCACCAAACACAGCCGTCGGTGCCAGAGCCACAGCCAAGTTGTGGGTGCGTGCGTGCTCAATTATGCACACGGCAGCTGGAAGAGCTGCGTTTTAAAGCTGGGTTAAAGGTACACAACGATGATCATGAATAGTCATCATACATCTGCCGGGCGACCCTTGGAAGTGGCAGTGTTGTTGCGATGTGTGCTGAAGCGAGATCGAGACTATTTTTTGCATGCAATCCATTAACAAGTCAATTAAAAATGCCAGGAAATGGAATTGAATTGAAAGTGCAGCAGCAGCAACAGCAGCAGCAGCAACAGCAGCAACAGCAACAGCAGCAACAGCAGCAACAGCAGCAACTGCTAAACTGCAACTGGTGATGCGCTGATGCCAAACTCTCGGAATCTTGGCAGGCTTATCTAACGGCTCCATTTGCATGACCGACTCGCAAGTGGCCACTGTCAACGCCTGGCCACTGGCCACTGGGCGAACTTGTTGTGCACATTAAGCGGATGTGCGTAATAAATTAATAAAGCCAAGCATTAAACGCAATGCATATTCAATTAACAATGTCAGCTGTGGCTGCAGTCGTATCTGCCAGATACATTTGGCATTTCGAATGTGCATTTCGCATTTCCTGTCGGAGGCCCCCCCCCCCAACTCCTCCTCAGTAAACTTTTGTTATCATACTGCAACCAGCCCAATTTTAAGCTTTACGATGCGAAATAAAGTTTCAGGTTGCAAAACTCAAATTTATTGCAGCACATTTATGTTTTGAGAGAGAGTTTTGGCATTGAGTTAAAAGAAATGTGGCCTACATTTGAGAAAGTCATTGCACTTGTAGATATTTTAGAAGGATGTTCATTATAAATTTCGACCAAAAAATCATGTTTCCATATTTAATTGCCGCATCAACTTATGAGCAAAAATAAACAGAAATGTTTTCACTTTATTAGAGCTGGAAATCTTTTTTTGGAGCTATCTGTGAGATGCATTTGTCATTGTATGGGGTACTCACCTCGTTGATCTCATCCTCGAGGGCGCGCTGACGCGTCAGTTGGCGCAGTCGCTCGCGTCGCTGCTCCGTGAGCTGCTCCAGACGCTGGGCGGCACGATCCACTTCGCTGTAGAGCAGCGTCACCTTGCGCAGCTTATGAGTCGCATCCAAATGATGAGCTTGATCTGCATCGGGTGAAGTAATGTCTGTGGCAATGGGTGCTGTGGCTGTGGCTGGTGTGGCTGGTGTGGGTGGTGCTGCCAGTGTTGGTGGCTCATTTATGGCAGTGGCCGCTGCCTGCAAGCGGAGCAGCTGGGTGGCGCCATGCTTGCGCAGATTGTGCAGCTGTGAGTCCATGAGGGCACGGCTGAGGGCACGATGCTGACCGTAGAGCTGTCGTCGCGTTGGCAGCCCCAGCAGATCGGCAGCGCGTATGTCGCTCAGTGCGCCGACGAGACGACCGCCAGCAGCGGCACACTGACGCTGGAACGCCTCCAGCTGGGCAAAGAACTCGCGCCACTTGCGCGCGTCGTGATGATGCTGGCCCCGGAGCGCACCGCTCGGCAAATGCGATGGCGCAACACTTGTCGTGACTTGGTCCACGCTAATGAATTTAACCAAATGCGATGCTGGCAACTGCGACTGCTGCTGCTGCGACTGCTGCTGCTCCTGTATGTGTGTGTGTGTGTGTGGGTCAAAACAAAAAAGAAACAAAAACAAAAACAAAAACAAAAAACCGTCATTAGTGGCCAGAATCTGTGGTTCCATGTAAAGCGCTTTAATTGGGTGTCTGTTGCTGCCCCGCTGCCTGCCTCCAAATGGGGCGTCAACCCAATACAGATCTCGCCTGGCTGGCTGGGCCCTCCTAATGATTTCATTTTGTGGTGCAATCGCAAAGGTCAAAGTCTGAACTTACCGCTTGATCACAGCTATTGCTGCTGTTGGAGTTCTGCCGCTGTTGTTGTTGTTGCTGTTGCTGTTGTTGTTGCTGCTGCTCTTGTTGCTGCTGGTTACACAATTGCAGCAAATTCGCATCGAGGCAAACTGCCAAAATTTCACAATTGCCAATTTGCTTGCTTAACAATTTGAGGCTTTGGCAAATTAAGTCGATTACGCATAAATGTTGCGACTTTTCGATGGCAATTAAAATGGTAAATGTTTGCTGGGCGGGTTTCTGCTGTTGCTGCTGCAGTTGATGTTGCTGTTGCTGGTCCTGTTGTTGTTGCTGCTGCTTTTGTTGCTGTGTACTTTTAAGGCCGGCAGTGCTGCAAATACATAAGTTAAAAAGGCAATGAGTCTCAGTTGTGTTGCCCACTAAGAAGTGCACGGTCAGTCTCTGCCACATAAACAACGTCAAATGTGTGTGGTGTAAATTGTGAATGTGGCAGGTTGCAACTGTTGCTGCTGCGCCTGCTGCTGCCGCTGCTGCTGCTGCGCAGAATCAACTTGGCAACGCCCAAAACAAGTTCAACTTAATTGGCAATAAGCGGCCTCTGCCACTGGGGCAAGCAGCAGCAGTAGCAGCAGTAGCAGCCCACAACTAGATGCCACAGTGGAGTAGTCTCCCATCCTCTGTTTGCAGTACCTTTGAGTATATCAAGCTGCTTTTGCCATTAAATACAAAGTTTTTGACAAGTTGGTAGCCACTTTTAATCAGCGTAAATAAAAATTGAAAATTGCCACTAATGGCAGCTGGCGCATTAATAAAATGCTTAACACTTTAGGCCAAACTCTCAGCCAGCTGCATGTTGTTACTTCACCTCCCCCCCCCCCCCTCCATCATTTATATCCAACTGCTTTTCTGTTTGGCTAACTGTAAATGCATGCCAGTGCTGGCCTGGTCAGCCAGTTAGCCAAGTTCGCCAAGTTATGTGTTATTCTCACAGTGATCCACCCCCGTTTGGAGTTCGCATTCTGCAGTTGATATTTGCACGCAACGCGGCATGCGGCATGCGGCATGTGGCATGCGGCAGGTCGCACTGTGAGTAATAAGCTGGCAAAGCAAAGCTGCGGGCTGCTGCAAGTCTTTAGCCTCATCATCAGCGCTGGCAGGTCTCCGGTTTAATGATGCCGCACAGCACGGCCATCAAAAGCATTTGGCATTTCAATTTTAATGCTGCCTACACATGAATTAAATTTTAGCACTGAACCTGAAATACTCTTTCTTTTTTTTTTTAGTGATTTATTAACTTAATTGCTTGACTAGCATTTCTGTTTTTTTTTTTTCGTATAATAAATAGCAACAACTTTTATCACCAGCGCCAAATAAATATTTCTTGTTAACGGTGTTTTGAGTAATTTATCAAATGCTATCATTGATAAATGAATGCCCAAAGTTATAACTAACTGCGAAAATCTTTCACTTTAATCTCTATAAGCTAAATTTGATTAATCTGTGGAATATTTTGTATATACATTTTTTTTAAAATATATATCTGCCTTGCAGCTATAACATTTATTTAAGTGAAATTTTAAGCTGCAAATTGTAACTAAAGGCGACAAATGCTGAATTGCACAACTATTTTGAGCAAATTGGAGTACCCCAAACCGAGGTGAGTGTAAATATGAAATATGAGTGTAATCCTAGTTCGGGTCGTTCGTGTGTAACCCGAGCTTTCTTTATATATTTGTATTATGCGCGGGCATGCATATTAATACCATTGTAGCAGTGGTAACCAGGCGGCATTTAACGATTCCCAGAAGTGGTGCAGTGCAGCGCAACAAAAGAGCTCCATAAAAAAAAATAAAACAAACTTAATTGCAAGCTGTCACACGTACAAACTCGTGTGTACCAAACTGGCATCCCCTCATAGACAGAGAGAGAGAGAGAGAGAGAGAGAGATGGATCATTGTGATGGTGGGGTCAAATAGGCACTTAGATGATGTAAGTTTTGGATAAGCGACAAGATAACAACGACAACAACAACAACAACAACAACAACAATAACAACTCGAAGTTTGACAGTGTTGACACTGCGCACTGTCTGCAATCTGTGCTTGGTGAAAACTTTACACACACACAACACAAATATTTAATATTTGCGTGCAGTGTCGACTGGCATTTGGATTTGGACAGCCAGCTAATAAATACCTTACACATGTCGACAAATAATGTCAATGGCTGACAAGGGGCTGCCGAAGGGGGGGAAACAAAAAAATACTGAGACTGAGTCTGAGACTGAGACTGGGTCTGAGTCTAAGTGGCTGCTGTGGCTGTCCAAGACCAAACTTCAAGTGTTTAGTGTCAGCGTCGTCATTGCGTCAATGCGTCGGACTGGCACGTCTGATGACGAGCTGTGCCAGTTTTTGGTGCTTTAGAGTCTGTCTTCAAATTGCTTGTGCAGTTACGACTACAACAACAACAACAACAACAACAACAACAACAACAACAACAGCAACAACAATCTAAGCAAATGTTTGTCAAAGTTTTCTACACGATCTGGCCGCATTTTAGCAATTGGCATTGAAGCAATTAACATGCAGCTGGAAACTCACAGCTAAAAACGGGATTTTGAATCAGAATTAGAGTCGTAATCAGGAATGGGGGAGACTCGAATACGGGAATGGGAATGCCAATTCGTAAGTGGCCAACGAGTCTCTCTCGGAGTGTGTGTCTGTGTGTGTATTCGTTCTCTACACTCGTATGTCGATTTAGATTTCTCAGATTATTCTTTATATTGTATATTTCCAGGAATCGTGTGGAGGAGCTGAACAACCAGCTAGCCAAGCAGCATTCAACGCCGGGCCACAAAAGTTCACATCATAAATTTAAAGTGTCACGAATCTGTCTCAAAGATCATTCATATGCCTGCCAGCAGCAACTAGCTCGCTCGCTCGCTCTCTCTCGCTCTCTCTCTCTGTCTCTCTCTCTGTCTGTCTCTCTCTCTCTGTTTCATTACAAAGGGAAGCCGAAACCAAAGCCGAGGCCCTCAAGCGACGTGTCTGTTCTGCCCGCAACATTTCGCCGACTGCCTGCCTGCCTGCCTACCACAGCTTGACTAGAATTCTAAGCTACACTGTGCCACAAAGTTGCGATTTAACAATCAATATGATAAATTGACAAGTGGGTCACACCACACATACAAATGCCAGTTTATAAGGAAATTGACAAAGTGTTGTCTCACACACTGAACGAGCGTTTAATCTTTGCATTTATCAAATGGGATATTTGGTAATATCTTTAAAAAATAATAGCTGACAGTTAAAGTGCTTTGTCAAATTTTAATGGATTTTGATACGATAATTAATCTTAAGTAAGAAAAGAATATTAAAAAAGTAGAACGCATTATCAAATATGAATAAATTATATGTAGACTATAAGTATTATAGTTTTCTGACATTCAACTGCACTGCAGATAATTTAATTTCCTCCAACTTTAACTATCTCATTTTATATTATATGTAATTGAAAGTCTCATCCATATCGCCAGTTTCTTCGATTTATTATCTTTGGCTTTTTTTGAGAACCTTTTTAGTTTCTGATTTGCTGCGCAGTGCTATCGACTTTTTGCTGAGGCTTTTGTTCTATTTTCTATGGTTAAGTTCTCAGCTTTGAAGGCAAGTGCGGTTCGATGTTATTGTTGTTGGTGTTGCTGTTGTTGCTGTTGTTGTTGTTGCTGTTGTTCTTGTTGCATGTTTCCTTTTAGCCAAAGTGGCAAATTGACTGGCATGCATATTCTTTAGCGGCAATGAGTTCGACTGCCTGATTGCCAGACAGCCAGACGGCAGAAGAAAAAGAGACAGCAACGGAGACAGAGACAAGGGCAGAGAGAGACAGAGACAGAGACAGAGAGAGCGTTCTAGTTGGCACAGAGAATTTCCCCCTCGAGCATCTTAAAGGCTTAAGTGCAACGCTGTCGTCGTCGTCGTCGTCATCGTTGTTCCCAGCGCCAGTTGGGGTTCTTGGGGCTCTTGGTCAGGCATTAACTGAACATTTGCATATCTGCTCGTAAATATGGATGGGCTGCTTGTGATTCTCTCTATGAGCCCAACATTTTAGTTGTTGCTGTTGCAGTTGCTGTTGCTGTTGCAGTTGCTGTTGCTGTTGCAGTTGCTGTTGTATTTTTTATGCCCCACCGACGGGCAAATTGAAATGCCTGGACTCGCTTCGCTGTTCGCCACTCGCTGTGCTCATTCCCATGCGTTTTTCTTCTGTGTTTTTCTTTTTTATTTTGTATTTTGTATATTCATTTACATTTGACATTAAACTGCCTGATTCTGATTGAGGCAATAGCCCCGGTGCCGCCCCCACCATGCAACTTCACTCACCTGCGCTCCGGTATGGTGCTGTAGTAGAGCAACAGTGTGGCAAGCTCATAGCAATTGAGCCCCGCACTTGCCACAGCCTCTGCATCCACATTCACAAGTGGGTCGCCTTGGAGGGTGCGTGTGCCTGCAAATAAATGGATATGCAAATGGTATATCAGGAAATCGAACTCCATCTCAATTGATAGCTGGCTGACTCCCTGGGTGGTCGTCACACTGATAATGTGCGAAAAAGTGTGTGAATTAATTGAATTGAATCGCTTCGGAATCGTTGGGAATTGAAAAGTGCATTTCTCCTGCAAATCGCATCTCATTTTGGCTTGCAGGCAAATTGCCTAACGGGGCGTTGCCAGGTGATTCAAATTTTCCAATTTATATTTATAAGGAAACTTTTCGGTTAGACTAGTTAGTTAGTTAGTGAAAGTCTAGAATTATGTATAGCCGAGGCGAAAATGGAAAGTCTGGATATATAGTGAATAGATACCTGGCAAATAGACGCCGCTGTTTAACAATTTCTCGGGCAATTCACTGATCGAGTTGGGCGGCAGCAGCTCCGTCTCCGTCTCCGTCTCCCTCTCCGTCTCCGTCTCTGCTGGCGGCGCTGACTTCGACTTCGAGTTCGACAACGTCAACAACTCCGGCTGGTCACTGGTCACTGAAATATTGACAAATGCATATTTATATTATTTATTTAAATTCGAGTTTTTTTCTAGCTTGTTAGATATAGGTTAATTGCATTTTAAACGTTTAAAGAAACCTTGAAAACTGGTTCAGGATATGCGACGCTTTTTGCATAATAACGCCATTTGATTAGTTCGGCGACAGCCACAGTGGCCCACTCATATCGAGATGGTAGGATGGGGGGTGAGGGCGTGGTTGGTCAAAAACCAGTTGGCCCATTAATTTGAAGTCGGCACTTTCGCGTGCGACAATTTTCTGTAATAAATGCGACACATTGCAGCGTCTGCAGAACTAACAACTGCACCACCACCATCATCCACCACCACCATCCACCACCTGGACAACCACCTGTTTTTGTTGCACGGCATACAAACGCCAGGTGCTCAATGCTTGGTGGCCGGTGTTGCCGTTGTTGCATACATAAGTATGTAATTCAATACCCAAACTACAAATGCCCCCGCACTTGTCAGCTGATTTATGCACGCTTGCAAATTGCACCCACACACCCAAAATGCAACTTTTGTGTCGATCGCATTCCAGCGCACACTGGCACCAGATAACAATCTATGATCCACTTTGGGGGCGGGCCAAATCCAAAAACCCTAAAGTCATCACAATTCCACAAATCGTTGCAAATGGAATGCGGCAATTGTTGACTGACAATTGTAGAAATCGCCTCCAAGTTTGGATTCTTTCCAGCAGAGGAGCTCAAAAGAAACCACGCATCTAATTTGAGATTCCATTATAATTGGCTTTTCATAGTTAATGGAAACTTTTAGCAACATATATATATAAATAATAATATAATATATAATTGGAAAGTAGCTTAAGCCAAGCAAAGATCAAGATCTACTTGATCTGTGGTCTGTTATCAGACATCTCATAGTTCTCCAAATCTCCATGAGACTGATCTGGCAAAGTTCTTTTTTGCACCACTGTGCTTTGCGTTGCTTTGGTTTCTCATTTAATTTTCATATTTTAGGCTTTGACAAATTAAAAGGCATTTGCACCGTTGTTGCTGCTGTTGCAGCTGCTTTTGTTGTTGTTGTTGCTGCTATTGTTGTTGTTGCCGTTGTTGTGGTGGAGACAACGATATTTTTTTGCGGTTATCCAACGCCTGGCGGATGCTGTGGGCCGCCGTTGTTAATGGCTAATGGGTTTTGCTGGCTTTTGTGGTCGAGCCGTGGGCGACGTTAACGCATTCTAAATAATTCGAGCTGCAATTGAGCCGGCAATTCAATATGCGGTTAGCTGGACAAAAGAGTTATTGAAACTAAACATGTAATTTAGGGCTGCTCAATGCACAATTATTGAACAAAATCTTTTGTATCATAGTATTAATTTTGTATGCGTTGCCAGAGTTTCCAGTGTGTGACGAGGTTAATACTACACAGAATAAAGGCGAACCAATAGCAATTCTCAAAAACAAACCAGAACCAGTTGTCATCCGTTGCATAGATACATCCTCGATTATAGAGTAGCTCAGGTTTTGAAACGCGACCTTCAAAACAGGTCAGTGGCATATCGCCCATATCAGTCGATTTACCATAGTCCGAAGGCCCATTTATGCCACAACATTCAAATGATGCCTCATAGTACCACAGAGTATCGCTGTAGAAGCTACGCACAACAATGTAAACATCGGTGTATTTCACAATTGAAATGCTGCCAGCGATCATCAAAAATAATCCAATCAGGAAAACTATTACCATCAACTGTGGAGCAGAAGTTCAGTAAGGAATATCCGTGCAATGACATCCAATACTTACACCCAGCAGGATATTACTCCATTTGAAGCCGATGCAAACCAAATCCATCAGTAGCAGAATCAGGCATATTCCCTCCACCCAGGATATGACAATGTAAAGAGTACCAAATTCCTGATCTGTGCCCAGATGCCACAGTACATACAAATATTTAAATAGAGCGCCTACATATAGATACTATACTATATATATATATATATATATATATATACCGATATCATTCCCTTGTCCTTACCATCAATACTCCATTGAGCATTAGGCAGGCAGCGGTCAACTGTTGCCGGCTGCACTCCCACTCGGTGCGAAAGCACATAACAAATCTTCTCAAGAATCCAAATTAAAAAACAAAACAAAATGTTGAACTAAAAAACATGGAAAGAGATTTCGAAATGTTCGTTTAACTTATTTAAGCAAGGTAAAATCAGATATCGTTATTCTCTCATAGAAAATGACGAATATAGCAAAATTTGAATTGTGCTTTAATTGAAGTTTGCTCAACAATAATATAAAAAAAAGAAACCAAAAACTGATGGCTAATAATGCAAACACATCAATAACAACAACCACTTTCTGAATCGTTTTAATCAGTCATTACCCATTTCAATCAGCCAAAAGTACATATGCAAAATCTAGCGAAAGTTACACTGACTACTAAAAATAATGATTTGGATTGAAATAATCAGCGGCACATTGTTGAAGTTTGAGTTTGAGAAGCACACACACTTTCACTAGAACTCTAAAAAAAACATCATTTAACATGAATCGCTTGATCTCGGTTGAATTAATTGAATCGAATGTTTTTGGCAAATTTATGCGCAGAAAATATATCAAATTAGCGCTAAATTTACAGCGATATCAAATCGGGGCATTAAGCCGACCGCAACTGGACTTCAAAGCGCGGTTGCCACAGATGAAATGAGCTCAACTTTGGCTGCGGGGCGTTTAATTGAATATTTGAGTATCGCAAGGTGGGGCACGATGGGGCGGTGCGCTGCAAAAGATTTGCATGCCACAATTGCAGGGGTCGGTAAACGTTTTGTTGCCGCCGTTGCCGTTGCCGTTGCCGATGCCGATGCCGATGCCAAAACCACTGGCTAAACAAATAAGCCAAATAACGCCCAATAATTGCGATAAGGCATTCGGCCACAAGTGGTGCATTGTGGGGCAACTGGCTGCTGCGGCGCATGCGTAATGCAAATTATATATATAACAAAAATATTACGTATACGCTGTTAGCTGATATTCACTTACCGGGCAATTTGAGCTTCTCGCCGACATCCGTTGCCTCCTCATCGCTGTCAATGTGCGGAAATGAGTTGCCCAAACAAAACAGTGGCAAGGCGGGCGATGTGGATGCCACAAGCTCATTGCTGCTGCTGTTGTTGTTATTGTTATTATTGTTGCTATTATTGTTGCTGGTGTTGCTGTTGTTGTTGTTGTTGTTCTTAATATTCAAGTGTGCTTGCAACTCCTCGCCGGCGCTGCTGCTGCCGCTTGAGTTGCTGGAGTTGCTCCGCTCGCTGGCATTGCTGTTGCCCGACGAGGTGGAGTTCATGCTATCCTGCCGATTGGTCAGGCGCCGCAGCATGTAACGGTTGTTGAACAGTTTGTTTTTGGTAATTAAATCGCTGCGCCGCAACGCGCACTTTGGCGACCCAATGTTGTTGCTGTTGCTGTTATTACTCATGTTGCTGTTGTTGCTGTTGCTGTTGTTGTTGGCCTCATCGAGCTGATCCTCGGCGAGAGCTAGCGGCATTTGCAGCTCGTTTAGCGACACGCGCTCAATGCTCCGCTCAACGCTGACAAGCAGATTTTGGAGCAGCTGCGGCAATTCGATGGCATCGTTATTCCCCTGCCCCTGACTCTGACTCTGTCCCGTTGCTGCCATTGCTGCCATAGACATCTCTAGCTGGAGCACGCTCAGCGGCTGTTGCTCGATCCTATTGTAATCGATATAGATGCAGTGACTCTGACTCTGACTCTGACTCTGTACTCTCCCCTCTGGCTGCTTCTCCTGCTGCTTCTCCTGCTGCTTCTCCTGCTGCTTCTCCTGCTGCTGCTGCTGTTGTTGTGACGAGCGCCAAACGACATAAAGCTGCGGTGTGGCTTCTGCGTCAGATTCTGAAATCATTTGTGAACAGCAATCAGATTAGAATTAGTTTAGGCGTGAAGATCCAAAGTGTTTTTAGATAAAATATATCGAATATAGGCATACATGAATTAAATATCACTTAACATGATTAATAAGCCAAGCTAGAAGACTTGGCTCATATGGCTAGCTCGACTTTCAGACGGGATATAATAGAAATATAAAGAGGACACCTTCAGCATAAGATCAACCATTAAATGTTATACGAAAACAGAAAATATTTAAAATTGTATTCTAATTTCGGATTTTAATACTTTAAATCTTTGAGCAATTCCAAATCCTTTTATTGCCAATTACATACAAGTTCAGTAGTAAATTTGGGAACTCTGTGATATAAATGATATAACTAATGACCCACTTACCCAATTTGACACACAGATAGAGTTCGGCTGGTTGGAGTGCGTGCGCGATCTCAGAGTCGCTCAACTGTAGGACCAGCGCTCCATTGGATGTGGCCAGGGGCCAGCCGGCATGCCATAACCAGGACTGTAACGATAGCCAAAGCCAAAAAGAGATTGAAGATTGAGTAACGAAATCATTTGCAAATTTTTATTATTACGACGATTACATGTTTTGGGGGCTGGTGCCCCAAACTGCTGCTACAGTGAAATTATGTAGACAACAACACCCGCAAGTGTTAAGCTGCAAACAAAAAAAAAAAACTAAAAAAAAAAAATAGAAAAAAAAGGAAACGCAAAGCCGAAACTGAAAATTCAAAATCGCTTAGACTGAAAAGCGCATTAAAAATGGCCCAGGCTGTCAGATTGTTGTTGGGGTCTCCCCTTCGTTTCTGTGTGTGTGTGTGTGTTTGACTGTGGGCCTATCAGATGGCGAGTGTGGCTGCATTTGGTTACTGGTTGCGACTGCCCCCAAAATCGCAGTGCGCCGAGTGGCGACTAGCGATGCAAAATTATAGATAAATCATGCAAGTCAAACTTTAGCAATTTTTGCTAATTTTTGGTTATTACCCACAGCGTTTTCGTCTGGCAAACGAAATGAAACGCGACGGAAAAATTCAGATAGAAAAAAATTCGAAAAACGCAAAAGATTTCACCCCTACGGGAATGTGAAATCGAACTTGTAACTCAAACTCACAGAGACTTGCCGCTGACACAAAGACAGACAGACAGGGGGACAGGGGGAGACAGGGAGACGGGGGGAGATGGACGACTGAATGTTGGGATCTTATGGACTTGGTTTTGACGGGTCGACTGTGATCCTTGCTAGCTATTAATTGTTATGACGCGAAAGTGATTTTCGCGTTGTTGTTAATTTTGCCACAGCCAGCTCGGAAAATGGTCAAAACGATCACTCAAAATGCAAGCAAACAAAAGCAAAAACCAAAAACAAAAATAAAGAGGTGCGCTCACATTTGCCTTGATTTATAGCACATTTTGACTCAACACAAAGCTCGGATATTTTAAAGGTAACACACACACACACACAATGCTGTTGTGTTGCCATTGTTGCTGTTGTTGCACATGCCACAGGCAGAGACCCCACACAGCAGAGACAACAGCCAACATAAATCAATTGTTGTGTGACGAGAGACACTGCAAGGGCACAGAGACAGAGGGGGGGGATGGGGGTGCAGTGCCAAGTGGGGTTATTTTAGACTGCTCCAAAATCCATTCAAACAGAAAATGATCAATTTTGTCATTTGATCAAAGCCGCAGCAGAGCCCAACAATCGCAACGCATCGTTTACAATCGATTGAACAAAATGATCATCGCCACACACAGCAAATCGCAAACAACAACAACAACAACAACAACTTCCCTTCAGTCTGTTTGAGTTCTCTTTTATTTTTCGATCGGGGTGTATATATATCGTTGTATATATAAGCCGCTGTCGCCACATGCTAAACTGATGCTTCTCAACACACAACATTTTCTGCTTGATTGACCGCCAATTCCATTTTATGCTGCTTTTGCCTGTTGCCGATCTTCGACGTTAGGTTCTAAATCATTGGAATCGTTGTCGGCGTCGTCATCATCGTCGTAGTCGTTGTCGTCGTCGTCGTCGTCGTCGTCGTCGTCGTCGTCGTCGTCGTCGTCGTCGCTTCAGTTTCATCGTCATTGACCCAAATGCGCCTCGACGCTCGGACGCCGCTTGTCATTGTCATCGCTGGCTGGCAATCAGCCCCAGAGCTCAAAATACAAAAAAAAAACAAAATAAAAAACGAACCATTCCACAAGCCCAGCCTCAAGCCTCAGTTTGATTTTTGTGCTCTTTTTACTTTTTCTGTCTGTTGTTTTTTTGTTTGTTAGAATTTTTCCAATTTTGGCTTTCAAAGTCAAGTCAGCGTTTGTCATTAATTTTTTTTGTTGGTCGGAATGCTTTCGCTCTTGTTTTCAATTTGTTGCCGCGACAAATTTCCGTTCCATTGGCGGCATTTATTTTATGTGTGTGTGTGTGTGTGCTACCTATTTTGCTGGCTCATAAATCAGGCTGGCGAGGATTTGTCTGAAGATCCTTCCTGGATGCGAATCACAAACAGTCGCACACACATTGTTTTAATTTCTTTTTGCCGCATCTGCCTCATTCCCACGCCTTTGATGTTAAAAACTAAATTAGGGTCGATTTGAACACACAAAAAATTAAGAACTAAAAAATAAGAATTTAAAATAAGTTAGACTGCAAGATACCCTATATTTTTAATTCGTATAAATGCTGTTTGTCAGTGGTTAAACAACGAAAATATCCATAACTGGAAACTTAGCTAAAACTACACTCAGTAACAATAGTATTTAGTATATTCCTAAAACTTTGAATATGTAATTTTATATCTATAGAGAGCCATACAAAAATCGAAAGTTGTTTGCTGCTGCTTTAATTGAACACACTCAATTCTAATTAATTGCAGGGTATTAATGCATGCAACAAATCTTGCGGCGTGCTCTGTGAGTAATCAAGCCGACAAGCTGTGGCATTAGCATATATGCAGATATAGATATATGCACATATCTTTATGCATATACAAAAATACAACACAAACACACACAGATATACCCGAATCCGAATTCCGGTGCCGGTTCCCGGGCGCAGTCAGAGTTGTGGCGACGTCGTGTGGCGCCCAGCCTATAGCAATTATTCAATGCGGGTGCAGTCGCACCCGGGTATCGGTACCGGTACCGGGACAGAGACAGAGACAGAGACACAGGGTGTATGACGATGACGATGACGGGGCCATTGGGACCGGGACCACCACCGTTGGCGTAGCAGAAATTACGCATGCAAAGGCGCACAAAGGCGTTGCACCAAACGGAGCCAGAAACCGAAACAGAAACAGAGAAAAAACACACACTCAACTCAACTTCTACACTCACAGGCATTTTGCCGTGTTTTCTCAATAAATTATAGAAATGAAAGAGAGAGAGAGAGAAAGAGGGAGAGAGAGAGAAAGAGTGGGACGGACAACTTGTTGGACGTTGCCCGGCAAATTGCAAATTCAGCTTGTGGGGTAAAAATTGCGACGACGCCCAAATTATATTTTGATATTAATTTTCTATTTTTATATTTTGTCTATTGACTATTTTGGTTTTTGATTTGTATTTTTTTTTTGTTGTAGTTTTTATAATTAATATGTTGGCAAAAGGGCCACACCTAGTCAAAAGCGCCGCTAGCGCAAAACATTTTAATTACACATACGCAGCGTAAGTCGCCAATTTGTGGCATGAGAAAATGTTTCGACAGAAGGCCGTTAATTTCAGCGAATCAATTTCATATACACGGCCCTGGACACGGCAGTCCCTCGAGATTGGGAATGACTAATGTGATTTTGAGAAACCGTTAACAGTTAGGTAATAGGAAAATCCCATTTGATTTATATTTTTAATGAAGCTAAACTAGTGGTAAATTTGAAACTGTTTGCAAGTTGATATTACAGGAATTTCTACATAAAATCGTCTGTTTTATTGTTTTGTGGCATATCTTCAATTACATTTATTTTTATCACTATGCAAAAATTGCATTCTTTGCAAATATTTGCAGCGGAAACCATCTGGAATTTGCTTGCTGCTGCACAACAAATCTTTGAACTTTAGCACAAACAAAGCGAGTGAATTTATTGCAGTCAACGTCACATTTCCGCTTCATCTACCAGAACGGCCATCAAGAGAATGGCACCACCACCACCGCCAGGAATACCACCACCACCAGCACCACACCAGCAGCAGCAGCAGCAGCAGCAGCAAACAGCACCAGCAACGGCCAAAGCCAAGCCGCAGCCACACCTACAAATTGTTTGTTTTTGCGGGGCAGCTATATATCTACACATATATATACATACACACATAAATGCATACATACATATATATTGTATATTTATGTATATTTTGCATGTAGCTGGAGTAGCTGCTGAATGACGAGAAAGAGAAGGAGGATGAGAAGGAGGCGGCGGCGTTGATGGGGGCACCGTGACCAAAATAGATCAGGTCTAGGCTGTCATGGCTTGCTGCATGGCCGGAATGCAATAGCAGGCAAAAATCTCTTGCAGGTCCCCCCGTCCCTCCCCTATACGAAAAAGAAGCATGCCAATTTCAGCTGATGCTGTTCTTTGGCATCTTTGGTGTTTTCTTATTTATATTATTATTATTATTTATTTTTTATTTTTATTTTTTTGCATGCAGCTTCTTCAAAGCGCGGCGCACTGGCAGCATTATGATTTAGGTATCTGTAAGCAGGAAGTGAGTGCTCGATTGGGTGTTGAAACATTATAGGGCAACCATTCAGCGGGTATTTTGAACGAGCAAAATATGCGAATCAGGCACTTCACAGCCTGTCAACTTAACGGGCTTAAGACAACAACAAAAGCGCATTTCGATATCGAGGCAGATGTGCTGAGGCAGGCAGACAAAACTGCGGCAAGTTGCAAGTTGCTGTTACATCAGTGGCACGTAAGACGGCGATCAAGTTAAAGACAGGGACTGAGATTGAGACAATGATGTGATGCGCTCCGATGCGATGCGGCTCAATTACGAGTGCAATTGTTGGCGGAGTAACAGCAAAAACCGGTACTAAGCTAAGCAAGCTGAGATTCTTCTGCTTCTGCTGCTGCTGCAGCTGCTGGTGCTTCTTCTTCTTCTCTTTCTCCTGGCTGATAGTTGTTGCCTGCATTTGCTGCCTGTGCTCCAATCAACCACTTTCAGTTCACAGCTGATCATGAACTTCGTTGTTGGAAACAGCTGAAAACGAGTTTTTATAGCCCCATGGCATAATAACAGAAGACTGTAGAAACAAACAACAAAAGCAACAACAACAACAACTGGAGGGCAGCAGAGAGATGATCCAACTGCTTCTTGGACTCTGATTCTGTCGGTCTGTGTCGCTCGGGTAATTGAAAAAGTTGTTAGCCACATAAATTCCAAAACGGCCGTAAACTTGTTAACTTATTGAACAAAAAAAATACTGAAAAAAAACGCATTAAAAATGCCAATAACTGCAAAGTTGGCTATAACTGAAAAGGGTCGCTTTTTTCTAACTAAGTAGCTTTTGCTTTTTGGCCAATGAGGAAGTACAAATTCGATATAAAAACAAATAAAACGAGTAGCGATTTGTTGAACACAATTTTCACAATCGTTTCGATTCTTGGAAAGTTCTTGGCTACATTCTAACCACGAAATGTAATTGTTTTTTGGGTTTTTGGCGTTTTTATTAGGAAAAAGTCCCACAGACTTCTGATGACGATGACGTTGGCTTTGACTTTGAGGTTGAGGTTGGGCATAAGGACGTGGCCAGCGACAAGCAACAAGCAACAAGCACAGCGACAACGACAAATACAAATACAAATACAAATACAAAAACAAAAACAACATGGAGCAAATCGAAATAAACTTTATGCACGTAAAATTTTAATGAGCACAGCACGAAGTCAATTTCAATGCTAATCCGGCGGCCAAACGGACAAAGATACGTACAGACAGACGGATAGAGGGACAGACTGACAGACAAACAGACAAAGAGTCATTCAATTGACCAGGAGTCGTCGGGACCACCGGGCGGTCTCAGCACTGCCTGGCCAGGCCTGGCCTGGCCCGGTGGTTGCCAGTGGTTCTGCTGCAGTTCAGCATTCCATGCTCGGCTGCATATGTGCCCTTAAGCCACAAATCATAAAGGTGGCGCGATCTGACATCCTACTCACAACTTGGCCCAAGGCAAGGTGTCGGTGTCGGTGTCGTCTGCACAGACGTCGAGACGTAGAAACTGTCTACACCGTGCAACAAATTCCATTTTAATAGATTTCTATCAAAATCCACTAATAACTCTGCCAGATTTTGTATAAAAAATTCAAATATATTTCAAATTAATTTTTACTTGTGTTTGTCTGTCCTAAATTTAATTAAATCGTTGCTCGTTAAAATAAAGCTTAAAATAGGCTTTTTATTTGTTTTTAAAGGTTTTAAACATAATCTATTTTTTTTTTTTATTGATTCATGCTTAATTCTCATTTAAGGTTTGAGTTTTATGGCCAGTTTGAAATTTCTTTTTTATCACACTTAAAGTTGGACTGAATTTCAGATAATTTCTAAAGCAATATAGCTAAGTTATGAGTGGCTTTTTAAGGCTTTTAAAAATAGTATTTTTAAAATAGGTTAATTGGTATGTTCTGCGGGTCAAATGCCAGACTTTACAAATAATTCTAAACAAATGCACAATGCAAAGTTAATTCATAAATCAGCAAATTGTCGAGGTTAAAAGCCAAACTGCAGTTTGAGCTCAAAATTGTTGTTAAGTGTAATAAAAAAGTTACGCTTGAACTTGACAAATGCAGAAATAACGTGACGGCAAATATAAAGAAAAAAGGAAACACAACAAAATCCTGGCGGCAAATCCAATTGCCTGTAATTTATTATTGAACCATTTATTAGACCGTGTCGTTGTCGTGGCTTAAAGTAAACACACACACACACACACACAAATGTCGCTGTTGCTTGTCAGTCAGTCATTCATTCGTTTTGACGGCTTCGTTTGTGTGTGTGTGTGTATATGTGTGTGGTGTGTGTAGTTGTTGTTGTTGTTGTACTTCACAAATAAATACAACTATTTTTTGGTGTGTGCCTGCAGCATTTCAAGCATTGCAAGCATTTGAAGCAGCCGATTCTCACACACAGAAAAGCTGAGAGTGTCTTTTTGTCTTTTGTCTTTGTCTACCTGTTGGCATTGCAGGAAGCATTCACCTTAGCCAAACAGACAGACGGACAGACGGCCAGACAATGACGATAATGACATAAAAAAAAGACGAACACATTCACAGTAAAACAAACAGCAGACAACGACAACTGGCAGTCAGTCAGCCAGTCAGTCAGTTAAACAAAAAGGAACACAAACTATCCACACAACAAATGTGTGTGTTTTCTTGTTGTGGTTGTGTTTGTTGCATGTCTCGGATTCGGTGTCTGCCACTGCAGCCACTTGACGTGGTCGCCGCCTCAAGCCATAGCTGCACCTCCCCAGTCCCAATTCTCAATTCCCCATACCCATACTCCTCCTCATTCACCATTCTCCATCCCCATCCCCATTCCCATCCGCATGCCCCTGCCCCTGCCACGTATTTAAACCGCGCCTCATCATCAGCCTGCGGCTTTTGTGTGTGCTGGGTTAATTACTAAGCAAGTCACACGCGCCTGAATAATTCAAGGCTATCTTCTATGCCCCTTCTACGCCGCATCTATTGCCAACTTTAACAACTGCACAGCTGCACATCCACAAGTGGCAAGTTCTTTTTATCTCTGCTTTTTTTTTTGTATTTTTCTTGTATTGTAAAAGTATTAAGAAGCGTCTCGCATAAAACCAAAACATCATTTAAGCTCGTTGAGTAACATAATCTGTCTGGCTTGGTGCGGGACGGGCAGCGAGGATTGGGATCGGGATTGGTATTCCGTTTGTCATTGCCATCAACTACGCAGATTCTGCGAAGCGTCGCCAGTTATAACTAACTACTTTATAATGAAGTGGCTAATGTACAAGTGTTTGTGAGTTTGTAATGCTAAAACAAAAACAAAAAAAATTAATGGAATTTTGTTAGAGTTATTTACAATAAAATCCCATCAATTTGAAATATAAAAGAAAAACATTTATATAGTTAATCTAAAAGATAATTGAGAATCTGTAGTCTGATTACTTATATATATGAAGCTTATGCAAGGTAACACACAATTGTTATGTGACTAATACATATGCAATTGTGTGGCAAGCATTAATCAATATTAATACAACTAACGAAGGTTCAACTAACAAAAATTTACAAAACAAAAAGACTATAACTCAAATATAAACAGCTGTCGCAAAGCGTGTGACTTTAGTTGGCTAAAGTAAAAGAATTGAACAAAAAAAAAAAAAACAAACATCACGTTTAGTATTTGTAAACACTGAAATGATTAGCTCGTTATTCATATGTGATTCATATATAGACATTATAATTCATCCATATCCATTTTCGTATCCTTAACGACAACTTCCTCTTCAAATCTAATTCGTTGTGTGTGATTGTCATGACTTTATAGCCAATTCGCACACGCACAACATGCACACACACACACACACACATACACACACATACAGACAACACACTCAGTCATGCACAACACGTGTCTATTCATATATGAATGTGAGTGCGCATTCGTGAATGCATTTTACAAGTTATTTTATGCAAGCCATAAATATGCACTTTACACTTTGCACATTTCTTTCTTGCACTCGCTCCCCTCTCGCTCTTCTATATATCTCTCTCACTCGCTCTCTTAACTTATTTGCTTTTTGTTTTGTTAGTTGTGTTCACTAAACAAACAGCCAGCCATAGGATACAGATCGAGTATCTTAGCTCTTAGTTAGACCAACACTGGCAGGCAAACAGAGATGGGAAGACAGATGCAGGGAGAGTTGAGAGAGGGGGTGGTGGTGGTGGTGCTGGTGAGTCCCGTAGTGGTGCCGAGTGGTGCCTGCATACAAATTATGTACAAACATGTTTTCAGAAATGTTCAATTCATTATCGCTAACAAATGCCGATCATGTTGTGTTCAACACACAGTTCAAAGCACTTTTTCCAGCTAAAATTATTGCCAGACAGCAAAAAAAAAAAAATAAAATCTGCTCCGAACTGTGTTTCTATCTCTACCCCTCTCTTCCTAACTACCTCCTTCTCTCTTGCAGAGTCTGGCAATTTGGAATTGCATTTGGAATTGGGTCTGGATAGTGTGTTTATCAGCACTGTGCGGATTGATGATGGGGCTCCTCTTGTTGTTGCTGCTGCTTTGGCTCAACTCGGAAGCTGTTTTCTATCTACGCTCAATGCTCGACAGTAATTGTTGTACGTCTAAGTGATATGCCATGTACTGCAGCTGCACACACACCACACACATCACACACACACAGAATCAGAAACAGAAACAGAGTTCGGGCCTAATCAGTTTGGACAGACAGACAGCCAGAAAGGGGCAAGCAGCAACAAAAGGCAACGGCAACCCCAACTTTTTTTTCCAACGTCCACTTAATACACAATTTCCGCTTACAATTTGAGGCACTCGAATCAAACAAAACAAAAAATATTTATAAAATAAACCTGATGAGGAGAGTTGCGACCCTTTTTTCATTCTATGAAGTACTACAAAATTGTGTGTTGCCGTTGCGGCTGCGCACAAAAACCGAATTAAATTACAGAACGTGCTTCATTGAAAAAACAACACACACACACAAAATACATACAAAACAAAATACAAATAAACAAGTAAAAGTGATATTTTAAAAATGTACCAAGCTTTGTGATACTCCTTAAAAATAATAAAAACTGCAGTGTTCTAAAATCAGCTAACGCTGCACTTCCGATCCAATTTTTACTTCATCTTTAAAAGAAAAGTTTTTCGAATTTAGAAGTTTTTCCAAACTAATATTATCCAAATTTAGAATTGCCTATGTTTTTAGTTGATTTTATCTAATTTTAATCATATTTAAAGTTTTACTAAAATAGTTTCCTAAAATTGGGTTTAATTCACAAAATTTATAGCTCATTTTCTAATCGCATTTCTAAACATTAAATCTTATTACCTTAAAATACATGAAAAAAATGTTCTTAACTTTTTGATAATAATTTCATTAATATTTTCCTTTTAGTCTTGACCTCTAAGCAAATCTTAATAAAATATTCTTTTTTAATCCTTATTTAAACTTAAGTCCAAATTCGTAGACAACATATTCCTAATTTTAAAAAAAATTGGCTTTTTCTAATCACCTCCTTTATTGTCAGTAAAACTCAAATTATGCATTAGACAATTACTATTCATAAAGATAAGTATCATAAGAACAAAAGGGAGCTAACCAAACATGCTCATAACTTAATAAATCATAAAAATAAAAACGATCTAAAAAATGCATTGATTTGAACTCTTAACAAATCAAAGTTTGAACAGCCCATCAAAAATATTATTAGTGGGTAAAAGAACAAAAAGCTAAGAATATTTCAAGCGCTTGCACAGAGTTTCACACACACACACTGACAGAGACACGCATACGAGTACAGTTTGAGAAATTAAAAGGCAATTAACATGCAACAGGCAGCTGCAAATTGACTGGGTAATGAGGCGGGGGGCAAGCACTCTGCAGCGCCCTCTGCTGCCAGCGGGTTCAAGCAGCGATTGCAGCAGCGTTCTTTTTTTACGGCTTCTCAAAATCAGCTGCAAATGTGCGTAGTAATTTTTGCTGATTGATTCAAATGAAAAAATAAAAAAAAAACACACATTGCCAGAGTCAAAGTTGGCGTTGTTGGTTGTTGTTGTTGTTGCTTGGCTGTTGTTGTTGCATGGCTGTTGTTGTATGTAGGTCACTTTGAGCACTTTACAGCCTCCCACAGTCTAGAGTAGCTGAGAGCGCAGAGAATGTGCAACACATGTTGTGTCAATCGCCTTCGCCTCAACAAAGTACGTACCACACTGCGTATACGTAACGCAAATTACCATAAATTACGGTTTAGACACGCACCAGCAACAACAACAATAACAACAACTAGTTGTCTGCCAGCTGATAAGCGGCATTTAACACAAATTCGTCAAGAACAAATTCATATATTTTGTAATAGACAAGATTTCGATTTTCCACAATTTTTTTATTTTTTCAATGATTTTTGAAGTGTGTTTTGAGTCGGTTTTGAAAGGCAACCCACACATTGTCTTTGGCTTTGTCATTGCATTTGAATTTAAAGCCTATTTACGAGTTTTTCGCCTCGCACTTTTGGTCTTTCGTGTTGTCAGTCTTTAACTGAAGGTTCTAAGAATATATATGCATATATATGTATACATTTATATATCAGCCTTGGTTTAGGTTGTAGGTAGGTCGAAGGACGCAACTTTTGTGCTTTCATTTGGCTTCCGGGCATTGTAATTGTCATATGCATAAAAACAATGCCATTTTATCAATTGCCTCGCTCAGTTCAGGGACGATCAGAAAATAAAGTTAGAAAAAACAATAAAAAAATACAAAATACCATTTTAGGCATGCATTTAAAATAATTAGTCGAAAGAATCATAAATTCAAACTTTGAAGATATGTGAAAATAAACTTGGTTTGCATTTGAACTTTGATTTAGGATCGTTGAGTCTTTTAAATGTTGTTTTAGTTACATAAATAAAGTCCACAAATTACCTCAGGCAATGAAGAACTATTAAAGAGTTTGATTTATGTGCACATAAATGCGTTTTTATCTCAAAGGCAAGTATTATAGGCACTTTAATGGATACTTCTTTTTTTATAGATATTTTTCTTTTTATTTATGTATTTAATTTGCACTTTAAAGGCACTTTAAAAACGTTGATGTTTCTTTTTTTATTATTATATTCGTATTTGAGAGCACTACACTGGGGCAGCAATTATTAATTGCTTGCCAACTGTTGTTATTCCTTTTGAGAAACTGTTGCACATTTCATTGGTGAGGCGAGAGTGCGAAGAAACATACGAAATACGAATTATGCGGCGTTGCACGTTCTTCGTCTTCGTTGTTCGTCTGATTTGCTTTTTTCTGCTTTCTGCCGCTCACAAGACTGCGCGCCGCGAATTCAAATCTCAAACTGGCAACTCGAATTCCTCAATTCGACCTTTTCGGTAAAAAATCTAAATTATTAACAAGCGATGCTCGCTGCCGCTTCGTGTGCCGCACGACGAGTTGTTGTATTGCGTTCGCCACACAGTTCGTTTGGGGGCAGTGTGTGTCCAATTGGCAAAGCGCATGCTGTTGTACTCAATTTGGCACTGTTGCGCTCCAAATGGCACTGCTAAGCGCTGCAGCGCTCTGTTACTTTTCGACCTAACTTAACAGCGGCCAGGGCTGCAGGCTAACAGGCCAACTCTTAACTGTGATCGCTTTAATTATAATTTTATATAACTAATGCTACAGATTGAAATAGTTATATGTATGTTTTTTTTTTTAATTTGTAGAAGTAGTGCATAAATGGATTGAACAAAAATAATTACAATGAACTTGATTCAAATAAAAAAAACTATTTTTTTAAATAAATGAGAAAAGAATCATATTTCAAATTGCGATATTATCTTTTGGGAAATATAGATATTAATTTTGTTCTGGCCATAAATGGTTTCGCTGCAGAAATCAAAACTACATTCTTGACTCATATATCTATTCGATCGAAATAGATCAAGTGGTAATAATAAATTGCGCTCGTTCGATTTAATGTGCATATGTACAAAGCAAATTCTCGAGTCCCACTCCCCATTTCAGGCTCAATTCGCAATGCTATTTCCAATCATTTCCATAGTCGGGATCGTTAAATTGCTCAAGCGCTAATTTGCGAGCCCGGAGAAACACTAAATGATAGATCTCCAGACCGATCTCTTACTCCGACTGACTGTCTGTCGGTCTGTCTACAAATTCTAGGGAGCCTTGTGGGGGGCACTTACCTCGCCAATTTGATGAGTGGCGCGCAACGTTGCCGCAATTTGTGCAAATTTACATAGGAATCGCTGCTCGAAGCACGAAAGGGAGCCCTCAAAGTGGCACACGAGAAGCTCACGTGCCTGCCGCATTAAAATCGCACGCGTGCGTGCCCAGTAGATGGGATAAATGTGCGACAGATGCCTGTCAATCAGTTCACCCAGCAACCCATCCGCATCCACAGTCGCATCGCGTTCAACAGTTGTTGCAGTTGCTGCCTGCTGTGTGGCAGATATATATATATATATATATATATAAATAGAAAGAAAAGGGCCAAGTTAAGCAATTTTCAGCGATGTTATTATTGTTGCTAGCTGTTGTAGACGTACCAGTGTTAGCTGGTTCAGCACCTTCTTCTGCTCCATCTGCTCCTCCAGCTCGTCTGGCTCCTCCTCGATTTCGCTCTCGCTGCTGCTGGACTCCTGTGGCGCTGCTGGCGCTCGTCGCAGACTCAAGTCGAGCGGCATCGAGTCGACATAGGCGCTTGCCGAATCTCGGCTGGCACAGCTGGAGTCCTCTTCTTCTTCCTCTTGTTCCTCCTGTTTCCCTAGCTCCTCTATAGTGGGTGCTGTTTCTTCCGCCTCATTCTTGATCATTGTAATTGTTGCCGTTGTCGTTTTTGTTGTTGTGGGTTTGCTCTGCTGACCCGTTAGGCGTTGCTTGCATTTCTTTAGATAGCTGCGTACCAGCGACTTGCTGCGGTTCACAGTTGTTGTTGTTGTTGTTGTTGCTGTTTTTGTTGGTGTTGTTGTTGTTGCTGAGCATTGACAGCACACATAATTAGCATTCGGTTTGGCCAGCGCCGACAGATGCTGTTGTTGTTGCTGCTGCAACATCTCCAATTGCAGCTCCGGCTCCTCTTCATACTGTTCCTCGCCAGCCACAGACCCCTGCAGCTTGCCATTCTCATCCTCATCGTCATCCACATCCTCGTCGCGCGCTATTGGCGCTGTGTGGCACGCTGTGGCCTCTTTCATGTTGTTGTTGTTGCTGTTGTTGCTGGTTGTGTTCGTGTCGCTGTCCGTGTTCATGTTGTCGATGGCCACTGCTAGCGGCGCCGATGTCGCGGTCTGGCCATCGATTTGAGTGTCACTCAGCACCAAGATCTCGCTTAAATGGCCCTGATCCACTAATTCGGCTCCTGGGTCGCTGTTTGTTGTTGTTATTGTTGCTGTTGTTGTGGTTGTCTCTGCTGCTGTTGCTGTTTTCGTTGCTGCATTTGTTGTTGCTGCCTTGTTTGTGTCAGTCTGCATTGGGTAGAGAAAAGACACAAAAAGATACGTGTGAAGTTCAATAGTTGTATAAGATATTTGGGTGCAAAAGTCCAAAAATGCAAAGCAATTTAGGGTTAGGCATTTAGGTAACCAAGGAACCCTTATACCTTAAATAAGGACGGATTTTTATAGCGAGAATAACTATAATTTGTGAAAAAATGTATTTTCTATGCAAACTTTAAAAGAGCTCTAGTTAACGACACTTTTTAAATGATTTTTATTAGTTTAATATACGAAAGCAAAAACGTAAAGACTTTTTAGGTAGAAACTGAAAACTCCATTGTTAATAATTATTATATATAGAAATAAAAATTCTCTAATGTTTCTGTATACTTTTGCAAGCGTTGTGACTTACTATATTTAATACAGGATATTGCAATTTTAAGAACTTGCGGAACTATAATTTAATATCGTCTTCAACTGGCAAGAAAAACAGACCCACAAAAGGGTCTGTTACAATTGGGATCACAAAAACAAAATCAAGACTAAAAAAAGCACAGCAAAATCAAAGGTTCTGTAAGCACACACACATACACACTCCCACACAAACACACACACACAGGCAGAGAGACACGCGACTTTGGGTTGCCTGGGACTACCAGAAATAAAGAAAAAAAAACAGCCAGATACTGCCAACTGGCAACGGCTAACCGTCACAAATGGGAACCGGGTGCATGTTAAAAGTTAAACAGAAAATCAATTGGGGACAGCATTGATCCGATTTCAAAGCTACTCAGTCAGACAACACACAACACAACACACAGCACACACATGTAGAGGCGTGACAAGTGGGCGGCAATAGCAACAAAAACAAATACAACAAAAAAACAATTGCAACTGGAATAGTCGCATTTTGCATTGCACATTTGCATTGCATGACAATCAAATGACTTTGCCGAAGCTCAAAACGTCAAATAATTCCAATTGTTGTTGCAACAATTGTTGTTATTGTTGTTATTGTTGTCATAGGTCAAGTGTAGCACAGTAGAATTCACTTTCTTTTGCACACACATTGCAAATTTGCAGTGAAAGTGGCCAAAAAAACAACAACAACAACAACAACAACCAAAAAGCAGCTTCAGCCGCCGCCTCCTTTTTGACCATAACACATAACAATGCCACTGGCATTTTTTTGGCTTTTGGCTAGCGGGATTTTTTTTGGCTATGGCTTTAAAAATACTTTAAGCTTCAGCACGTTGACAATGTGACACTTTATATATTTTCGGCCGCTTTCCATATTAGCCGCACACACACTCACTCAATATACGCCTACAACAATTGCGAACAGCGCGCAACGTGCTTGCAACACTTTGTGTCTTGGCCACTAAACTGAGGCTAGCGTTGAGAGGCGAGTTGCCTCGCGTCGCTTCGAGTGTCGAGTATCGTCCTGCTACTTAGTCCTAGCCAGTCTGTGTTGTTGTTTAGAGCAGACGCCAGATGTCGCCAGCGGCGCATTGTAGCGCATGCGCCACAATAAATTGCCACAACATGTGTGTGTGTGTGTGTGTGCATTCCAAGTCGGTAACTTTTGAAGTGCGACCAAAAATAAATACCAATAAATATATCAAAAAGAAAACATATTTTTCGTTTGCAATTCTGCGGCTGTGCCAGTTTTGAATTTCAGATTGGGCTACAAATGCAGATGCCAATTTTGCCGCTGTGCCCCCGCTCCCCCTCCACCGAGCCAACCAATTTGCTGGAAGTCGGACACAGATCATCAATTAATTACCCCCAAGACCAAAGTCTGACTCTGACTCTGACTCCGGACTCCAACAGAGGCGCCTCGAGGCATCTTCATGCGTGCGTGTGTCGTCTTCGTCTTCATCTTTAGTTATTGGTCTTGGCCAGTGGGTCGCGCCAATTGCTGTTGTTGTTGGCCAAGTTTTATGGGCGGCTGCTGTTCACAAATTACGAGCAGGAAAGGAAATCGAAAAGTGTTGCACTAGTTGGCCAACTGACTCGCTGGCTGGCTGGCTAGCTGGCTGGCTGGCTGTCTGGCTCTGGCTAACTGCTGCTGGCCATTAAAGGAAGGTCGCTTCAGTGACCACTTGACCAGTTTGACAACTAACCTTGCGGCGATTGAGATTGGATTTGATGTTTGCCATGTATATACACATCCACTCTATATATATTTAATTTTATTTGTATAATTCGAGCATTAGCTTCTCACGCGTGTACAGTTACACAGATGACCCACATCCCAAAAATAAAGTAACAACCAAATCTTCGCTCGTGCAGCAAAAATACAAAAATACAAAAAAAAAAACAAGCTTGGCAATTAATTTTTATGCTTCGCTTGTCACATTTGTGGTTTAATCAAAACATTATGACTGCGTTTTCTTTTTATTAATTGGATAACCTGTGTAGCCGCCAGTTTCCCGAGAGTTTCAAGTCCAAGAGCCCAATCCCAAATCCCAAAGAGACACCTGCTGCCCACAGCCACAGTCAGAGCCACAAGCAACAAGCCAAGAAAATAGTCAAATTCAATTTATTGCGTGTGATTTTGATAGTGGCAAGAGACAAGCGGAATACACTCAAAGAAAAATAAAATAAATATATATTGCGTCAGTAACTAATTTGTTAGGCGACGTCGGCGGCAACTGTTGGCCAAGTTTAATGTGACTGCAACGCTTGCTTAGCCTTGGTGGTGTCGTGGTGCGTTTTATGCGTTGGCGGTGCAAATTGCAATTGCGCCCTCGCCACAAATGTAATCACTTGGAGACACTGCCAATGTGTGTGTGCGTGTGCGTGTGTGTGTGGGTGGCAACTGCAACTGCTCCCGCTGCCAAATTAAGTGACAGCAAACAGGCAAAAGAAATTGAAAATTACTTGCCTCAAACCCGAATGCTGACAGCGGTTGCAAGTGGGAAATGCGTGTCGCTAATGGATAACGTCTAACCTCAGCTTGCCCCCAAAAAATGAAAGAGAAATGATTTGCGCTCGATCGTTGCAGTAAATGAAAATAAAGTGTGAAAACCATTGGCATGCCAAGACGAACACAATTTAACACATGTTATATCAAATGACAACTGACAAATATTTAAATGACATCCAAATGCTCTACATAAATGCGGGTTTGGCTATTATGTGATGATCATTTAAATTGACCCACAGCTGATAAGCAATATTTTAAATCAATTTCACTAAGCCATTGAGTAACCAAAAACCAACTCTTAGTAGCAGGCTAGTTATATAAAAAACTAGTCTAGATAATTATATATATACTTAAATACATATAAATATACATTTTATAGCTAAAACATAAATATAATGGCTTTAGCAGTTATCGATAAAGTGTTATAAATTTAATATTTATCAAGTAATTGAGAACTAAGTATTAAAATTTAAAGTTTCTATCTGTTATAGTCAGTACTGGGATCGGCTTGTTTACACAACTGCACAGCCAGACATGGCTAAATCGTATTTTCTGTTTAGTCTGATCAAAAATATGCACCTATAATTTTCATTTTAATGTGTTTAGACTATAGAAATGAATATTCCTCAAATGCCTTTTCCACTAACTTTGCTATTCTCGTCGTGACAGTCGGTTTCCCATGAAATGCAAATGTATATTTGCAAAACATACAAATGGAAGACAGAAATTAGTTATAAATATCAATTTTTATATACATGTAGCACCTAAGGCAAAAGCTGCTTAATTTCAAAGTGCTTAATACTCTTAACATTAAAATTTAAACTTGTTGTCTACATCTCAAGTTTCAGGAAAATATATAATTATATATAACGCACTTATTTATTATCTTAAGAGAGCAGTTCTTTCATTTCCTTATGCCGTGCAGCTTATCAGTGGCGCATTTTCCGGCTTTTCCTGCCCTATCGCCACTATTGCCAACTAAAGTCCAAATGCAGTGCAAAAGACAAAAAATAAAATAAATAAAAAAAAGTGCAAAGTTTTTTTTTTTTTCTTTATTACTTATTTTCATATTGCAATTGGGCATGCAAAATTTAGTATTCAATTCGAATGCGTTGTTGCATTTTTCATGAGTTTTCCCACGTTGTGCGTGCGGCGCGCGGGAAAATATTAAACTTAAACAGTTTTCATGTCTATTTTACTCTGGCAACGTCTCTCACAGGCTCTTTCTTCAGTTAACAGCTTTGAAATGCGATTTGAAAGCCGTTCAAAGTTGTTGTTGTTATTATTGTTGTTGCTGTTGTTGCATGTCTCAGTTTTTTGCATGATTTCTGGTTAAAATGCAAAACTTACTTAGTTGCAATAAATATGTATGTATATGCATGGAGTTGCCTGCCAAACAATGTGAAGGAAAACGGCAACCGAAAACTGACGAGCGGATGCACAAAGCACCAACAAAACCACAAGCAACAAATGCAACAACTGCAACAACAGCAACAACAAAAAGAGCGCAGCCCCCACCTAAAAACGAGGCAACAACAACCATTTCACAATTAGCTGGCAACAATTTTTATTTGCTTATTTTTTTTTGTTTTTTTTTTTTGGTTTATTGGACATCGACTAGTTCACTCCCCCACCCCTGACTGCTGTTGCCGCTCTTGTGGCACACAGTGGCTGTCCGTGCAACAAATGAGGCACTGATAAATATTATTAGCGAAGTTGCTCGGTTCACTGGCTCTGCCCCTGCCCCTGCCACATTTGCGGCCATAATCGCAATTTATTTAAATGCAACCAAGTCTAGCGGGGCAGGTCGCAAGGCGGGAGACAAGCATGGTTGCAGTAGCTTTGGCTGCAACTGCTGTTGTTGCTGCCACAACCAGAGCCAACCGGTGGCAAGCAGTCCACAATTAATATCGACATTTTAACACTTAGCGTTGACTTATTGCATCTTTTAGTTTTTCAGATTGCTATTATCAGTGGGGCAGACAGTACGTTTAAGCCGGCAAACGGAACGGTATCAGCCAAATATCCAAATGGCCAATAGCCAGTGGACACCGCGGACACTGTGAACAGTGGCCAATGGCTGTTGGTGGTCTCGACTCCCATGCTCCTCATATCATATCAATAAAAAAAGTAACGAGTACGTCAATTGCGGCAACTTTTTAGTTTTTACCTTGTTTTTTATTCGCTTGTTTGTTTTCTGAAGAAAATCCTTTTTTTTTTGGCGCTTTCGTTTTTAATTTTTCACAAATCACCTGCATTTCCTTTGCGGCATGCTTTGTGGCAAGTTAATGTGCTGATAATATGCTGTTAACATTTTTTTTAAAGGCTACTCAAAAAGTGTCGCATAAAAATACATTTTAAGTGTGAGTAAAAAACTTATCTAATATGGTTAAAACGAATGCAGTTTGTAAAAAATAAATAATAAATAAAAGTGGATTTTAATAAGACTTAAGTTATAAACTCTGGAAACTCTTCCTGAGCACTACTTGCGACTATATTAATAATATATTGGTGTATATATATATATATATATATATATATATAAAAACACTTGGTCTGGACTTGAAATCGCCTTGAAATCGATTAAATTGCTGCCTTGTCTGCCTGATCAGTTCAAGTCCCTCAGGTAAAATCTTGTTGTCCTAATAAGCAAATCATGGTTCAACCGATTATATATGATCTCTCAATTGAGGCGCTTAGTTATGACTAATTTGAAAAGATTAAGCTGCAATTGCATATGGGTACCGTTACAAATTACTCAATTTAAATCAATAAAAAAGCGCAGCGCCACAACTCAACTCAGATCAACTGCCTCAAATTTCCAGGTGACCCTCATTCCCATGCCAAAAACCCATAAGCCCATAACCAATTCAATTTCCATATAGCCATTGTTGGATGTGCCCTAAAGCCAGAGAGCCACCTACCGCTTCAATGGCTGCATACGAATGCCAGATCAATGTCGGCCTCAATGGCTGCTGCTGCTGCTGCGTATTGTGGCCGATCAGGCGCAGGCGAGCGTATTGCTTCATGAATAGTTTCCAGATTACGTAAGACATCTTGCTTGCAACGCGGAGACGGAGACGGGTGACTGCAACTCATAAAGATCGATGCGGGCAGCACAAGATATCCACATGCAAATTATATGCGTGCCTTGCTTCGACTGCTGCTGCTGCTGCTGCTGCTGCTGCTGCTGCTGCTGCCAGGAAACCGTCTCCCGACTCCTCAAACAAGGGGAGAGGTAGAAGTGATGGGGATCCCTCTCAGCATTATTTCGCAGGGGAATCGCTTAATGCGTAGTTTGTGTTGCGTTTATTGTTTTCATAAATAAAGAAAATAAAGGCTGCCAGGGACTCGACGCGACTCAACTCGACTCGAAATTTGTCGGCTTACATTATTATTATTATTGCTTATTATTATGGCAATGGCGATTCACTTTACAAAAGACAGATTCACTTCATTTTTCACAAAACAAAACACACACACAAAACCAACAACAAAGGCACCACGTTGCACCGAGCGGGGCGGGGCGGGACGTTGGGGCTGCTGAGAGACAGTCGGCTTAGTGATTTTTGTATTATTTTAATATTTATTTACATTTGAGCATTTTGCATAACGCGCGGGTCACGACGGAAATCGTCGACTGGCAATTTATCAATACATAGTTGTTTTATTTTTTGCTTCGTTTCTGTTTTGGTTTAGCTTGTAGCCTAGGGTAAAAGACGGAGCCAGAAAGGTTCAGGTCCAGCTACGTGCAATGTGCGAGGGGCCAAAAAAAATATAAGAAAAAAAAAACACAATAATCGCAACGACAAAATGAAAAACGCGCCAAAAAATCAAAACGCGCACAAATTTTTGCGGGAGGCGTACGCGATTCCAGCGACGAGATCAATAGGAAAACGAAAAAACAAAGAAAATAAATAAAAACGCGACCGGCAGTTGAGTCGAAATCACTGGCTCTGGGCAGGGCCTGACACTGGCAAGGCAACCTGAGAGTGAATACTGAATGCTCGATACTGGATACGGGATACACTGAGTATTGTATACTGTGAATGCGAAATGTCCGCGTCTGTCCGGCGAAAAACAAGTTCAAAGCGTTTGCGGCGCTCAACTAAATTGAAATGAGCTGAGCGTTAAATGGAAAAGTCGCACACACATAATTTAGGGGGTGTACGACATACACAAACACACACACACACATGCACAGATACACAGATCCACACCTATATCTGAACACACAGGCACACACACACAGACACTATCCCATTCGCAGGCTTGACTGATTTTCCATGCGTGCGAACGATTTTCAATGTGATTCCACTGAAAAGCGAATGAATCGCTGAGCGCTTGAATTGATTGAATGTTACTCAGGCAAATTCAAAAATAAATACACTAAGCAACAACATAACTGATTGGAAATAAATAATTATTAATATTATTATATGAGCTTATATTTACCAGCTAATACTTAAGTTGAAATTAACTTTTGATTGTATATTAAATAATAAATGAATTATATAAAATAAAATAATCAAAATGTATTTAATTTTACTCATATTTGTGTAGTTTTTAAGTAATGTTGTCATTTAGTTATAAAAATATATTAACTTATATTATCTATATAATCGATTAGCAATTTAATGATTCTTTCTTTTTCACAGTTGTTAGCAATTTTTAATGTGTTGCATAGTGATAAATGAATAAGCCGTTCTACAAAAAAACACACCCATATTAACTGTAATGACGGGGGGAGAGGTATGTTATTTTATTGTTAGTCTGTTTTGTGTGCTGTGGGCTCTGTTTAATACTTCAAGTGTTTATTGTTTATTGTTTGCTGTACCTTTCTATACCTGCCGCTATTCGAAGTGCCAAGAGCGTGCCACAGAGCGACATCTGCCACCGCCTTGAACTTGGCAACAAAAACAAAAATACAGATACTCAAATTTGATATGTTTATATATATATATATATATGTGTGTGTATGTTGACAGGCCTTTGTCTACGGCAACAGAACGGTCCCCTTTGTGTGCCCCATTCTATGTGGTATTTAATGCAATTTCGATTATCGGCACATACGATTTGTTTACAAGCCAAGCTGAGAGCCTTAAGTGCTGAGAAATAAACATTTGGACACACAGGATAAACATAAGCAAAATATTTTAGCTATGCGAGATTATAAATGCTCTTCAATCTATAAATTTTAACAGTTACCTCTTTTCATATATATCATCTATATTGAAAGATAGAAGAATAACAGCAACTTAAAATCTATCAATTATTAAAGAGAAACATTTAAGAAATAATACATAATATTAAAAAAAAATTAATAGTTATCTCGGCACACGTGCAACTGCATTTCCGCTTGTGGTAAGCAGTGAGTCAATTTTTTATGATGTAATTACTTTAATAGTGATCTCATCTCGTGCTACTAAAAAGTACGTTCGAAAACCGGAATTATAGTTTAAGTTGTTGGCTAACAAATTACCCTTATGTATACCCTAAATACCATATTCTCTGTATGTGAGCGCAGTAAAAACTCTTTGATATTCCAGGGGCGTTGGCTTTTTACGTGTTGTGTCTGCAATGCGCATAGTTTTGAGTAAATACGCCCAAAAAACTATTTCGAAATCGCACACAATAATTGCCAAAAAAAAAAGAAACTCATAAAATCAAGCGAAAAAACTTTCATAAAATTGGCATAAATTTTGATTTCTAACAATGCGGCTCGAAATTAAAGTTTGCTTAGTTTGAATAATGATAAGCGCCCCAAACTGTTTTTCAAACTGACAGCGATAATCACTCAAGCCGAGAACAACAAACAACAGGGCAACAGGAACATGCAAAATAGCAACAATAACAACAACAAATAGAACATGGCCGGGGCAGTGGACACACCTTCCTGGCGTGGCATGGCCTATGAGCAGAGTGGCGAGTATTTAGCAAATAAAAGCGGAAACGGAACAAAAAGCACCGCAGACACTTTTCGAATACGTCACGGTTAACAAAAAGGTCAGGGGGCCATTGGGGGGTGGCTTCTGCTGAGTAACTTTTTGAGAAATTGAACTCTGTCACGCCAATGCAAAAGTAGTTTTAACCCTTCAATATTGCTTGATTCACAGGAAAAACAAAATTACGCTGAAAATGATTAGCTTTAATTGAATTTTTGGCCAGTATAGCGCAATTAATTGATTTCAACAGAAATTTCGAACTTAGACAAAAATCAATTAAGCTTTTAAATGAGCTTTCATTGTTGTTGTTGTATCTGTTTAGAGTTGACCCAATTTGCACCCAGGACACTTACCGTTTGCAGCTGTTGCTGTTGCTGCTGCTGGTGACGTCGACGCGGCAGCGCAAAACGCTTTTTAATCCACTTGAGCGTCGTTTGGCGACTGCGTGTTAGCGACATACTGCAAAAGCTCCAAATATGCAGGATCAGAACATGAACGGAATGCAGCCAAGCGACGCACTCATCTCGCGTTGGCAGACGAAACATTAAGAACAAGTACAACACTATCGACTGGTAGCAGCTACAACAGTCTCATCACTGCTTGAAAATTAAAGCTTATGTGTTTTTTTTTTATGTAAACACTTTCTTTTTGCAGTCACACTTTTGATTGTTTGGCAAGGGGGATGGAGGAGGAGGAGCAGGGTGGCGACGTACTCAATAATTATTTATTGGCAATGGACGCGACGCGGACACAGTTGTTACTTCAGTTGCGTTTGTTGTTTGACTGTTGAGAATGCGGTCGCATTTGCCGCTACTGCGACAGTGACGACGACGGTAACAGCGACGGCAACGACGACGGCGACATCGCTGACTGCGAGAGCGGCTTAGACTGAGACCGAGAGTGCTTGTTGTTGTCACCAATGTTGTGGTTGTTGTTATTGTTGGTACAGTTTTTTGCTATTGTTGATATCGGTGCTCTACGTTTTGTTTATAATGTGTGTGCGTGTGATCAAGAAAGTGTATAAATAATGCAATAAGCAATAGCTCAACAGCAACAAAAATAAAAACCCGAAACCTTAAACGGCACATTTTTGCAGTCAGCGCACATCGCGCAATTCAAAGCCGGCGTCGCTGCCGATGCTGCTGTTGTCGCTGTCTCATTTTAGCCCAGCCCTTCGCTGGCGAAACTGAAACTGAGCTTTGCACTCATTTTGATTGCCGACAGCAACAACAATAACATATAACACTAAATGCATGTGAAGCAAGCTTTTGTTGTTTTAGTTGTTAGCGCTGTCAAGGTGTTGCTGTTAGAATAGGCCGATGCACAGTGGTTGCATATCATAGAGTATAATTTGAACACAATTAAGAAAATTTACTTAAAGCAATATAGAAATATTTAATATATTGTTAATCACAAGTTCAATTTACAAACATTTTAGGGAACAATAAATAATCTTCAGAATTCATTTATTTAGCACCACGGTTTTTTAAGCATATGTGGGTAATTCCAATTTACTCCCTGAAACAGGGAACGAGAGAGTGAGAAAAAAAAGAGAACGAGCGAGCAGAGAATAAAAACAAAAGCTCAACATACTAGTGCAATTTGTGCAGTTCGTAGAAGAAGCAGCAAAAGTAGCAGAAGCCCAAAAGCTCTATCGGTACTTCTTCTTGTTTGTCATTGTTATTGCTATTTACTTTAGCTCGCGTTGCCAATGCATTTTATTGTTGTACTACATGTCGTTGTTATAACAGTTATTTATTTATTTATGTTAATGTTGCTGTCGACGACGACGCCGCCGCCATCTCAAACGAAGCTGACGTTGCATTGTCTAGAATAAGAACAGCAACAACAACAACGACAAGTGGCACTCAAGCGACAAAGCCCATAAATAAAGTATTCTCATAGTTATCGGTGTGTGTTTGTGCATGTGTGTGGTATACGATATTCGAGAACGATATTTATTTACTTGCCAAAGAAAGTGCACTGTGCATCAGCATTTTTTTGGGCTCTTTTCGACTCTTTCCCATCGCTGTGAAAATAATAGAAAAATTCTCAGCGCGTTTCCCCAATGTTGCCACGCAGATCACGAATGTGGCTGGCTCACAGCTGATTCATAAGGGGTCTGCTTCTTGGGATCTGTGAGAGAGAAGTACGTGCTACGCGCCACTTGCAAATGAATACTACGCTTCACATTTTTATGGCACCCAAGTCAATTTTGTGTAAATATTTCGTGAAATCTTCTGTAACGGTTTCTTATGAAGTTTTCACCTTTAAAAAAAATAATTTCTCAGTACAATAAGTACAGAACCATACATAAAGAATCGCACGATTTCTAAAAAAGAACGAAAAGAAGAAAGAAAAAAGAAAAGTCTAAAGAACAAAATTAGCTTAAACTTAAAAATCAGATAAGTTTGAAAATTCGAAGAAAATATTTCTGAGGCACAACAAGCTTTATCAGTCAGAATTTGTGTAATTTTTAAAAGTTAAATATTCTAATATTCAAAAGTTGAATACAAATCAGATTTCTTCCTCATTTGCTGAATTTTTAACAACTAAAGAAAATTTATATTTATATATCCCATCAAATACCATGGATATTAAAAAACCAGCTGATTGTGTGCCGGAGATGGAGAGGGAGGTAAAGTCAGAGATGCGTTTAATAACATCGAGCTCTGATTTTATGGAATCGACGGACAAGCTGACATCCACATCCGAAACCCGAATCAAGAAGAATATGGGTTCGTGGAAATTCGAGAGTGTTGGCGGCTTCTTTCTGGCCACGGAGGAGGTGAGCAAATTGTCTCTGAGGAAGCAGGAGCAGCTGCTCATCCGTAATCTGATTTACGCTTTTTCCGGTGTACCCTCATCGCACATTCAACCGGAAATATCGCTTGAGGAGATTCCCTATCTGACCACCGAGCATATTGATAAGGTGCGCTTCAAGATCGATGAACGCTTCAATAGCGCCTTTCGCACGCTGGCCAATGAGCTGCTGCCGCTGATTGGTTACTTCATCAGTGTGCAGAGCTTCATCGAGGAAACCAGCTTGACGAGGAACTGCAGGCGTTTCCTAGGCAATGCCCTGCAGAAGCACATGCAACAGTATTTTGAGTTGCAGGCAACGCTCGAGACGCAACTGCACGAGCAGAAACTGAATCTCCGCCAGCTGGTGGAGCAGCTGCGTCCCTGGCTGCCCACCATGCAATCCTATGCGAGTCTCACGTGTCGCGTCCGCCGACTGGAACCCAACTCGGCCCAGTTGCTCTCGCTGATCGATGACCAGCAGCACAACTTCAAATCGGAGCGCCTGAGACAACTCCTTACAGACATCTCCCGCTATTACGTGACCATGGTGCAGCTGTGGATACAGAAGGGCATCATTTACGATGTGCGTGGCGAGTTCTTCATTGAGGACACCAGTGCAAATGCGATGAGCGGCACTCTGCTCTCGCCCAAACAACGTTGCCACGCCTACTGGGCGCAACGATATCGTGTGCATGTGGACAGGTTGCCCACCTTCCTGGAACCACTCGCTGAGCGCATTCTGTTGGCGGGAAAATATCTGAATATGTTGCGACAGTGCAATGTGCACATGAAACTGATGCAGGAGACGCTCATCTACGTGCCCAAGGAGGAGGAGGAGGAGGACTCACTTCACGAGCAGCTCATACGCAGCTCGTATGAGTTGCCGGCTCGCAAGCTCCTGGAAGTCCTGGTGCAGGAGCAGTTGGCGGAGCACTTGCATAATCTACGAGATTATTTTCTATTGCAGGAGCAGAATTTTATCGATGCTTTGCTGGGAAAATGTGCCCAGCAGTTGGAACAAAGTGTGGACAACTTGCAGCCGGAGGAGCTGCAGAGAATTACACAAGATGCGCTGCAGTTGAGCAGCAATCCGCACAAGCATTTGCTGCGCTGCCAACTAATGGATTGCGATGTGGCCACCCAGCTGGACAACAGGCTAAAGCCATCAAGTCGCCAAGTCGAGCAGGAGACGACCGACAATCAGGAGCTGAATAACAGTGAAATTGAACCTGGAAGTGAGCGGCCGGTTCAGCTAATCCTTTGTGGCTATGAGGCATTCGCGCTGCATTACGAACCCAAGTGGCCCATTAGCCTGGTCATCCACGAGGAGCCCCTGGAGCAGTTGCAACTGCTGCATCGCGTTCTCTTCTTTCTGCGCTATGTCCAGCACCAGTTCCAATCGTCATGTCACACCGTGGTCATTCCCAATTCACGTGCTTTCAAGCTGCGTCGACGCATGACTGAGTGCATTGAGCAGCTGGAGCAGCACATGACCATGGATGTTGTGCAGCCACTCTGGGAGAAGCTGCTGCTGGGCGTGCAGCAGGCGCAGCTGGTGGATGAGGTGCTGCTTCAATTCCAGAGCACATTGAACCAATGCCTGTTGCTGTGTCTGCTCTGCGAGCCTGTCATCTTTGTGCGCTCCTTGTTCATACTGGGTCAACAGTGCCTCAACTACAACAGTTTCTTGGAGCAGCAGGCAACTAGCGCCGACTTCGAATCGGGTGTCCTCGAATACGAGGAGCAGTTCAATAGTCAGCTATGTGATATACTCGATCTCATCGCTGATCTTGCCCAACCAGGCAGCACTTCCGGCAATGAGGAGCGTGCATCCTGCAAACAGTTGCTGCACCGCCTCGAAAGCATCGCCAAAGATTTGACCAGGAAATCTCAGCGTTCAATTTGAATTTGTTTTAGTTTTACTTAATTTTCATTTATTTATTGTTTTGACTTTAACTTAACTTCTAGTCATGCCAAATTAACCGTGTGCCACAAAATATGAAAATATCTCGAGTGTTTGCAGGCGCATAATGCCAAACTGTCAACGGACAACTTGTGCTTGCAACAAGCTGCAAGTTGCAAGGTGCACCGGCGAGTGCTAACTGAGAATATAGTCGAGAAAATGCATGACGAAAATTCTCGTAATTTAGAAAAAAATTGACATGTTCAGTAAAATGTAAAGAAAATTCAAACTTTAAACAGATTTTAACCCAAATTCCAATTCAGGTTAACACTTGAAGTTTCAGCTTTTTCTTAGCTGTTGCACACAATGGGCGTGAGTAATTGATGTGTGTGTGTGTTTAATTTGTGGCCACTTCGACTATTTATGCCGAGTCACGGCAACATCGTGTGGATGCAACCAATGCATCAAGGCATCTCGTCGATTTGCATAGCATCGTAAATTATTTTAAATGGCGGCAAAACGATTTTAATGTTTGCAACTCGCTCCAACTTCGGCACTTGCTGTTTGAATGGTCAGCCACATCTGTCCATCCCCCGCCCTCCCGTCCCCCCTGTTTGCTCATCCTTTCCAACAATTTCAATTGAAAGGCCAATTGTTATGTAAATGATGAAAATAATGAACTTGCAGCCAGCTTGCAGTTGCCTCACGCAACGCTTTGTTGCAAAGCATTTATGAATAAATATTAAAAATCAGGCAAGAATAATCTAGGCGAATATCGATTAGCAAATACTCTGTTACCAACTACTTTTAAGTCAACTTTAATTAAAATAAGCTTGTATTTTTATGTAGTACACTTTTTTTTATTATTTTGGGCTTTTGGTTTTCAGAAATCAGATAGAAAATTCAAAATGATTTCTGAAATTCAATCAGCCTTTTTTTGTGGCTAATCCTTTCAGCTCAAGAATCATAGCGGAAATTGAAATAAACTGCTTGACAACATAAAGGGTATTAAAACTAAATTCAGCTAAATGCACATGCAGAAATTCACGTTTTTTTACAGGGTATTAAAATGCAATTCGAAAAGGTAGCAAGCAAAAAGTAAAAATCGGATAATCGACATATTAAAAAATTATGACTTGGCTGCGCATTAAGGACAACAACAGGTGGTCTCGATCATGTTGACGCTGCTGAATATGTTGGCATTATGGATGACGATGATGAACATGGGGTATGGTGATCATGATGATGATGACGCAACCATAAAGTGCTGGCCGGCGGCAACACGACCACAGCAAATCGCAGCCAATAATAATGGTCGCAAAATTATTGTAAAGTTCAGATCCATTGCTGCTAAAATGTATATCATTACGTGCTTACATTTACCTCTCCACCTCCCACCAACCTCTGCCCCCCCTCTACCAACTTTGATTGTGGCTGGAAGTGAGCTGTGTGTCCAGTTGAGCTGTTGGACAGTTTGCCATTGATATGTGCATTAAGCCAGCACCAGCTGATGGGCAGCCGGCTGAGTGCCGTGGGAAAGTGATGGCGGTTGCAGTGGCAGCGACTGCAACTGCCACACTGTCTGCGGCTCAGTTCATTAAACCTATGACACGCCCCGGGTAACGAGATGACTTCATTTGTGCGCCGCTTAGAAATGACATTAACTTGAACCCGCGCCGCCGTTTTGCACCGGAAGTTCAGCGTCAAAGTTCAATGAACGTTTAATTAAGATACAATTTATTTGGCAATGGCCAAAACACAAACTGCCAACAATAAGCAAAAACTTATTGAATTCGATTGGTTTTTTTTTTTTTTTGTTTATGGCAGGCAATTCGTAATATATAAATTCCAATTCATAGTATATTTGTATGTAGGTGAAATATTATTAAGTAGATTCGATTTGCATTTGTATCTTTTTGTGGTTACGTTTAATTATAATAAACAAGTTATTATTTTTTTTATTGTGTTTCTGGCCAAGAAAGAAAACACAACAATTAATGCTCTTTTGTAGATTCATTAACCAAACACATAAATACAATAATTATTCAACACTGCCGCGCTCCGAATTTAGGTAGTCCACTTTCATTGGCACCATGGATGGATTCTCAGGGCTGGTTTCTGTTTCGAGTTGCGGACCCAGCTTGCGTCTGCTGTAGAGCAGATCGACGCCAAAATCGCATTCGAAGAGCTGATTGTCGCGCATCTTCTCCTGGTACCAGCGCAAGCGATCCGTATTCCCGCCCAGCGATTGGTCCAGCAGCTGGCGACGCTGTCTGCCACGTTCGAGTAGCTCAATGTAATCGAGGGATTTGAGTTCTGGAAATGATTTTAGCTTTTTGAATGCCTCTTTTTCCACTTCTTCATAGCTGGGAGCCATTTCAATTGCAAGCTTGACGCGCTCCGCTATCATCTCACTGCGCTGCTTGTCCAGCACTTCTGTGGGCAGGAGACGTGACCGAAGGCTTGACAACTCCTCCTCAACGCTGTCCAGCAGCTTGGCATGCGACTCCCTTTTGGCCGTCTCGTAGCTGAGGCGTTCCTTCTCCAAGGCTGTTTCGCGTGCCAGCTTCTCTGGATCCATTTGCTTGCGTGACATGAGAATTGTCATCATTCGATTGAGATTCAGTTCGTCAAACTTCTTAGCCATGCGTTCGTTGTAGGGTGCTCCAGCATGTCCCTTCTTCTTGTCCCTGCAATGATCAATGATTACTTTTAGTCTTAAGGATCATATCAGTCTCTTGACTTACGTGTTTTCCTGTTCAGGATCGGATGTGCGTTTGCGAGTGTTTTGCTCTTCGCGCTCCAAGCGTTCCATTTCCTTGCTTGCCTCCTCCGCAGCCAGGCGTTTCGCCTCAATGATGTCCTTGTTGTTTTCATAATACTGCTGCTCCCAGGCTTTGATGCTCTTCTTGCGCGTTATTTGCCGCGTCACATAATGAGTAAGTTTCTGCCAGAAAAGACCATTTATCAGATGTGGATATGGCTAAAAGGATATTCGAGTTAGGTCAATTACTTACTTGCAGCTCGTTGTCCAATGGTACATCGAAGGTGTGCGGAAGTGTGACCATTCGTATGCTGCTGTTGTAGTCGCCAATTCCCAGGATTTTGTTGGGCAGCGACGGACGATGCTCGGTGACAGCTGTAAGGAGGCCGCCGCCAAGGACCTCAGTCAAAACTGGAGCATCGTCGCGAGCTAAAATCAAGATTATTTGATAAAAAGCAATCCACCTGCTGAACTGAATACCTACCCAAAATATCCCAAGCTTCGAGAATGCCATCCTTCCGCGTTAAGTATAAGACAGCCGGACGTGTCTCGCTCCAGGCGAGCGCAGTCAGATCGCATGGACGCTTGCGCCAGAAAATGGCCGAATCTGGATAGTCCTCCTTCCACACGGCAAACACGGTGCGTCCAATGGATGCGAATATTTCCGGGTAAAAGGGATTCTTGCTCATGGCAACAACGGGACCATCGTGCACCATTGAAAATTGCACAGAGCTCTTCACCTCTTCTCTGGCTCCCTCCTCGCTGTACATACCCTGCCACTCGACGCGTACGATGTGGCCGTAATAGGTGGACAAGATTATGGATGGTCGCATTTCGGGCGGATCCTTGGCCTTCATTGTAATGGGATAGTTTAAGGGCGACTTGTAGATTATCTTGGGAGCGGGTGTCTCAATGGAGAACACCGAGGAATCAGCCACCATCCCAGTCAGTGGCTCATCGTAGAATATGCTGTATGTGGGCTTCATTATTTTCGACTTGAAAGGCGACTCGTTTTGGGTCAACTCTTTGGGCAGATTTTTGTTGCGCTGCTGGGCATCCCGATCCTTTTTTGCGGCCTCACCATCCAGATTCCAGAAGGCGACAGTGCCATCAAAGGAGCACGTGATGAAAAACTTGTGACGAATGCGCTTATCGGGATCATTAAATACCTTTCCGGAATGATTTAAATAAAAAGATTTGCCCAACCAGTTGATACCAGTGATGGCGCCGTTTGGTGAATGCTCCAACGGCGATATGGTGGCCGGTTCTACGACCACTTCCTCGTTGGTATCGAGCGACCAGTTGAGAAACTCACCTATTTTAGCTCGATAATTGGCTTGTGCCGGCGTCAAGTATTCCTCATCATCCAAATGATCGCAACGACCCTGCAGATCCCAGACCACTAGGAGACCATTCTGGCAGCCGCCTAGCAAAATGTCGGCATTAAATGGACAGAATGACAGGGTCGTCACCTCAAAGGGTGCCTCAAACTCCAGCTTATAGTTAAGATTATCAGCGAAGCTCCAGAGCAGGACAGGATTCGGTTCGAGCACCGTACGCTGCACTGCGTTGACCTGATGTGTGGCAAGGTCTTCGGTTACGGGAGTGGTGAAAGCATATGAGACAGCAAAAAGTCCACTCAATTTGGGATACCAATCGATGGCGGCCACAAAGCGTTTGTCACTCTTCGAGATATTGGCAAAGCAGATAAACTCCTGCAGATACGGATTGGAGTAGTGTCCCACTTGTGTGTTGGATATCAACTGATAGTCGTTGCTGCAAGTGGAATGATTGATTAACAGACTGAGGTGAGCGCGGCCAGAGTTGCCTAGGAAACCCACCGATAGCTATCGATCTGATTGAAATCGAGTGTCTCCAGCAGCAGCTTCATTTGCTCGGACATCTCGTGCGGTGGCTTCGGCTTGGGCTCCTCTTTGGCCGGTGTGCTGGGCCTACTTTTTTGTTCGCCCTCCTCCGGTTCCTCCACCTCCGATTCGTCCAGCTCGAGATCTAAACGTGTAGCATTAAAGCAGGCACTCTCAGCAGGAGTGGATTAACTCAACAACTCACCGGCATCATCCAATTCGTAGAGATACTGCGACCAGGCATTTGAGGGAAACGTTGGATTTGTCTGCTGCTCCCGCTGTATGCAGGCTGGAGCGGACTGAACCCCGACAGAGAGGCGACGCCTGGTGATATTATCATACTTGAGATCTTCCCTCGGGAGCAGCTCGATAACGCCATCGCGCACATCGCGAGCCAGGCGATAGGAAAAGGCAATGTGACGGGGCTGCTGTATGGGATAGACACTCTGGATCTCCACATCGACGGGCTCCTCGCGGAAGCGCTCCACCATTATGGACATCTCGTCCTCGGTGCCCATGCTGACCCAGCGACGCGGCTTCTTGCGCAGACGTCGCTGCATGCGCCAGCGCTCGAAAGCCTCCATATTCTGTATGATGCCCATGGCAATTTTCGTGTCCCTGCCGGAAATGTAGAAGATAAAGGGATCACCCTCAGGTGGTTCCTCCTCCGATTCGGTTAGTGTGGGGCAATAGCCAATGAGCACATAATTTTCCGGATTGAAGCCCTTGAACAGCTTGAGCAGATCAGCGGAATTCTCCAGCTCCTCGAAGAGCACATCGCGCATATCCTTGAACTGCACCTGACGCCACGGAAACTCCTGTGTCACATTGACACCCACCTGAATCTTCAGTATCTTTTGCACGCTTGCGCTACGGAATGCACAAGAATGGATTGTTTGAGGATTGGGCAGTGTACATTGGACATATTGGTGCTATCAGCTTACGTGACCATAACCCTCTGGCAGCTGTCCATTGAGAGCAGGGTGCGCCATGATTCCTGCACATTGAACAGTCTTGGCAAATCCTGGACATCTTCATCTGAGTCCGGCTGCGTAAACTTTTTGATATACGGGCGTCGCTTATGGCTGCCTCCCGGTTCGATGCCCAACTCGGCATCCGTAAGAGAATCCTTATAGTCATCCATATTGTATATTGTATCAGTTCAGTTTTTGATCTCCAACAGAAATGTTTTTCATTTCTCGTTGATTTGTTGTTTGCTTTAAATTTGACTTTTTTTCTGACTTTCTGCCATGGCAATAACTGAGCATGCGTCGAATTGGTTTTCTCCACTGGAATTGGCATTGACTTGGATACGTGTTGCATCTATGGCAACTTATTTTTTGTGGAGCGCATTGTAATGAAAATAAGTTGAAATATTTCAACTCATTTACATGTATTGCCAGTTCAGGACTTGGCCATTTTTCATTTGAAGAATTTTTGAGTGGGTGATTGTTGCTATTGATTTTGCTGTTGCTGTTGCTGTTGCTGTGGCTGTTGCTGCATTTCACATCATTATCTTTGACCAAATACGGAACTATGCGCAGCACAGAAAACACACACACACACACAGGTACACACACACAACGCAATTGTGTGTCAGTCACAGAGGCTTCAAAAAAGCGCTGGCAGAAAATATGTGTTTTTCTTGTGGACATGATCTGTGGCTCATTGGCTCATTGGATGGTTGGTTGGTTGGCCACAGCAGTTCAATAAACGATGGAAAGCATTGGTTGGATCTGCCTCTGCCTCTGACTCTGCCTCTGACTGTGCCTCTGCTTTTGCTACGCAATCGAAATCGAAAGTTCTGTGATGGACAGCTGCAGTGTAGTGAGGCATATGGGGCCGCCGTTGATGTCAATGCACCACCAAAGTGGTGCCATGTCTGCAGCAACTGACACACATTTAATGGATGCACGTCGCTCACTTTCCATTTTCATGGCGCATTCTGGGCGCAACTTTCGATTTTAAACGCAATTTATGCACCTGTCAGCTGATAACTTGCACCTCCGATTAGCCGCAGTCAAAAGGAGTCGCCGCCGCCGCCGCTGCTGCTGTTGCTGCTGTTGCAAATAAATCAACCGACAAATTGTTGACAAAACATTTCGTAATTTAAATAAAGAAAAAAAAAATGGGAAAAATACAGACAAACTGCCGATAGTCGCCGCCCGATAGTTAGGCAGCCAGCAACCGAAGAAAATGCCAGTCCAAATCCCAGTCCCAGTCCCAGTCCCAGTCCCAGTCCTATTCCAAACACAAAGACAAAACAAACAACTTCCTCATCCGCAGCCAGGCAACCAGCAACCAGCACCCAAGACAGCAGCAGGCACAACAATGACAACGACCAGGAGCTCGGCCTGATAATTTTTTGATTGTGCGCCGAGCGAGCTGCTCATATGCAAAGTGACTCCAAAGGCGTACGCCCAAAACAAAGACAAGGGGGGGGGGGGGCAGCCCACAAAAGCGACTGACTCTCCCTCCCCCCTTGACCCTGTTGACAACAGTTGTCGAGCTGTTGACTGAGCACAAAAGAGTGCAGTTGAGACATCAAATACGTGATACTCTTTCTAAGCTGCAAATATGAGTGGAATGTCATGAACAGAAAAATTAACAAATTTACAAAATATATATAATTTATTAATAAAAAAACTTCCTTTTGTTATAAAAATATAATTAGGTTTTCCATTGTACATAGATGTCAGATAAATGCTTTTCATAAACATCCAACTTGAATCCATTTATTTGAGAAATCCATTTAAAAAGTTGAAGTTCAGCATTTCTTTTTTTTATATTCAAAGCTGCTCAAATAAAGCGAAGAAAATAGTTGATTAATCTTACAATAAAATAGTCAAGTATTTTATACGGTCATAATTATTTATCTGGCAAATATCTCCGGTTGTATTTGAACTGTTTGCAACATGCAGCAAAACGAGTAATTTAGAGATTTAAATATCACAAGGTGGTAACAATATATAAATCTGTAAGATTACGATATGCCTGTCACAAACATCATAGGAAATTATTAGATACTCGGGCAGTAAAACAACAAAACCAAAAGTCGAGAGCCAATCCAGGGGCTGGGTTAAGTTGAGACAGCAGCAGCAGCAGCAGCAGCAACAACAGCAGCAGCAGCAACAACAGCAGCAGCAGCAGCAGCATAATCGCAGCAGTCAGAGGCAGTTGTACAACTGGCGACAAAATGTTGCATGTTTGTGGCTGTCACCAGCGCGACCACAGGCTGTTGCCTGCCGCCTGTTGTTGCCTGCTGCCAGCAATATATGCAAAAAGGTGCTAAAAAGATCACAGGCAGCGATTTATCTTCATTTGCATTTGACGTCGTTGGCTGTGTGTCAAAAAGGTGTTAAGTGCCACACGGCCACAGTTTTGTGCCACAAGCAGAGTTGCCACGTTTGTCGCTGCGGCGCCGCCGCCGCTGCCTCTTTTGATGACAACCGACAGCAACGGTAGTTGAAGCGCATAATTTTCGATATTTTATAACTTTTGTGGTAGCCGAAAAATCGCTTTTCACTGGCACATCAATCCAATCGACCGACCGCCCAATAAGGCAAAACCCCACCGAAGCACCGTTATTAGCAGCAGGCCAAGTTGGACAACAAACAACAGCAACAACAACAACAACAACAACAACAACTGCAACAGTGGCAACACACAACAGCTCAAAACAATGCCCACTTCTAGGCAGAGCTTGGAGATAGTCGCACCGATAAAAGGGACATGAAATTCAAATTTGAGTGCCAAAGTGCTGCAAATTTACCTTGCCGCACTTATCAGCGAGTGAAATTTGACAAAAACAAAAGCAAAAACAAAATAAAAACAAAAACAAAAACGGCTTCCGTATTACGACGTTTTGTGAATTATGTGAGAAATTTGTTAGTGGGCTAAATACTTAACTGATTTCAATCCCGCCACATTGGGGCACTCTCTCAATTGGGCCCTGGCTCTTCTGGTACAACGTGGCGTATGCGCAACAGACGAAGAAAATGCACTGCCAGAGCAGACTGGATAATGGGGCCACCCATGGAGTGTTCCATTAAGGATCGCCACAAATGGCCATTTGTGATAAGCCAATCAATTAAGATAAAGTCGAATTAGTGCCAAAAAAAAATGCAGAAAATGTGTTTAGGGCTTTTAGAAAATTAATTAAATTAGCCGCAATTGTTTAAGCTGTTAAAAGCCACATTTCAAGTGAAATAATCAAAGCATAAAATTGCTAAATAAAATCTTCATTTACTCATCACGTTAATTAAAGTATTATTTTGTTGAACAAAAGGAATGATATATTAGCCATGAATTCGAATATTTGTGATTGATATTAGCCAAAGCTAATTCCGTATTAACCCAAGAGTGACTAAAAGACTTTCCCCATTGGTGGTAATCTGTAAAGGTAAATCTGTAAATTAGAATTCACATGTGCCACAAGTAGCTGCCGCATCGAATTGTTGCCGTTGCAGTAGCCAGCCGTGTGGCAGTTGCAATCCTCGTCTGGCTGTTGACAATGATAATCCCTGCAAAAATATGCGCACAAATTAAGTATCCAAAGTGAGGCGATCCAAGCCGATATCCGTGGCGATGGCGATGGCAATGGCGGATTTGTTCGGTGGCAATGGTGCTGCTTAGTGGCTGTGGGCCCCGTCCATTGTTGGCATATTTAAAGTTGTAAAATAGCGAAAAACACGTTTGACCGACATTCGTGACCAAAGTGCGGCTGCTGTGGCTAATGCCCCGGCCTGGGCCTGGAACTTACCAGCCAGCCAGCACCAGGATTTCAATTTCGATTTCGATTTCGCTTTGGCCGGCGACAAATGTGCCACGTCCGTCCATCCATCTGTCCCCGCACCAGGCAATTGACCGTGTGACTACTTTAGCAAATGAAAATGGTTAGAAAAAAAAGGTTTTTATTTTGTGAGCAAAGCGCCAAAGCCAAAACATAATTTATGATGCACTTTTGTGGGGCTTGGGCTACGGGTTTGTGCATTGTGACAGCCTGTGTGACTCATGTGGTGCCTGGTTGCTGTTTCATACTAGTTAGCTAGAGGTACGCGAACTCGTCGCCAGGTGTCGCTCACCATTCAACAAAAACAACAAAAATAAGCACAACTATTGAAAATGAAAATGAAAACTCAGGTCCAACAAGTAGACCCTAAATTGTGGCGCATTTGATATTTATGATGGTCTTTCGCTTTAGCTTTTAATCACATGTGAAAAATACGAGTACGAGTATAAGTTGTGAGTGCCACCAGGGTGCACTGACCTCAACCTCAACCTACGTAGTTCAGTACAGCAGCAGCAGCAGCAGCAGCAGCAGCAGCAGTGGCTACTGTATTATTTGTGGTGAAAATCCCTCGTGCTCTCCAGCTAACTATGTTAAACAGCGAAATCTGACTCAGGCTGAAGCTCAGGCGCAGGCGCATGACTCCCGACGACAGCGGCATCAAGATAAAACCGCATGACATACGGCGACAAGAAGCTACCAACGCCATCCAACGAGCAACAGCAGCAGCGGCAGCAGCAGCTGCAGGAGGCGACTAGGAGTATGGAGGAGGCGTCGACGTAGCCAGCCCAGCAGCAGTCAGCGTCGTCATCGTCATCGTCATCACCAAACATTTGGCCACAGCTCTTGTTGTTATTGTTATTGTCGTTGTTGTTGTTGTCGTTGTTGTTGTTGTTGTTGTTAAGCGCCCAAATTTGGTCAAACGTGCAAAATGTTAGCCGCACGCTGTCAAACTTTTTGGCATGGAAAGCGAAACTCAGCGTTTTGGCTTAAGTCTATAGACTTGGTCCTCCAAGCTCCCCTCACTTTCTTTACTACTTGCGCCAGCTGAGGTAATCTTTGTGGCAAATGGCCAAGTGACAGAAAAGCAGAATCGCCGGAATTATGCTTCTGAAAATCGAAAGTAATTTAACAGTTACACAATGTCATAATGAAGTTAGAAAAGGTTTCAAGTTCTTTCTAGATTTGATTTAAATTACAAATGGCAATTTTTAAATTATTCAATCGAAGTCTTTTAAATGTTTTTTATTATCTATTTCACAACTGAAAATATATTTACTTCAAAACAGCTGCGATCATTTTTGTACACATTAAATTTGTGTTGGCACTTAAAAATATTTATTAATTTATTATTGCATGGATAGTATATTATTATAAGTCATAATTTAAAGCAATATTCTTTACAAAAAAAGATTTTCATTGCATACTATAAAATTGGTCAATTAAAATTGCAAATTAAAATTGCTTTGGTGGAAGGTGTGATTTAAAATAATATTTAATTGCACCCCTGGCTAAAAAAAGATAATAAAAAAAATGTAAATGCTATAAAGAAAATTATTAAGCTGTTGCTATTAAAAAGTACTTTCATTTGAACACCTCACAAAAATGTTAGGGTTTTAAATTATCGTTTTTTAAACTCGTCATGTTTTTTCATTTCATTGAATGCAAATTTGATTGCCATTCAGCTTATGACGTCATGGGGAGCGTGTGTTTCATAGATAAAAAGTCAGTTGTGGCAAGGGGACAACTACAACAACAACAATATCAACGTAAACATTTACAACGGCCTACGCGGCGCATGTGTAATCAATCACATAGCCACCACCACTCAGGTTGCGGCTGCAGCAGTGTGTTTGTGGCAGGGGCAGAGGTAGAGGCCAAGGCAGAAGCCACAGGGCGTTGCTAATGTTGATGGTTGCCACAGTGTCAGGGGCATAGGCCGACGCGTCTGCTGCATTTGCCACTTGTTGCGGTTAATGTTGCCGGTGCGTTGACGTTGCTTCTGTTGTTGTTGTTGTTGCTGTTTTGATTATTGTTGTTGTTGTTGTTGTTGTAGTTGCTGAGTTTGTGTTGCCTTAGAGGGCGTAATTACATTTTCATTGCGAGTCTCAAGCAGCAGGTGCAGTTGCAGTTGAAGTTTCAGTTGCAGTTGCAGTTGCATGTGCGTTTGGTTATTAAAACAAAAAAAAAAACTCCCATGAAAAATATATAAATACATAACAAATTAAAGCCAATTTCCTTAAAGCAAAAAAATTTACATTGTCCAACGCCCACGGCAAGTTTAATGATTAATTTTCCCAGCCAATTGCTCAAGCACTTTGACAATGACAATAAAACTAAAATAGTGGGCTGAGAATGCCTCTGCTGCTGCTGTTGTTGCTGTTGTTGTTGCTGTTGTTGCTGCTGCACACTAAATCGAAATCAATCTACAATTTTAATTTACAATTTTATTTGGCCAGCACTCGCATGAAACGTTAAGGCGATAAACATCGCTATGCACGACTCCAGCCCCCAGCCAAACCAAACAAACGCCAGAAGTGATCTTGGCCAGGCCCAAACGGTCTGCAATCCGCAAATCAAGCGAAACCAAACCAAACCAAACCACACAGAAACACTGACATTTTGCTGGGTGTGTTTTATGCCCGCACACAAGAATAAAATAACAACAACAACAACAGGCAATAATAAAAAAGGTCAACGGGCTGCAATCAAAATAACTCAAAATAACTCAATTTTCGGGAGCAATTAAAATGGTTGGCGCTGCTGATCTGCCGCAAGCCGATAAAAAAAGCCCACACATCGATCGATGGCGGTAAACTTGTTACATTTGTCTGTGGCGCCAAATAAATATATAAAAATATTTTTAAAAAAACCCCAAAATTATCAAATTGTAGGTAGCTGAAGGAAAGACAAAATTGCAAGTAATTAATAGTCAATAATAAAAGATTACGTATACGCATACGTGATTTTGTGGCCCGACAGTCGATGCAATTAATTTGCTCATCGATTATGCTTGACCGCTCATCTTGGCCTTTCCTGACACCACCACTCCATAGAGGAGTAGGAGGGATGTAGCGGCAGAGGGTGGAGGCCACATTACACCAGGCACCAGGCTTCACATCACCCGCAACGAAAGTTGGCGAATTCTTGGCTTGTTTTCAGTGAAATGAAAAGTGAAATTACTTATTATTAATGAAATTAATATATAAGCATGTTTTGGGTGCGTGTACTCGTATATACATACATATATACATACATACATACATTTATGTGTGACAGCGACACGTACATATGTTAAATCATAAAAAAAAACGACGATAAATAAAAAAAAATAAACCTCCACTTCAGCTCCAGCTTCGGGCCAGGCCAGGCCAGGCCATTCCATGGAACACGTTTCGGCCTGCCAGCATCACAGATAAAAATGCTTTGGCTCTGGCCCCGGCATTAAAAAGTTCACTTTCGTTTGTGTCCAAAAAACAGCTACGCTGTACATGTGGCATGTGGATGTGGATGAGGATGCCGATGTCGTTGTCGATGTGGATGTGCATCTGCTCTCAGTACTCTCCATTTGTATGATAATGAACACGTAAAAATTGCGCAAAACCAGTCGCTGAACACACCAAAAATCATTGCAAATTGTTGCGGATGCTCAAGCAGCTGTCCCAGTGCCAAAACTGATAGCCTGTGCCCCACTTCAGTTCCATTCAAGTTGCAAGTTGCAAGTTGCCAGTTGCCAATGAACCCAATTTAAGGTTTATGTAGTGCCCAATGCGCCAGTGACAAACTGACTGCTGCCACAAATGAAGGTCGCAACATTGTCAGCCAAATGTGTTATGATGAAATATGATCCCGATTCCCATCCCGATTATCGCATGTTAATGCCATCAGCAGCAGATGACTCATATAGATAGACCTAATCATTCTTATATGTATCTGATAATCTGTTGCATAATAAAGCCACAGAGGTTTCTAGTTTCATGTAAATTATATAGATAATATAGAAATATTACGATCCAATAAATACCAGCACTCAAAAGAATATATATATTCGCATGCATTAAATGTTTAAGTGCTTGTTAACACAAAACTTTTGTTTTTTATATCTATTAACTCAGTTTTCTTTATCTAAAAACTCCTAATAAATATTTATATCTATCCATTTTATATCTATGCACTAACATCAATGAACGCAAATTGTATATATACCAAAGTAATGCATGATGATCGTAAATAATGCTCAATTACAGAGCTTAATTTGGATTAATGGTATTAATGAATTACACCTTATAAAAAAGAAATAAATTTTCAATTTTGCCTAACAGAGAGGGTGGGCGGGGTTACACGAATGCAATTTTGCAATTGAAAATCATATTACAAATGAAATACTAAATTTACGTAATTTTCAATTTCCTTGTGTCCTTTTTAATTAAAACATAAATATTTATATGGAATATTTCACATTGCGACCATGCCACGAGTGCGAGTCATGGAAATTAATTCGGCAAATAAATAATAAAATCATTTACAATATAATTGCAACGAGCCTCAAAACACTTTCACCTTCGCCACGACGGCTGTGAGACCAGCCGTCTTGGCTGTCTGGATGATTTGGCAGGGGGTTGTGGATGGTTGAGGGGAAGGATGAAGCGGGAGGGAGGGCGGCACTCAGTTGTTGCCGTTGTTATTTATGCTTTGTGGGTGTTCAACATGCAGTGTTTTGAGTCTTTACCACTGTTTTTATTGTTGCAATTGCAGTTGTTGTTGCTCTTGTTGCTCTTGTTGCCCGATCGCGCCGCTTGGCATAAACATATTTATGTATGAAACATTAAAAATCTTTATGACATACAAGTGACTGCAATTAGCCAATGCCAACAAAAAAAAAAAATACGAAGAAATCCACAAAAAAAAAAAACAACAAAATGGTGAATTAAACAACTGTTGCCATGTATTTTCCACATTGATTTGACGTATCAATTCAAAGCGGATCTATAAAACACACCCAGCCAATTTCAGCAAACTACTCCTAGGCACAATTTAAGCCATTGCATAATAATTGCCAAGAATCTAACATTTTCACCTGCCAAGAAATATGACAGTTGCTGATATATCGGCACTGGCAAAATCATTAATTGTTTGATTAGCCCAAAGCACATACATAAAACATGACTAAGATGATCAAAATGGTTATCATTATAAACTGTCTGATTGGCAAAAAGTATATATATATATATATATCTTTAAAGTTGCGCGCACTGTGGAACAGAACTCTCTTCAAAATAGGCTGACTTCCAATCAAAATCAGTTAAAAAAATGATATTTAATGTGATGCAGTTAAACTTGCTAAGCATTTGACTCTCACATTATTAAATGAAATAATTTATCTATATTTAAATAGACTGTTTTATTTTTTTTTAAACTATTAAAACTTATGATTTTTATAATGTACTGAAGAGTTCCAATAGTTACTTTTCTTTTAGGTTTACTTTCTTTTGTTTCCAACTAACAAGTCACAATAAACACATTTTTTATTTATTATTTTTTGTTTATTATTTGTGTTGCATTTAATTTTCAAACATTTTGAGCCAGTGTATTTGGAAGGCTGACTGTTTAGCGGCTTAACTGGGGGCGCATAACTCATAAGCGTTTTTAAACAAGAGGCATTTGTTATGTGGCACAAAATGCCAATGAACCCGCGCCAAGCGGCACCATTTTTGATTTTTAACGATGGCTTAGAAACCAGCTACAAAAGCCACTCAATGCACACCAAACCAAAGAAAAAAAATACGAAAAGAAGAAAAAAAAAACGGAAGCGACCTCAAGTGCCATCCGAGGCAGGCGATAATTTGCGGCCGCTTGACATGCATATCAGAGCAGCGAAAACATAGAGAGGAGGGTGCGGGGAGTGGATGTGGATGTGGATGTGGCAGACAAAAGTCCGAGGAAGGCGAACGCAGTTGAAGGCCATTGCTGGAGAAAGAGGAAAAGAAACAGCTACAGCGTTGGAAGTCGAAGTTGAAGCCAGAGTCAGAGTTGGAGTTGGAGTTGCAGTTGGAGTTGAAGTTGGAGCGACGGTGGCAGCGACGGTGAGTTGGGGTCTCTTTTGGGGGCAGCCAAAAAGTGCATGCTCAAAGCGCGTTAAACGATGATTTAATGCCAATAAATAAGTGTAAACGTTCATTACAGATAATTAATGTATCTGCCGCAGCGGCCAGAGGTCACGTCTCGGGTCTCGATCTGTGCCTGAAGTTGCCACAGACACAGTTTGGACTCCGAACGGAAAAGCAACAAAAAAACAAAAAAAAAAGTGAAACTTCAATTAGACGCTTAACAACCTTATGGCGTGGACGATTAAGACTTAAATTATGAGTATGGGGGCCGGCAAGTGTAAAATGTGTCGAGGATTTGACATTTCACCTGCAACAAAGCGCGGCAGAAAGAGTGAGAGAGAGAAAGAGAGAGAGAGGCAAATACATATATGGAAAGAGATAGAGAGACAGAGCAGAGCTGCCATTGATCTCTTTATCAGCTATAGGCAACTTGTGTGCATATGCCCCAAAAATACAAACCCATGCAACAACAACAACAACAATAAAAACAACAATTTCCACTGACAATGTCGCCCAATTCGTCTTGCAGTTTTCATGCCTGCCGGCCTGGAAATTGTCTGGTTAAGACACCAACGTCGGACTTTCGGGTGGGGTCGACGGGTGTCGCGGGTGTTCGGTTTCAGTTTCGACCGTTTTCAATTTAAAATGTAAATCAAGTGTGAAAAACACAGAAAAATGTGCAGCGAAAGTGTTGCAATTGCAATTTGCTCGTTGCAAGTTTTGACACTTTTTGGCTTTGGGGCTGTGTATTGATTTATTTTGATTGTTAATCAATTTGGCGAGGCCGTTGTTGTTGCCTGGTAATAGTTCAATGAAATTATAAATCAGCCCCAGCCACAGGAGGGAGCTCTGCGCCTCTGCTTGCAACTGTTGCTGCTGCTGCTCCTGTTGCTCCTTTTGCTCATTCAATGTTATTCAAGATGCAAAGAATGCAGGTGACACACTTTTCAATCGTCTTCTGCCCCCATTTGGCAGCTGTGCAGATTTGCAAGCTTGCAGGCAGCTCATTTGTCAGCAGGAAGCTGCTGCTGCTGTTGCAGCAAGCCTGCAAAAAGGTTGCGCCGCAATTTGCGCATGCGCACGCAAATTACGCGTCATAAATCATGCAACCGCAACCGTTGCACATACCCTGCAGCGATACATGATACGTCCCAAGGATGGCAGGTGCAAGAAGACATCACTTACCAATTTTTTTATTCTTAATTACTATTCAGTCTAACTCATAGGCAATTTTGGCACCAGCATAAAATATAAGAAATGATCAAGATTCATTTTGAAGTCCGACTCCAGTCGGTCGGTTTACAGGGCATCTGTCAGTCTAACAACCTCCAGCTGGGTGCACTTTTTTGATTTGTTTCCCTGGGCTGGGCTTTACGCAGTTTTTTTTTTAGTGGTTTGATGGTGGCAGGAGGGTGGCAAGTAGGAGTAGCCGCAACTGTCACCGTTGCTGATTGCCGGCTCGCAGATTAGCAAGAAGCGATAAACACATTTACTCATATAAATTGCAAAGAAAGTGGATGTGGACATGTGAATATACTCATTCGTTTATTCGAACATTCGAAATACATTTGGGTTGAATGTGGTCAAGCAGTCGCGTGCGTGTGCAATTACCGACAGTGGCAAAACTGCTGGTTTATTGCCAGCGGCTTGTTGCAAGTTGCGCCCCGTTGCCCCGTTACCCAGTTGCCAGTTGTGTTGCATGTGTTAGTTTGACATTTGTCTGGCTGACCCTGACCCACAAATGTCAATGCAGCAACGGCAACAACAAATGCAACAACAGTGCAACAACAGTGCAACAACAGCCACCGACAAGTTGCAAGTTCAATTTGTGCGCTCAAATCTCAAATTGAAAAAAAAAAATAAACACAAGAAAAGAAAAGTCAACGTTGCAAGACGTCAATCACTTTGGCACTTTTGTTTTAGCCGCCTCGACTCAACTCCACTCAACTCGACTTGCTTGGCTTAACTTGGCTTTGGCATGCATAAAACTTCTGCAAACTCCATTCAGCTCTTACCCCCAAGGTTAACGGCGCAAACAAACGGGCCAAAACAAAACAACAAATGGAACAAAATCAAATGAAGCGCACGCCTCAGTCAGCCACATCTGAGCGAGTCTTCTGGCTAGAGATGGCATTCAATTTGTTGATTTGTAGAATTCTGCAAAACCAAATATAATAATTGTCATTTTATATACAGTTAGAATTGTAAAAATTTAACATCTCTGTTAACATTTATATTTGAAGACATTTCCATTTTGAATCAGGCATAAGTAAAGAAATAAATCAGTGGATAGATTAAAGTATGTGCCTCATATGTATGCCATTAGAAAGTACCTATAAAATGTGTGTGTGTTAAAATTGGTTCAAGAGTAAGTAAGTTAATGATCTATGAATATTCTTAATGTTGCATATACTCCACTTTTGGGCTCCACACAAATACAGATGTAGTTCTCAAGATTCGTCACGGTTCCGTCTCTAGGCCCGCTTGGGGCATCATCGCTTCGCATCGGCGCTGGCTTTTGTTCTTTTGAATGCCAAGCCTGAAACGTCACTCCAAAAACACAGAAGAAGAAGGAAAATCAACACACACACACACACACACACACACACACACATAAAAAGAGTTTGCTTTGGCCGCGCTTTTTTGAGTAGCCGTCTCAAAAGCGTTGCCGTTGCCTTTTTGACAGCCGCTTGGCATGTTCAATTTTATGAGCAACAGCCCCTCATCTACAATACATATATATATATATATTTATATATATACCTATTCCCTCATCCAATGCATTCTTAGAAGCTCTGGCTATCCATTCTAAGGCTTGCGGTATTTCTGGCTTTGGCAACGCTGATTGAAGCCACAACTTCTGCGTTTTTTTTTATAATATTTTTGTAGGGCGTTGCAGGTTTCTCTTCTTCTTCTGCCACTTTTTAAGTTCTGATTACAAATTGAATTTTATTCGTTTGCTTTCGCACTGCATTGATTTATGATATTTTTTTTAACAAAAAATAACCCGCTCTATGCCCAACTTCTTGAAGGTTTTTAATTAAGTTCAAGTGTGAAATGCCTGGCAGCATTTTGATTTATGCTACACAGGCATAGAACAATATATAGTATAGCTAGCCATAATCTATAGACATATAATTAAAAACCAACCAAAAAAAAAAATAAAATACAAATAATAAATAAACTCATCCAATCAGACCAAGAGCCATACTAGAAACAAACGCAAACAGACGCAGTCGCTTTCCCTTTGGTCAAGAGAGAGATTGATATTGGAAGAGAGAGAGAGAGAGAGAGAGAGACAGAGAGAGACTGGAAGAGATCTGGTAATGCAGATCTTGTCTTGGGCCACGGACATTGCGTGTGATTGCATTACGGGTGAAATTTTTGCCGGCCTGGCTCTTTTCACTCCCGCGATCTTGAGACATCGATAACCTTTTTGCTTAGGTTTTTTTTTTTTTTTGGTATTGCCTGACTTGAATCTCTGGCGTCGTCTAAACTGACATCATCAAAGCCCAAGTGCTGGCTCTAGAGCCGGCAATTTAATGCCGTTCCATGGAGTTGGACTTTTGGTTTGGTTTTTGCCATGGTTTTGATTACATAAATTTAGCGCCTGACCGCCAATGCCCGGCTCCATTTGCATCTTCAAACATGGCCAGAATGTGTGTCAGCACTGTAAACTCTGGCTGGGTGCGGCATTTGGCCAGGCTGGCTTCGTTCGGCATATATGTAATTACAATAACTGCAATTGCAGAAACTGCAGCTTGCATCAATGCAAATAACGCAGAATTTCTTGAAACCTGTCGCATTTAATTAAAGGCCCCCTCACCCCGCCCGACTCTAAGTAACTTTTCATGTTTTAAGTTATGCGCACAATTTTAAGCGACAGCAGCAACAGAAACAACAACAACAGCAGCACCAACAACAACAACATAAAAATAACTATTGCATTTAGTCATAACTGCATTTAAATTGTGTTGACTGTTTTTGTTGGCATTGTTGTTGTTGCTGTTCTTGTTGGCAGCACTCACATACCTCACATACAATTTTTTGATTTTATTTTGGCTCTTGTTAGTCCACATATGCAAAAAAAATCAAAAAAATAAAAATGTATAGAAAATAGAAAAATACAACTGCATGGAAAAAAAAGGGAAGGCGCTAGTTGAATGCAATTGTATCCCAGGCCCAGGTACGACCCACTTCTGTCATGTTGCACGATAAATGCTTTGAGATTTATTGTTTGCCACAGTGGCAGGCATAATTACAATTTATGCCCCTTCGGGGCAGTAGCAGCGGCAGCACCAACAAAACAACTTGTGCAACAATTTACGAGCCAAGTTCAAAAGCATGTTTTGAGGAAGCTGTCGCCAAAGACAAAGCCCCCAAACAAATTGGTTGAGGAAGCTGTCTGTCTTTATGTCTCTCTTGTCTCAGTCTCAGTCTCAGTCTCAGCCTCAGTGTCAGTCCCAGTTTCAGTCTCAGTCTCAGTTTGTTTACCTGTCTAACAATTGCCATTATTCTTGTGAGTTTTAATAGTGAATATGCATGCCAAGGCACCAAATTTATCAATTTGATTAATAACATGCTGAAAATGTAATACCCTTGAATATGAGTTGAGTGCCGAAATGTGTGTCATACAATCAAATCGAAATTCTTCAAAATTGTATATATATATATAGAGCACATGCAAGTCAAATGCTCAATTCAACAGTATTTTACTTGATTTGAGTATTTTTCCCATCTATTCGTGAGATTTCAAGTACTTTCAATGAGTTCTCGTTTGCTTGATTTCTCAGATGAAGAAATAGAAACATTCTTGCAACCAATTAAATCTCTTAGGAATTCTGCCATGTGAATAATTGTTGCAACTGTAAATCAGGTGGAATTGTTTTTTGCTGCGCGTCAAGCGTTGCCAGCAAGTTATGGTAACCACCTGTGAAGGGTATAACAACAATCAACTTTCGCATACAGTTTGGCAGCGGGATGGAGTGTGTGTGTTGTTGGTGGGGGGGGGGGGGGGTGGTACATTACATCATGTGAGTTTTGAGCACTTTTGGCGCTATTGTTGATCACATAATTAAGCGCCGCTTAGCTTATGTAATTAACGTCAAACAGACAACAGAGAGCCAAAAGCTGAAGTCTAATGAACCGCAGCAAGTTTTGGCCAGCTGCGTGCGCTGATTTATATGCGAGTTTTTGAGTGTTTCAGCTCACAAACATCCAAATTGTGTTTTGTCACCGTTGTTGCCCGTCCATCCATCCATCCAATGGTCCACAATTCGATCGCGCACTTAAGCCTCGCTTATACGCAGGCTCTCCAATAGAGCACTCATATTTGTATTCGCATTTGAAGTCGGCGATGCAGATGGAGCTGGAGCTGGAGTTGGAGATGGAGTTGAAATCAGAGTGGAACATGTGACATAAGTTGCCGGGTGTATGGCAATGATATATGAATATGACAAAGCGACATGGACAACTTTATTGGCTCATGAAAAGCGCTGTCACTGCCTCTGACTGACATAAATCACGAGCAAAAAACCATTCGTCGAACCCAGCCAGCTGAAAAGCCAACGCAGCCAACCAACCAACCAACTCAGTCAACTCACTCAGCCGACGGACGTCGCGACGATCGCACAGCCAACAAAAAACAACAAACAACAAACCAAAAAATAAATCAAAAATCAATTTTCGTAAATGTTCAGCGACAAAAAGAACAACGCAACGCGACGTGGCAAATCTTAACTGGCATCCACCATCCACCATGAACATCGAGATCTTATTTTCAGCTGTTCCTCTGTCTTTCTGTGTGGGTTTCACTGTAGCTGTAGAGCTAACTAGCGCAGCAGACAATAGCCAATGCTTAGAAAAAAAATAAATAAAAAATAGAACTAAGCAAAAACATTTAAAGATAATGGAAAGACAAAATAAATAGAAGGGGTTACCCAAGAACTGTAGACACATTTTATCTACGAAAACGAGGAAAATCAAAATAAATAATAGTGTTGACTAACTATGCCCACGATTCTGGTTGGTGTTAATGTCAAATTGTTATCCCACAAAAGCCAGTTGTGGACAGTTCCAAATTTTCCACAGCCGCAACTGTGTCAAAACTAAACCGATTTTCAAAATCAATGCCACTTTAGAAATCGTATTTTGCTTTTACTATTTTTTGTAGACCAACAAGTGAAAAACTACGTCATATGCTAGACTGAAAAGCTTTTGCCTCATTATGCACACACGCACACACACACACGCTCACACGCACACATACGCATTTAGTTGTGTGTAGAATTTTTAGTGGCACGCCATCTATCGGCCGGTCAAAGCGTAGTCAGACACGCCATCTAGACACGCTAGAAGTATCATGCGAGCTACTCATATTTAGCCTATTTTACTTTCTACACTTATTATACCCTTAAAGCGGCTATTTTCATTTTGTTGTGAAGATTGCTCTAAGCCACAAAGAATACATTCCTTATCAGCTTTATTAAGAGCCGAATAGTTATGGCCATGTCAAGCTGCCTACCTTTACTGCCTTTCCTATATTCTGTATCCATGATTTTAATAATGAAACAGGCCGAATCGATAACTATTTCATATTGTTAAATATATGAATTAAAGTTAATTATAATAATAATTTATTAAAGTTAAAATATATAAAATGAATTTACAATATCTGTAGACTATCGCTGGCAAGTGTATATAAACTTCGGCCTGGCCAAGATAGTCTGTTTTTTTTTAGGGCTTAGCAGCAACAGCACTCGCAACTGTAGCGAAACCCTTTTAGCCTATCAATATGCGCACAACGCGCATGACCTCAACAATTTGGTTCACTTGAAGTGCCAAACGCACACAGGCCTACACTCAAATGGCCAAATGGACTCTAAGCCGAGGTCCTGTTGCGTGCCCCACAGCACAACGAGTACTTGTTGTTGTATGTGTATGTGTAGCACTACTGTTGCTATTGCTGTTACCATTGCTTACTGACCAAGGTTGAGTTACTCATGAGTGGACTTGGCTAACTGACCCTATCCTATGGCTCTGTCCTTGTTGGTCAGTTCAGTTGCGTTTAGTTCGCGACTTACACCGGGCGCGTTGAGTTTTGTTCATATTTAAAGTTACTTTTTTATTTTTTGTCATATCACTTTTGCTTTTCGATATGATTTCAATTTTGTACATTTAGTGGCTGCAACAAACGACAAGAAAAAATTAAAAAAAACTGTATTTCTATATATACAACACGTATAGCTATGGGCTGTGCGAGCAGCACACCAATGGTGGCAACAGCGGGCAGTGAAATGCTAAAAGCCGCCACTCATGTGGCAGGCGATGTCAAGAAGCAAGGCGAAACCGCCGTCGAAGGTGTGTGAATGTGTGTGTGTGTGTGTGTGTTTTGGCCTGGTTGGCATTTAAAAGCGCATTTCTTAATAATAAAACGGGTGCAATTGGCCCACAAATGTTAAGCAGTTTACGTGTACGTCATATTTGCATCAGTGCGTTAAGGCAAATCAATCGAAATTATTATACATTATTCTAATAAAGTTGCTGCTTACCTTTGACCCTAAGCCCATCATAATAAAAGTTGGTTAATTGAATACACGTTGCTCATTATTAGCCTGGCCCAAATGTAATGTCGCCTTATTACGGACATTTGAGTAGGCAGTGAAAAGAAATAAAAAAAAATAAACCAAAACAAAAGCTGCGTGTCCTTTCTTTCAGCACTCCGGCGTATTACACATACGTCCTTACAAGGACTTCGTACTTAATACACATATTTTTTTATATGAAAAGCATATGAAGAAAAACGAGTTTATTGCGTGACCGAGCAGAGCTCAGCAAAATTGGAGTGCTCTGCTTCTATTTTAAATAATATATATATAGGTAAAAAATTTACATAAAAGTGCTACTGGCATTTTTCTAGCACATTGATTGATTGATCCACAATGCCAAATTACGCAAATACATCAGCTTTAATTATATGGAAAACCCGACTAATTGTAGACCTGCTATAAGTAGTCAGAGTTACGCCAGATTAACTCTGCAGTCTAATCAAAGTAAAGTCAATTTGTCTCATATTTAAAGCTAAATAAATCCGATCCTAACAAAACATATTTAATTCATTTTGTAATCGTTAATATTTTACCAACACGATTAACATGACGCTAACAAAAAACTGACTAAAGATATAATCAGTAGTTTGGAAGCCTAATGGGAACTAGAAACATTAACACAAACCATAAATATTATATATTGGAAGGGTATATAACTTGAAAAATGTGCTTATCCAAATAAATACATATTTATATATTTACAAATATCAGAGTTTATATATGTTTCTATAGATAGATTATTTAGCAGTACATATTGTTTCTATTTAGAACTTTTATTTTTTGAAATTCATGTTTGGCATATACTACTAACTGGTTAAGCTGTGTACAGGGTATCTGGTTCACCGCAACTCACTTTATTTTGTCTATCGATTGAATGCAGTTTGTTTGATTGGCAGACAGGTTAACGACCGACTGACGATAATTAATCAATAGGCCCAAAAATACATTAACAATAAAAAAGTGCGTGTTAACAAAACGTTTACAAATTTGTATCTATTTTAGATGCAACACAAGCGATTGGTGCAACAGTTGACACGGCAAAGGAGACGGTGAGCACTGCAGTGGCTGGGATTACCAATGAGCTGGGCACTGCTTTCCAGGATGGCACAGCAGCATTGGACGACGTCAAGCACAAAGTGATGGAGGGCCTGCATCTGGAGACAAAAGCAGATGCAGTTGCGGCTGCGGATGCGGATGAGAGGCATGTGGCAACGAGTGCATCACGAGCACCAACACCAGCAATCGATGGGGATGCGGACAGTCTGAAGACATCGACGCCAGAGCCGGAAATAGAGCGAGCGCTGGCAAACAGTGCAGACAATGAGGAAGAGGCGCCACCAACGCCCAAGCCAACGCTGCAGGAGATGGCCGAGCTGAGCAGCCAAGTGGACAGCGATGCGACTGCCGCTGCGGCTGCCACTGTGGAGACTGCGGCACCAACTGTGGCGGCAACCGTGGCGGAGTAAGTAAGCCTAGTGAGCACATAGAGCCACGCTGCATAGAGCCACGTAGAGCCACTGAATCAAACCGTAGAATCTCTGCTGCACCCTCTGATGCATCAATCAATCAATCGCGTAGTCTGTAGTTTAGCTTTTGTATTTATCGTTTTTTAGTTATCGAAGTCGAAGTAAATACCTATACTATATATACTAAACAAACAATTTATACTTATCTTATATCTATATATATACTACTCTATTTTTATCTTTCTCTCTCTCTCTATAAAAATATGTGTAAATTGTAAATAAATAACTTTTATCTCTATGTAAATATTATATAATCTGCATTTCTTATTATTGCAATTTAGCAATTAATAGCTAACAAGAACAACAGCAACAACTCTTGTACGTAGTATTGGTAATATTAATATTTATCTATATCTATACATCAATTATATATACACTATATACACACTAAATAATTCAACATTGGCCTGTCGAAGCTTGTAAAAAAAAACTCTTGCATATCTATAAATTAACTGTCTGAAGGAAATGTAATATTTAATTATTTTACTTCATGTTTTTAAATACATTTAAAAATCTTGAAAATTCTCGTATGTCTGTAAATGTTATTTAGTAAAATAAAATCTGCTCATTGTAATTTTTATAAAATTACCTCTCTAAGAAATCGAATTTAACTGTATTTTGGAACTATCTCTGAAACAAAGTTTTTTCTGAGGATCTTCATTTGTTCCTCTGTTCTAATGCAGTCGATGTAGACGATTCCCAGACAGTTATTCATTTTTTATAACCACAATCAACTTGGCAAGAGTTTTTTAAGCAAACTACCTTAGAAAAAAAATAAAATTTTAATTACTAACAAACAAATATACAAACACACACACACACGCATATATATACACACACACTGCAGCAACAGTCATTGGCATCGAAATGAAGAAAAGGAGGAAGAGCAGCAAAGCCGTCCAAATACCACCGAATGGGAGAAGTTGGCCGATCAGTTGGCCAAGAGTCGCAAGTTCAGGCCCTATGAGAGTTTTGCGCATAACAAAAACCAATTTTCCGTCTACAAGGACTACACCAGCTTGAGGGATAAGCCTGGCCAGTACGATGGCCACTTCAGCGATGGCAACTCGATGTCGAGCGCCTCCCAATCACAGTCGGACCTGTCCAGCGGCCACTTGACACCAGCTCCGCCCACACGACGAGGCCACCGTGATTATGCCAAGTTCGTGGGCTCTGAGCAGCCGGGCAGTGTGTCGCGTGCCAGTTCCCGGCTCTCGAATGTGGGCGGCACCAGCATGCGCACCTTTGACTTTAATCCACATCGCGAACGCATCAGTCTTCCAATTACAAGCCGCGCTGGCAATGGACGTGTCGGCTCCGCGCTCAATGGACGTCGTTCCCTTTGGGCCCGAGAGCAGCCAGCTGTGTTGCCCGAGGAACCCCTCAACACTTATAGTCCAGTTAGGAGAAGCAGCATGGTTGGTGGATTTGGAAATCGTGCCATTCGGGAAGTTCATAATATGCAGACTGCCAGATCTACCTCAAATTTGACCATCTTGCCCAAGAAGAAGGAAACGACAGCCGCAAAGCCGCTAATCGAACCCATAAAAACGCAAGTTGTCAGCAACAACGCCAAGCCAATAAAGTCCAGCATCAAAGCCGGCAAAGATGACAGACCAAGTGAGATGTTTAAATCATTGTTTAACTCATCAAGTGACATAAGCACGGCGCTGCTGTTGGCCACGCCCTTAACAGTTACCTCATTGCTGCGGAGCCCTTCAGTTGCCGCCAAGTCACACACGGAACATGCCTCAGCAGGCATCAGCAAAATGCCATCGCCTTTGGCCTCGCGTGCCGCATCTTTTATTGCCGAGCCAGGGGAAACACGTAGGCCCAGCAAATCAATTGTCACGCTAGCCACGCCCACAATCACGCCATCTGGGCTCAATGCGGAACAGTTGCCTGCAGCACTGAGATCTGTGTCGATAGACACGCATGAGGAAAGGCAAAAGACAAATCCAGCAACAGGGACACCTCAGAAAGTAATCTGTGCACAACGCACTCCATCAAGGACTCAGCCCAGAGCTGCACCGAGCAATCCTAAGACAAAGTCTCCATCCATATCGCGTGCATCATCGCGACTCTCTTCGAACAGCAGCACAGAGTTAGTCATAAGACCATTGAGTCATCTAAATACGCCCAGCGCTGCATCCCTCTCCCCCGATCAGGTTGTGATGACAGAATACGATGACAGCGATTTGGAGGCAGCTCTGGCCCGCTTGGCCGACTCTCGTGGCTCGACAACAACGCTGCATTCGATGCGATCCTCCAGTTCACAGAGGGAACGCATTTCAAATCCCGCAGTGCTGCTTCCTTCGCGACGCACTTCACCCTGGATTAGACGCAAAGCGAACCACAAGGAGTTGCCCATATTCTCCAGTTGTGGCATTGTGGAGCTCTCATATCCGGCAAAGACAGCCCATGAGCTGCTCGAGCGTTGTGATATCTGTTGTAATGAATTTGTGATGAAATAGTTTCTATGTTTATTCACAAATTTTATTTATATATATATTATATATATATATATTATATTATATTATATATTTTTTGATATTATATTTTATCTTCTTCAATTTGTACAGCTAAAAAGAATGTAATTTAGCACTGCCATTTAGATTTTAACAAAGTTCATAATGAGAATTCGCTAATAAATACAACCAATTTAAATTGTTATAATAAGAAACCCAACGATTTTAGTACCTCATAGCTTGCAAACTTTAAATAAAAGCTAAAAAAATATAGATAAAATAAAAGTTAAATTTTAAGCAGCATTATTTAATTTGTTAATAATTTAGCTAAGTTTCATGAGCCGGCCAATTGTTTGTCTAACTGATGACTTAATAACAAAAATTGAATTGTTTATCTTTTTGGCCGTTCACTCAATTATTCTGCCACTTGAAATTTTCGTGTTTTTTTTTGCAGTTTTATGTCCGTTTTATGTTTCATGTTTCACGTACCACATGCCACAGCCACGTCTGCCGTCCGTGACTTAATGAACTATTAACAGCAATGATAGTAATTTGTTGTACCAGCAGCAGCAGCAGCGGCAAGGCAACAAATGAAATTGCTTTCAGGCAACAAACACTAACAGCAGCAACAACAGCAACAACAACAACAACTTGTCTTACTGGCACTTTTTGGCAAACAAATAGACAATTCAACAAAGCGACATGCAGACAAATGACTACAGCTGAGAGCAACAAGCAAGGCAATACGGCCAGTCAAGCCATCCAGCGAATGCGAATACAAATCCGAATACAAATACGAATACGAAAACGAATACGAATACGAATACGAATACTTATTTACAGATAGTCAAGCATTTTGCGGGGGTGTCATATCGTTGGACCCAAGCGATGCCGTTGCACCTGTAGCAAGTCTGTAGCAGACAGCCAGCAGCCAGCAGCCAGTCACAGCAATTGGCTTTGCAACTATTTTGGCACGATTTTCAAATTACGTACATTGACTCGCAAAATGTTTGGTTTATGCCGCAATTAATTTCCAGGCGGAAGAAGCAGCAGCGGCAGCAGCAGCAGCAGCAGCAGCACAAGTGGCCCCCAGAGTTAGTTCAGGTGGAAGTGGAAGTGGTGTTGGAGGTGCCAAGGGGCGCTGCAGATAGGTAAATAATTGAAGTTGAAGGTCTTTGGTTATGTTTGTGTGTTTATTTGTAGTTTTTTTTTTTATTTTGGTTTGTTTTGTTTTTGTGTGGCGTGACATTGAAAGTGAAAGAACAAGTTTTTTGGATTGCACAGCGAGCATTTCTATTTTTAATGACTTCGACTTTTACATATATACATACATATCCAAACTGACTAGCTGACTTGTTGACTAGTTGACTGACTGTCTTTCAGCTGTTATTGTTGGTTCATTGAACGTGCCACGCATAGGAGGCCGACAGCAACACCAAAGCAACAACAAGCAACGCTAATGATCTGTGAGGTGTAAGTGTTTTGTACTTTTACTTTCATTTATCATAAATGGAAGCGTCATTTACTGCTCATGACATTTGAAATTAGCAATGCACTAAAATAAAATACATAATTTTTAGCACTTCATTTGCATGTTGTTGTTGCTATTGTGGTAAAACAAGCTTTTAATCAAATTTACACGCGGCAACAATGTTTATGCCATACGCACTGTGGGCTGTGGCATAAGCGAGGCAATGGCAACGGCAACGGCAACGGCAGCAGCGGCGCCAGCTATCAGCAACAACAACAAACACACTAATAGTCCTTCTTTTTTTTTGTTTTGCTGTAAAATTGATTTATGCAATTGTTTGTTAGCCACCAGCTGATTTGTTTATATATGCAGCGACAGCGTTCAACCAGTAACAATAATAACAACAGCAGCAGCAGCCAGCCAGACAAATCAATATGTTTATGCAACACGTTGCTGATTGTAGATTTTTGGGCGATAAAATCAAAAGACAGCCAAAGAGACAATGGCCATAACAGAGTTGCAGGCTTCCGCTACAAGTTGTTACAATTTTGAAAACAGCAACAGCAGCAACAGCAGCAACAGCAGCAGCAAAAGTCAACCTCACATGTTAACAGTAACAGTAACAGTAACATTAACATAGCATTGCAGCGTTAACGGCTTCTGTTGGCATTTAACATTTTTCGACCAAAATTAATGTTGTGGCAACTTCAAATTGAAATTCAAAGTTTGGCGGCAGCGCACTCGTATTTTCAATTAATGTTACAAAGTTGCAAGTGGTAGCTGCAACTGGCGAACGCACTTGGGTTTGACTTTGGCAGGCCTGGCAAAATAGCAATCATTTGTTAGGCAAACATTTCTAGTTGGCGGCAAACGGTTGCTTTCGTTTGGCCTTTTGGCTAACATTTTGCATAACTGGGGGTCAAGACGGAAATGGAAGATGTAGCCAGCCATTAATAATTTGTATTATATACTACGTTGCAAGTTGCAAACAGGCGACGCGACGTGGACACATCTTCAATGCGTTTTCGAGAGCCTTTTGTTTTTAATGGACTTGGCCACAATACGTGCCCCAAGCCACAAGCCACAAGACCACAGGCGACAAGCCGCAAGCCACATGCAACACACATAAGCATCTGCTTTTTATCTGCCTTCAGCGTTACCTGCGGCTTTGACTTTTTTTTGCATTTTTATTTTTTTTTGCTTTTTGTTTTGTTATTTGTTTTTTGGTTGGTATTTTTCGGTAGCTGGGGCATAATCCAAATTAAATTGTCAAAAGAAATGACAATTCAATATGCACAACAACAGCAAATCTTGTTAAGCAAATGCGAATGAAAATTGGAAAGAAATATGAAGTGCTCTGTCATCTCTCTCTATATCTCTCTCGCTCTTTCTCTCTTGTTCGTAAGCCTATGTCATATTAAACTGTCAGTGCGACTTTTAACCCATTTTTTCGGGCTATTACATAAGCTACTTATCAGTTTTGATAACTGGGAAACTCGGAGTGAACGAATAATCCTATTTTTATGTGCATGAAATATTAATGGGCATACAATATGTATGTGTGTGTGTGGGTGTGTGTGAGTGCGTAGGTGTCTTGTGCGGTCAAGCGCATAAATCAGTACGACAGTCAGACATTCAACTATCCATTCAAGTTGCCACTCGTTCGCTCGTCCATTCGGGCATTCGCTCATGCGTCAGCAAACAAAAGACTTAGGCAACGAACGCGACACTGTTGCAACAAAATGCGTTTTATGACTGAGACCTACTCGCACATATAGTACAAACATATACATGTGGCAACAGCTGCATCTGGAACAAGCCATATTCTCAGCCATATGTGTCGAGTCTATACTTATTGGCCTCTCCCACAACCAGCCTTTATTCCAGTCCTTATCCCAGGCCCAGTCCCAGTCCCAGTCCCAGTCCCCGTCTCAATGTCTGTTTCAAAGTGAACTACGCTAATTCGTGACTACTTTGTGGTACATTGTTATTGCTGTTTGTGCGACTGCCAAGCCAAAAGCCCTAAATTTAAGCAAATTTAACAATAATAGTAAAAAGAATGCATAAATTGCTTCGACGAAGATTGCATGCACTTTAGTAGCTACGGCAAAACTTGAAAATTTATTAAAATTAAATCAATATTGAATTTGTATCAATTGAAATTCATTTAAAATATTTATCTAAAAAAATTGTCATTTGGATAGGCTGTAACTGCAAACACTTAGCTAACACTAAAAATTGATCTTTAAATTGCAGCAATTTAACATCAAACAACTTTGAAGTGAGTTCTCTGAACTTTTAAATGCCAAAAAATATGTTCAAATATACTTAACAAGGCCAACTTCAATGCAAAACTATTGTAGCCCAATTATGCCACAATGTAAATTGAGGGAGTCGGATGCTAAGTCTTATTGTCAGACGCTGTCAGAGACTGCCAGGCCCAAAGAAACGAAACCGTTTTTGACTTGCTACTGCTCCGTGTGAGTCATGTGCTAGATCATTTTAAAATATATTCAAATATATATGTTACTCACATGTATGTGTGCGCTGGCTCATGTGGGGAGCAGGCACTTTACTTTTGATTTCAAAGAGTCGCGCCAGTCCCAAAACCCCAAAACCAGAGCCAGACCCAGTCCCAGTTCCAGTCACAGTCCCAGTTGCTAGTTCCCGTTCCCGTTCCCGTCGCTTAGGGCCCACAACTGTGTGTTTATTCCCAGTTGTCAGTTGTTGGGCTTGTTTCGGTTTCGGTTTCGGTTTTCAGAGTTTTTCTTCTTCAGCAGTTCGACAGCATTGGTTGTCGCCGACGACAAAGATAGAAATCGCATGACACGATCTTGTAGCCCGAAACAGGCGCCAGTAACCCAGTTTTCAGGTTTTTTTTTTTTTTTTTTTTTTTTTTGGCAACAACCACAATTGAGACTCCCTTGGCCAAATGAAAATGAAACGTTTTGGGCATAAATAAATAATGACAATACTCGCGTACTCGTATTCCATACAAACAGCAAAGCAGGCAACAACAAATTATCTCTCTCTTTCTCTCTCTCTCATTCTTTCTCACTTGCACCCAACGCTATTTGCCTCACTGTTTGGCTTAGCCTCGTGTGGTTGTATTTGCATTTGTTTTTGTTATTGTTTGTTGTTTGTTGTTAGTGCTGCTGCGACATTTGCTTGTTGTTTGTCTCAAGTTGTTGTTTTGTGCCCAGGCAGCTAACAAGCAGCACCAACGTCTGCCCATTGTGTGTTGTGTGTTTTTATTTGTTTTTGTCAATCGCTTTGTTTTTTGTTTGTGTCTTTTTCTTGCCTGGCATTTTTCTAGATTTGCCAACCACCCCCAAAAAAACATGCGCCGAACTCTGACTTCGACCGGGAAAAAAAAACAAACCAACCAACCGAACTGCTCCTGTTCCCTAACTCCCTGCCAACCCATCGCCCACCTGACAGCTGCTCCTCATTGCTGCTGCTGCTGCATACACTGCACAAAATTGGCATCGCCCTGAGCCAGTCGAGGTGCATTGAACTTCAAAAGCCAAGCCCATAAATTGATTGATTTCGCTAACAATGAACACGCTGATTTATTGGCATCGCCTTCTCTCAATTCTAAGCGACTGCAAGTTTTCACTTTCGTTTGGCAGTCAGTCAGCGACAGTCAGCGATCGTCATCCACTCGGATAGCATCGTTGACTGTGTGGAAAGCTGTGGATGGATGCACCCTACGCGTCGGTAGCCAGCCATCGGTACGACGTACCCATCAGACAGACAACAGCAACGATGCCAAAAGTTGCATTTTCTACAACAAATCAAGGTGACTGGACATCAAGATAAAAACATAACAAACGATTTGACTAAGCCAAGCAGTAATAGGCTCCAACAAACAGCAAAAAAAAAAAAAAAGCGCCAACCGTTATTGTTATTGCTATTGCAATTGCTATTGGCCTGGCTCTCATACTCCTTGAGCCGGGCGCACCAAATTTGGTGCGAAACTGAAGCTGCGTTGTCGCAGTCGCCTTTTTCTCTACTACTCCTCCAGCTCCTCGCAGACTGTCGTGGACATCGGCACAGTGGTTAACGTTTGTAGGCGCTTCAGTAAGCTGCCAATAAAAAGAGAAAAAAAACTTTATGGCCGCTTAAGACAGGCTTAAGCCTATTATATTTAAAGCTCTCAAATCAGCTTAGAATTAAGTCAGTGATAAAGGAACTGCACGCGATGCAAATGAATGTAGATAATATTTAAGTATTCGAATTAAATAAAAATAAAAAAATAGCCAGAGAACAAATACCAAAAACACTCATCGAAAAAAAATCGAAAATTCAAAAGAATTAAGAAGTAAAATGTTAATAATAAAATATTCCCTATTGTTGAACTTACTATTTTTGATACCACCCACATAAAGGACTGCATTGGCACCACTGTGCTGGCGTCGTGGCTGTCGTCGTCATATTGAAATTGAAAATAAGAATCGTATTTGGTAATTGCAATGAAAGCGAAAGGAGTGAAAACTTTTTTCGTATTAAGTATGACTTTGAGTGCGAGTGCGACTATGTATACATAGTTTTTTGGTCACAAAGATAGATCACCAAGGATTGTCGCGGCAGCCACTTTCTATACACACACACACACACACACACAAAGTATACTTAGACATACGCACACACACACACATGCACATGCTCAGAGACTGTACGTTCGGTTCAATGACACAAAGCACCTCACAGAGCTTGGCTAACTGAAGTGGACTTTTGGTGCTTGGGCAGCAGCACTTATCTGCACCTAAGCCACTAAATAGCAATAACAACATCAACAGAAAATACCAATCGAAACCTTTTGACATTTTTATCACGCACAGGCCAGCCGAATGCTAATTGACCTTGACATGCGGAAGATTTTTTTGAATGCGTGCCGCGATGCACTTCAGAAATGAACGGAACGAAACGAAACGAAAGACTCAGGCAACGAACTTGAGACATTATAAGCCAAGAGAAGGCCCTGGCTGCAATTGGTAAGTGCTATCAAAGTCTACACGAGTGTGCGGTTTGTGCAACACACAACCACACACACACCACAAACAAATCGGTGATCGCAAAGTGTTAATTGCAGTGTGACCAAAATTGCGCAAAGCCAGCAATTAAATTGAACGCAAAAGAGACTTTTACATTTTTTTTATAAACATATTTCTTGCGGTCATTTCAATTAACAATTCGATAATAAGAAGAAGAAGAAGAAGCTATGAATGTTGATTATAATGCAACTGCATACGTTTTTATTTCTTTAAAGCTCAATTATTGTTTTTATTGATCTTCTTTTCATTCACACTAATTAACATATGGCCAACAAGTGAATATTAAAAGTGTAAAAATGGAATACGTCAACAATGTAACCAAGTGCATCGCGCTGGGAACGTGGTACGGGTGGTGTGGTGTGGCCATAAAATGGCACCAGTCGACGCGGTAGGCGCTCAAGAGGCGACACTTCACCTTGAGCGTGCGTTGCAAGTTGTTATCGCTGTTGCAGTCGTTATTTTTTACCGCATTTCGGCAACAACTTTATTTTGTTTAACAACAACTTTGAATGTCTGGCGCTATAAAATGAAATTTTATTGACTACGCGCGGCACTTAAGAGCAATGCACAATATGAAAACAAAACGGGCGTCAAGGTTCCCTAAATGTGGCACACACAAACTTGCCACACGGTCTCCATCTCCCTCTCTGTCTCTCGCTCTCTCTCCTTGCCCTCTCGCTTAGTCTGGCTGTCAGCAATTCCGTGACACATTGTGACACATTGGCATTAAAATTGATAACTCTATTGGCCATTCGGCTGCCGGCGGGCTCCCGTCATTTGCTCACCTGTTTGATTGATTTCGCCGATTGCCAACAAGTTTTCCATTTGCATTTTCGTCGGCGTGCCATACACTTGCCATACTTACGGTGGCCAATTATAATTAATTTCCATTCGATGTCGTCGCTGCCAGCGGCTGCTCTCTCTTCTTCTTCTCTAACCCCTCCCACTCTCTCTCTCTCTCTCTTGTGCAATATCAGAGAATGCTGTCCTGCATTTTGTCAACACGTGAAAAAAGAAAGACAGAAAACGAAAGTCATTCGCCGCACTGATGCAAGTTGACTAACTGACCAACTGACTGCCGGCTACAGCAGCAACTCTCACAAAAAACCAAAAAAAAAAAAACACTACCTGATTTTACTGTAACCAACCTGCCACAGACCTAGACCCAGAGACTGCCTACACTTAACCCACAATTATTCGGAAAGTGTACACAATGTTTGGAAAAGATATGTGCGAAGCTGCTAAAAGCCTTCTGATTAGTTAACGATTAGTTAAATTTATGAAGAGAAATTTCACAGTTAATTTATTACTTAACACCTTATTAAACTGTATTGTTTTTACTACACTACGCAGGTAAAATATATCTAAATTCATCTATAAAAGTTCATTAATACTGCAGGCTATGTAAAAATGTTCAACGCAAACTGAACTGAGTACGCATTTGCTTAATGGGTTGAGCTGGAGGCCGGTGGTTTTGGGCAAAATGCATTCACTGTTATTTTTATTTTATAAGCCATGAAGAACTTTCAATTGCAGTGAAAAGCAAACAACAATCCGAAGACGTAGTTAGGCAGATGGAGAAGACCTTGTCTGTCAATCAGCGTTAGTGCAGTGAATGTGAGCGGATTGCCGGACCAACAGATGGACTGACAGACGGACGGACAGACAGACAGACAGACAGACAGACAGACATACATGCAGACAATCCAAGCCAATTGGAAGGAGAGTGGAAGTTAAGGTCGAAAACATTTTGCGTAGATTTTTGCTTTGCATTTCACAATTGAAATGCGTTGTTGTTGAATTTTAATATGAAAGTTGCAACAACATTTAACAACAACAACAACAATAACAGTTTCTAGTTAGACGAAAAGTCGAGTAGAGCTCTCTAGTGCATGTTGGCTGCAATTGAATAAAAACCCTTTTCATGTTACCACAACATTTGTTTAGTTTTAAGAAAAAAAATTTCAAAACCAGCAACAACTGTAATAACAATTGCCATTGGCGGCGCTTTGGCTTTGTACTTGTCTCTGCTGCATTTTTTTTTTTTTTTTTTATTTTGTTTGTTTGTTGTTGCTTTAGTTGTTTCCTATTAACGATAAAATCGCATGACACGAACTGGTTGGCGATTTGGCCTCGGCTCAAGCTGTAACTGCAGCTTCGGTTTCAGTTTTGTTTGTGTGTGTTTTTTCGATTTTTTTTTTCTTCTTTTTTGCTTTTGGCGCCGGCGCCACTAACCCACTTAAGTCCTCCGCAGAGATTTGCGTTGGCCAATTATGCCACATTAAATGCAGTCGCCTCTTATCTCACAGGATAAAATATTTGGTTTGGTTGTATTGGCTGCACATTACGCAACGCCAGCGTCAATTAAATCAGTTTTACTCCAAATATTTGCAAGGCAATGTCAACATAAAGGATGCAGGCTGTTGGCCAGTCGATTCGCCGCCAAAGTATATGGCTCAATGTATTGGACAAGGGCCGCACAGGCAGCCCGGCTTTTTGGCTTTGGTTTGGGCCACGCCTGATTGAATTTATGCTTGCCCTGCATTGCACTCCAATTGTTTACACAAAACTTTCACAAATTAACCCAAGCCCAAAAAAACCAACAGAAATTGTGAACTAAAAAACAACTGAATCGACTTGTTGCACATTCGACTCAATTAAAATACGACAAATTTAATTGGAGCTAAAACGGGTCGCAGATTCTGGGTGGCCAGAAACTATCGAACAATTTGTACAGTTAGTGCTTAAATAGTTGGAGTAAATAATTTTAATTATTTTATTAAAGCATAGATCAAAAATTAAAAGAGTGTTTTTAAACTTGCAAAAATTATGTTAGTAGATTTAAGACTTAATCAAAATTATGTATTAATGAGAGGCATTGCTTGGGTTCAACAATACAATAATAATTCATTTTATAAGTTGAGTGAAAATAAATGTAATTTATTTTAATTGTACGTAAAACATAATTCTGATATTTTATTAAAGACAAGCAATTATTTAAACTGTTTTTCAATTTGATTTAGTTAATCTGTTCCACTGTGCGCTGGTTCGAATTGCTCTTTCGCCGATCAGTCAAGTGCAAGTGGTAATTTAAAGAATCGCATCTCGAGCGTCCAATTTTGGCGCCCCCATATGCGCATAATTTCGATTGCCTTTGCTGTCGACGTTGTTGTTGTTGTTTTTTTGGGAAGAAAGTTGAGCGACAGTGGTAGCAACAGGCAGCAACAGGCAGCAACAGGCAACAACAGCGGCCAGCGGCAGCTTTTCATGTGGTCTTAAGTGAAATGAAAAGTGCATAAATAAATCTGTCGCTTTGCTGTTGTTGCAGCTACTGCAGCTGCTGCTGCGGCGGCGGCGGCGGCGGCTGCTGCAAGCTGAGCAGGCGCAGCAACGTTTGCAACTCAACGACGCTTCGATAAGAATCGATGCTTGGCCAAAAAGCAAAACGCAACACAAAAGAACTTTCGCTTTCGTTTTGGGCACTTTTTTGTTGTTGTTGGTTTTGTGTATTTATTTTTGGTGATTTTCGTTGGCAGCAAGTAAAAGTGCGAGTGCATTATTTAAGCCAAGTTTGGTTATTGAAATGCAACCGGTCGACCATGTGAAAATCGCCAGACTGACAGGCAGTGTGTGTGCTTGTGTGTGTGTGTATGTGTGTGTGTGTGTGTGTGTGTGTGTGTGAGAGAGAGAGGGCTACAAGTACAGTATCTATAATATACATGTATTTATCACAATTATGTAGAGTTTAATGAGCCGTTGAAGTTGCCTGTCATGCGTCCGATGGCTGATGAGATTGCATAAGCAACATTGTCAACAACAATGTCGCGATCGCCCCTCTCTCTCCTTTTCCCTGCTTGTCGCTGCTTTCACTGTAGAATTGGTTAGAAGTGCAGCAAATGATAAACGCTTGTTGGTTGTCGCATTTAATGTGGCCACGCGACTGTGGGGCGCTCGGTGACGAGTGATGGTAAAAGTGATAGTAGTTTTTTTTTCAATACCAGATTATTATGGCTTAAATATTTTACGACTTATATAACCACACACACACACACACACAAACAGGCGTATGCCATCCAGTTACACACGTCAAAGCAATTAAGCTACAAAAACACACACGCACACAGGCACTTTTCTAATTAATTTCGAAATAAAAAAATCTCAATAAAATTTCATTTTCATTGACAGCCGCTTTTCAGCTGCAGCTCGCTTGATGAGGCATAGCAAAAGCAACAACAACAACCACAGCAACAACAACAGCAACAACAACAACAAGCAACAAACGCCGCTTGGTACACTTAATTGAGAAGTGTGAAACTTTCGATTTCTATATACACCCATTGACATACAAAAATACCGGGCAGAGCAACAACCAATAACCAATAACCAACAACAAACAACTAACAACCAACAACAACAACAGTAAAGTGCCTAATGATCCCGCCTGCTATGATTTGTTGTGTTTAAATGTCACAATTTTCCAAAATGACGGCGTGCCACTCAAACGCACACATGCCGCTTGATGATGCACTGGGCGGCTTGCAATGTGGCAAGGGGTGTTTTGGGGGTGTCATGCAACAAGGTGTGCTGACTGCCTGTTTGGTTAATGCCTGCTTGCCTGCCTGCCTGCCTCTGGTATCGGCTCGTCTGATGGTTTTGCTGATAATTATTGATATGGCTGGAAACGGGTGTTAAATTGCCTGCTCCCGCAGCAGCAGCACCACCAGCATCAGCACCACCAGCACCAGCACCAGCAGCCGCAGCCAAATCTCCAATCGCACTTGACAAAAAAAAAATGCAACAGGCAATGAAATTAAATGATTAACTAACATTTGCCTCTACGCAGCCTCCTCGTTTGATTATATGTCTACCAAATTGGTGTTTACCCCGCCACCGTGAAACGTGCAAAATGGGTGAAATTTTCTGACTGGCGAGCGAGTTGTGGCGTCTCTGGAAATGTGTTATATGTCGCCTCGCATCGTGCTCAAGTGTTGGCCCGACGTGATTTTATACTATAAACTATATGTTTCAATTATCGCTGGCGGCATCAAAATGATTTCAAAAATGAAAGTTGCCATATCTCAATGGAACAGCTTAATTTTGTGTGTGCGCGAAAAGCCGCAATTTGTGTTGTCACCGCCAAATACACATAATGCGAAGAACAATGTGCCAATTTGTAAGACAAAGCTTTATAATAATAATAATTAATCTATTCCGAGGAGGACTTATGATGGGAAGCTATGCCAAATGAAATTAAATCTGCTACACATATATATATATACATTAAAAATTACCAAAAGTTAACTGACTTTGAAGAGCATTTGTGGATGCTTAGAATCGCCATGACTCAAGCATTTTATATGTAGCCTCTTCAGGGAAAATATAGTGATCAATTTAGATTCCATCTGAAGTCTGAAGCCTTCAAGCAAAACTTCAATTCATATTGAAAAACATAACGAACGCTTTTGTTTAATGTTGTCTGCTGATCTAAGCAACCCACAGCTTGCAAGTTCTCGAAAAGGATCGATTTCCCAGAAAAGAGAAGAGCATCTCGTTTATATTTCATCTTTGGACAACCCATAATTAAAAATCAATTTGGCGCGCTTAGAAGCGTCGCATGTCAGCGGAAAACAAACACACAAAACGTGTATTATGCAAGAGCATCGACTCAACAAATTTATAAATATATATGTATATAAAATATATATAATAATAAAAGAGTTTGTTGCCAGAGTCTTTTGTTTTGTCAAAGGTGCTGGCAACAGATCTCCAGCAGCAGCAGCAGCAGCCGCATCAGCGTGAGCTGTGAATATATCAAGCCTCTTATATCTCAAATATATATACATATATATATATGACGATATATATATTGTACAATAGATTTGTGTAGCAAGGCTGTAGCTTATGTGGAGTTCACGCTATGTCAAGCATGATTTTGTTGCTGGTTCGGCGTTGAGTGTCTAAGTGCAGCTGCCGTCGCCTTCCCTGCTGCCATAGAAATCCATTAATGAGCGCACAAACTGGCATTTGACAGATTTTTTAATTAAACCATACAAATTGCAATTTTTCATGGAGAGACACGCTGACGGCACACAACCATCGAACCAAAGCAAACTGTGCAAAACTATTTTAAACTTGCCTTTTCATAATGCCAGCGCTGAGCAGAGACAGCTTGCAGGCAGAGAGCTGCCCTTTTTAACCTCAAAATTATTATGCTAACTAAAATGTTACTTATCTTATTGGAGTATTAATACAAAATGTATCCAAATTTATTTACAGAGACGAATCAAAACATTCCAAAGGCATAAAATTACTCCATTGACCATTATATAAATAGTATATGCAATTTTGAAAACTCCCTTCCCGCTACAAGTTCATATTTAAATTATACCTTCTAATTGACTTCAAGTTGCTGATAAGTAATTTATATATACAATTTATATATATATGCGTTACTAACTACCCTTGAAAGGGGTATGTACAGTATTGTGATACCCTCCGTAAAGGAATGTCCATGCAATTAAGATATTAGAATTAGCTTTTGCTGCTGGCTTGTAGATAGTGGCCATTGTATTAAAATTTACATACGCATCAGGCTAATGTAAATTACGACTTAAATGATTACATAATGATCATTATCTTTTGGTCCAGGCTACACTGCTCCTTTCACTTTCTACACTGTGCGCTGCCTAATTATTCCTGGTCACCGCCGCGTTTGCCTCCCGCAATGCATTGTCTGGCTGAGATTTCGCACATAATTAAATTGCGCAAAAATTTACATGAAACTAATCGTTTTATTGTTTTGCCTCCAAACGCTGGCGTGTGCCATGCGGAAGCAGCGCCCTACCAAAAATGGCTAAAAACATTAGACGACCGCTGGCTACTAGCCAACCAACGGCACACAAGAAAAAAAAAACGACCAAACACGCAAGATTTATGCGCTGGAAGCCGACAATTGGCGGCAGTTGAGATGAAAATATTGTGGAATTTTCGCAAAAAGTCTCCAAAAAAAATATATAAAAGTAACTAAAATTAATTTCTTAGCTTGGCTCATTTCACTTTCGCAACTAATTACGTAACAACAAGAAACCAATAGCGAAAAGAAGTCAACTTTAAGTTAGCCGCATAATTAAATTAAAATTTGCAATTCTAGCGCGAAACTCGTTTAACCTACTTGCAAAAATCTAATATTAATTTTTAATCGATGTCAGGTTGAAAGTTGAAACTCTGTGCGGAGTTCAGGCGAAAGTCGCGCAGCTTACAATTTACTGCAGAATGTTTTTTTGCCACTGCTATTGATCTCAACTTATTAGATTTATTTCTTTTATAAACCGGTCACGGTCGTCATACAATAAAAGAACACACATAAAATATGAAAAAGTTTTGTTTTGTTGTGTATGTTAATGAATGGTCAATGCAAAAAATGTAAAAAACAATCTCTTTCTTATCCCAATTAATTTTTTAATTTTTTTTACATCATCTTTTGGCAACCGAAGATATATCGCTTAACCTACTTGTTAAAAATGAGATTTTTCTGAAATCCAACGATTAAAAGGTTGAAAGCATAAATTCTCTGCGAACATTAGTCAGTTGCTCAACGATAATCAAACTGCTTAGAATTGGTTATGGATCGGATGTCGATTTGGTGCAGAATATATTTACCACTGCTGCTGCTGCCGGTGGTTTTGGCTGAGGGCATTCCTCAGGATCGGCTGGAACACCTTGGCTACGACAATGGCACAAGCATTGTGCTTTACGCTCGCCAGATGCATCCCGTATTATATGGTAACTACTCCAGCCATCCCAACATTACGGCCATTAATCAAATAAATACATCGCCAAATCGCATTGTGAATGGCCGACGGATATCCTGTAGACTTGCTCCTTACCAAGCGGCGATCAGCTTTAACGGTTTTTTTCTATGTGGCGGCACAATATTAAACCGTTGTTGGGTGCTCACAGCTGCCCATTGTATCAATGTACCTGGCCAATATACGGTGCGTGTCGGCTCCTCGCAACATGCGCGCGGCGGACAGTTGCGTGATGTGTCGTTCGCAGTGGTGCATTCCCGCTACAATATGGACACCAGCAAAAACGATATTGGACTGGTGCGTCTGAGAAGACGCATCAACTATGGAAGATGTGTGCAACCGGCACGTCTGCCAATAGGACAACGGATAATCAACCCGGATTTCAGTCAACTCAATTTGCCGAATTTCTCTCAAGGCAAACAGCCGAATTGCTTTCTGGTCAGCGGTTTTGGCTATGTCAGCGAGAACTCTCAGAATGCCCAGCGCTATTTGAGGGCCACAAAGGTCTGTCGAGTGTCGGAGAGTCGCTGCCAGCGACTGTATAGCAGAGCCAACATTCGCATCTATCCGCAAATGATGTGCGCCTATCGTAGAAGCGGCCATGACAGCTGCATCGGAGATTCAGGTGGACCGCTCGTGAACAGTAATCGCGTAATCATCGGCATCGTCTCCTTTGGCATTGGCTGTGGCAATCCTAATTTTCCGGGCGTTTATACTCGGGTCTCGAGTTACACAAGTTGGATAGTCCGCATCCTACGACGCTTTCCCTCCTGTAAATGAAAAATAAATGCAAAAATATATAAAAGTACCTTTTTCTGCTAGGAAATTGTAGCAAAATTCTGTTAAATTACCATTTTATATTTAAAAGAGATAAAATCTTTGTTAAAAATTCTAGTCTTTTAAAAATCTTATAATTTTTAACAAAATTATGGTAGTTAAAAATTTCCAACAGATCTATCAAGTTCCTCGAAGCAAATGCAAGTTTTTCGTTTTCATTAAAAACGATGAAGCTTAGCGTTTTGGGGAATTTTGTAATTTCATAGCTCATCTTCCTTCCTTGATTCAAGATTGTTTTCACTGTTTAGTTTGTTACACACACACACACACACACACACTTGTGAGCCGGCGGCTGGAAATGTGTGTAAATTATGTATTTGTGCACTTTTGATTTCATTTAAACGAAGTTTCCTGATGGCCCCCAGCGCATGTCAAATATCAAAACCAAATCGCGTTGGGGCAGCCACTTGCGCAACACCACATCCCCACATCCACATCCATATCCATATCTACAACAGCCTAGCTCAGCTCGGCTCAGCTCAACTCAGCTGGCGAAATATCACTGCCATATGCGGTGGGCGTGCTCCGTTAATGCTGCTGCTGCTGCTGCGGCTGCGGCTGCAGCTACAATCTGCAATCCCTCTCTATACTCCTCCTGCTGTTCCTGGACCTCTCTGAAATTAACATAATCGTGCTCAGCCTCTGCCCGTCCGTTATTGTGGCCACATTTGGCGCCCCCACCAAACAAAGTGTTGAGTGCTGGCGCTGCCTGTCAAGTGGCAACTGCCTGGCTTACAAGATCACAGGGGAGGGGAAGAGGTGTGGTGCTTTTGGTCGTTTAGCACTTTTGCTTGCCTCACTGTTGTGCAATGCGAGCATCAAAAATTGTTGCAATTCGCTTTCAATGTGTTTTGTTAGTTTTTGTTGTTTTGTTAAAATCAAGTTTTAATCATATGAAAATATGCTTTAAAATATTACTTGGTTTAGCACGCGTGTGTATATATATATGTGTGTGTATGTGTATACATGTATATTTGTGTATATGTATATAGTGTATATGTATATATGTGTGTATTGGCTGTTGTGTATGTTTAGCTACATATGTAATTATAAATCTATATATATATATATATATATATGTATATATATATATATATATAGATGCATATCAGTTTATGTTTGATTTTGTGTTTTTTACTTTTATATTTTGTTTATCATTAAGTTACGCTTATACAATTTTTACGTATTCTAACCTAAATGTATACCATTTTTGTTTTAGCTTTTTATAATATTTTGTTAATGGTTTTGTTTTGTAAATTTTAAACTATTTGCTATAAAAATGTTCAACAGCAAAAATTATATGCATTGCATTAATTTTTTTTCTTCATTTTTGAAAGGTGGCCCAAAGCAAACGCACAAAAATCCTATTTAAAAAATTACATAAAAATGTGTTTTGCATCTCTTTAAAAAATTTGTTATTTTTATAAATTTTACAATTGTTTCTACTGTGCCTGCCACACAATAAATAAATCTCGCAAAAAACGTAAAAAAAAAATGTAAATACCTTTACAATTACAAAGCACATACACAAAGAAAGTTTTGTTTTTGTTGTTGTTGTTGGTGTTAATGTGAATATCTTTTTGACAATGCACAAATTTTAAAGCTATATAACAATCTTTTTTCTTATCGCGCTGCATTTACAATTTTGTTATTTTTACTGAACTGATTTTCATATATTTGTGTTAATTCTCTCATTTTGTATTATTATTTTTTTTTTTTTTGGTTTTTAATCGTTTCCATTACGAAATTACACAACAACGTTTAACAAGCTATGAAATAAATTAGTTATAGGTTGCCAATTTGGGTAACCGATTTGACTTGGACTCAACAACATTTGTTGAGCTTAGGCTGTAGACCCTCAGTGCTGTTTATACTCATATTATTAATATTATTATCTATACATTTGGAGTAGTTATTTGAAAGAGCTATTACAAATATGCTAAAAAGTTTTGAAACTGCTGTTTATGCTATACACACATTGCACATTGAATTCTGTAGCAGCTATTGTTGGTGTTTTGGTTTCTTTTGTTGTTTTTGTTGTTAACGTCGTCGTTGTTGCTGTTTCTGTTGTTGGTGCTGTACAACACATCACATGTTTTACAGTTTAATAATACTTTCTTACACATAATTTTGTAATCAATTAATTCATATTTTAATTTTGTTGTTGTTGTTCTTGTTGCTGTTGCGGTCGTTGCTTTTCTTGTTAAACAGTTCCATGCACCACCCCGACAATTTGTTGTTATTGTTGTTGTTGCTGTTGTTTTTATGTTGATTGATTGACTCCTCCCACTTATGACAGAAACGGATTCGTAGCGGTTGCCTCTGGCTTAATCCACGGCATGTTGTTATTTTGCTGCAAGAATTTGGAATAAGAAATTCAATTAAAAAGTTCTCAAAACGGTTGCTAGAAATCGATCTAAAATAGTAAGCAAATTTTGAACTACATGCAATGTTGCTAACAGCTACATATACTTTATTTATTATGGTTAGTATTTAATAGTTTATTAGTTTGTTAGTTAGTGTATTTAAGTTGGCCAACAAGTGGATAAATAGAGAAAGGAATTGTTATTACGGATAGAGAGAAGCAGAGAGGAGAGCATGCACATTCGAAAATAACATTTTACCCATTTGCATTGTATTGCATTATTGCATATTTGTATGTGTTTTATTTAAGCGTCCAAGCCTCCATTGTTGGCTACAATTAGAAAAATTATGGTCAACTGTGTTCTTTTGGGCTGATTTAGCAGAGCAGCGCTGCTTGATTAATATGAGGACGTAAGTAGGTAAGCGCAATTATTTAAATGCAGGGAATGAAACCGTTTAGTTGTGAAATTATATCGATTTTCTCTACATTTTAGAAAAGAAATTCCCTTTTTTTAAGCAGAATTTCAAATTGAACAAGCTTATTATTTTCTTCAGTTTCATTCCTTGCCCAGATGGACTTTCTTAAGAACTTATTGGCTACTATCATACAGTTAAGAGATCAAACAAAATTAAAATCAAATAAAACAATAGTAATAAGTAGCAAACTAAATAAAACTCAAGCAAAAGCAACGATTACAAATCACAATTCTTTTTCTAGCAAAGAGCAGCAGCAGCGGCAGCAGCAACAGCAGCAGTTGCACTTAATAATTATTAACAACAACAAGAGCAACAACGGACGGGGATAAATTCAACGAGCGACAAGTGACAAGCGACGAGAATCGAGACTCCAAACTCCCTCAGAGAACTCACTTCCAGTTTGCAGTAATTGCCTCCTGTGGATGTGTTCGAGGAGTTGCCATAGAAACCACTATCATCGTAGGCAATGGGTGAAATGCTTATGCCCGGTGTCTCGGCCAGGGATTGGGATAGGGCGCTACTGTAGCACTGAGTGTAGCTCGAATAGCCGCCAGGAGTGCTATTATGACTGAATTGCCCAGTCGAAGGCGCTGAAGGGCTGTGAAAATAGGAACGTTGCTCCGCCTGCGTCTCGTTCAGGATGTCCATGTTACGTATGCTGTCAATTGCCGGACTGTTGTAATTGCGATTGAATCCATAGTTGAAGCTGTCATTGTTGTCGCTTACGTTGTTGTTATTATTGTTGTTGTTGTTATAGTTGTAGAGCTGCGTGCTCGGCTGTGGGTAGGAGTACATGGTTGATGGTGTTTTATTGAATACGCTCAACAGTTGAAAATCATCGCTCAGTTTCAAGCTGGTCGGGCGCAGCGGCTGCAATGGCTTTGCCTATGTTTTTTTAAGGATTTGAATTTGGATTTGAGCGTTGCATGCAACACAGTTGCTCGAAATTATGAAAAATGACGACAACAATAAGATAAATAGAAATAAAGCAAACATACGCAAGAAGGAAACAAAATGCATGTGAGAAGTGGTATGGGGGAAGGAAATGATAAGAGTAAAGTAAAAAGTACCAATAAAAATGATTAGAGATATCAAAGACAACCTCAAACAGAAGATATATATATATATAATAAATAAAATAAGTAAATTAACTTAATTACCTAAAGGAACTTTGCCCAAAATACATTTTTATATACCCTGCTATACCCACTCTCTGGCACACACGCCCACTCACCTGAGAGGCTGCGCTGACGCCGCCGCTAACTGGCGCCCAAGGATCCTGATACATGTTGACGGGGAAGGGCGGCTGCTGTTTCAACTGATTAATGGACGGCACCTAACAAAAATATGTGCAGTGAATATTTAGTTTATGGGGTATTTATTTATTCGTATATACTCACGGCTGGCTGCTGCTGCTGGAATAGATTGGTTTTCGGTGGCATCACATTGTCGGCAAACGGATTGTGGGCGGGTGCCAGACCCGATTGTGTCTGCGGCGTATTCGGTTTGATCAGATTATCCAGATTGACCAGTGCCGAGTTCTCGCCGAGAAATGCGAGAGGATCCCGATACGGTTTCTTGGTTGTTGCGCCCGTCGATGGATGCACAGAGACACCATTGTTGCCATAATTTGTCGAAAGCGGATCCATATCGTCCAGCAGCGAAGCTGTGAAAGCACAAACCAGTTAACAAATTGAAGCAGACACTATCTGTGGCAACTAACCATTGTTGTTATTGGAGGCGTTGGAATTGTGCTCGCCACTTTTATTACGATTGGTTATCAAATCGAACTCATCAAAGTCGGGCGATTGTTTCTGCAATTTACAGTGTTTAAAATATACATCAATAAATTAAGGTTCTTCCAAGGAGCTCACCTTAACGGCGCCTGTCTGCATTGCCTTCCAGGGATCATCGAGCGCTGCTGTGGTTGTTGGCTGCGCTGCCGCCCAGGGATCAGCTGGAGTTACTGCCGCTGCTGCTGCTGCTGGTTGCGGTTCGACTAGCCATGGATCCGCTGAGATACCATTGCTACTAGCATTGTTGGCGCCATGGGAGGGAGGCGCGGCTGCAACGAGGCCAGCGCTTGCCGTTGATTTCGTTAGCCAGGGATCGAGTGGAGCAGGCGCTGGCATACGTCCATTTTGGTTGGCATTGCCATTGGTCTGTAGCCAGCCCTCGTTGGAGGAGCCGGACGCCACAGATGGGGACTGTGTACGCATGCCCCACGCATCGCCGCCCACCTGAGCTGGCGCAGCTGCAGCGCTCAGCGGCACACCGGCACTCATGATGGTGCGTGGTGCCGCAATCGCATCCGGACGCCAAGGTTGCACAGGCCAGGGATCCGACAGTTGACTACCGGAACGGCCCGTTGGCGCTGCCCAGGGATCAACAACAGGTGCACCGCCTGCAGCGCCCAACGGTGGACTCGAAATGCTCGTTGCGCCCAACGAGATATCCAGCAAATCCAGCAAATGGCTCTGTTGCTCCTCCTTCTTCGGCGCCGCTACAGGCCGTCCGCTTGGATCTCTGTGCGGGTTGGTTGGACTATTGTGATTAAGTTTAAATTAAAGTAAATATTTCGTTTGGGCAGTACTCACTTAAAATCCTGCTCGCTCTGGCTGAGCGCCAGCTGAAGACGCACATCGTCGCTGCGTCTCTTGGCCTCCTCCTGTTCGGCCTCCTCGCGCGACATGGCCATCGCAAGCTGTAGCTGTAGCTCCTCCTCGCCAGCCGTCTGGGGTCGGACCATCTCGAGCTCGGACGCATTTTTCGGCGGCTCCTCCTGCCAGCCGGGCGGCAAATCTCGTTGCGATGGCCCATCGATATAGCCATCGCTGCCAAAGCCGCTCGGATGCAGAGCAAAGCGTTCTTTGGCTTTTAGCGCCTTGACACGCTCATTTTTCAGCCGCTCGTCGTCCTTGAGCAGATTGACGAGTTGTTTGGCCTTCTCGCGGACGTGCGTGCCCTGATCCTTGCCCTCCTCAAAATAGACAAATTCTCGTAGCGTTTGTATGGCAAAGATATTCTCCTTGCATTGCTGGGCGACCTTTTCAGTGCCAGTTTTGATCAGATACTCGAGTAGGATGAGCGCCTTGTAGACGTGACGCCAATTCTTTCCATGATCATTGAGCCGTTTCCATATCATTTGCATTATCTCCGAGAAGGCAACCACATTGTAGGTTAGATCCGCTATTTCGGCCATAATTGTGGCCGATGGCCCCCACGGATCATTGGAAGTGGCCTCGCGCACCTTAACCTAAGGTGAATATATATTATTTATTATTTTTCATGATATTCACAACTTGCAATCTTGCTCACCTGTGCATCGGAATAGTTGTGCGCGAGATTCTTGATGTTTCTGCGAAGTCCGGCGACATTGACCTGCATATCGTCTTTTTGCTTCCTCACTGTGTGACGAGAAGAGTTACGAGAGTTGTTAACATGACTATGACAATGTGAATTGGCTGCATCTACAGATTATGTTTGTATGATTGTTTAGGATTTGTTTGTTAAATATTTCTAATATATCTGTAACTATCACTGCTCCACGCATACGCTCCGCAACATTTCATATAATTTCTAATTGTTATTGTTTTTGTATTTTTTATGTTTTGAGTAATTTTCTCCGTAAGTAGACAAACAAAAATTCTGTGCTGAATTGAATAATGTGACATGTTACAAATATGGTGAAAGCAATAACACAAACACGAAAACTCAAATAGATCCCAATATTTTACACAGGCCCTCAGCATCCGCGGTACGATTTTATATTGGGTGAGTGTGTGCAGGTGTTTGTGCAACTCGGTGTGTATCTGTGTATTGTGTTCGAAACTCAAAATCAAATGCGTGTCGATTTCATTTTAATTTTGTAAGCCTAGACAAATACTTGACTATCTCTATGTGTACTCAATCTTCATGTAACTGGAGTAAATATATTAAACTTAAATCGGATTAAAATTTGAATGTGAACAATATATAGAGCTTGGCGGAAATTACTAATTTATTTGTGAGTGGAAAAGTTAATTTGTCGCAATGGAATTTGAAATTTTTATTCTGTTTCTGATTCTTTGTTCCGGTTTTGAAATATTCAATAATTGAGTAATTTTAAGGATTCAATATTATTATTATTATTATAATATAAAAGTATCCCACGTCTATATTTAAAGAAACAAAGAACCAAAATCGAATACTTTTCTTAGTTTCTTAGTTATTATTATACAAAAAATTACACTCTCGATGGAGTCCGGAGGAGCTAATAAAATGGTGTCAGTCAAAACAAGAAAACACTTAATAATAAATACATATGATGAATGCCGAATGTTGCCCACATAGTAAGTTATTGTGTGTAGAGTTTAACAATTATTTGATACATAGGATAAATATATTATATAGGCGGTGTATTTAGTAAAATGTATGCAAAGAAAACATTAAGACTTACTTTTCGTTTGTTTTTTGCGTTTGACTTATTACAAGTAGATTGCTTTCGATATAATTTCTTTTTTGTTATGCTTTTTCTATATATGCTGTATATAGAGGTGTTCTTTTTTAATTGCTTGAATTTTTGCGCAAGTTTCTTTAGCTTTTGCTTAAGGTTTTTTTTTAGTTTTTTTGTTTATGCTGTTTAAGTGCTCCAAAGCAAGCTAAGTATGAGATACAAGATAGATACAGTCAAAATACATAGTATAAAAGTACATATATATATGTAAATATATATAAAGATAAATGATGTCGTTGTTTTTTCTTTTCTACAAATAAATATATATGTAAGTGTGTGTATTTGTGTGCATTTGTGTGCATTACAAAGCACACAAAACAGATAATGAATGATAAAATCAAAATGTACAGCAATAACAAACAAAAAAACTTTGTTAAAGCTTTTAACAATCTCAATAAGTTTTAAGAATAACAAAAATAAAAAATAGTACCCGCTAAAGGTTCAAGTTCAAAATTCTCCATTCCACTTCAATGAGAGATTGAGAGGGAGATGAAGATAATGGCCTCTACTACAGAGAAAGAAAAATAGTAAAACTGTTAATTTTATAATTATATTTGCGTCCAAGCAAAGTGTGCAAAGTGCAATAATAAACAATAGCTTTACGGGCAATAATCTATAATGTCGACTCTCAGATACTCTCTCTCTCTCTCTTTCTCTCTCTGTTGGATACGACGAACTTTAAATAATTGAATTAAACACAAACTGAATTAAAACACAAATCAGCCAAACAAACTCAAGGCTTGTCCGATTATTTTAAATTTAATAATTTGATTTAAGCGCCTATAAATATAACGAGCTGGCTTAGCTGCCCTTTATTCATGCACTGTTAGCGGTTGCCAATTTGAAGAAACCACAAGAATGCAAAAGGGAACAGAATAGAGCAGAAGTGAGAACAGTTTGTGGAATAGGCAATATGTCAACTAAGCTGCATTATGCATTACGTTTGACAAGGGGGGTAAGAAGAGGATGTTATTATAGCAATCACATCGACTTTTATTCAAACCCAGTTAATCAAAGTGCCCAAAGCCATTTTTTCTTTGTTTGGTATATGGAATTATAAACAATTTTAGCAAAAGTAGCTAAAGAAATGTATAAAATAAGCTGCTATCTATACCAAAAAACGTTAGGCACGCATACAATCATACAAACACACACATGAAATCTTAGTGATTTTTATTTTCAGCTGATATGTTATCAGATAGCTTTTGGAGCTAAAGTCATACATACACACAGTTTTACACACATATATTCAAGTTGGAATTTGTAGTTCGCTTAATTTGTAGTACGAAGAACGCACTTGACACATATATTGCAAAGCCGGCTTGAAAGAAACTTCGTGCAGAACTCGAAGTCGAAACTCAAAAGCTCAAACTCGAACTAGTCGAACGGGTCTGAATACATATATGCGTATGTCGTGTATATGCACAAGTGTGTGTGTGCGTTTGTAGATTTGTGAATGCTGTGAGATTCATTGACCGTACGTCGATTGTAATAATGGGCCGTGAGTGAAGATCAGCGGAGGGCGAGTGAGAGAGAGCATTAAATGCGGGCCGGTGGTTAACGGTTCGTTTGTTTTGCTTTGCTTGCCCATTTGCACAGACCATCGCTCTATCTTGCCCTCTTTCTATATCTGCAGTAGAAACGAATAATTGAATTAAATGTCGTACGAAAAAACACAACAAAAAGAGCAGAAAACAAACCAAGCAAATGAAGTCAAAGGAATTGGAATTGAGTGGGAGGCGGAGGTGCGTTGTTTTCTTCTTGTCTGCTGCCTGAACTTGAATGCCAGGCACAAATCACCAATGTGCTAGAAAGAGTAAGAGAGAGCGCAGCGAATTTATGGGGTGGCAATGAGAAAGGGGCACTTTTTCTTTGTTGTGGCGCTTTATTTTTGCACTTGACTTTTGTAGCAACGACGATGTTTTCTTTTTATTGCCAAAACTTTGCGTGTATGTTTGCGGGAATGTCTGGGGTTTTACTTTGTTCCGAAACGGGGGAGCCTTGAATTTAAACAACAGGTTCAATGAACGTATCGGTGAACAAAAAATTAAACAAACAAGCGGAAGCTCTGCACTGCGACAAGCGAGAGCTTTAGCCCGATCGAGATCACAAGCGAGACTGAGCGAATGAGCGACTGAGTGCGTGATGTGAATTGATACGAATGTGATTTAAATGGCGGCCAGCAACGGACAAAAAAAAACAAACAACTTTTGCACATTAGAAAAAATAAATTTTTTTGTTTGATTTGCTTTGTTGTGGTCTAATGCTATTAGGAAGTGTTGCGAATGTCTGTGCAATCGATAATATGGGGTTCGAAAATGTCTAGCCGAAGCTTGGTTTGTGCATAAAACACAACATTGCACCACTGTGCAGCAAACCTGATCTTACGTTCTTTCTGTATTTTCTCTCTTTCTCCCCTTTTTTTTATCTCCATTTCTATTATTGCATTTTTGTGCAGGCGGGCGAACAATTTGGGGCGTGAGTATCGCTATGTCTCTGCGTGTGTGTATGTGTGTTTGATAACAAATGAGCAAAATATGCGATTAGATTTCATAAACTAGAATGTAGAATTTATACCGATATTAGGTATTTTGGAGAGAATTCCTCTAATCATTATGATTACTAGTCATTTCGTGTAAAATAAACCTGTTTGAAAATTGGCCGGGCGATGACTAAGCGCCAAGACAATAAACAGATGGCAATGATGACGACGACGAACGAACCGGCGAATAATAATATTTTGTGGCAGTGTTTGTTATCAACAAAAAAACCAACTAAAAATCACTGAGTTTGAGTATAAGTATGTACGTAACATTTTCCGCGAAGTAAAAAAAAGCACACTTTTATACACACAAGACACACACACATATATATGTATATTATATATATGTACAAATGTTTGTTGGTTTTTTAAAGTAAAAAATACTAAATGCAAGAAAATAAATAATTAAATAAATAAAGCTTGTGCCAAAATGCCCGCAATATAATACGAAAAACGGAAATACACAGAGAGAAAAACTACTAAAGAGAAATACTCTCGCCCCAAACGCAGCCCACGTCCGCTTACCTGCTGCAATACTTCTGACTCTTCCACTTCCACTGTCTCTTCCTCTTCCACTGTCTCTGCCTCTCCACTGCGGTTTCAACTTCTGCTTCTTTCCTGCGTTGCGCTGCTGATGCAGTTAGTTCGTTTGTGTATGTGTGTGTGCCTGTGTGTGTGTATGGATATTTGTATAGCTCCAAAAAAAAAAATAACAACAACGACAACTATTTCTTAGCTAGTTCTTTTTTTATTATATTTTTACGACTTTCTTTTTGAATGCCCGATAGTCACAAGACGATGACAACAATGACTGCGACGTCAACAAAACTTGCAGTCGACGAGCACAAATTATAATTGTATGGTTGAAGTGCACGCGTGGGCGATTAATACACTCTTTGCACAAATAACACGAAATATAGCCAAATATATAATGAGAGTAGCGCAGAGCAGAGCAATGATTTTCTTGTTTTGTATGGCTTTTTGCGTTTGCTTTCTTTTTCTGCTGCTGTTTTGCTCCGTCTCCTTTCGCTGACGATGGTACTACTGAACATAACGATACATCGATACATGGCTGGGAGAACGAACTATCGATTACTACAAATGAACAGTCGATTAAATACGGCTAAGCTCAGAAAATTTTAACGATATATCATTAGTTTATGTTGCATTTTTTGCAGTGTATTTTTTTGTCTTGTAGTCATTAGAGGTGAAACGAATTGTTAGCTTAGCTTGTTACAACAATGAAATGTATTTTATTTTGGCGCTTCTTGGCATCAGCGATTTGATATAAACAACGCTAAGAACTACTTTTGGAGAACCGTCGTCTCAGCCTCCAACAGATCAACTAAACATATCGCTAATTTTTACATCATAGCATAACAGCGCTGAACGTGATTAACAGCACCAAGTTATGCAGCCCCGGTAAATCGAAGCTGTTAAGAATAATCACTGCTAACACCTGAACTCAAATGTTATTAATTTGAATATTAAAAATTTCATAGAGTTTCTAAGCTTAAGAAATAATAGCGAAATAAGACAATAAAATGTTTAGTTTTATTTACGACTTTATTTAGAATACGATTTTCATTTTTTATATAATTAGGCGCTACAAACTAAATTCATTTGTTAACCAACTGATAACAATATAGTTTCTTTCTTTTTTTTTTGTCGTGTGTTTGTGCGTTGCTACGGTCGGTGTGAGTGAATGTGTGTTTGAGTGTGTGTGTTTTCTTCGCTTTCTTTAAACATTAACTCGATGCCTATGCGATTGATTGGTTTTTGTATGTGTGTGTGTGTATTTTTTATATTCTTTAATATATTCTTTTTACACGATGAACCCATTAAAAATGGGAAACAGGGTATAAAGAAGCTGTGTTTGTTTTCATTTTTCGTTTAATGCTATGTACCTACTTTTAAATTTTTCAACGTATATATATATATATATATATATATATATGTATAAATATATGTGTGTATAGTTATTAAATATATATATATATTTATTTATATTCGCTGCTGTGAATCGATTAATTTGAGCCCCCAGCAATCAACTTAAAACTTAAGCCTGTTCCTTATCAATGTCCTTTTTTTGTTGGGTCCATCATCATCCTTATCTTCATCATCATCAGCATAATCCTCCTCTGATAGTAAACAACAAAAAAACTCATCTTACAATCGAATTCGAAATAATAACTAAATTAACTTAAATGACAAAAAACATACAATCCAAATATTCGTTCCTATCGCTGCCACGCCCCACAAAAAAAAGAAGAACACCCAACAACGCCGCCGCCGTCGCCTCCCCACAAAAAAACTTGGCCCAAAATGGCCAGCCAATGCCAGCAATTCACTTCTAATTATTTAATTGCCGAGCTCGCCGCCTGATCCACTTCCAGATCGCCGAGCAGCACCGAATTCGACTGCGAATCGGTGTCCAGCTCGAGCAGATTGAATTTGCTTGATGGTGACGTTGGCGCCAACACCACATTCGGTATATAGTCAACTGTTTCATATTCCGTTTTGGCCACCTCCTCCTCGAGCGGCGGCTGCAGTTGCTCCAGTTGTTGTTGCTGCTCTAACTGATCCTTCTCCATGTTCCGTATTTGTTCGTTCAGCTGCTGCTCAAGTGGCAAGTCAGCGAAGGTGGAATTGCTATGCCCTGCTCCTGCCTCGCCAGGCGGCTCATTTGACATCGGCCGATTGGGCTCCTCGATGTCCAGGATAACGGGCAGCGTATCATTTGGCTGTGGCGTCGTTGTCGTCGTTGTTGTTGTTGGCGCAGCGGTTATTATCATTTCCACAGCAGTTGGAATTATCGTTCTTGTTGTTGTCGCAGCTGCAGCTAAAATTGTTGCTGTCGTTGTTGTTGCTGGTGTGGTTGTCGTTGTGCTCTTCGCATTATTGTTGTCCAGCGCCACATGCAACAATGGTTTTTTTATGGGTGGCTGCAGCCTCGTTATATACGTTGGCAGCTCTTCGCTGTAATTTAAGGGTATCAGCGAACTGATCAACTGCATTTTCGAATTCTCCGCATCGCCGATCTGGACGATTAGCGGCAGATCGATCTTGTAGATCAAGGGCAGCACCATGCAAACCTCCTGATCTTTCTCAAAGCACTGTGAACGTCCCTTAATCCTGGCATCCTGCGCCGTCATCGAACGGCAGATATCACTCAAGCCCACATCACACATTATGGGATTGTCTGCAAGAAAATTGAAAATAGGAAAACAGATGCTTAACTATATGGGCTGATTTGCAGCAGAGACTGGAAAAACCCCTACTATACTCAGAAAAAATGAGGTCACTCACCATCCAGATTTATCTCCAGTTTGCCGGGCACATTGTGAGTCATGCAGCGCGTTTTCGAAACTAAATCGCTTGAAATGGTCGTAATTTGGTTGTTGGTCAGATTCACCTGGCACAGCACAGGCAGCCCATAAAAGTCTCGGTCCAGTTTAGTAATATTATTATAGGCCACATTCAAAACCCGCAAATTTGGCAGCACGGTCTGTGAAAAGAATGATCCAAATGTGGTTTATTTCCTGCCAATTAAAGTCTTCGTTTTCTTACCGTCTCCAGTTGATTAAGGTCAACCAATTCATTGGCGGTCAAGTCAAGTATTTCCAGACGTATCATGCCAGTCAGGTCCCCTGGTAGAATGGACTTGATGCGATTGTGTGCTAGACTAAGTATGCGCAGGTAAATTAAGCCGGCAAGGGCCGAGTCCAATGTGATAATCTGATTGTGATCTAGTCGCAGATCGAGCAGGTGCAACTCCGATATAGATTCATTTCCGGGCAGCAGACGATTGATGCGATTGTAGGAGAGATCAAACTGTCTTAAGGAGCGCAAGCCATGGAGCTCCATCATGGAGAACTCTTCGATGTCGTTAAACGAGAAGTTGGCAAGTTTCAGCTTACGCATGGGATGCAGCGAGTGGTTCAACGACCGAAGATGATTACATGCCAGATTCAAGTTTTCCATCTTCCAGCTAGCCTGGAATTCATCCTGTGCCAGGTACTCCAACTCATTGTTGCACACAATAAGCTCGGTCAGATTGGGGGCATTCCGCAGCACTCGATCAAAAGACCGCAGACGATTAAATCCCAAATGAACAACCTCCAGATTATCCATAGTCACCATATTCTCCGGCAATCGCTCCAAAATATTTTCGTATGCCATCAGCAATGTCAATTTACTATTATCCGGCAGCTGCCCATCCAGATTACTAATGTTATTTGCATTGATGAACAGCGAATTCAACTCGGTCAGGTCATGTAAGGATCCATTTAGCGATTCGATTTGATTGTGGCCCAAAAGGACACTGATCAGGCTCAAGGGGAAGGCGCCTCGGTCGAGTCGTGTTATTTTGTTACCTGGCAACATCAGATGCGTTACCATTTGTAAGCCCTTGAAATCGTCTAGTTGCACCGCTCGGATGTTGCAACGTGATATATCAAGCGTCTGCAGCAGCGGCATGTGGTTCAAGGCATGCTTCGGCACCTCGTCGAGCTCGTTGTCGCCGACGCTTAAGAAGGTGACATTCGATAACCCGCGAAATGGCAGCTCTGGCAGCGATCTAAATATAGCAAACAAAATGCAAAATATGTATTAATAATAATGAAAAAGCAATTTAATATTAAATAACAACAACCAATATTTAAAAAGATGCCGTGCACAGATTTTGATTGAGAACAACACATTCTAAAGATAAGAATAGGACTCAAAATTTACCATTTAGATTTTAGAGATATTTTATTGACACATTGTGTCATATGTGGGTTATATTTAGAAATCGGCTAGCAGAAAATTAAATGTTTATTTCAATTCGTGGAATTCTATGAAAACATTTAAGGCTAGCAGAAAATGATATGTTGGTCATTATATAAATATTTATGATACGTAAATTCTATCAACAGTTCTGTGATTGAGAGATAATAAATAATTCCAGGAAAATAAAATAAATGTAAGCTTTTTAATTTTGAGTCGCTTTTTATAATATGGTGAAATTTAATGATTTCTTACTGCATACTTTTGGGCACGTGGCTCACAATGACACGAACTAAAAGTGCTAATTTATTATTTATATATTATTTTAAAACTTAATTAACAATAGACAACTTCACACTTGCTAGCATTATACAGAAAATTAAGTTAGTCGTTGTATTCAGTCTATACAAAACATTATTTTCAAGATTTCATTGGGCTTTTAAACGGTTTCGTTTTTTTATTAAAAAAATAAATGAAATATAGCCTTTTATCAAACAAAAAAAAAAGTATGAACTGCATAAAATATATTTTTCATGAATTTTATCAGATGCGATTGCTGTTTATTAATCGAATTTGATACAACCGTCCAAGTTACCCGAATCAGTCTACTTTTTTTCGATTTGTTAAGCTTATCTAAACTGGATGAAATTCTATCTCCTAAAAATTTGATGACTCAGCTTATCAGCGGCCGTATCGGGCCACAGCTATGTCTGTTTGGGTAGCTATATCTAAACATATATATATGTTTATATAAATATATGTATCTGGTGTCGCAATGTTTGCGTTTGTTGTTGCATCTTTATCGATGGCTATTAAGTTGCAAGTCGCCGTCGGGGCGCCAAATGGTCGCCTTATTCATGATGATGAGAACTGGGCCTGGCTGGCGTGCAAATTGGCCCGCTGGCATCCCAGTGGACATCCTTGGCGCCGTTATTGGCAGCAGACTACGATGCCAGCAGCAGCAGCAACAGTGTCCACTGATTGGCAGTCAGCTATTTTTAGACTGCGCCTGCGTCGAGACACTTGATCTTGATTGATTGCTAGTGTCTTGTCAAGCATTGATTATGTAATGAGGAAAAGCGGAGTCTGCGGCAAGCAGCCAGCAGCCAGTCAAGTTGCAAGGATGATAAACGACTGCAATAGATACCGACTATTGTATATATAATGTGTGTACGTAGCTCGCGCGTTGAACTTGAGCACATATCGTACAAGATAAACACACATATATATAAATAAATATATATATATATATATATCCGTATATATACATGTATAATATAGATATGTATGTATGTGCGAAAGACAATTCCTTAACGTCAGTCATATAATTGTCACACGACCTAAACTGGCCTCTTGATCATTGATTGAACGTAATAATAAAATTCAATTGGGTCTCTGCTGCCTCTTTCTCTCACTCGCTCTCGCTCTCTCTCTCTCTCTCTCTCTTTCGCTCTCTTTGCACAAACTGAGCTGACCCCACCAGACGAAAACAATACAATAATAACAATAACAATAACAATAACAATAACAAGAAACAACGGAACATTCCATTTTCAAGTAATCATTAGGCGGTTTTGGGTTATTTCATTAAATTTTGTTCTCCCAAAAGCGAGAAAACCATTAACCCAAAAATAAATAATAAAGAAAAAACACAAGTTTTGTATAAACTTTCTTGTTGATTGTTTACTTTCTTAACGCCTTTTTTATAATATACATATATATATATATTTATATATATCGAATCGAGTAGTTGAGACTTTGACTGTTATCACTCAGACCGCGTGGAACGCGGAATATTCCATAATAATATCTTACATTAATTAATTGTCAACACTTTTCGCACTTTTTCAGGGCTGCACCCGTTGAACTATACTCCACAGCGGCATAATCAGAATCATATATTCATATAGCCGATGAGTTTTTATATAAAGACATTGTAGCATGTTGCCAGTGTTGCCTTATCAGCCTGAGAAAAACAAAACAATACGATTGCAATCAATGCATCAGGACGCCGCATGCTGCATTCATAAGTAACTATTCAACACATTGTGGCACACTATGGTCGGCATAACCTTTTTAGCATTCTGATTAGAAATTCTCCCTAAAGCTGTTGACAACAAAAAAATGTTAAAAAAAATACCCAGCAGTTTTATTGTGATCATTGAGTGATCGTAAAAGTGATCATTAAATTCACATTATCAACTTGGCGCCAGTCATAAACTTATGACGAGCGCCAATCGTTAAAACAGCTGCTCTTATCACATTTACATAAATATGTACATATATATACATAGGCACATACATACATACATTCCATATGGCTTAGCTTAACGTAAGAAATAAAAAATTAATTTTACGTCAATTTAGTTTGACAAAGTTGGTCAAATCTAGTAAAAAAAAAAGAAGGAAAATACATTCTTTGCTCTGTAAGAACTTAGGAAAAATATAATTTTTATTTTATATTAATTTTATCTATTGACATAAAATATTAATGGAAATTGATTTGGAAATTATATCTGAGTTTTGAATTTGGTCAAAAGGATTAAAAAGATGGCAAAAAGTTTATTTTATAGATCTCTCGACAATCAGAAGAACTGGCACAAAATCTACATATATTATTTTTGAAAAACCTGAGGAAACTTTAAGTATATTATAAGTTTTGGTGTAACATTTTCATTTAATTTTTGCTTAAATCTTATTTTAAACGATTTCAATCGATATGGTCTTGTCAATTTCAAATAGATGTGTTCAAGGGTTTTCCAATATTAAAATTATTGTAATTAAAAAAACCGTATACATTATTTTGTTAACCATTTGAGTGTTGGATTCTATTGGATTTGGAATCACAAAAAATGCGACGAAGTGTCGTGTAGATTCATGATCATATCACACACACACACATGCACACACACACATACACACATAAAGTGATAGTTTCACTTGCAGTGACGAGTATTTTTCCTGGCTGACTTTTGGTGTGTGGTGGTGGCCTGGCCTGGCATGATTTGTTCAGAGCGCGATATTAAGGCAATAGGTCAATTATTATAAATTGACATCAATGTAAAAAAGTCTTTTTACTTGTCAGGGGGCAGCACGCTTTTTGCGAGAGCTCGGCTATTGAATCGAACCGAATTGGCGTTGCATACACATATGGTATGTATATATACATATTTATATAGATATACACATATATAGCACTGATTCGATTAAGTTCTAGTAATTAAATCATTTTCAATTTTACATACAAATTGCACTGATGGATGACGTTTGACAAATGATTCTTTTCAGAGTCCGCGAATTGTATAACCGACCACACTGAAACTTGCAGTTAATCAATTGCTTAATTGTAATATATATATATATATATATATAAACACAAACACATACATACGCATATGCAACATAAATGAGGCAGATGTTGCTAAAAATTATTTTGGCCATTATTGATTTGGCCGCTCATTGCAAAAATAGGAAAAAAGGACAAATGTCAAATTTCAATGAACCCCACACTTATGAAAATAAACCTGTCAATATTTATTTATATTTGCTATTTTTAATATGCGTTTGCTTGTATGCGTTCAATATTAATAATTCATTCAGAGAAAACGTGCAGTTCTCCCAGTAATAAAACAATAATTGCAATTATCAGTTTTCCATACGCATTAAGTATACGTCGCATAAGTGTGTTGGGGGGACTAACTATATATAAATTTCCATCTATATATGGGTAAGTGGCAGAGAGAGAGAGAGATCCACATATTTATATAAATAATTGATAAGACTCTGCTGTGGCTCTGTGTCTATATTCAATTATCAATAAGGCAAAAAAACAAAAAATCGAAACTCGTAGCAAATGTTTATTTGGTTGTCTCCGACGTTGTCAACTAATCTTGCTATTAGCCTGTACTTTGTCGCAATTGCATGTGGAGATCCCCGCCACAGGCGTACATTTCCTAATTGAAAAATTAAATCATTTACTTCAGCGCAGGTCATAATTAGAACCCAGAACCCAGAACAACTCAGGTCTCAATTGGGACCCAATTGAGTCTCTGTTGATAATGAGTGTCGGTGGCTTTTGTCAAATGTTGTTATTGTATTTTTGTTGTTATTATTATTGTTATTGCTATTGTTATTGTTTTTTTTTTTATTTATTTTTTCCATTGGGTTTAAGGAACCTAAATTGATACGTCAATTTTGTACTACAGATATGAGGAAAGGTCCGACCTTGATCACAAAATCACACAGATTGTTTTGCGGCATTATGCGAATGATATAAGAATTATAGGAAAGAGAATAAGAACCAACCTTAGATTGTTCCATTGAATGCGTAGTTTGTATATATCAAAGTTCATATCCCGAAATGATCTCATCTCCAGATCGTCCAGTTGAGAGTGCGTTAATGTTAAATCGATTTTCGTGTCCGGACTGAACCTATTCCCCAAACTGTTGACGACCACATTAAAGGACTCCAGTTTTTCACAGGCGAGTTCCAAGTAATTGGTCACTTTGGTCGTGCACGTGCACGGCGAAATGTCCCGACGGACAGCACATTGAAAGGCAATTTGAATTACCAAAAACCCCACCGTACTACCCATTTTGTATTGTTATAAATGCCAATTGCCGGTATTAACTTTGTGTATATTGAGCAATAAATTTTTTGAGCACACGTCGCACAATTTGTTGTAAATTTTCGTTGGCTTCACACAGGACTTTTTTTTACCAGCGGGGCCAGGCCAAAATGGCCAAACGTTTTGTTAGCGAGGGAAAACTCTCTGCAACGCGTTTTCCTACTCGTATTCGAACATATGTGCGGGAGTTTCCATACTTAGCTGGGTGTGTGTGTGTCACTGTGGGTGTGTGTGTGTCACTGTGTGTATTTGTTTTATTTTCCTTTCTTTCGTTTCGTGTGCTGTGTTGTCGGAATTCTTTTTAAATTTTAATCACTTTTCAAACTGTAGGCGACATCAAATTTCAATCAAATCACGCTTAAATCCCAAACACACACACACACATATATGCACACACATACATATATGTATACCGTTAAGATTGTACAGATGTGAGTTGGGTGTTGTACATAAGATGTACATATGTACATATATTTATATTTACAAGCTGCACTCTCGCCTCTCGCTCGCTCAATCGTTTGGGTGACCTCTTGACACGCACTTCTATGTATATTGGCTTGTTGTCTATATGTACATATATTTATATATATATATATATTTAATAATCTTCTAAGAACAATACCAACAACAACAAAAAACGAAGGAAATTAATAAAATAACACACACATAAACACACCGTATTATTATTGTTGTTCTAGCTGTTGATTTGGTATTTATTTAATTATGTTTTTTTTTTTGGGTTTTTCTGTTTTATTATTTTGTATATTATTCGAAATAAAACCGCGAGTATTGAGCGAGAAGATTGTGAGTGTGAGTTGATTTTGTATGTATATATTTGATATTATAATTGTTGTTGTGCGTTTTATAATATATATATATTTATATATGTACATATATATATATATATATATATATATATATATATATATGTATATTGTATACAGTGCTAGCACGATTTCTAGACCCGATGTTCACGTCTTTAGTCCAACACGGTTCGTTTGCGACTATGAAAAATAATGAAAACGCTGAGGATCCGTATGCTGGCTGCGTCGCCGGCAGCGTCGTCGGCGCCAGCTGCTGCTGCTGTGGCTTGTTGTTGCTTGCTTGACTATTGCTGCTGCTGCTGCTGCTGCTGCTGCTACTGATGTTGACGACAACTTCTCGGCTGCTGCTGCTCTTGTAGAACATTGAGCGCCTTTTTAAATGCAAAAGTTGTTGCTGCTGTTGACGCAGTTTGCTGCTGTTGATACTGTTGATGCTGCTGTTGGTGCTACTGTTAGCTATGTAATTGTCCAATGGCAACACTCAATTACATGTGTTCCTTTTGTGTGCGGCGCCAGGCGTCAATCTCAATCGCAAAACTCAATCCCAGCAATCTGGCAGCAAATCGGCGCCGGCGCCGTTTTCTCTTTTGTGCGTGTTTTAGATGCCCCCTTTGAGCTGTTGCTGCCACGGCTACTGTTGCTGATGGGTGTTGCAGCCACATGTGCATGTTGTTGTGTTGAGTTGAGTTTCTTAGGAACCTAGGCACAAGCATGCCATGCCATGCCATGCAGTGGTACATACATACATACATACCTACATACCTACATACATACATATATACATACATACATACATACATATGTATATCTATCTATGTATGGGGCATTATTATCATCATCATGTGTTTACATCTTGTTCTCTGCTTGTGTTTGTCTTTGGCTTCCACTCTTACGCACTGTTGATAAATTATCCTTAATACACACTCACACACCCACAGGCACACACGCACACATGCACACGTAAGTGCCTGCCACATGCGTTTTAAAAATCAGTAAGCACACATGTAGCATGTGTAATGTGTACATACATATAAATTCGTGTCTACATACACACATTTGTGTATCTTTATCTTAGCATCTTTGAGTTATGTTTTCAATTATGACGTTCCCAACTGTGCACAGAAACCATCTTGTAATGCTTGGAACACTTTAACTGAATGAGCCGGGTTGTTATGATTTGCTCTTGTTGCTCATCTCGATAATAATCGCGCGAAGATTTGAGTTACATGTGACACACCATATAAATACCCTATATTATATATATTTTAGAACTAAAAGGAATTTCTTGTTTAATCGCATGATAAGCATTTGTATGATGTTGACATTTAGCAACTGCTTCAGGAGTTTTCCCTTTTCCCTCCCCCTGCTGTGACAGGGCCTTTCTGAAGAATTATCAAATCTTTTTTTAGGCTAGTCACACGCAGATGACAATTTCAAATGACTCAGATGCATTAGAAGTTTTTATGTAGTTCAGTTTTCATAATAATAATAATAATAATAATAATAATAATAATCATTATAATAATTTTCATTATAAAAATATTCATTATAAAAACATTCATTATAAAAATATTCATTATAAAAATATTCATTATAAAAATAATCATTATAAAAATATTCATTATAAAAATAATCATTATAAAAATATTCATTATAAAAACATTCATTATAAAAATATTCATTATAAAAATATTCATTATAAAAATAATCAGTATAAAAATATTCATTATAAAAACATTCATTATAAAAATATTCATTATATAAATATTCATTATAAAAATATCCATTATAAAAATATTCAATATAAAAATATTCATTATAAAAATAATCATAATAATATTAATAATGTGTAAATATGACAAACATAATCTTTTTAATTTGTAATAAATTACAAAGTATTTTCTAATTTTAAAAAATGTATTTCTTCTTCGATATGCGAAAACTGATTCATAATTAAAAATTCTTTATGAAATTTAGAGCACAATAATGAAATTGGCTCTGACAAGTGCTATATTAAAGTTTAGCTTCTAAGTAGCCAAGTAACTTTGAATTTCAGAACAACTTACCTCCCAATCAAGAAACGAAAGGTCCTTATTTTTTGTATAGATAACAAAATTATCAAATAATACGTAAATCAAATCATAAAGTTAAATCCGAACAAAATAGTTCACTCTTTATGTTTATTAAACATCTTCAAAATTATCCTTAAGCCATATTTAAATTTCTCATCATCCTCATTAAATTCCTTCCTACTCACAACAGGGTATCTTAAAAGCAGTCATCTTTATTTTTTGTCCATCGCTTAAGCGCATGCAAATATTACGTTAACGGTTAATAATTTGCCATTTGAACTAGATATCAAGTTAGTATTGTGTTTAGTATTCAATTGCCGTTGCAATGCCAGCCAAAAATGCTGCACTGTGAAATAAACCAACAGTAATTACAAAAACAAAACAAAACAAAAAAAAAAACAACTTGCTGCTGTGGCAACTGTGGCGCCACCTCATTGCAGCTTGCTGTTCGTCACATTAAATCGTGTGGCGCCAGGAGAGGCAGCAGCGGAAGCAGAAGCAGGAGCAGCGGCGGCCGAATGCAGCATGCCGCATGCACCATACATCAAAGTCCGCAGCCTTAATTTATTTTGAAGTTCTGGCCGTTGCCATTGCTGGGCACAGCGCATGCATAATTAACCAAAGCCCCCTTAAAAATTCCGTCGTCTGTCGCCGCGAATTCCTCACAAATTCTGGCTGCAATGCGCGTGCCAGCGCAGCCAGCCACCCCTTGCACTCCCCACTCCTGCCCTCTTATCTTGCCAATCGTCTCTCTTCCTTGCTGCTGCTGTTGCAATTAATCATTGGCTGCCTGCAAGTGGCAATTTTCTTATGGCTTGTGGTAGCAAGTTGTGTTCCATTCTGGACTCGGACTCGAACTGGAGCTCGGCTTGATGACACACACACGCACGCACACAGAGACACTCACACAGATGCGTCAGGGAAGATGGACAAGCGTTGCACGGTTATTTTTAGTGTGACCGTTACACGCCCCCCTTGTGACAAATAGTAGATTAATCGTATGTTAAAAATATACAACGATTGCGTAGATCGGCTATTTTTAAAGTCCAATCATTTCACCTAAATAGCAATACAAAAATAAAATCAGCAACAACAACAAATACATTAATTATTATTTATTCAGATTTTCGGTGTCCGAGTGCCCCATTAATTATTTCGCAAATTGTATGTGACAAATTTATTGTGTTTATTTATTATTTTTAATCAAGTTGGGACGATTTGGCCCGTTGCCGAAGCATTATCATGTCATGCGAAATCCATTATCCAACGTAAAATATGCCAGCGATAGATGAGATTGTTGTTGGACGCATTCCTTGCTTAGCCACTTGAGACGGTAACTGCAAATTCCAGAGAACTCATCATGTGCCAATCTTTCACGTCAATGGCCAAAAATATTTTGCTGGAATTTGGCTGTCGTCACGGCTGTTGTCTGTTGGCCACTGCGTCATCCGACTGGGGGACGCCATAGATCAATTTAAAGCACTTGCAAAAGGATTAGCCATGCGAATTTAAATAATTTTTTATTAATTTTTTTTTGTGATGTACTTTTTATTTAGCTTTCTTTTATGTAGTTGTCCTAAATTTGCAATTATTTTTATTTTTTTATATATATATGTATATATATCAGCGGTATATCATATAATATGGATGTGTGTTCTGGTAAGTGTGTTGGGTGTGTTTGTGTGGATGTGTGTGTGTGTGTGATGCGATGAAGCAGCCACCTGCATGCATTACTTGTGGACCGTGGACCGTGGCCCGCTTCCTCTTCAGGCTGCCCGATTGCAGTCTTTAAACAGAACTTATCCATTAACTAATTTAAATATATTATTTGTTTCGTTAAAGTAAAATTTACAACAAGCACTAAGCACTAAGAGTCCTACCCGCCCAAATCTGCCCGGACTAGGGCCAGGACCAGGACCATTTCCGGTCGGCCTACTTCTGCTCGGTGAACTTGGCGATCTGCGGATATTTGCCGGGCTTGTAATCAATGTCATTCTTAATGCGATCGCGTAAATTTGTACGGACTGCGTCCGTATACGATGCCTGGACGACGGCATCATGAGCAATGGCATTGATCACCACATCAGGATTGATAGCTGGATTGGTAGCGGTACCGCCGCTTAACGCAGTCCTATGAATGGCTCGCTGCACACCGCTCGCAATTAGACACTCCACATTTGCGGGTGGCTTCTCCGTCTGGATAATCTTGCGACGTTTGGCAGACATCCCAGATATGTACGCATCCGAGTACGGTGGCTGTGCTTGGATTTGCTGCACATTATAAGAAGGAAGCGAATCATTAGCTGGAGAATGTATAAATACTAGAATGTACCTCTGTTTGGGTCTGCAGATCTCGTGTTATCACAGGCAGCCAGTCGTTGGCAAAGCTGTTGTGCCACGTCTCTGAGCCGGGAGTAACTGCGGGTAATGGTGGCTCCATTTCGGTGGCACTGCTGCTGCTGCTGGCCACCTCGGTCATTTCGATATCGCTATCAATTAACTGCTGCGCCGGCGCCGCCTGCTGTTGCTGCTGCTGCTCTTGTTCTTGCTCTTGTTCCAGCTGCTGTGGATTAAAGGCATGCGGCGGTGGCGCAACAAAAGGTTGCTATTAGTTGCGCTTTATTTAAGCTCTCCATTTTAAACACTCCCTTGACTTACATCGTCATCCGTGGGTAGGGAAGACTGCGCCGCGTTGCGCAGCACAAGGAACTGTTGGGCATCGGCGGTGTCCGTTTGCGCCGGTATTCTCGGATCAATGTAGATGCAAAAGAACTGCAGGGCTTCGTTGCGAAAGTCTGTAAAAGATATATAAGGATTAATAGCTGTAATTAATGAGCTGCTGTTATTTTTCTACTCACTTGAGCGCAGTGGCACGCCCAGGACTTGCATGAGTTGGCGCCAGAAGAGCTCCGCATTGTCGCTGCCGAGGCAGAGGAAGAGCACGCTGTAGAGACGCATGCGAAACTGTTCGCAGATCTGTTTGAGCCGATGCTCGAAGTGAATGTGACAGTGATTGGGACCGTTGCACAGCGAGATGACGAGACGCAGACTGCGGCGCAGCGTGTTGCACACAGAGTCATGTGAATTGTATTCGGGTCGCTCGTATTGCCGCAAATACAACAGACTATCTGCGAACCAGTGCAGTGCCCGATCAATGGCTGTGGGTATTGTCTGATCGTTGATCGGTCCACCCTCGAAGACCGTCTGATACAGAAAACTGCGCACCTGGGAACGCAGATTGCGTGCGGCCTGTGCTCCTGCTGTCGATGATGTGGTTGCCGTAGATGTGTTGCTGCTGGATGCAGATGCTGGAACTGCGCCAGCGCCTGCGCGTCGACCATCGGCAGCGTTTGCTGTGGCTGCTGCACTCCTGGGGGCTCCGGTGCTTCGTCGTGCGGCGTTGGAGGTGGTGGTGGTTGTGGTACTGGCACGGCCAAGGTTGCCACCCGAGCCTATTTGCGCAGGAGTTCTCAAGTTATTTAATAAAAAATCTTCAAACGATGCGGATATAAAGCTGGACAATCTGCGCATGGGCGGCGATGGAGCAGCACGGCCCTCAGCACCACTGCTGGTGCGGGTGCGGGTGCGGGTGCTGGTGCTGCTGCTGCTGCCAGCGGGATCAACGCTCGCCGTTCCCATTGGCAAGCCGCCAATTCGATTTTCACGTCGAGCGTGGCTGTTGCTACGTGGTAAGCGACTTGCGATGACTATGATGACACAGGACACATTTAGAATGCAAATTAGATGTCAGAGATGCAAACCGGAGCGAGACCATCTAACATCAAAATACTCTATCTGTTCTGTGTGTCTGTGTGTGTGACTGAGTGTGTGACTGGGTGTATTGTGAATCAGTTATCAAATTGTCCTCATATAGGTTTAGTCGCTTTTGATTGTTCTGGAGAAATAAAGTTTAGATTCCCATTCGATCTTAAATATTTTCACCTTTGCAGAATTAATTGAATTGAAGTTATTTGAGTCAAGAATTCGATTGAAAACTTAGTTTGATCTGGGATTCTATTGAAAACTTATTTGAATCGAGGATTACTGATTTGAAATGTCGACGGCATCGAGGAGTCGATTGAAAAATTATGATAACAAATTAATCTTCGCTTGGGCGTCTCTGGTGAATGTTATATGGATGTTAGGATGATAAAAAGCATACAACGTGGCGAGGATGAGCCGGAATCGAAACCGGAGCCGTGCATCGGGCGAGACATATTTGGATGATGTGTACTACAACTAGTGGACACTTGTGTACAAAACTCACCGTTTGTTGCACCGCTGTTGGATGCACTATTGGAGGCGCTACGGCGATTGTTGTTCCCACTGCCAGTGGCAGTGCCGATGCTGCTGATGTTGCTGCTGCTGTTGTTGTTGTTGGTCTGCTGGATAAGTGGCTCCTGTTCGCGTATGTGATGACTGTTGCACGGCAGAAAGCGATCGAAGGCGGTGTGCGTCGGCGCAATGCGACCAGCCCAATTGTTGTTGCCACCAATCTGAATTTGTGGCCGCGACGTGGAACGCGTCTGGGTTGCCGTTGTGGGCAACGTGTTTGCTCGCTGCTCCCCGCTGCGCGTGCCACTCGATGTTGAGGCGGCACCAGAGGCGCCCAAAGCTGTGGCTGCAGTTACTGTTGCAGCATTTGGTTCGCTGACCGCAGTGGCAGTTGCAGCTGTTGCACTTGCTGATTCCGTTGCCGTTGCTGCGCCCTCGTTCCCAGCTGTTGCACCTGCTCCCCTCGGATGCAGTGCGGCTGTAATCACATGCACCGGCATATTGATCACATTCGGCATATTGAATTCCAGCCGCAAATCCGCATCGTTCGTTGCGCTGTTGACCACGGCCTGAATAAGACGAGCCATGCGCATATGCGGATCTATGAGAAGGTAAGAAAAGCAATCATTAGCTAAAAAATAAATATGGGCAACAATATCGAAATATCTACAAGTTAAGGTTAACAGCAAAGCTGAGAAAACCGTTTGTTGAGATGGTTGAAATTATGCTTGAAACTGTTCAAATCTGTCTTCATTAAATGGGCTTGTAAACATAAGCCACAACATTCAGAAATCGAAAAAGTTATTTGAATCAAGGACTCGAACACAAAAATAATTGAATCTAGGATTCGATTGCAATGCAATTAGATTAAAGAGTTATTTGAATCTAGGACTCGAATGTTACAGTCAGAAACATGTATTCAAACTTAAGAGCCTTAACAAATTGTTAGCTATTACTGCTAAAACAAAGCTAAAATAATTTGTTGTTTCAGTTACGAATTTTAAGTCACTTCTTCCTGGCCAAGATTACCCTTCGAGAGTACAATGATTCAATAGCCAGGTCATCAAAAAGTTAGATTTTCCAGCGAGATAATATTATATAGAAATTAATAAATTTTGAATCAAAATACATGCTCAGAATTCGCTTCGATTTGAAGAATATTGACGACCAGGTCATAAAAAGACTGTTAAATTTGGAAGAAAGGAAACATTCTCGGTTCAGAGACAGGCAAAATAGTTTAACAAACTGATCGACTCAACTATTAAACAATGAAACGGGGGAAAAAGCAGCGAGCTGGCAATAAAAACTGTCTCATAATTCTAGCCAGGGGCTCAAGCGAAGCGAAAAGCTAGTGAAGAAGACCTACTGGGTGGCGGCAGTGGCACTGGCATATAGAGGCGAAACCCGGGCCGTGCTGGTGCCTCATCAGCCGACTCCAATAATTGCTCCACGTGCTCATCTAGAAAACGATCAAACAGGGAATAGGAATAGAAGGATTACACATTATGCAACAAATGCAACACACACACACACACACAAATAGCCATTTTATTGGAACTCACTCATTTCGGGTCGCGGCGTTTGGTGCTGTGGCAGGGTGCCAGCTGCGTTGGCGGCACTTCGTGGCACCACCATGGGCTCATCGACGGGATCCTCGACGTTATCGGCGCGTTGACCGAGATTAGCAACGAGGGCAGCTGCCGCATCGGCCAGCAGCACTTGTCTTTCCTCATCCTCCTCCATTGAGTCAGACGACGACGCTTCTCGTCCAGGCCGTGTCCCAACTGGAGCTGAAGCTCCAGCAGTTGCAGTTGCACCTGAAGCAGCTGTGCCCGGGGCATAGGGGGGTGAAGTGGGTAGATATGGCGGCTGTCCATGCTGTGCTCCAGCTGCAGCTGCTTGAGGCCCATAAGGTGATGAAGTGGGCACAATAACTGGCTGTAGAGCTGCAGCTGCGCCCCTCATCCACCTGTCCGACTCAAAGGATTCCAGCAGCTGATGTAGATTCATCGGCTCTGCCAGTGCAATTGGAGCTGAAGCGGGCAGAGGGTTGCTGCCTGTGGCGGGTGCGGGAGCGTGGCCAGCGGCTGCAGCAGCAACGTTAGCCGTTTCTGTGTTAGGTAAGACCAGATCGCTAAATGGCGCCGCAACCATATTGGGCGTAAATATATTGTTGGAGCGTATGTAGCCGCTTTGCTCGACGAGAATGGGTCGGCAGGTGAGCACGCGTGGACCTGGCTGCGACAGATCCAGCATCAGATCGGAGATGGCGTGCTGGGCATGCGACAAATAATGAAGAGCCTCCGACACCCGATCAAAGGTGCGCTGTGCATTGTCGCGTTCCACGTTGTTCTGCTCTCCAAATTCTGGATCCTGCGACAGGATCTCGTGGTAGCGATCGACGAAGGGCGCAAGACGCGACTCGACGGTGCGATAACGGTGAATAACATACGCCAGAACCTGGGGTCGTGTGCGACGACGCGAATCGACGCCAGACACATTGGGATCTTCACCTGCAGCAGCAGCAGCACCACCACCTGATCCAGCTTCAGTTTCAGCTTGAGCTGTACCTTCTGCTGTTGCATTCTCTGCCGATGGTGGCGATGCGGAACGTTCGTCTTCATCGGTCACAATCACATCCTCAATGATGACAGCAGCGGCGGCTGTTGTCTCCTCACTCGATTCACTGTTACCAGTCGAGTCCGAGGAAGAAGCAGCCTCGCCACTGACTCCCTCCTCGCCCCGTGATTGCTGCTGCTGCTGTTGCGACTGCTGCTGCTGGCTGTTCTCGCCACCACCGCCCCCATTTCCCTCGTTCGTGTAGACCGTGGGCAGCTGGACGACGGTATAGTTTCGACCGGGCGTATTGCGGGAGAGGGCAGCGGTGACTGCATCCTGAACCATATCGATGATGTTACTGTTGCGCGGCATATCAGTCGAAGAGACGCCCACTTCGACCACTGTGGACTCCATGGTCCAGTGACCGCGCTGCAATATATCCAATGGTTGATTGTTCAAACCGATCTCTGGATTCTCCAAATAGGCAGCAATATTGTTGGCACAGTCAATCATATGCTGGGCAACGGTTATCCGATTGATGCAGAAGGACGACGAGTTTGGAAAGCGATTGGGCGGTGTGCGGGTCTGAAAATAGGATACGCAAATCTATTATAATTTTTTTTGATTTTAAGTGAAAAATTAAGCATGATTAAAATACTTTTTGTATATTTACACAAAAAAATATTATCACAACCATTTTTCATAATGATGTCAATTTATCAAAAATAAAGTTAATTATAAATTCAAGTTGGAACTGCTTCTGTTTTAATTTATTTCTACATATATTTTTTACCCTAATTTATTTGTAATTTTCATTTGAAAAACTGATGCTATTATTATTTCTTTTGGTTCATTTTTTTTTTAATTAAATTTAAATAAGTTCAAAACGGTAAATCAAATTATGATTTTTTTCGTTCTTTTTTAATACACACTTTTCTTGTGATATTTTTTTTTAAGATGTTTGACTTGAGAAGATATTGTTAAGCACTGTACACATATAGTCTAAGCCAATCTTGCTGTATGTGCAGGACTCACCCCGGCGGCACTTAGGTTGCCATTGTTCACTGGTATGGCCATGGTGCCCACGAGCATACCATCGAGCGCACGGAAATAGGGCGAATTGCGCATATTGCGGGGCGTTGGACGACCGGGGATGCCGCGAAATCCTCGCATCGGTTCATCGTTGTTTGTTGCGTTGGCGCCGCGTTGCGAGAAAGGCGGTCGCTCGGCGACATGCAGCACTTTGCCATCGACATCTGTGGAAATATATACATATATATATATATATATATAACTATATGCTTTTGTGTGTGTGTGACTCACCGTATTCCTTGACTTGCTTATCATCGGCCAATACACGTCCCTGATAAATAATGCGCTGATTTTCGGCCGCAATGCTCGTTTTGACGGCAATCTGGTCCTTGAACTGACGAATGGTTAGCTGCAAAAAGGGTACAAAAAAAAAATGAAATTAAAAGAAAAGCGATTTTAGAAGCTTCTAGTATCATAACACAACCTCAAAAATATAAAAACAAGAAACATAATTGAGAGCGCTCGACTAGCTGATACCCCCTTTTGGATTGTATATAAAAAAAACTCTCTTAATACATATATATGTGTGCACGTAAATAAATACAGCAAATGCTGGCTCCTTTACAAAGTTGAATGCATTTTTAACAGCTGACCGATGATATGACCAGATTATCGATAAATACACTTGATCAAAGCAAAATGTTAACGTGAATTAAATTATTATTAAATTTAAATACAGACAACTTGGCCAAATCAGCTTGTCTATGATATATATTTGTATATTCTTGATCATGATGTATACTGTTACATACTTTTTCAGAACTTTAATATACCATTTTTGATAATTTTTCAGGGTATATACAAATACATATGTCCATACACTCATACAATCAGATACATATTTGCAGTCATACACATATGCACTTACCTCATTGTCGATGCTGAAATCGTGTGTGCGCGCATCTAACGTTTTCACCTTTAGATTTATTAACATTTTGTCGGCTGTCTGTATCGGTTTTCAGCCGTCTTTGGTCAATTTGCGGCGCAAAGCTGAGAAATTAGTTTCTTTCTCAACACAAGAAAAAATTCCAAGAAAAATATAAGAATCTAAACAGACGGCAAATGCGGCTGGGTGGGGATAGGGAATGATAATCGGTGTCGGTGTCGCTGTAGCGTTCGTCGGTCTATCGTTGAGTCGCTTTTTTTGCCAATCGAATTGCATTCGCCCTTCTTGCTTCTCCCGCAAGAACACACGTTCGCTCAGTCTCTTTCTCACTCTGTCTTCTTTACGCCGTCTATGTTTTTTTTTATTCCGATTAAAGTTTCCTCTTTTTCTTTTTAATTTGTCGTTAAAACCACCTTGCGTAGAGTTACTACACCGAAAGCCACAGATTTTCCAGGAGTCAAATAGTTATTTATTATTCCCCTTTATGATAATTTTGACAAACAATTTTACAAGAGCTGTCGGCTGTGACAGAGAATACCTGACTTTTGCACCAAAAAAAAAACCTAATACTGTCTAAAACTTTGTATTGAATTTCTTGTATTTTTGGATTGAATATGCGGTCACATTGTTCGAATGTGCTTGCTTTACACGCAACATATCGATATGTGTGACTGTAGCTATCTGGCAAGGCTCTATGTGTTATGTAGCCCTGGCACTGCACACGTTGGCGCTAAGCTTAAACAGTGAAATAGTTCTTTTTTTTGCAAAATTTATTGTTGCATACAAAAAAGAAAAAAATAAACCAATTGAGGCACATGCCACGTTGTACATTAACCCCAGCCCTTGAGCGTGCATCCTGGGGGAATTTTCGGGCGCTGCACACACAAGAAAAAAAGAACAGCCGTATGAATAATAAGAAATAAAGCAGGAAAAGCCGCCAAAGCCGCAGCAAAGGTGTAGAGTAACTTTACGCTTTGAATATTTAAGTGGCAAGGCAGCAGGGGTATGGGAAGGGGTTGCATGTGGCGTAAGGGAAGAGTAAAGCGAAGCGACGCTAACACAATTTTTCTTATACCCCAAGAAATTTGCGGAAATGTGATTTAATGTGGGCGATTGAGAGTCCTTGGGGTTTCCCCAAAATATTTGCCAGCATTGCTGTTTGGGGCTCTGCAAAAAATGGAAGGATGTGCCTATTAAATGAATATACTTTTCATAATAAATGTAGAAAGAAAAACTATGTGCCTATTATAAATATACATTTAATAATATGTTAAGCAAAAGTTAGATTTCACATTTAAATGGAATAAACTTGGTTTTCTATTGTTAATCTAACTCTTTTAACATAATAGGAGATATAAGTTTTTGTGTATGTATTATGTATTCATAATGTATTATTTACTTATACTAAGTAAAACTAAATTAATAAACTTATCATACTATTTGTAGCATATACAAAGTTAGATATGCTTTCCTCTTAAAAATGATCACATAATTTTGTTTTGCTCTATATATAGAAATGCACATTTATTATTATAATTTTTAGCTAAGTCAAAATATAAATAATAATTATTTTCTTTCCTTCACATGCTTTCCAATTGCCAAGTGTTGGGCTCGCAATTTACAAATTGCTTTCAAATGGGCTGTAAAAAAGTTTTAATGAGTTTTCGACACACTTCACCCGCCTCCCTAAGAGCCACCATTACCTCCTCATTGCCACACCCCCCAGCAACTGCTTATGCATTTTCATTTTCATTATCTTTTTTTTCGAATTTTTTATTATAAGTTGCTTTTTTTTTGTTGCCCTATCCTAAAAAAAAACTTTGTCCTGCCCCGTGTTGCAAGTCGCGTCAGAGTGGGCGTTAAAGAGTGTCGCCTTCAGTGACATTTCAATGGGACAAACAACAATAATAATAATTGCCGCGCTGTTGAATTTTGGGGGTTGACTTAATGAAATTATATCAATCGAGCAGCTCAGTCAACCCACCCACCAAATGTAGTATTATTATTATTGTTGTTTTAGTCGTGCAACTGGCAGCTGGCAAATGACTTTTACTTTTGTTATTGTTAATAATTTCGATTATGAAAATTTGTATTAAGAAATTTAACTTGTAACCACTTTTTCCGCCTGGCAACTTTTATGTCTCTCTCTCTCCCTCTCTCGCTTTCTTTACGTTTTTCTCTCATTTTACATAGCGGTCAAGAAGCAGAGAAATAAGAAGCACAAGTGGCTAGAGCCAAAGTCTCACGTCAAATTAAATCAGGCTATAATATAAAGAAAATTGAAGCCAACTCCCTTTTGCACCATAAACCAAGAGCAACACACACACCCAGAAACAGAAATACAAATGGGAGTATGAGTGGGGTGTTTGTGGGAATAAGACAGACGCTGGGGTTGCTTAAAGGTTAAAGTTGGCAGCTAGCTGATTGGCAATTTAACACCCTGAAACCGCAAGCGTTCAAATTCAGCCTTAGCCCTTTGCAACAATCTATGTTAATATATATTATAAATAAATAAAATATATTTTTAATTCAATTTAGTAAAGCACTTCTTGAACAAACAAATATATTAATGCATAGAATGTGGCTAAAAGTGCACATAGAGTAAGCATAAGGGTTAATCTAATAAGCGACTTGAACGCGTTTGAGTGTGCTTCTTGGTTACGTACAAATGTTCAGGTGGTGTTTTTGTAATTGCTGGTAAATAATTTTCACAATGCCGAACAGTCTCATAAATATCGCGAACTGAAACAAGAGCTAAAAGCCACAAAAATTTATAGTCAACACTTAATCTAAGCTGTCAATGCGAACGCAACAGCAAGAGAAAAATAAAACTGCAACAAAAGCAGGAACTAACGTAATTGGCTGCACACAATACGACAAAACGTAAAATTGCAAAGCGTTACGTCTATTGCTCGTTTTACGTTTGACCAGCACTGACACAGACACACACACACACACACACACACAGGGAAGTCGTAAAGTTTTAGTTGCATTTAGTCTCAGCAGAATTTCGTCTTCGTCTGCTTTCGACTTTGACTTTTAATTTATGTTTCAATTCCAATTAGCAGACGAGGCGCGTGGAGAGCTTTTATGAGAGTGCCGTTAATTGACTTTCGGCCTGCTGTTGTTGCTGGCGCGTCATTTGTAACTGTATACGACGAGTGTGTAAGAGAGAGAGTGGCCGAAGATTGAGTGGGGAGCGAGAGGTTAAGTAAGTGGAACGCTTATTGGCCAGGCGAATGCAGCTAATTGAAGTTCAAATTGTGTTCGGCGTTTGAGTAAGGCGCTTAGCAACAAGAAAAGAAACCGTTGAAATGTAACAACTCATGTGTGAGGCGGAAAAAAAATAAGAAAGACAAAGTCAAGTTAAAAACGCAGACGAAGACGAATTCACCGTAAATTCACTTAAGTGACGTAAAGCCAATTTAACAGTCAATACAAAAGGACACACACACACACAGACACACACACTCGCACAAACAGATAAACACCCACACAATCACATGACGATTGTAAGGCAAACGGAAATAAAATCAAGCATAAATGCAATAATACAATTTATGTGCCAAATTTCATAAGAGCCATAATGGACTCACATACACACACAATCGACACACACACACTCATATCAAGCAAAAGTCATCAACAAACAAAGGTGACTTCCACATTGTCGACTCCTTTGCCCGTAGTTGGATCCGTAATCGTAATCACATTTGTGTTGCCGAAATCCTGAATGTTGATGCTATTTATGTGTCATTTTCATTGCGCAAAACTTTCGCAGACCGGTCAACGTGGCAACAATGTAATACATTCTCCCCAACTCCTCCAACTTCCTTCTATTCAGCTGTCCTGTTCCGATTCTGTTCAGCTTGTTGCAAGTTAACAACATTTGCTTTACGTTTGCCAATTGCATTATAACTCAATTGTAGCTGAGCGATTTTTATGGAATGAATAAAAGTATCGAAAGGACTTCTTCACACACACACACCCACACACAGGACGAGTGCTGGTTGAACTATTGAGCACGGCAACATGAGGCAACAGAACAACTTCACTTCAAGTGTGGCAAGGATAGGCACCACAAGAAGCTCCAAAAACACACACATATTGGATACCCTGTAAATTGTATATATAAATGTTAAAAAGCTGTTAAATCAAATAAAAGATATTTGCAAAAATTGCTATAGTTTAAAAATTGCTTAGTTTTGAAATATTCAAATTTTAATAATTTCTTTGCAGTCATTTTTTTTGTTTGAATTGAATGCTGAAACTCATGAAATTTCAATTAGTTTCATAAATATTAAATAAAACTTGTTTCTTATTCGTAAGCCACAAAAATCAGTACTGTAAACAAATCTTGATCGCTTTACAATTGCCTTAGATGACTCTGCATATTTTTTGTAACTCTTATTACTTATTTATTATTTACATTTATTTATTTCTTTGTGTACTACATATGTGCATTGTTATCATTGTTGCCCCACATTTCAAAGGCATTTCGGAGCACTCGAACTCGAAGCTGTCGAGATGCATTAACAATTTGCCGTCCTTAATGCATCTCCGATGGCCCATAAATTGTGTTGGCCTGGTTATAAGCAAAAGTTGAAACTGTAGCTGAATTTAGCGCTTGAGGGCACTTTAGCGCCAAGCATCCATCTAGCGAAATGTGGCATGAACCTAACAATAATAATCACAATTGTTTTTGGTTATGTAATGGATACATAGATATATATACATATAAATATATGATCGAAAAAGAGACACGCCCTCTAATTTGCTGTTACTTTATGTCTGCCAGCTGTAAATGGATTTGCTACGATCTCGAGATAGAAATGGATTAATGAAAGTCACGCAACAGACGCAACAGCTAAGAAACTGGGCCAAATGAGTTTGAGTAATTGGCTACGCCAATGCTTAATGCTTATAAGACCCCAGTGCAGTGGCAGAGAGCAAACAGTTTATTGACTTGCTCCACAGCTACAACATGGCATACAAATACCCAATTCTGAGTGCAACACTTTTGCTGTCGCTCCTGGCACCCGCTTTGGCTGGCCTTAGTTACCTGGGCAATGATGAACACCCTGTGGCTCATACGCAACAGAATGTGGTCAGGAGCTACGATGCCACCGTCTCGCACTATGCGAAGTCTGTGCCAACGCCCTACTCGCAAGTCAACAAGCTGGACACACGCATCAGCAGTAATGTCTATCAGCCGGCTATTGCCACACCACATCAGCAGCAGTACACACCACACCAGCAGGAGTACACACCACATCAGCAGGAGTACACACAACATCAGCAGGAGTACACACCACACCAGCAGGTATACACACCAGATCAGCAGGTGTACACACCACATCAGCAGGTGTACACATCACATCAGCAGGTGTATGCACCACACCAGGAACCCACAGTCTTCACCCAGGCAGCTCCAGAGGCTCAAGTTGCTTCAGCCCTTAAGCAGCAGCAGCATCAGCAGCAGCATCAGCAGCAGCATCAGCAGCAGCATCAGCAGCATCAGCAGCATCAGCAGCAGCATCAGCAGCAGCATCAGCAGCAGCAGCCACTGCATCAGCAGCATATTCCAGCTGCTCATGCAACATATGCCAGTCATCAACCCACTGAGGTGCACTATTCGCCAGCGGAGACCGTTTCCCACATGAGTTTCGATGGCTTCGGCACCCACTACGCCTTCTAAGTTTATCATTTTCAACTTAATTAACTATTTTTACGAGTTTTCAAATAAATATAGTATTTTTCATTAAAAGACTTTATTATTTTATATAGTTAAACTGCGGAAACCTTCTAAAAAGCTTTCCAGTTTGGAAAGCGAATCGAATCTCAAAAATGAAAATAATTATCTAGGAAAATAGCATAAAGATATCGATTAGCAACTAAATTTCAACATTTATTTTAATAAATATTATCAACATTTATATCATCATCAAATGTTGTACTTAATTTCGGTAATATATTGTTCAACAGAGCTGGGAATTCACTCAGATTTTGCTCACGTCTTCATGTTGGTGGATAAACAAATCATAAAAGTCCACACAAAGTGCACTACAAATAGCCTCAAGTAGGACATTTGCTTGTTGCTGTGTTAATGTTTAAGGGGTGGGGGGACACTGCCCCACTTACCCCCATCCCACAAACATTTCTTACAGCTCGTAGTGAGTTACGTGATTTGTGCAGCACAAACTTAAAAATCGGACATGAAAACTACGTGACTCGCATTGCAAAGTGCTCAAAGGACCTGCGGAGCACAGCAGGAGGAAGGACACAGCCTCAAGTGAACTAATCGGATTTTTTTACATTTCGTTTTGCTGCTCAGAGAGTCACAGGTACTCTCGTTATAAATAATGCACATTGACAATTGCAATTGGAACCTAGGACCTAGCTGGAGGGTCATAATCTATAAATTGAAATCACATTTTTGCTACCTCATTAATTTTGCAAGTAAGCAAAAGAAAAGTTGAAAAAAAATAAAACAATTTGAATTGAGTTAAAGGAAATTTCGGTTCAATCTCTGAGCTCATCAATGGGTAGCATAAATGAAAGATGGCTCAATTTAGATGCCAATCAGTTGAATGGTTGCACTTTTAAAAGGAGCTTTGTATAAAAAAAAAAATATCTGGGGCCGAATAAATTTGCGTCAAAAAATTTGCGTGGCAAATTGAAAAAGTAGTTTGCAACAATTTGCAGCGAGCGTTGAAGAAACAAAATGCGGCCATAAACAGCTCTTAAATGCAGCAGTCAGCTGCTGCTGCTGCTGCTGCTGCTGGGCTTGGTCCTTGCTGAGGTCCTGCTGCCGCCACTTGACTGCAAAAAGGCGCAATGATAAAATATTTGCCTCGCCAAGTAAATTGTTGGCAAAAAAGTTGCCTGGAATAAATGAAGAAAGACCAAAGTGTTGTTGTTGTTGTTGTTGCTATTGTTGCTGTTGCTGCGGCTATTTTAGCCATGTTGTTTTTTCTGTTGCGGCCAAAGTTGAGTGGCAATGGCATCAGCCTCGCACTCGTTCCTAGCCACAGTCCCCTGCGGCTCTTCTTTCCCCTTCGAAGGTAGCTGTCAAAAGGAACTTGCGAAAATAAAAAAATATATAATGCAAAATGCCCAGTAAGACGTATTTATCAACATAATTACAATTTTTAATGGCTTTTTAAGCCGCAAAATAGCAAACCGGCAAAATGAGATAAAAGTATAGCATAAAGCTAGAATATATCCTGGTTTTGTTGTGCTTTATGATACTGTTTCTTGTTCTTTCTCTTCTCCCTCTTCTACAGCCTTTGAACTGCACTAGTTGAGAGGAATGTGTGAGATAATTTGAACTAAATTAGGCAAAACGGAGAATTGGATAAGGTTTAATAAGCATATATAAATATAATATTTGTTACAATTATGGTATTAATAAAGGTTTATTTACAAATTTTTCGAGATTTTCCCAAATTGATTTTTTTGGAATAATATTTAGAAGTGAGTTCAGCAATGCTCATAATAAACACCAAACAACAAATAATTACGATTAATGCCAGCTAAAGAGAGCGGCTACTTAATGATGAGTCAGCCCACTAGCGTATATCAAAGAGCGAAAAAAAGAGCGGAAAAAATAGAGAAGAGAATTAAAAAGAGAGGAATCAGCAATTAGTTAGGTTAGATTGTAAATAGAAAACCAAAACAAAACAATTCAGTCGTTGTTTACCTTTAAGGGAGAACAGTACAATAAGTCTGTAAGTAAATTCACGAAACTAGTTTTTATAAATAAATATATATATATATATATATATATATATATATATATGTATATATATTTATTCATTTCAATCGCTTTCAGTGAGTGCTGCTTGCTGAGAGAGAAATGTATGTTTTGTCGCTAAAATAGTTGTTTACAATGCTTTTTGAAGATAACACGCTGTGCGCTCTCAGCTTGCTCATCTTGTCGATAGTCCATATCGAAGAATCGCTCTCTTTTGGCCTGGCGAGAGGTGACTTGGAGCCCAAACTGAACACTCATGATTACTACAGCTATGATGGCATGTTGCATTACCTGGAACAGTTAGCCAGTGTTTACAGTCAGCGCGTGCAGTTGAATACAGTGGGCACCACGTATGAGAATCGCACGCTGAAGAGCATCACAATCACGAATGGTGATGGACGCACTGGGAAGAAGGCAATCTTCGTGGATGCCGGCGCAGACGCTCGCGAGTGGTTAACGCCAGTGGTTGCCTTATACGCCGTGCAGCAATTGGTTGTTCGGCTCCTTCTCGGAGCCCGAAACACGGGCTCTTAGGGATATAATGCATGAACTGGTTGATACAGGACGTGCCATGGTGTATATATCCTTGCACTCTCATCACACAACTGTCTTCTATCCATGGGCTTATCTGAGGTAGCTATATCAATTAACCCAACTGATTAGCAAAGTTATAACTATCTTTTATCGCTCAGTGTGCCCACTGATAATGCCATAAGACAGCGTGAGGTGGCCAAAGCGGGAGCAGAGGCTATCCAGAAGGCGAGTGGAGCAGTGTTCAACTATGAGCAAGCTGGTCAGGCTGAAGTTTTTGGTGGCACCAGCGTGGACTACGCCTACTCCATTGGGTTTCCGCTCTCCTATGCGTTGGAACTAATCGGCCAGCGAAATGGCAGCACATTCGATTTTTGGCCACCACCTGCGCTGCTCAAGGAACTGGCCCAAGAATCGTGGATGGGCATTAGGGCCATGGCCGAAAAGGCCATTGAATACTATCCGCCGCAGAGTAGTCAAACTGGATTATCATCAACGTTTGATCTAGCCAATTCATTAAAAATGCTGTTACTCCTCACGGCTATAACTATATTCTCTTCTTAGCCAGCTTTACTAGCCTAATTAGTATTGACTTACATCAATTCTCGCAGGGATTTACCAGATAGCACCAAATATATTAGCTTTGTAAAGTACTTAGTATTATTAAAAATTGTTAAAGTAATGTATAAATTTAACAAATTTCTATAAGAAATCTTTATGCAATATAAAGTGTTACCAGTTGTAAGTGCATTTTAATTAAAACCGTTAAAACTGTTAACTCGAACTTAAAGTGCGAATCGACTTTAATTGCTGATAAATTGCATTTGCTGCATGTGAATCCTTTCATTTATATCAATTTCTGACAGTTGGGCGCCTTAACCAAAATATCAGTTGTCTCGCATTTAAAAATATATATGTATATTTAAATCCACGAATCCACACGAACTCCCTATGGAAAGGGGCAGTGTGCAGTTGATTCAGATAAAGAGCGGACCATTTGGTTGCACTGCAGCTGGAGTTACGTGGCTGAGGAAACACCCGCAATCCAGCGCATTGGCTGCCTCGGTGGCTGGCTGGTTGGTTGGTTGGTTGGATGGCTTGTTTGCCATGGCTATCAACGTGACTTGACGGCATCTTCTCACTCTCATATGGATAACCCCGGGTGGTCTGGGATCTGTCTGTGCTATCTCGTTGCGATTGTCTGATCCATTTCGCATGCTGCAATTAACGCAACAAATTGCATTTTTAATATGCAGAAATTAATGTGGAAAATCTTTTTTCAACGCAACCGGACAAAAGCAAGTACAATAAAAAACAAAGAAAACTTGTCTATTTATCGCAAGCCGAATACAATATACTCTTCTAGTTTGGATTCGCTCTGCCATCAACTAAATTTTATTGTATTTAAAAAAAGCCCGCTTAACTGAAGTGTTTGTTGTGAAGTGTTGATAATCAAAAAGTTCCTATGGGTGCTATAGATTATTGTAGTTCGGTGCAGTTAATGCTTATCAGGAATATGTAAACTTCTTTGTTTCCTCTAAAGCGTTACAAACTACACGGAAATATTATAATACCCTTTAACAAAAAGAACTCCATAGTATTTTATTTATAACAGTCATTGTGCAAATTGAAAATGCACATTTGCGTGGCACAATTAAAAACAGGTTTACGCTGTATAATTATATTTAAAAAAAATACACTACATATATTTATATGCATTTAACTAAAATTGTTATTTTTCTTGGACCTTACCCTTTTGACAGAAAATGCCATTACAAAGTCAAAGTTGTTTCGACCCCGTTCAGGAAGCAACTGTTAATTAGTTTTTATTTTGTTTTTTTTTTCGAGAGCACCCCTTGAAGTTGGCCTGCCTTGGCATCTATCCATCCAGGCCCAGAACTCGGTTATCTGACGAACACTGTAAATGTTTTAATTTCCGCAAGAGTGTCTCTAACGGAAATTACTTAAAAAAAAAAAATAAAAATAAAAATAAACAAGTTCAACGAAATGACACAATTCTGGTCATTCCCGTTTACGTTACGAGATTTTAAAACAATTAGCATAACCAATATAATTCATTCAGTAAATTTATACAACAAAATGCGCTCAGCTTATGCAACTCTGATTAATCTCACAAGCATTCGACATGTTCCCTCATAGAGAACAGCAGCATTGCGAAGATAAGATTATTGGCCTGCAGTCTTGGAGGCTTTGGATTAAGCTGTTCCCGATTCAGCAGTTCACAAAGCAAAATGCTCTTGATCGCAATAGTCGTGTTGCTACTGACGGCGGCTGTCCTCATCCATCGCGGCCAGCGAAGGAGTCGCGAGGCGGTCGCCAATCTACCAGGTCCCATGTGTCCACCTTTAATTGGAGCCCTCCATCGGTTGCTCAAACTAAATCCAAAGAGTACGTATTAATTATAATCGCATCTTGAGACTGGTAACTAATACACCCAATTAGGGCAAAGTGCTAATTCCATACAACAATTTTTTAAGTGCACTTTTGTTGAATTGCGCTAATGCAGTGGCAAGCAAAAGTAATTACATAATTTGATTACCATACTTAAAGTGTTTAAGAAATGATTATTATTAAATTTATACTAAGTGCATAAAGCTCTGAAGATTGCAAATTCGTACTTATATATTTAATTAAATCGGGTTAGTCGTAAAGTATCGATAATGATGCATATGTCGCATCTGCAACTGATTTGATTAAATCAATTTGATTAATCAATTGTTTTTAGGCCAAAGACCAAAGAACTTGCAATGAAAGAAATGTTGATGGGTTTAATACCCCCAATCGAAATTTGGTTGATTGTGAGTGCTATAATGATATGTTATCATTTTCATTCATTTGTTAACTGCTTTGATTCTAAAAAAGAATGTAAATAATTTAGGCGCTCGTTTATTAAACTCTGGATTATCGCTTTGGCTATCGTTGTCGCAATAAATAATCAGCAATTTTTGAAATGGTTATCAAGTCATAATAATTTAATAATCTTGACCCCTTGCCACCCCCCCCCCCCTCCCCTACGACATCTTTCAGCATTTTTAAAAGAGGCCAAAAAGAATGTTTTGGAATTGGGACGTTTGCATCGCATTTGGATTTTTAATCGCCTGCAAATTGTAAGCATCGATGTGGAGTTCAACGAGCAGATACTTGCCAACCAGGAGCATTTGGAGAAGCACTCGGTATACAGGCTGCTTGGCCAGTGGCTGGGCAATGGCCTACTCCTCAGCGATGGCAAAGTGTGGCATCAGCGTCGCAAGATCATCACTCCAGCCTTTCACTTCTCCATACTCGATCAGTTTGTGGAGGTCTTCGATCAGCAGTCGAATGTCTGCCTTAAGCGTTTGGAGCAGAAAGCCGATGGCAAAACTACCTTCGATGCGTATCCCTTCATCTGCATGGCAGCGCTGGACATCATTGCAGAAACGGCAATGGGCACCAAGGTGAATGCCCAATTGGCCGAGAGTACGCCCTATGCAAATGCCGTTAATGAGTAAGTTTGGACCAATAGTAGCAATCTTTGTCAACTGAATTTGCTTACACCTTTTTTCTCTCCTTGTCAGATGCACTGCGCTGATGGCCTGGCGGTTCATGTCCTCATATCTGAGGTTCGAGTTGCTTTTCACCCTGACGCATCCGCATCTCAAATGGCGTCAAGTTAAGCTCATTCGAACCATGCACGAATTCACCACCAAGGTAATCGAGCAGCGGCGTCAAGCCCTGCAGGAGGAGCTGGAGCAGAAGCAGCAGCAGGCCCAGGACCAGATGGACAACGATGTGGGCAGCAAACGTCGTATGGCTCTGCTGGATGTGCTGCTGCAGGCGAACGTGGATGGGCGACCGTTGAGCAACGAAGAGATCCGCGAGGAAGTGGACACGTTCATGTTCGAGGGACATGATACGACGACCAGTGCGATTTCATTTTGCCTTTGGTCGATATCGAGGCATGGAGATGTCCAGGACAAAATGCTGGCCGAGATATTACAGGTGCTCGGCACCGATCGCAGCCGGTCAATCACCGCACGGGATCTCAGCGAACTGAAGTATACGGAGTGTGTCATAAAGGAGTCACTGCGTCAGCATCCGCCAGTGCCCCTACTGGGGCGCAAATTGAATTCGGACTTCAAGTACAGTAAGTGAGGCGACTACTTTACTTTCTACTTTGAATAGAACAACTTTCTTTTAACAGCCCACTCCAAGGTGGGTGATGGTATCATTCCCGCCGGCGCAGAGATCTTAGTCGGCATCATTGGCATGCAGAATGACACTTTGAATTTCCCAGAGCCGGAACTGTTCAAGCCCGAGCGGCACGACAATAGCGAACGTGCCTCAAACTTTGCCTATGTTCCATTTAGTGCCGGACCCCGGAACTGTATTGGCCAGAAGTTTGCCCAGCTGGAAATGAAGATGATGCTGTCGAAGATTGTGCGCGAATTCGAACTGCTGCCCTTGGGTGATCCGGTTCAGCCTGTGGTCAACATTGTTCTGCGATCGGATAACGGCTTTCAGCTGGGCATGCGTAGACGCAATGCCGCCGGAGAAACCAGATTAACTTTTTAAGTACATTTAGTTTGCATATCAACTTAAAACTTATCGGGAATTTCTTTGTTTTCATTTTATATACGACTTATTTTTAGTAAATATTTTTAATGTGTGGCCAGATATTTTATCCACAAACTTTATTTATATATAAATCTGATTCATTTATTTAGCTAAGTATTATTAGAATCGAATTGATTGCTCAGCGTTGACTTAGCGCCAGCAGAAAACCATTGTGTGAGCCGAGAATCAGTCGCAGATTCGGACGCAGTGCATCGCCATGTGGCAGCAGCTCGAACTGGAGCAGCAGAGGCGCCAGCAGCGTTTTCAGCAGTGACAGACTAAACTGCTGGGCAGGACAACTGCGTGGACCCAGGCTAAAACTGAGCAGCTCTGGTGGATGATCCATAAAGCGCTCTGGCAGAAAATGTGGGGCATTGTTGCCATATTGTTGCTCACAGCGTTGCAGCTCGTAGAGATTAATATAGATCTCGGCGCCGGTGGGCAACACACCATCTCCAACCAAAGAGTGAGCTAGTAAAAGATAAAACCAATATTATTTTTTCAATTGCAAAGTGAACTTACTATAACTAAAGTCCTGCCTGAGCTGTCGACCCACAATCAACTGTGGCGGATGCAATCGCAATACCTCCTTGAGCACAGCGTCCAGGAAAGGCAGACTTGGTAGATTGCCATCTTCATCGCTGCGTGAATCACGCAGCTCCTCCAGACACCGCTGCTGCACAGCCGGATGACGAGCTATGTGGACCAGGGCAAAGCAGAGCGTGGTGCTGCACAACATATACCCCAAATAGTTGCAGGTATTCAACTCGGAGCACAGCTGCTCATCGGTGAGTTTCTCATTTGCCAGAAGCACATCCAGCAGCGTTTGGTGTTCTCTGCTTGGTGTTCGCGGCACAAAGGGATCTATTTGGAAAACCTCACTCTTCACCGGCATTTTGGACAGCTGCTCTTGGCGACACTGTTCCACGATCTGTCTATTCTCAGCGTTGATCACTTTAATGAGTCGCATCTGACGATAACGAATCATCGGAGATGTCAGCCAGAAAGTAAAGCGATTTGCCGAATTAAGGCTGAGAAAACGATTTCTATAGAGCTCCGTAAGTCTGTGAAAATTATAGTAATATATAGTACAAATTAATATTACTTAGTAAAAAGTATTGAATTTTATTGCCGGCTTTGTGGTTCATCTTTGTTCTAGATATTTAGCTTTTATATATATTATTCTTTATTTATATTTATATTATATATATTTTTAGTATTTAGTCACTTACTTTGTAAATGCGATTTTATACTCGACACTCGGCTGTACTCCACAAGTGGTGGTTAACATCAAGTCCAGCACATTGTACGACACTATTTGCCACACATCGAATATCTCGCGAGTCGCTGCATGCCCCACGAGTTGCAGACAGAGTTGCTTCGCCTGTTGCTGGCAGAGTTTTGCCAACGGCAACATATTGTCGGGATTGAAGAGTGCTGCTATTTGCTGGTGACGCTGTGACCAGTGCTCTTGCTGGCACATGAGCACACTGTCTCGCAGCCAGTCACTCATCAGTTCCTGTCCGGTTTCCAGATGCGACTCACTGTGCAGCAGCTGTTTAGCCAGTTCCAGGTCAGCGACGGGTATGAAAAGACGCTGAAAGATCCAGCAACGCGTCAGTGCACCATATTTAGTCAGATAATCCGCGCTACACTTGAAAAAATCTATTGTACAATTAGCGACAAGTGATTTATCACTTTGCCAACTTTACATACTTTTCGGTGTGAGTAGGACAATCTTGTGCAGGGCGCCCATCAGGGGCCAACTGAAGGGTCCCTTGAGGTTTTTAATCAATTTACGCTGTCGACGGGTGCGCCAATAGTTGAAGGCCGATGCCAGACAGAAACACACAAAAATGCTGGTCAAGATCATTTTGTCAACTGAGGCGGCCCGGACTGGTGCAAGTCGTATATGCCGCTGCAGATTAGAACCAGTTTATTGCTGACCATTGTTTGGCAATCTCGAGTGTTTTTACCTGTATCGCTAACAATAAAGTTTTAAATAATTGTGGAGCAGTCTTTTTTTTTTTAGAAACTTATCGACCCCCAGCAAAGCAAGTGTCAATCATATCATTTTTTTTTTTTAATAATTGAACATTGCCCCAAAACACCAATCAATGTTAGCATTTATTTATTGCAACTGAATCTGGTTTTGTTCTTTCAAATACGTTCCACAAAATGTTGCCAGCAACATTAGCCTAACTTCAGTTGTATCTGCTGGCAACATTTAAACTTTAAATTATTTCAAGGAATGTAAAATGTGTTTTAAATTTAAGGCACTCATAATTAAAATAGCAAACAATTTCCCGACTAATTTTAAATTTCTTTATCTTAAGTAATGAGCTAGTTGCCAGTTTGTGTACATATGCAATTAACGTGATTGGCCAGGTCGTGCCTGGTCTGTTAGCAATGAATACAATTAAATTCAGAGATCCTTTGTGTAATCTGCTAACAATGTGCACATTGATAAAATATTTTAACACTACGCAAACATTTATTGCTGCTGCCAGCAAAATCATTTCCAAAACTATTACAAGCAAGCCCAGCAATTTAGCAGTTGTCTCAAAGATTGGGCTGTTTGGATTGGGGGTTGGCTCCAGACTCGTCCACAATTTTCCCAGCGGCATTTCCATATGCCAGCTGTTGCCGTTCAGAGATAGAAAATCTAAATCTTTTACATCTGCGGAAAGTTTTGTGTGTGTGTGTGTGTGTGTGTGTGTTGTGTGCTGTTTGGACTATCGGTCAACCCTTTCAAGAGTCCAACTGTCAAAAGTACATTTGCCTCGGTTACGCCACAGAAATATCCTCGAAGCATGTAATGACAATATCAGCAGCAGCGCCACAAACCCTTCAACTCCTCGGAACCTGCCCGCGGGGGCTTTTGGGATTTGAGAGGTTTGCGGCTCTTAGCTGTTGCTTCTCTCTACAAGCATTTTGCCACACTGATGAAACTTTAATGGCACAAACACGCACTTTGGCCAGAACCCGTGCCAGGGCCATGTGTCCAGCAGCATTTTAAGCCAGCTTCTATTGCCACAGTTCCCTTCTGCACGATTTAATGTCGTGCGAAATGTGTAGCACATTTTAAGCATTCTTGTGGCTAATGTTGGGCTAATGAAGCCACTTTTATTGTGGCATTCTGGGTTTGTTGAACCCCAGGTTGAACATTTACGTAAATTCGTACTTGCATACATACTAACATGTATGTAAATATAAATTCATACGTCAATGTCAGGAGCAAGCTAAAATGGCGCCGTTGTCCTTACGTCTTCTGAAATGCAAATTAACAAAAAAATGTTACAAATGCAACAACGGCGACGACAATGAAAACTAAAAGAACAACGCAGTTGAAAGTCTGACCATTTTCATTGTATTCAACATTTGCTGTTGTTGCATGCGGCTTTCGAGTGGCAAACGCAAAAAGAGCAAATGGCAAACCGAATGCAAATCCCTTTCACCGGCCTGCCGAATATCGCAGGCATATCGTGTTTGTGTTTGTTGCCTGGGCAAAAATTAAAAACAAAGTCATAAAACAATTCACATTCCCATTGTTTCCCCGTTTTTTGCAAGCAACACATCAGCAATAACAACAACAGTCAGTTGTGCTTTAAAAAAAAACAACAAACAGTAGACAAAAAATGCCGCAGATAGTAGATACATTCATACTAGTTACTCATACATACATCTTGGCTTATAAATTGCAAATGCAGTCGGTCAGCCGGCAAGTCAGAGACAGCAAAAGACACACGACGAGCAGCGACCACAAAAAAAAAACAACAAAATATGTGAGGACAAAAAAAAAAAAAAAAAAAAAAATTGCTACAACAATTGACAACGAACTCAGCAACACTCTGCTTTTTATTTGAAAAATAAAATAACACGTGCTGAAAGTGGTTAAGTTAACAAAAGTTGATGTATTACTTAAATCAAATGTTTATATTTTTATATATAATAAATATATATTATGTATTACGTTTTTGTATACTTTGGCCTATTAATCTCGAATATTAGACATAGAAGCTCTCGATCCATCAAAGATTCTGGCGTTCTTGCAGGAACTGGGTTGATGGAGCAGCTATAAGCTCAGGAGGGGGCACAATAGCTCTAATAGGTCGCAGTGCAGCAGATCCCAATTTTAATAATCTAGTATTTCATATTTAAATTATTAAAAAGATACTATTTAAAATTGTTAAAAAAAAAATGTATGGGAAAATGTTTCAGCAAAATATTAACTAGTTTTCTAAAATATAAAATTTAATCTCAGCCAAGTTGACGTATTTTGAATCGATTTTTAGTTTAACTGAAGCGCATAAGTATTCAATTCAGATAGGGCATTTGGTAGTCGCTATGGTTGTCATCATTTTTCACAGTTGGCATTGTTGTTGCTGCTGTTGTTGCTGGCGTCGTTGGTGACAGGAAGCATTTTGCATGAAATGCCCATAAAAATGATAGGCACTTCAACACTGTCTGATATCAATGGAGCGATATCCGCGAGAATTTGCTAACTTCGAGCAAACTGAGCCAAGTGGTTTTTGTTGCCTTGCACTAATTGAGCCAAGTTTAGACTAAGAACATTCTCAGTTTGCTTGCATTGGCTGTCAGTTAATCAAGACGAACTGTAAGTTGACTCTTGACTCAGTTGGCTGTCTGTCTGTCTGTCTGTCTGCCTGTTGACTAAGTACATTTGGCTAGACATTTAATTTGGTTGTGCAGCTAAAAGGTTGCCATCACTCACAGGCAGGCATGCCACACACACACACACACACTTTGACGCCCATGTGGCATTGACTTTTGTCTCATTTTGGTATTACTTTTAGCCCAGTTACTTATCACCGCCGCATATTAATTCCCCGTTGTCATATGTCAGCCAGACCCTAATAATACAAGCTGATGCGTGCGTTATGATTACTGTCAGCAGCAGGCACTCAACAAGATGGAGATAAGTAGAAAGAGAGAGAGAGAGAGTGAATATACTATGAGTAAGCACTCATGGCACTCATATCCTTATGGGCTTATGCCACACACAGTGCTCCACTGCGACTTAAGGTGCCCCACGGCGCAACTGTGGCAACAACTTTGACTGCGCGACAATTTATCACAGCCAATTTAACCACTTAAGTGTGAAATACGTTTCCACAGCAAATATACACTATGCATATGCATGCGATACATTAATATATACACTCACACACACACTCATACACACATGAAGTATTCATTCATATATGTAAGTCAAATAAAATATGGGAAGTCAAGCGCATTTCACAATTTACAGGCACTGTGGCCCCAGGCGATGTCCTGAATCCAACTGCAAATTGCCACAACGCTGACCACTCAATGCATCACTTGTGTGTGTGTGTGTGTGTGTGTGTGTGTGTGCGTGTGTGTGTGACTATATCTGTGCATCTGCCTTTGTATATCTGCTGGCGGCATTTATTTGTTTACAATCTGTTTGCGAAAGCTGCCGCAAAAATTTGCATCTGCATTTTAAGCGAAACGCTGAATATATTTTTGCATGTGTGTACGTGTGTGTGTGTGTGTGTGAGTCTCTGTGTGTGTGTTTGTGTATGTGGCATTTGTATTAATTGAAAAAGACAGTTGCGATATACGAGTATCCTTGTAAAATCGCATATCGCTGTGGATTTGCCGGCAAAAACTATTTATAACAAATTGAATTTTATGCGCATTGACACTTATAGCTTTTTCACTTTTTCAATATAAATTTTGTTTGGAAATGCGCTTGATAAACCCAGGTATTAAAACCACACGGCATTATTATTTAATTAATCATTTGCCAATTGAAGAAACTGAAGAGAAAACTACAATTTTGGGCATTCTAAGTGATGCCAATTATAAATGAGTAACTTTTCCCATTTGTGTCAGTTTTAGTGATTTTCATTATAAGCTAAGTAACTAAACCCATTCATAAAATTGTAATCTGCTCAGACAATCAGCTATTTTTTATGCATTGTTTTCTCTTAAAGCAAATGCACACTTTAATGGATCAACTTACAAAAAGTGCGACGCTTTTATCAAATCGGCTTTCAGGCATTCGCCATTTGCCATATATGAAAGTGCAGATTCATGTTTTGTTCTACAAAATCCGTATAAATCTAAAGACCAAATGACGTTACAAGCAGCAGCCAGTTAACTGGCTCGCACATGAGCCGGATTTGAGCAAAGAGTAAAGAGGGAATGTGAGCAGCAGGAGCAGGAGTGAAAGTGCTTGGCAAAGCTGCTGAATGGAATTAGCCGCAGTCAATGATGGCTCTGTCAGGTGGCCCAGTCAGTCAACGCCGTCAGGAGACGCAGTTTCAGCAGCTGGTCGACAGGCACGTGTTGCTCTCAAATATAATTTTCATACTCATTAAAAATTTGCATAATGACAGAGGAGGTGGGCGTGACGACCACACCCCCTCCCTAAAAAAAAAAAAAACTCGCCTCATTAGCGCATTGCGCATACGCCACAGTTGTACCGTTTTGGCTTTTTGAAGTAGACAACACTCCGACACTCCGACACTCCGACACTTGGCCACTCGACACTCATAACCTGCAGGCGAAACGGGCGGCTGGTTGTTAATTTATGTGGCCCAAAGTAAATGAGCTTTTCATGACACTCAAGAGCGGTGGCAACTAAACGCGAGCCGCGAATTTTGAATGAATTATAAATGCATGGAAATTAAAAACAATTACATGAAATTACATTTAACACCACCAACATAAATATAGTACTTCCAGCAGCTATCCACCATGTCAACAAATAAACTGCGCATAATGATGCTAATCCCTTAAGCCAACCCTCCTTTACCGCAACCCCTCCCTTTCCCAACAACACACACAAAAAGTGCTATCAATTTGCATTGAGTTTAGCTCATTAGCAACGCAAAATTCGATGGACACTTTTGTCTGCGCCCATGTGGCAAATATAGTAAAATTTATTGTTATGAATATAAACTTTTCATTTGCGAGATGTGCTTTAAAAGTAAACTATAAATAATTTTTCATTATTATTTTTAAACTACATGAAAATTATCAAACTTAATTAATTAATTAATTATTATCTTATTTATTTTTATACCTGCATATATATATACTTGCATATATATATTTTATCAACTTTAAATTCTATAAATAAGCGAATAGCTTATATTAAATTGTCCGTTGAATATATCTGAAATATGTTTGTCATCTTCCAACAGCAGCCGTGGCCGAGCGGTTAAGGCGTCTGACTAGAAATCAGATTCCCTCTGGGAGCGTAGGTTCGAATCCTACCGGCTGCGAAAGTACAAACTTCATTTTTTTATTTTTCTAATTTTATTTATATACATATCAGTTAAATGAATCATTATTGATAGTTTTAGGAACTCCTCACATGTAATGTTGCTATTCTTGTTACTGAAACATTTTTGTATGTGACAAAATATTTGCGGTTTGATTTCTGTTGCGCAGCAGCGCGTTAAATTTAAGCTTGAATTATAGCGTATTGCGGTGAGTAAAATATTTATTTAAAATATTTTCGTGTATTTAACAATAATAATTAAATATCAACACTATTAAATGGCACACGCAAAATAGCGTCAAGCAAACAGTTGGCAATTTAACAAGATCCAATTGACAGGCGATTATATAACAAAAATATGTAGTTTAACAATAAATGAAATAAATCAATTGTATTTATTATATTTGCTTATCAGATTTGAGAACTGTTTAATGAAATAACAATAATTATCATTTTTTATTCAATATAACAATTAAATTACATCAATTTTAAACCACTCGAAATTTAACCAAAGCGTTTAAAATACTAAATTGAAATAATATCAGAAATAAAATTTGTTTCGACGAATTGCGCTATTTAAAATCATTTCATGCACAATTGCAAACATTGAATGGTAACAATTGCCGATTGCTTTATTTGTATATTCGATCAATCGACTGGATTTCCGTTCCCCACCAACTTTGTCAACTTATTATACAAAATCGCAGAAGCTGCTGCGTCGCTAAGCCGAAAGTCCAACAAGAAAAATCACTTTTCGACGTTGGCCCAGACTGCGGGGTGGATTTTGGAGTGAATTGGAGCTCAGACGAAGATTTGCTTTCGATTTTCGAATGATTTTCGTTTAATATGCCAAACACAATTTTACTTTTTATTCAATATGCGCCAAATGCAAGCGCAAGCACATCAAATTCCAGTTTGTTGCCCTAACTTTTTAATCTCGTCTTAAAGCTAACAGATAATCGCCAGAGATCTGTGCAGTATCCTTGGAGTGCTTGAGGATGCGTCAGCTCACGTGCTGGGCAGAGGCAAATAGCATTAACATTAACTTTTTGGCTAGTGCAAACATAAAAGATGTTGTGGCTAGATTTATTATGGCAGTTTTACAGTTATTTTAAGCACTACCCAAAGACAATATTCCGCGCAAAACAAACAAACAGCAAACAAACAAAATGGAACGAAACGAAACGAAACGAAACAGTTCAACAAGCAAAATAACAGCTACTTAAGCGAACGAAGCTGGACAAACTTTTGCAACTATTAAAGTATTAAGTAGATGTGCATCAAGAAGCTGCAGCTTCAGCTCTCCACATAACTGTAAATGCACTTCTTTAGCAACAAAAACAAAAAACCAACAATGGCAACAAAATGGTGTTGCAATGGAAACTTTTGCCCGGTGGCAGCATTCGGCCCTGGACTATTCCTACTTATGCGGCAGGCTTAACACTTTTTGTTGTCCTGGCTGAAACGAAAGCTGCAAAAGCTGGCTTAAGTGTATAATAAGTGGCATTTTTATGTGAATAATTGTGGGAGTATCACAGCCACTACGGCTTTCAGATATATATTTAAGAAATATATATACATAATTTATGTAAGCAAGCACTTCCGATTAGAGCAGTTTAAGCATTTTGTTGAAATTAAATTCTAGAGTTTGATTACATAATCGAATAAAACACATTACAAATCTATTGATTTGGAAAATCTTACAATTGTGACAGCTTTATAAATCCAGAAACGAACAGAAAGCAAATGGGCCAAAATGCCGCCTTGTTTTTTGTTTGATATATTCGCTCGACTCAGCTTTAAATCAATGTTGACAAACTTTTATTGGATAAGTTTGTTTAACGACAGGCAAAAGAAAGAAAACACAGAACGCAGGTAAAAAGTTAAAAGTTGATCTTCCTATTTTCTACTTTTTTCTATTTTTTGCATGCTTTGTGAAAAATCAAATTGAGCAAAAGTTGAACTTACAGAGAACTTTTGTGCAGACGCCAAACAAAAAAAAGAAGGTGTGGCAAGTTGGTAATTTGATTTGTGCACAAAATGCGAGCAATTGATTAACCATTCTGCTAGTTCATGGAAACACCCACATTCAGGTGGCATCCACTTAATATCGCACTCACACTCACTCTGCCACTCACTTATGGATTGGCTTTGCACCTTGTGGCGACCACACAGATGCTGCCGGCTTGTTTGCCACTTGCCACTTGGTATCTTAAAGTGTTCTTGAAATTTGTTTGCGATTTGCGGTGGCAAACAGCCAAACCAGTAACTGTTGCACGTAGCTAAGCCCCACAGACTCCAGCTGTTTAATATACTGTGAAATTGCATTACATTTCGAAAAGAGTTGCCTTCCCAGTTTGCTCGCCTGCTGCCAGTTATGCAGATAAGCGCATTATCAACTGAATTTTAATTGAGTGTGTGTTTGTTTTACCCACCTTTACATAGTCTAACTAATTTTGTGTAATTAATAAAAATGCAATTTTTAATATGCATATACAAACCATTCAAAAAATCTAACGTGAATTAAAAATAAACATAATTAAATGTTGCACAGCTGAGCTGCATTTGGTATTTGTGAAAAGGGAAGCATTTGTAATGCCAGAAATTATATACAAATTGCAAACAACTATCAAACAAAATTACAATTATTAATCCAAGGCAACTTTCAGCTGTTTTCATAGAGTTTATTTGCCCCCAAATGGGGTAAACAGCGGCTACCTTAAATCATTGCCAAACGACAGGCGTTCAACGCGCCGACGCCGTGGGGCAAACCAAATGAAAGCTTGTTCCGCATTTAAAATGCAATAACCGGATTAGATTGTGTTGTTGCAATATCAGCATGTTCTTGCTGCTGTTGCTGTTGCTGTTGTTGCTGTTGCTGTTGCATGTTACTTTGGTATTTATAGAGTTTTAATGCAATCGCAATTTCAGTTGACATTGTTCGCTTTTGGCCATTGTCAGCGACATCGTTCCTGCTGCCCCCGTCGATAGCCGTCGTCTGCTGCAGGTATTCAAACTGGCCCAAAAGGCCACACCACAACTCACTACACCAATTTTACCAGTGTATTTGTGTGCAATCTATCGTTGCCTACCTTATGAAAAATGCATTTGTCTGCTGTTACATGATGTGAACTGCAACCAGTTGCCCAAATAACTTCATTTGGAATTGCCATGTTAATGTGGCTATTTCATTTTGGCCGATAGAGTGAATATATAAGCTGGTCGTATGTATATGAAAATGAAATTACACAATGAGTCATCGGATTTTCGATTTGGTCAATTGCTTAAAGAGATTTGAAATTTATGTACTGTTTTGAATTATTTAACAGTAAAAATATTATTTTAAGCCTAAGCTCTATAAACTTATCTCTTTATGAATTTTTAATTTAATCTCATATTCTTTTCAAAATTTCTCAGATTTTCTTAAAATCAATCAATTTGAAATTATTGTCTTTATTTTATTTATTCACAAGCCCAGAACAAATCTCATAATTTGTGTACAGCTTTTCCATCAATCACAATCTTGACACTTGTAGCACCTGTGGCTATTGTGGAGCCCCAATCAGCTGCTGAGAAAAAAACGGCAGCCTTTTTTCTTAACCCCCATTGATGGCCATAAGAATTAAAGAGAATGCAAATAAGTCAATTCCCATTTCAAACATGAGGCGAAATTAATGCGCTACAAAATAAATACGACAAGATAAATGTTTTTTGGCACTGAGCACACGCCAAAAGTAACAAGATAAACTGACGTGCCGAAGTGGGGGGAGTGGTTTGGGCCGGGCGAGTTGAGGTGGGTAATAAAAATAAATACACGAGTCCTGTGCGCGTCCTGGCAAAGTGTGAAGAGTGCCGCCGGGCCAGAGTGGCACACTGTGTGTGCGTGTGTGTGTCACGTTTAGCATTTCAAAAGGCGTATTGTTTATTTTTTTATTCGTTCTTTCTACTCGATTTTTTTTTCTTTTTTTCTCTGTGTTTATTCGCATTCAATGTTATTTATCTGCTTGCCACGCTCCCCTCTCCCCTCTCCCAAACAAATGGAAGCCTTTGTAACCCAAGTTCACTTTCACAGTGCGCTTTTGTAGTTAACTTCTTTGTAGTTTTCGCTTACTTATTCATTTCTTTCTGGCACATGGAAAACTTGGTTTCTTCTTCTTCTTTTTTTTGTCCAACAATGAAACGCATTTTTTGTGTGTGTGTGTGTGTGTGTGTGATAAACTCGGCTAGCAGAAGAATGTCACGTACGGCAACAACCTTTGCCACTTAAAGTTTTAAGTTCTGGCAGCGGCAAAAATATGTTTTAATTCCATAATCAGCTCCGGCAGTTGCCCCAAAAGGCAAAATCAATTCGCCATTGTTCGAGAGAGAGTCCAAAAATCATAGCATATTTTGCAGCGCGACAAATGCTGGTCACGTACAACAAGCCCGAATAGAAGGGGAACTGGGTGAGGGATAAGGATAGAGGGGAAAGCTAGGAGACATTGGGGCAGCTGTCGCTGTTTGGGTGCACTTAGCATTGCTACATAATTTCTGATGGCGTCATTTTAAGAATTATGAATGCCACGTGACTTTTACTGGGCAAATAAAAGTGTACCCAAAATGGGGGTGGAAATTGCAGCTGACCCGAAACATTCCTTTTATGTGCTCAACCGAAAAGAAAGATTAATCAAAATATGCTTTTCGAATCATAAGCGTGTTTCTAAAAGTTAAGTTGTTTATTTTATAAAGACTAATTAATTAAATTAAACTAAAATTGAAGCATTCGAAAATGCAGAATACCTTTTAAAACATATTTAAATTTTAACTATATATACATATTCTGAAGTTCAATACTTAATTCTAGCCTATTCGTTAAAGGAATCATGGAAACACTTTTGGAGCACTTTTTATCACAGTGAAGCGTTTTTGGGATATGGCTTAAAGTTGTTCAGCTTCCAGCTGCAGGTTTAATTTATATTGCTGGCAACTCGACCTGACCGGCCAAAGGTGTCACACATAAACCATTCAATCTGACAGTTACTACTGTGGCAGACACAGGGACGACGCGAATGGGGGACGGACACGTAGACAAATAGACGGCTATGACAATACCCACGCTGACCGCAGCCAAAACTTTCGATTTCAGTTCGTTAACGTGCAAAGTGAACACGTTGCTCGACATTGCACGGAGATTTTTCCTGGATTTACCACGTGTGGGTTACTCTACGTTTGCCGGCTGCAATTTACTATTTTTGTACATTTGTATTTTTTTGTCGAGAGCTGGCGAATTTTTTTTTCTGCGGCTTCCATATTCATTTGACTGGGGCTGCAAATTGCGCACGAAACATGCGAGTGAGTGCAGAAAACCAATTTGTAATAAAGACTACGAATGAGAAGGACATAAAAGTGGACATGCAGTCAGCCAGGCAGCGGCATGTTGAGGATTATGTGGCATTCGCAAGATGTTGACACATCACGCAGCAGCCAGATCCAAAAGGCAGAACGCTCTTTCCTCCAGCATTTGAATGTTTTCAATTAACTTTATGTAGATAAATAGCAACAACTAGCGTTGATTGTCTCAGAGGCGCTTTAAAAAATTGTGCTAAGCAGAAGTCAGAGGGCAGAAGTAAAATGAAACATTGCATAACAGTAAATTACGCGTTGTACGCGGAAATTGCATTATCAGCGTCAAAAGGACACCCCTCCGCGCCCCTCCCAGCAACCCAGCAACGAGCAGCTACCAGCTACCAGCTACCATCTGCCCTGCGGTGCTTTGTCGCTTCCTGCTGCGCGTCGAGACAATGACAACAAGGATGAACCCGAGAAAGAGAGAATGAGAATGAGAGTGAGAGTGAGAAAGAGAATGAGTTGTGATAGTTAAGTTTTCGCAACAGCAACGCGCATAATTACAGCCGAGCGGGAGTTGTAGGGGGGATGGAATGGCTAGCCAGCTGTAGACCCAAGACTGATGAGCAGTTTATGACTTGACGCTTTTGCGCTGCATTTAATATATTTTGATATTGTATTGTTGTCCCGTATTCCCTGACACTGGCTGCACATTTGTAAATAGCAGTTAATAACAAAGTGGATTACTTTACTCAACGCCCGCAACGAGTTGATGCGTTCTGATGCGGCGGCTATTTGCTGCACCATTTATATGAAATTTTAATGAATTGTTAAAGCCAAGTCACATTAGAGCGAGCTGGGTGCACATGTGTGCTCCAACCCTGTCAACATTCATTTCCAATAAAGTTGAGTGCCCCACTCAGAGCGGCGCCGCGCAAATGGAACATTTTACGCAAGCCCTCGAAAAGTGCCCTTTAAAATCACTTTATTATGCATGCGTGCCAATGGCTGTGTGGACACATTTGTTACCAACCATAATTTATAAGAAAATTCTCAATCGAACCTCAACAAACCCACGAACCGGCGACGTTCCGGAGCTGTCTTTTACCGATAAAATTGCCAAGCGACACGCGCTTTAATCATGAAAATTCATATTGAAAGGCGGCACATGTTGGTTGCCACATGCTCGATAACGATAGGAACATATAGGTACATATATAAGTTTATATGCCATATTTAAGTGTACACACACACTCACACACACACAGTAACATTTGTATATGTTAGGAGTGCCACTTTCAGCATTGCCATTGAATTAAAATTTCAACAAATTTTGTAAGATGCTTTTCTTTCTACTACCTCTAAATATCTATAAAGTTGTAGGTTGGGTAGCCAACAAGTGCTACCCTCCCTCCCTCCCTCCCTTTCACCCTCTTCTTACATCGTTGTCGTCGCACACAAAACAGCTGCACAATTTCCGTTAAAAACTTTGCTCTCAAAGTTTTTGTGTGCGACTTTTGGCAGGACCGCAATGCCTGCAACAACAAATAGCACTCGAATACCCTTACAAGTTAAGTTTATTTTTTAGAAATATAAAAGAGTATAAATTATATTAGCAAATGATTATTAATGGTAATATTAGAAGGGAATGAAAATTTATTGCAATCAGGTAATAAAATGGAGGAAGAATGACTTAGAAATATATGCAATATATTGGAATTTCGCTTGGCTTTTGCTCTTTGACAATTAAATTAAGTAATTTCGATTACTTTTATGTAATACTTAATGTTGACTGCTTGTCGAACCTAATGTGAAACCCGTAATGCTTATTGTATGTATTATGTATTTAAGTTATAGCAAGTTGGAAGTTTCCGCCGCATGCATTTCAATTGCGTCAACATTTACATGCCGATTCATTGGCCAAAGCAGCCACCCAGTCAACCACCCACTTTGTGTCTTACATCTCTTTAACTCTAATAGATTTTAATCAGCCGCAGGATATGCGCCTGGACGACGGGCAAGGACAGGACGACGAGGACGACATGCTGTTTTTGGGGACAGCATTTGAAACAGCTGCGTTGCTTGGCGACAATTGGACTTGGTTGACAATGATGAAAATTGCCCACAGCTCCGCAGGCTTTAATTAAGCGATTGTGAAAGTGGAATCCAACAATTTGGGGCAAATATATTATATATAAAAAATAGTTGAATGCGTATTAAATTTGTAGAAATGATTATGGGCTTAGTGTGCTCGTTTTTCCACACAATTTACCCAGCAACACCTTGGGGGCAGGCGAAAACACGCCTAATGAGCCACTCCTGTTGGCCACCAACACACTAGCCAGTAAAAGCCGTTGCATTTTTCAGCACTTTGACACGTTTCCACATAAGTATCAGCCGAGAGAGAGCAGAAAGTGTGTTTTTCTTTTATTTGCGTAATTGGCTGAGTGCCTCGGGCGTTGGTGGTGCTGATGGCTGATGGCTGAGTGATGTGGCAGCCAGTTTATGGAAAAAACAGCAAAAGTGCTGCAAAAATTTAACGTCCTTATCGGTATATCCGTTACCGCATCCGCATCCGTTTCTGGCTATAAAATGACCCGCATAAATGGAGCTCGCAGCATTACGCATTTAATTTGGCCGAAAGTCACCGCACACCAGGAAAGTGTGAAATATCAGCAGTGGACATCTGTGCCAATAAAAGTGTCAAATGAAAATGAGTATAATGAGCATCAGAGTTCACAGTATCGCAGTACAGGCAGGCAGGCAAATCATCGTCCTTCGTCCTGCCACCAATTGGATGTCAATGTCGCGTTCATTGGCTGACTTTTAAACGCCATTTGAACTCGCAGAAGTGTTTTAAAATGCAAAGTGCCATTATTTGTGGGCATCGTTAAGTTTCATTTAAAACAGACGACAATTCACCCATTGACCCCATCACTGCCCCCCCCCCCCCACTACGCCCATGCATTGGGCCACAAACTTTCGTTTATCTTGTCAACGTCATCTTTATTGGCTGCCACCACCACTGCTGCTGCTCCAGCTGTTGGTGAGTCTGTTATCCTGCGGGTGTTTTGTGTCCATAATTCCGCATGTAATTCGATCTCCCACACAACTCACAGATTGCCACACATTTTGCTATCTGCAACACATCATCGAAAGTCTTAACTATTTAATGATACTGCTGGTAAACTGAGCTTAAGTTGCAAAATTAAGGTATGCTCTATTTTTCAGATATCTTTCCATATTGTTATTTACAGTCAGCTTAACAATGAATAAATTGATTTACACTTGGATTATGAATAGGTTCTCTTTTTCCAACATCTTCAAACACAAAGGAGTAGCGCAAACCAAACAAATGCCCTGATTAAAGAGATAATTACAAACTTATTCCGGTCATATATCAATTATTAAAACTCACAGTGAGCACCACATCAAATTGATACCAGAGGGTAATAATTATTTCAATATCTTTGTCATCAAACTCAGCAATCAATTTTGCAATCGTTATTTTGCCAATAAAGTAGACAAGCAATACAAATATAAACTGTAGATGATAATTACAGATTAGCTTAACAAATTAAATGTATTACTTACCCTTTTTATCTTTGAGATATGATTATTAAAAGTTCCATAAATGCCGTAGATTATACCATAATTTAGTACAATATCCAACATAATCGAGGCAAATAGAGCCACTTTAAGAGAACTTTCCGTTTCACAAATAATTGTAACTGACACACAGAAGCCAAGAACATTGCACAGCTAAGCAGATTTAAACCATTTTAAAAATATATATATATATATTTACAGCAAGAATGACGGCTGCTAAAAGTGTAATTATCTTAAGTGCTTTTAGTCCAATAAAGCACATTTGTGCGCTTAAATAAATATGTATATATTATAAATCTTATTTCACACTGATTAAACAGACATATATCTCAAAGACTTGTGATAAAAAAAACTGTAAATTGTTATTTAAGAAACAAGACTGCCAAAAAAAAGAACAAGAGCGTTCCAGCCGAAAGTAACCGATTGGGGAATACTCTGATATCAGATAATATTGGATGGTAAGGACCCAAAAAACTGCTTTCCAGAGCTAAAAGCCAAAAGGTCTTTAGTCTAAAAATGGTGTTCATCCAATGCCTCAACGCCATCTTCATCCATATAAATAAAAAAACAGCAGAATTTTTAAAAGTTCATATTTATTTAAATTTTTGTACATCTATATAAAATTTAGACAGTTGCATTAATCGTCCTTTGTTCCTGTATTTGCCAAAGAAGTGACAAAACGGCTATTAAACAGAGAACCTGAAATAAAATAGCAAATATCTACAACATTTATCTTTCGTTCAGTTGAACTTTACTTACAGAAAATATTGTATTAAGATAATACCAATGTCCAACTAACAAATTGTAATTTGTATCTTCCAATAAACTGGCTGCTTCTGCAAGAACTATCTTGCTGATTATAAAGGTCATAAATGTGAATATATACTGAATATGATTGCTGGTTTTAATAAAGTTATAATTCAATCTTAAGGGCCTTTAACATACCAGCTTAAGGCATAATGTTGTCATTGTCATGACTCCATAATTTCCAATGCAAATTCCAATATTGAGTAGAGTATTTAGCAGTATCGATACAAACAGCCAGATTTTTGATGTTCCCTTGCATTCGTCAAGGTTTTGGAAAGTGATGACACCGTCAACAGCATTGCAAAACTAAACAGAATCAAATGAAATATTATGGCCTAATCTGCTTAAGCTTTGACTTACCAAGACCAACAGTGAGAGAATATGTATATAAGCCTTCAGTACATGTAATTCTAAAAAGCACATCTGTGTATTATAAAATATTAAACAAGTATAGGAGACACAATTATCTCAGCTATGTGCTACGTACTAGGATCAAAAGTATAATCACAATTTGAATTAATACCTGGAAAATAAGGCACATTATCTTTTCTTTGATTCACTCACTGACACAAGAGAAAAAGATCATCAAAATAGTGGTCACAATGCCGGAAATCATCAAGAACGACTTCAATTGCCTGGTCGATATCCAAACAGATTTCTATGGCACAAAATTGCTGCGTAAAGTACAATATATTGGAAGTGGAATTTAATCATCTATAAAAGCCAAATGGGTGCCTAGAAACACAACGGCTAGGACTATAAAAATACGCGTTAATCGAATGCCCATTACCTATACCAAAAGTATGTTGAATAATGTGTCGATATGTGTTGTTGTGAGTGTATAAAAAGTGGCAACATAAATGACAAGTATTCCAAGTGAAACCTAGTTATTTACAAGTGCTAGTCCACAAGATGTTTTAAGTGGCCAGTGGCAACACACACACACATGTGCAACACCAGCAAACAACAACAACAATGACAACATTGTTGACAATTTCCAGTTGAACGCACAAAGCAGCAGAAGACAGCAAGACGAGACTCCTTTAACCCAGCCCCAGGCTGAGGCCAACAGCCAACACAATACCATTGCCTGTTTCTCCGCCCTGTTCACTGTCCCTCTGGCCCTGGCCTTGCCTGTTTGCATTGTTGTTGTCTGCCCTTTTGCTTTGTGGCCCCAAACTGTGTCTGCTAAAATAATCGCCACAATAATCTGTCAACGACAGCTGTTGATGTCATAAAAACCTTTTGAAGATGTGAAGATGTCGTTCTGAAGGCACAAGCACACACAAACACACACTCACACACACCCATAACAAGCAGGCACAACAACAACAAGCTAATGATAATTTGCCACAATTTACAATCAAACCAGCCACAGCAACAGGGGCACTTGTAACCCCCGCCACCCGCCACGACCCTCTTCTAATAGCTGGCGATAAAATCATTGATGAAGCCAAAAGCTAATTGAATGTTAATCGCTTGGCATTGACATTGCACGTGGCTGCCGCAGTCGCAGTCGAAGTCGCACTGTTGCAGATAACGAAAGGACAAACTTGCCACAGATGGAGGCCGCAGATAAAACGGAAAAGGTGAACATTAAATTTGCATAGAATAATGATAAATCAACAAGCAGTTGCCACTGCCACTGCCAAGACCTTAAAGGTCGCTCGCTCATTTATTTATTTCACACAACAAGAGCCAAATAAAACGCAAACAGTCTTTAAATTAAAAATTAAATTTTAATCTACACAGACAGAGAAGGCAGCAGCAGCAGCAGCAGCAGAGCCCGTGGGCCAAGCAATGATCCATATCAGTTAGTCGAGCTTGCCAAGACCTCAGCATCTGCATTCCGAAAACCCCAACCCAAATCCAAACCAGCCCCTAATAGATGCTGGAGCTGCCCTTTGTCTGGAACTATGACATATCGCGATGGCAGTCGTCTGAGTTCTTTGGTTTTTTTTTTTTTCCATTCTTTTCTTTTATTTTCTACTCATGGTTCAGTTCGTCTGGGATTTGCGTTAAACATGCTCAAAATTTGTTTAAACTGCTTGAGCAGAAGCTGAACTGCTAAAGTTCTTTCACACACACAATTTGTTGTGCGTATCTGTGATAAGCATATAACATTTTGCAAATGCATTTGCCACAAAATATTGCCATTTAGTCGAAAACAGTGCAGGAATTTCGCTGCCAATGGAATTTCGTGTAGTTCTCGATGGTCAAATGGAGGCAAGCAAATTTTTGGTATGCAATATGGGAAAACAGGATAAACAGGAACAATTCTGAACACGCTGGTCACACTCACAAAATTAACATTTGTCGTTTGCTGAAATGTAGGAATTTTTCAATTGCACACTTCAAACAGCGTCTGGCTATGACGTGGACATAAACATAAAATGCATTCAGCCACACACACACGCACACACATACACACACACACACACACACAGAATACACAGAGTAAACACAGTTGACCGGATCGGCTGTTGGCATTTTGGGGTCAGCCCTTTTCACGTTTTGACCCGATGTACCCGATACAAATACAAAATGACATTGGCCAAATAGCCACAGATGCATCAATTGTCTAATTGTTTGCGGAGACAGAGTCGTCATAATGTCCATCAAATTATGGCCACAGAGTTGAGGCGGCCGTACACAATATGTATGTGTCCAAGTGTCCAAGTGTCCAAGTGTCTGGAGTGTGTCTGGGCTCTAGTTTGGCTGTCTGGCTGCCTGCCTGTTTCGGTGGACATGGCCCCGTGGGATAGGTAAATTTGATTTATGACTTATTATGCGTCTTATGTCCTTTCATAATTTAATTACGCCTGGACATTGCTGAACAGACACCAAGTCAGCCAAGCTGGCTGACTGAGAATGCAAATGGTATGGAGAAAATGCACTTTTTTGCTCTCCCTATCTTTCCATCTCATCCATCTCCATCCCTCCATGTCTCATAAGCACAATGAACCATAATTCTATTGTATTTAAATCATGAAAATTCGCTTAAGTAAATTGGATTGCAACAATTGTTGGTGCTCAACTGCATTCGTAAGCAGTTTTGGGCACAAAAAAGCAAAGCGATACAAGAAACACAGGCCAAAATGCAAATGTAATTAAATTACACTTAGGCCAGTCAGTGTGTGTGTGTGTGTGTGTGTGTGTGTGTGCTTGGCATGCCAAATGAAATTGAAATAAATTATTGACTAATTGTCAAGGCAGGCAGACAGACAATACAGCATTTGTTGCAGTTTCAAGAGTGTGGGGCACGATGGGGCATGGCTACAACAACTGCAGCTAATTTGTTGCCCCGTTTCTTATCTTCCTTTAATTTGATTGTTTGTGTCTGCATTATCCGGGGAATTGTCCTATCAATGTCATATCATCTACAAAATCGAAAGAGAGTGGGCATCGCAAAGTGCATGCCATTTGTCAAGTGTACAAAATCCTAAATTAAGTGTTCCACAATCACTTTTTAAGCAGCTTTCAATTAGATGATTGAACAATTTGCTGGAGTACGGGTCGGATAATCATGAGTGTCATCCTATGAGAGATGTGGGAATGACTAAACACTTCCACAAATTGGATACAGCGTTGGGCTATGGAAAATAAATATTAGTTTTGCAAAAACGCATTTTCGAAAATATTTTTCTTTCATAAATGATTTTATGATTTTAGAATGTATGAAATTAATCAAATAAATGCAAAAAATTTTTACAAATTTTTAAACGGCTTACTAAGTCAAATTCTATATATGTATTACAAATGTTATTAACTGGATGTATTGGCCATAATTGTGAATTATTTAACTATAAGTTAATTAGTAAATTTTTTGAGCCGCTAATCACCTTTATACTCAACTAATTGGTAGGCATAAATTTGATGAAACCTTGTGTTTTGTATCGAAATAACTTCAAGATCACTCGCAGATCGTTAACCCTAACTGTGTATATAACAATTGCGTTAAGGGAAACTGCCTTGAATTAGACAATTTGAGTTATGGCTTCAATCTTTTAGGCCATTAGCTAACTGCGCGCAATTAGCAAATGCATTTAAATGTCAAGCTGAAAACCTGGCCTAAGCAATTTGGTAACAAAAGGAGTTCGTTCATTGTTAATGCTGTTATATCAGCTAACAAAAAGAGACTATTAATAACTGACAATAATTGTAACAAATGCAAAATCGGGTCACAATTGTATGTCCAGCATAAATCACAAATTGAATGGCAATGAAGCCGATTGCGGTTTTGATATCAATTTTATGGATCAACAAAGGGCAAATCAGCCTGAAGGCAAACATTTCAGACCCAAAACCAGTTCAAAGCAGGTGTGCAAAATATGAAATCCAATTAATGCCACAAACATACGCGACACGCCCCCGCAAAGAGTTATCAGACTAAGCCGCTTAACAAACCATCGAAGGCCGCCCAAAAAAAAAATAGAAAAAAATGCCAACGATGACGTCGCAAAAACCGGATTCAATTCAAGCCCCAATTTGAAAAACTGTTGCTCTGATATAATCATTGGGTACTTTTGGGCAGTTTATTGCTTGTTAGGCTTCAGTTTGCTTAGCCCAAGATGATTGCTGCCCTGCCTCGAAACGGAAGTCATGCAAAGCTTTTAAGGTTTTACGGTTTAACAAAACAAATGTGGTTTTTATTAAATGTTACGAGAACACGTTAACAAGAAGTGGTTACAACAATTAAATGTTCGTCGTTCGCTTAGAAACCCCAGTGGGTGCCAAAGCCATCGAAGCTCATGTGCGAAACGCTCTCCGCAGGCGAGTAGTGAACGGTCTGGGAGCTGCCATAGCTGGACACGCCCAGAGCAGGTGCACTGTGGCTGTAGGTGGTGGCAGATGGTCCATGATTCACATTGGTGGTGGCCAGTGGTGCAGCATACGAGACGGTCTTGGCAACGACGGGAGCGTGTGCAGCATAGGCAACAGCTGGAGCGGCATAAGACTTGGTGTAGACGGGAGCAGGTGCAGCATAGGCAACAGCTGGAGCAGCATATGAGACAGTCTTGGCCACAACTGGAGCGGGCGCCGCATACACAGTCTTGTGTACAACTGGTGCTGGTGCGGCATAGGTGACAGCTGGAGCAGCATATGAGACAGTCTTGGCGACAATTGGAGCAGGAGCAGCATACACAGTTTTGTGCAGCACTGGAGCGGGTGCAGCATACACAGTTTTGTGCAGCACTGGAGCGGGTGCAGCATAGACAGTCTTCTGCACGACGGGCGTTGCCTGAGTATACAGAGGAGCCGCATAGGTTGTCTTCGCAATTGCCGGAGTGTAGACATTGTTGTGGATGCGTGTGTCCGATTTACGCACACTGGAGTAGGGTGTATCTATCGCCTTCGAGGAGCTGGACACAGTGCCGGCAAAGGAACGCACCACATTCTGCTGCGTGGAAGCAACAGCATCGGCGGCAGGATTAGCGTAAGCCACATGGCTGGCGAGGAGGCCAGCATTGGCATAGGCCACCAAAGCGCACAAGGAGATGACGTAACGGATTGCCATAATGAGTTGCACGATTGAAGCTGGAGATTGTGTCTGAAGCAGCAACTGAAACTGACTGTTGTTGATTTGGCCAAAACGCTGCCGTTTTTATACCCAACTGACGCGTGCCAAACTCCAATTTGTTGTTGCTGCCCACAATGAGATGCGGATTTGGCCTGTCTGTCTGTGTAAAGTGTTCAACCTGTCCACGAATTTGACTGTGGCAATTATTTGAAAGCCAATTTCGTGGGCTTAATTTAAACGTGGTAATTATGTTTAGAGGGCGGCTCAATGGCACACGTGAAAAATTAATAACAATTTGCCAAAAATAAAAGCAGAAACAAAAATATATACAAAATGCAGAGAAAGTTAGGGATAGAGAAAACAGAGAGAGAGAGGGGTGGGGGTGGGGGTGTAAGATATCCCAAGTTGGCAACACAATTCAATTTGAAGCAGCGGCAACTTTGGTAATTTCAATAAATATTCATCATGCGCCCCGTGACACAACAGGAGCTGGAGCTGGAGCTGGAGCAGAAGAAAGCATCAGCAGCGCGGATATTCATTTTGAGAAACTTGCACGAAATGTACAAAAATCATAAACAAGTCGTTTGCCAACAAACAAAAAGAGAGCAGAAGAAAAAAAGTTAACAAAAAAAAAAAAACAGAAACACACCCCACACAAAAAGTTGACACAAACGGGAGAGTCCTTGAATGTTTGTGGGTGGTGGGGGGGAGGTGATTGGTGGCGTTGTCCTGTGGCATATTTGCTGCCTGACTTGAACTCAATTTAATGGAAAAATACGCCGGAGCAATAAAAGTTTTGGCACTCCATGTTGTTTTCACGGAAAATTTATGAGCTGCTGATGATAGTATTCAAAATAATTCACTTTTGGGGAGCAACTCGAACTCCAACTCGAACTCAATACTCAAGCTGAAACTGAATCTCTCCTCAATTGCGTCGCTCTTGCGTTCCGTCATTTGTCGACCCATTGAACCAGTTTTCAATAGGCGGCTTAGGCTTGGGCCTAATTGGCACTGTCACATGTTTGTGACCGTGAAATATTTTTGGCCAATAGCAATATTTAGTTTTGGCTATTTAAGCCGCACAACTGGCCCAGTTAGGCATCAGTAACGTTTCCAGTTGCAGCTAATCAACATATTCCAGCAATGGCATTCAAGTTTGTCCTACTCTCCCTCTGCGCTCTGCTCGGCGCCTCCAATGCCGGCCTCGTGGCGCCAGCCACCTATTTGGCATCTCCAGTGGTGACCAAAGTGGCTCAGCCGCATTTCGATGCCGTCGGCACCACACATCAGAACGTGGTGCGCTCGTTCGGTGGCACCGTCTCCACCTACTCGAAGAACGTCGTCACACCCTACTCCAGCGTCAGCAAGGTGGACTCACGCACCACCAACAACGTGTACACGCCTAAGACTCTCTACAGCGCACCAGCAACTGTGGTCACCAAGTCCGTCTATGCTGCCGCTGCCCCCGCTGTCCACTACTCTGCACCAGCTCCAGCGGTCCACTATGCTGCTCCAGTTGTCGCCAAGACTGTCTCCTATGCTGCTCCAGCTGTCCATTATGCTGCACCTGCTCCAGTTGTGGCCAATACTGTCTCGTATGCTGCTCCAGCGGTCCACTATGCTGCTCCAGCTCCAGTTGTGGCCAAGACTGTATCCTATGCTGCTCCAGCGGTCCACTATGCTGCTCCAGCTCCAGTTGTGGCCAAGACTGTATCCTATGCTGCTCCTGCTGTCCACTATGCTGCCCCAGCTCCAGCTGTGGCTTATTCGACACCAGTCGCTGCTCCCAGCGCCTATGTGAAATACTCACCCGCTGTTGGGGTTTCCCACATTAGCTTCGATGGCTTTGGCTCTCACTGGGGCTACTAAGCTGAACTTTAGCCGTAACCACTACTTGTTGAAACCAGTCTTGTTGAATAAAACTATAAAATATATTTTCTTCGTTTTTATTTAATTTGAAATCATCAGTTATACATTTCTATATCAATCATCATCATATGGAAAGCTGACAAACCTAAAAAAATTTAGTAATTCTGATTGATTTGCAGCTATTCTGATTGTTCAGATTAAATTTCTTCTCAATAATTACATTTGAAGATTTCGAGTAGAATTCTTAATTTGCTAGAAATTTCCTCTCCTTCCCATTGTTCCACTGATTCTGCTCTTCACATTTGTCTTGTATTTAATGATGCGTTTGTGGGCCATAATTTTATGCCTCTCACACAGGGCTTATACCCATAAAGTGCTACTTGCTTTATATTTATTTTTTTTTTTCGCATGGTCTGCAAATATTTAGTGCAAAACTTTATGTTTGTCTTTGGTTGGAGAGGCGCACAAAAAATTGTTGGCCAGAGTTTAATGAGCCAAATGACCCCTTTTTTGGGTTTTCAACAGCTCTCTCCAGTTTGGGCTGCCATAAACTTTGCGATGGGTCCCATCAGCGGCTCAGCTTGACCAAAGTGTTGTTGTTATTGTTATGGTTATGTGAGGCTAAAGCGTTTGGCGATGGCGGAAAACTTTTGCCCAAATCGTTGGGACAGTTACTGTGGGGGGGGGGGGGGTGGGGGGGGCATAAAAAAGTATTAACTGCAAGGGCCAGGCAGCAAACTATTTAGCCATAAAGTTGGTCGTTCTGTGGAGCATTTCGTATGCATATTTTATGCATTTCAAAATGCTTGAAAATTGTTTTTCATGAGGACAAATTTAATGTTGACAACAATACAATTTATGTGCAAATAAAAAGAACTCTGAGAATTTAGATTGTCCTTGAACATGTGCTTGGCTGCATTCTCCCTTTGCATATTGTTACCAGTGTCCTATAGTCCGGTGTGTGTCCGGTGTGTGTGTTGCCAGCATTTGGATTCGCTTGCGATGCTTTCTTGATTTCTTTATTGGCTCATGCATATGCAAACGCGGATACTTGGATGCTCGGACAATCGGGATTTGGCTGGTTCAGACACTCGAGTGTTTATCGTTATTGATTGTAGCTTGTGAAATATGAGAAGTGTAAGCTGTGCTGCCAATGCCAATTCTCATCCAATTTCGCCCAATTTCAATGCCAATCAATTTGTGTTACATGCAAATGCAAATACAATTTGCCGTCTGAGACAAAAGCTATAAAAAAATGTGGTCACGCCAAATGCCACGAAATGAACGATTTTCCGCTTTGATCTTCTTAAGATACAAATAATGACAGACCATTAAAAAAACTAAAATTAACTGAAATTAGCTTGGCTTTAGAAATCATCAAAATTATGTATGAAATCTTAAAAACTCACCTGGCACAATGAGGTAATCAACTCGCTGGAAATAATGTCCGCGTCAATATCATCCTTAGCCAGACAGCCAGTTGTATGGATGTCCTTGGACTCCAAGTTATTGGTATCAACCAAGCAGCTGTTTGGCACTCGACCCGTTTTGAGTAAATAATCATCTGGTCCAAAACGACCACAGCAATTGTGCTAAAAAGGAATACAGGAACAGGACTTGAGGAAAAAAAACTAACCAGGTGGGTTTTGCTCGACAAACCTGACTTTCATACATGGCGATGCTTTCCTGATCCATCCATTTGGAATGGACTATCCGGGTGAGCGGAAAACGCTGTGTCAGTGCAACAATCAGCAACATTTGCAACCAACTAAACAGAAATAGTGTCGTTAGGTACTGCAAATAAGGGTTAAATGTAGAATTTATAATAATACTTTGTACTTTGCACAATCACCTACAGATCGCAATTGTTTAACATTCTGCTTGAGGACGAGTAAAGTGCCAATGATAACGATTGGAATCATTCCAATATTTGTGATGAGCACCGCAACTTCAAATTTGATAAACTCAGCATCCGTTTGATAGTAGTAATAGATTATTTGACCGTGGCTCAAAATGTCGGCTATATTGCATGTCTGTTATATATATAAACAAATTACAATAAATAAATAATTATTTCAAAATCGATTACTAACCAAAGAGCCGATAACGTTTAGTAGGATAACCCATCGAAAGAAAATCAATTTCCAATTTTTATTATCTTCTTCGATCTGATACATTTTCAGCATTTTGGTGTTGGTCTTCTTATTTTTGAAATTTATATATATGATATGTGATATCTGAATTATAAGTCCAGGCTGTGTTGAGTCTAAGAACTGTTAAATTCGCCGCTATGTGAAATTGTGATTGAAATGAACATCAAGTTAAAGTAATTTCTGGAATTTGCATAGATTTGCTGCGGTCTTGGCTTGACTATCTTCTGCCTGGTTCATTTCAGCTTGGTTTGGAGCCGGCTATGGAATTTTTTAATCAAACAGTTGCCATTAATTACTACAAAATTTTTGCCAGCCACATAACAGACATTTTTTCGACGGAGTCCAAATGAATGAAGCCCAAAGATGGCAAGGAATAAAGCGCTGCTCTGAAGGCGTGGCCAATCCTCCCAAGCGCTCATGTGTTTTATGCTGCCTCGTCGTCCGTTGCTGCGGCTGGCTCTGGTGGAGAGACAGTAACAAAAAAGATTGCCACGGGGCAACCGCAGCGTAGCCAGAGTTGAGGGCAAGGGACGGGATGCGCCGCCATTCAACACAACTAAAAATCAAATTAGGTGCAAACGAGCAGCCGTCAGCAGGGCGAGATTCCGTGGGATGCGTTGGAGTTGGTGGGCGTGGTCGAGGGCCATGTAATGAATAATTTATAATGCAAAGCGCTAATATTTTTGCCTCTTCGCTTTTAGTGGAAATTAAAATTTTGTGGCTTTCATTTTCATGCCAAGTTAAAGCGCCAACAAATGCCATGTTTTCTGCGCTGTGGATGGCGGATAGTGGATGCAACTTTCCACAAACTGAGGCAGCCAGCTGATAAATGTGTGCGTGTGCTGGTGTCAAGTGCACGCTCGTGAATTCAATTTGATATACAAACTGATTTATTGATGTGAAGTAGAGGAAAACAGTTCTGTGCCCCACACACCACACAACACACAACTGCCACACGCCATTCATAAGTCAGTCAGTCAGCGGGGGTAAGTTGCAGCTTCTTGAAGCTGACTTGGACAAGGGGTGTGTGTGTGTGTGTGTGTGTGTCTGTGTCTGCCATGGAGACGATAAAAAATTACATACACTTGTAACTGTTGCTGGCTGCAGCCAGCCCCTAACAAGGTTAATTTGTTGCGATCGCAGAGCAGCACTGTCATTTATCTTCCCTGTCAGCGGCAAACTCTATGAAAGAGCAAGGCTCTAATTTGAATTTAACAAGCTACCAGCATCGAGAGCGTGTCCTCAGTTAGTCACTCAGTCAGCCAGTCAGCCAGTCAGTCAATCAGCAAGGGTGAGAATCAGCCAGTCTATCACGGCTCTTTGAAAATTAAAAATTTATTGCCAGACAAAGTGTCAATCATAGCCAGGCATCGCCATAAAAAGTAATATGTGGGCTTGTCTCAAAAAAAAAAAAGAGAAGAAATAAATCAAAGATTAATTGTCGAGTCTAGAATGCTCTATCAAATTACCAGATAGAGAAGGAATTATTTAATAATGCCACGAGTTAATATAGAGCAATAAAAAAATAGACAACTATAAAAATTATTGTGATAAAATTACCATCATGTTGGAACAAGCAGACAACAAGGCGACCAACTTAATCAATATGCCTTTCCATACAGCTATAAAAAGGCCAAAATGCCACAGGACTCCCAACACACTTCATCATCAATTTGTAGCCGTGCAATGTTTCAATTTCACTTGTTGGCTTCGATTGTCGATTGTCGCTTGTTTGTTTTATTTGTTGTTTTTCTTTTTGTTTTGGGTTTGTGCTACACAATTGAAAGCGACACTTTTATGGTTTTCAGATTTGTGCATGGCATCCTCATCTATGCCACCGCTATCCTTTCCATACCACTTTCCATTTTTGGAGCGAAACTGGGAAATATTCGTTGCTTGTATTCTAATTGAGAAATTCTTGAACAAATTGCGAGTTGCATGTGAAATGTTTGCGATTTTCTTTACAGAACATTAGATAATAGTTTTTATTTTTATTTACCCCATTGCAGATGTGCGCGGAGCTTTGGAAATAAAATTTTGTTGCATATTTTGCGGAGTAAAATGGCAGCCACAAAAATGAATGAAATCGTAAAATTCAGACACGCTGGACAGCCACAGCAGCGGGCTAATAACGTACACTCAAAAACCGGATACGCCACAGACCAAATCGGCGCACAAAAGCTGCCCCCCAACACACTCCTCTCATAATCCTCCCTTAGTCATATCTAAGCTCAGACATTTATGTGTGTGAGTGTGTGTGTGAGTGTGTATTGGCATTTAAGTGCCGAAACGAGTTTTTGGGGCCAGAGCATCGTCTAAAATAACCTCACTTTGTGGCTATGTGTGTTCACTTGGTTTGTGTTTGTATTTCTGTGTCTTTTATCTGTCTGACTATTTGTCTGTCTGTCTCTCTGTCTGTCTCTCTGTCTGTCTCTCTGTCTGTCTATCTGTCTGCCTCATTGTCTGTTTGTCTCTGCATCTCTACACATTTTCAAATGCATTGCCTCTCCGTTTTTCTCGCACTGTGTAAATATTTGATTTTTGCATTAAAGTCAATTTGCTTTCATGATTCCGTAATTCATTGTTTATCCGCGCTAACTTCTATTACGCCTTCCGCCACGCCTTCTGCTTCTTCTGCTCTTGGCGTGTTTAATTTTCTACATTTGCCAGCGCTTTTATTGTTTTTTTTTTAGGTGGGGGGGGGGGGTGGTGAGTGGGAATCCCCCCTATTCATTCCGCCAGCCCGCAGTCAACACACAGCAGCCTGCCTTTCCCCAACTCCATCGCTGTTTGTAATCCCGCATTTCCGTTGCAGTTCCACTAACACCAGAGACGCAGTGATATCCGCATCATCTTTGTTTGTTGCTCACAGCCACGATGCTTTTTGGCTTTCTGTCTGCCTGCCTGTCCTGCCTCCTGACTCCTGACTACTGCCTTTCCTGCCCCCTGCCTCTCTTGCGGCCTTGTTGCCTGTTTTAATATGCGCACTCAACGTTAGAAATTAAATCTGGCGCTCAAATGTTATTTGCGCTTTTCGTTTATTTATTTATTTATTATTTGCTTACGCCTCGCACCGCACCGCACCGCACCGCACCGCCCCATCTTCGGTCAAACCCATGGAGAGTACCAACAACAAAGCCCACTTTTCATTAGGTAATGCACAATAAGTACGAGTCTCTCCACTCTGAATGTGAGTGTATTTCATTTATGTTTTCTGAGCCAACAGAGCTTAGTTCTCGCAAAAGATATAAGCAAACAATTTTAGTATGAGATTTTTTTCTCTCTGTTCAGCTTTTGCTTAGATTGTTTACTCAAAAACTAATCAAATTATGAATAGTTTATATAATAGTATTACGGATATTAAATGGTAATAAATGTGAATTATTTATTTGTTTATTATTTATTAAAAATCTATACCCAATGGGATATTTATACATACATTTTGTTCTGTTTACCTATATTCATATGTATTTGTGTGCATTTTAATTTGAGAATAATCTCTGTCAGTTGCAATACTCCTACTATATGTGATTATCGAGATTTCAGTAATAAAAATATATGACACAAGCATCTGTTTTATCAGATAGGTTTTACAGGTCACAAACTTATTGTTAGCACATTTAACAAGCGCTTCAAAAACTCATTAACATTTTATACGCGCCCTCGTCCGGAAGGGAGGGTTGGTGTTATTGATGCCATATCCAGGATGAAGGCAAAATCAAACATTTCACTATGCAATACGACAAAAGTCAAATCAATACCGAAGACGCCACCACCCACTATACATATATATGTATATATGTGTATATATATGTATATATATGTATATTGCCGCGCATCAGTCGATCATTATTCGTATTATAAAAGGAGCGTCGCCTGTAATTTTAACGAGTTTACGCAATTTTATCGTCCGTGCTGCTGTTGCTGCTGCAAGAACAAAGCCAAAAGAGAGGCAAGTCAGGCAGGCAGGCAGTCAGGCAGTGGCATCCTAGATGATGGCGTTGTCACCATCAACAGGCGATGCCAATGCAGTAAAAAAGAATCTAATTTAGTGCGCGGTTTGCATACAAATTCCATTCGCTTTAGCACAACCAACCACAACAAGGATATGTGTGCGTGACAATGTGTATGTGTACAATATGTGTGTGTGTTTGAGTGTGTGTGTGTGTGAGTGTGTTTGTCAATTCGCAATTGATGTCACGATAAACATTGATTTGCCATTTGGTTGGCATGCATTTTTCATTAATTGTCTTGCCGCAAAATCTTACTTGTTTCACTTGCGGAAATGCGCCGCGAAACGGTTTAATCAAAAATTTCGAAATCACATTTCAAACTTTCTGTGAGAGCTCACAGAAGTTTTTAATGACTTTTCCAACTATGGCTGAGAATCTAAAATCTGCAATTACTGCATTGCACATTGTTGTTGTTGCTTTTTGCTGCAGTTAACTGTCTGTATATATATATAAATATGTGTATATGCAAACGACTTTTGGCTTAGACACAACAGCAAACAAAATGCAAACCGCTAATCGCGTTACACAAAAGTTTTGCCAACGCCCCCCCAAAAAAGGTAGGCGTCGAGTGCGAAATTCCACATATGCCACTTGTGTGGCACACGAGTGTGTCGACTATTTGTGTGTGTGTGTGTGTATGGGCGTGTGTGTGTGCGTGCCGTGCAAAAGCATTCAAGTCATTTCCGCTTAAGCAGTCAGTTCAAAAGCCAAAACTAACTAGGAGCCTTGCTTGCCGGCTGACGGGCTGACTGGATGAGTGGCCGGGCAGGTGAGCCGTTTGTGACATGACAGCCTCGTGCTGTTGAATGCCGCAAAATGTTGCTCAGAAACCGACTTAAATACAAACAAACATGGCCGCCAATGGCGACCAAACAGCGGTGCACCAGCCTGAGTCTGAGGAGAGGTGATGGGTGGTGGTGCAGCGCCTAAAACCGGAAACCGGAAATTTAAAGCCATGCCAAGCAAATGAAGCAAACGTTGGCCAATGCCGCGATTGTTTGTTGTTTGTTATTGTTGCTGATTTGTTGCCTGTTGCCTGGCATTTTGATTGTTGTTTTTGCTGCCAGACAGCACTGCGGACAGCAACTGCAACAGCAACAGCAACAGCAACAGCAACTTGCATTGCCATTGTGTGCGCAAAAGTTTAATTACAAATTCCCAGCAATTTCTTGCAATTGCCAAACAACTTTTTTATTGATATTGTTATAGAGTTTTGCGCCTGTCAAGCTGCAATTGTTGTTGGTCCTGTTGTTGTTGTTGTTGTTGCTGCTGTTGTTGCAGCTGCTGCTGCTGCCAATGTGAAATGTCATGTTATTCAGAACTTATTCGCTTCTTATTCGCCGTCTGCTGTCTGATTTTTTAAATGTAAATTGATTACTGACATCGACAAGAGTTGACGAGCCGCTTTCAGTCCTTAATAGCCAATGTCACATTATGTCTCTCTCACAGTCTGCCTCACACACACACACACACACACACACACAAAACTGTTTCGAGTGTTACCCAAAAAGTTGTCAAACATATTTTAATATTACTTGAAGTACTTCGCCATCTTAGCAAGGCTCGATGGAATAAATAAGCACATTTTTATGATAATTAATTATTAATATTAACGTCAATATTAATTTAATGAACTGACTTAAATTGAAGCTTAACAATTTTCATTTCGAAATGAATTCAATTATTTTATTTTCTTTGAAAGCCAACAATTATTTAAAATGGATGTGATCAATGAACCTCTGGAGACAGCCTCGCCAGACATCATCAATATGGAATTGTCATAAATTTCATTTTAACTTAAAATACATATCACTGAAATTGGCGTGCACGAATAAAGCGTTGAAGTGGAAAGTGCCAACTGCACACACTCGCACACACACGCACAGTCATACATGGCACTCTTATGCCTGGTGGCATGATAAGGCTCCGCCTAACGTGCAACCACCTTTGTTGCACTCAGCGGCATCCAGTTTTCCACATGCATCATTTTATTAGTAGTATGCAAATGTGTCAATTTTATTTGCAATATTTCGACACATTTCGACACTTGTTGCCATAATGAACTCAACAGCGCGAAGTCAGCCATGTGTGTGTGTGTGTGTGTGTGAGTGTGTGTTTGTGTTTGTATTGGTGTCATGCATATTTCAGTAGCTTTTGAGCACGTAGCCGGCACACAACTGTTGCACAACAGTTGCACACAAGTTGCGTGCTACCATTGCAAATTATATGCTAATAATGGCCGCGAGTCGTGCATGCAAATTGAATACAACCAAAATGACAACTGCAGCTTAAAGCCACTACTGATAATCGTGTGTGTGTGTGTGTGAGTGTGTGTGTGTGTGTGTGTGTTAGTGTGTGTGCATAAATTGCAGCTATTGTTTAAATATTTGCCATCATAATTAACTTAATTCAATTGGATTTCCATTAGAGCCGCACGCACACAACTTGAGTTAAGAGCTGAGCTAAGTTGAACTGAGCCAAGTTGAGTTGCGTTGTTTGCACTGCCAAAGGTGGGGCTTATCCCTTTAGACGTATCTGTATCTCATTGCCACTAAATGCCTGCTGGCTGGCTGGCAAGTCAAAGACCTGAACTTGCATAACATATGAGACTGGAGACTGGAGACTGGAGTTTACAATTTCTCTATTGACATTCGGCAATCGAATTGAATTGCAGCATCAAATCACACACAATAAAATAATTAATTCCATTTGAAATGCACACACAACAAACCACAAACGTTTGGCTTTGGCAGTAGCAGCAGCAGCAGCAATGCGGGCTCTATCCTATCCTATCAGCCATCTCAAGTGGCATCCTATTCCAAAAGTTCAACTCCAACTGCGAGCTCAATTGCTGACTCTGCTAAGAGTACACATTTATTTTCATTGTTTGCAGTTTAAACACAACACACTCACACACACACACACACACACACAGATACGAAGAGAAGGGGAAACACCTCTGGTTTATTGATAAGCAGTTGTCTTCCCAAGCTAGGCCTCCTTGTTGGCATCCCTTGTCTGGGATAGCTCCTTGCGTGTCTTGCGACGCATACGCAAATTGGAAATCAAACGCACCGTGCAGAAGTACACCAGCTCCACAATGCTCAGCATGGAGACACCCATAAACAGACCCAGCAGACCACCACAGTTGGCTAGAAAATCGGTGGTGCCATAAAGCTCCGAGCGGCGTGAGGTCAGAAATTGTGCCTCCTTGAAGAATATGGAAACACGCGACATTTTCATGCTGCCAAACGAAATGATCGCAATTAAAGACTGATTCGGGATTAACATTTTCATGGTTGCTCACCCTTCACGCTTTGTTTCCGCATCACCCTCTGCCCTATCCTTGCTGGCAACTGTCTTGTAATCAAAATCGGCTTGAGAGATTTCCGCTTCATAGGCAATGGAGGTGCAGGATGGCAGACAATTGCAGTCCGTGTGGCCGCGATAGTTTTCAGCCTCAGTGGCCATGCCCTGTTGGAACTCCTTGAGCAACAGCTCATCCTCGGCATCGTTGTAGCACTTCAAGTTGCCAGTGCCACAAACGGGCACATTCAGGTTGCCTGCAACAAATACATTAATCCTAAATTGGTTGCAAATAACTGCTCGATACTCACGGGGCATGGAGAACTTGACGCAGCCGCATTTGGTTAGAGTAAAGTTGGCCAGGCACTCGAGCTCACAGTTTGTCTGCGAGTAGATGTTGAAGTAGCGCAGATGACGCTCCTTCTGGAAGTAGCACTGTCGTCGATGGGGCTCATACTGCTTCAGGCCATCCGAGGTGGTAATAATTTTGGGTCGTATCGATATGAGCACCTCCTGATCGAAGGGTATGCGAAAGTATTGTCGTGTCACCTGTGCCACCTCACCTGGCGTATGCAACAGAATCTAATTGGCAAGTAATGTTAGATGTGGTATGCAACAACATATGCAACACATTCTCGTGGCATACACACCTTAAAGCCCTGCACAGGACCACGACACATGTCATCGAAATCTTTTTCAATGCCGCCCATGAAAAGATACAAGCCAGCCTTGGCACCCGGGCCCAGAACACGATGTGGATAGGTCTCTGTGTTGGAGCTAATGCTATAACCATCCTCCACATTCCATTCCGTGGTCTGACGATTCTCCTCGCGAAACACAATGTCGGGTATAATGCTAAATAAATACTCTTAGTATTTGAACGTCAAAATAGAGCTACTTCTCACCCTTCGGCTCGAAAGATCTCAGTGGGACTCAAAGAGTTAAAGCTGTAGCAGACGCCATCCTCGGTGACAAACTTGTGAAAGATCTCATTGCATTTGATGGGCGCATTGCGCCACTTGCAGTCCAAATAGGTCTCATCAAACAGAGGTATTACGTCGCTCAGTTCATCGATGATCTCGATGCCCTTTCGGGTCATCATACCGAAGTCAATGTCATGCAGCGGAGCATCGCACACCTGAGTCACAGCTCCAAATGTGGATTTTCTGTGCAAGTTTTGAAATGTATATATTTACATTTTAAATATAGCTATAGACTTATCTGAACAATACACTCAATATACTCACTCCTTTTCGGTCAGATCGGACACTCCGCTGACATTGGCTCGAAAATCCCGTAATTGCCAATAGACATCGGTGAAATTGAACGCAGTCTGGCGAGACTTTGTCTCGGGGCAGACAGTGACAGAGGGGAAGGGGATTTGCCAGACTGGCGTCGATTTCTCTGCAAAACTCACAATCACCGGATTGTTGTTCCACTTGTCCCAGATGTTGAGTGTTAGCTTGAAGCATGTGAATATCGAGAGCAGAAAGACACTGACCCAAAACAGACGCTCCAGCCAGGGTCGTTTCTTCTCGCCCAGATAGCGGATGCCATGGATGGTACTGTAGTCACAATACTCATGAACAATCGCCTTGGCCGCCTGGAAGCCGCTGCCGTATTTGATCTGCTGCTTGGTGTCCACCTCATCCTCGCTATCATCTGAATTGTCCCTGGCTGCCGATGCGGTCCTGGTCATCAGCGCCGCCCTCTTCCACTGATTAGAGGTAGCGAACTTCGGTTGCCTGGGCACCTCCAGCCCATTGATGGGCGTCTGCGGCTGTGTGCTGTTCGTCGACATAACCGTATTGGAGTCCGACTACTACGATTCCGATTCCGAGTTGAACGTTCCTCCGCGCACTGGCAACGTTGACTGAGTCAGCCGAGCGTATGCCAAGTCGTCACCTTATATACTCTTCGCTGGACGGGCGTTGCTTATTATACAACTGGGTACGCTGTATCCTCAAGGGGATTGCCTTTGGCTTCGACGCCAACACGGTTGCCGCATCACGCATGGGTAAGGTGTGAACTCCAGTTTTCGGTGTCATTTCAATTACTTCATTGGGCTAAGCTCGCGTAATTTGCGGAGTACTCCACAAACACACACACACAAACCAAGTGTAAAGTAATGTAAAGTGAAGTGCAGGTCCCCAGCCAGAGGGAGAGCTGGCACTCGTAATTTCAGTTGGCTAAATGTTACCTTTGCGCCAACTGAAACTGCGAATGGCGAATGGCGAATGGGTCTGCAATGGGTCTGTGGCGCACCTGGGCGAGGCATTCTAATTAGCCGCAGCGCACTTTAAGGTTGCCCGGCCTCAAATTGAATAGCGTCTGCTGCAGTCTCCACCAATTGTTGCCCTTTGCTTATGCATTTTAAATCCAGAATGTGGCACGACCGCAGGCGCTTAACTCGACCTCCAAAACCGAAACGGGAACAGAAACAGAAGCTAAATGGCCGCCACACGCTGCAGACCCAGACAATAAAAATGTTTTGGGCCGCCAGGACGAAGAGCCAGCGGCAAGGACAACCAGCAGCAACCAAAAACAGTAACACAACACGGTGCGAGTCGTTTTCGTTGCGCATTTTAATAAAGTTAACTGCATTTTGGCATTGTGTCCAAAAACTTTTATGTGGAGTGTGAGGCAGTCTCTGGCAGTCTCTGGCAGTCTCTGGCAACACTGGCAGCCCTGGCAACCTCTTGCACCCACCTTGCGCTCACCTTTTGTTGGCGCTTTTCATTATCCTGCGCTTTGCTTTCAACAATGTTTGCAATGTCCTTTTTGTTGTCCTGCTGCTGTTTACACACTCTGTCGCCCCTCCCTTCAGAGTGTCGCCGTGTGCAGTTGATCATCATTTATTTTAATGAGAGTTTGAAAATAGAATTTCAAATGTGCTCCGAAACTTAAATCTCTCCATATGAAATGAATAAAGCTACTTTCGCTTTTTTCCAATAGAGTCTCGTTGGTTTCCAGTTAAAACACAATTTAACAAAATTTTCGTATAATATTCTTTTTATTAAATACATTTTTCTGCCTGTTTACATTTTTTAGCTGGAGGACACTGAATTGAATGTTGTTACTTTGTTTACAATATTTCATTATACTTTATGTTTTTTGTTGTATATCTAATCTATTTACATAGCTGCAAATGTTTAATATATATATACGCTTTTTATGCAAGTACTTTTTATGTTAACTTTAAATATTAATACGTTTATATAATTATAACATTTAACCTTCTGGTTATATTTCCTTTCATTTTTCTTTTTCTTTTATATTTGTTGGGACATTTGCAGAAGTTTTGCTGTTGTTTTTGAAACACCTGTTGCCACATATGCTACATATGATATACAAATTGTACGTATTTTGAATAATAATATTGTTGGCATGTTACATATTAAATATTAGTTAAATTATTATACGAACTTGTATATAAAATAGTTTTTTTTTTATGTGGGGGGGGGGGGGTATTTTGTCAGCTAACAATAATTAAGTACTTTAATTTGTTAGTTCTTTTGTATTACTGAATATATACAAAGCTCATTTGTCCTACATAATGCAGTTTAACTAATCCTTACCCATAATTCATGAACTTTTGACGACAGTTTCCGAAGCTGATTTTTTGGTTTTGACATTATCTTTTTACCTATTTGTTCTCATATGCAGTTTTGAAACCCAAAATTGAACACAAAACCGAAGACAGACTAGTTAAGCATTTATTTATATAATTTAAATAGTACATGCATTGATACATATATACTATTATATATATATATAAATATGTATAATTAGTTGTTACAGCTACAATAATACCTAGTTGCTAATTTAAAATGATATGTTTTTCGGTAATTTACGTTTCTCATTTCTCAGTTTAAGTCTAGTACAAAAATACTGAATAAATTGCACTTGCACACCCCACTGACATATAACTTATACTTATTCTCAATACAATACACAAAAGCCAAAAGCCAAATGAGCATTTTAAATACTCTCTCTGAATCTGCACACAAATCTAACACATACAATATTATCTAAACTCATTATATAAGGGGATGCGATTGCAACGCTTTTGATTCTTCTTAAAGCCAGTCCATTAAGAGTTGGCCTACTGTGGTGCCAGTGCCAAACTGAGGCCATTGGACATCAGGCTCAAAGCATTCGCAGTTTGCGTGGTTGCAGTTCCTGCAGCCTCCTGAAATGATGAGCAAATGAGTGGAAAATATGTTAATAATTTGGAGTATCATTTTTTGACTCAACAAAAGTAAAAAAAAAACTGCTTAAACATTAAAAAATTAAACCAATGCATATTATTTATTTTCTTAGCATTATCATATATAATAATTTTCATACTCATATTATTTATTTACTTAGCATTATCCTCTATATATTAATTCTCATACTCACAATGCTCAGGGTTCGGACAATGCAGGCGCGCGTTGCCGGCGGCTCATCGGACTCCAAGCCAGGGGAGCTGCCGCGCGAGGAGACCGAACCGTTGAGTAGCTTTATATTCATATTGATATCATCCGAATGATGTGTCTGCGGGCTACTGGACAGTCGTCCATCCAGCGACAGATCGTCACGCTGCTCCTGCGAAAAGAAACAAAACAAGAAGAACGCATTTTGGCCACCATTTGTTATACTTGTGCAGAGTTTAACGCACCTCCTTGGGACTGGCGCAGAGGCCAAACTTGATATCCATGCTGTGCGTCTCCGTATCGCTGCTAACATGACCATCGTTGTTGTTGTTGTTGTTGGCAGCAGCAGCAGCAGCAACTGCAACTGCGACGGCAGCAACATCAATGCCATTTGCCTCAACTGCAACGACATCGTTGCTGCTGCCGTTGGCAATGGGCGACATGTGTCCATTGATTATGTTGTTGTTGTTGTTGTTGTTATTGTTGCTAATTTTGTTATTGTTATTTGGCTCCTTGTTAAGTGTTGCTGACGTTGGCATGTGCTTTGTTATGGTTGTTGCCTCATCATCAGCAACAACAGCAGCAGCAACAGCAGTAGCAGCAGCAGCAACATTGACTGCAATTGCAGTTGCATCATTTGCATTGTTGCTGTTGTTGTTGTTGTTGTTAGGACTGGGATTGCCGTTGCCGTTGGCGGCCTCATCGCCCAGCTCGTAAATGTTAACCATGTGTGCGGCCTGTGCGTGCACCATCAAATCCCAGGGATTGGTGAATGCATCCTTGCAAACGGCGCAAAGCAATTTGGCGCTCGTTGGCGGCGTTTCTATATACGTAAATTCGAGAGGGGTTGGGTGTGTGTGTGGGGGGGGGGGGGGGCGAAACAAGCAAGAATTAATTAGTTATTTAAGTTGGAATTTGCGGAATAAAGGACTGGGCTGGGCTTAGTCGCATAAATAACTCAATTTTAAATGAATTTGCAGCCAAGCGCAGACAGACAAACAGACAGATGTTGCTGACTTGCAACAAGCAATCTCCATAGAATGTGGCCTTAGATAAACACACACACGCACACACACATACACACACACACACACACACACACAAACACACACACACATAGAGACTTGGACATAAGGCGAACAAATGCCTTGGCAAAAAGTGTTTAACAATCATAAATTAATTGCAGACAGCAAATGCCACGCCCCCTTTTTGCTGACGACTTACTTGCGGCAAAGGCCACATCCTGGCACTTGCATGTGAACCTCAGCTTGCAGTAACTTTTCTTGTGGTCCAATAACTCAGACAGCTCGCTGAAGCATTCCCGGCAGTTGCCACAGATTAATGTGTCCGGATTGCCTACAATATAACGAAACAGTTATAAAATATGGATTTTAATGCCATTATTCCAAGCAAGCTGTCTGGCATTATTGCCATATATATATATATATACATATATATTGTTCATGGCATATCAAGTAATAGCAGAATTAAATAAAACTTACTCTAAAAAATACTTTATCATCATATAAAATAACTGCTTACAAATTATAAAATATATATTTTAGCAACAAACATTTGAATAAATCTTTTCATATAATTCTAATATGATTTTTGATTGGCCAAATCTTGCAGCATCTGCTCTCTGCTAACGACCCTACGAGGCCTGCGACCTTTCACCTTTCCCCATGCCTTAATTTTGTTTCTTCTTTTGCTCATTTGAGACTGTTGTAGTGGTTCCTCCAGTCGAACCGGCTCCTTCGGCTCATTTTGAGCTAGATCAGTTTGCCTATTGCGATATCGCAGCAGCGTTGCAATTGCCTCAATTTTTATATAGCTTTCATTTTTGGATAATGCATCTCGATGAAGTCGTTGCTGGTCGATCGACTTATCCTTCATTCCGAACAACTTGTGGGATAGATTGAAAAGTTTGCTCATTTTAAAAGAATTGGTTTTAGTCCTCGATTCAGGCACTTTTTCGTAGTTTGTGGAGTTCGCTTGAGGCTTCTTTTGGGGCTTCTTTTTCAGTTTCTTTTTGGAATCTTTTTGCACCTTGGGTTGAACAGTGGTTGTCGATTTTAATAGGCCATTTTCCACACATATTGTTATTGCTTGTACATTATCTAAAGGCGCTGCTGTTGTGATTTTTGGCCTTGGTCTGGTGGTTTCTATCAATGGACTCGATTCCGATGTGAAGTCGTCGAACTCTTCTGATTCTGTTGTTGTTTCCATCAATGGACTCGATTCCGATGTGAAGTCTTGGCACTCATCTGATTCTGTTGTTTCATCATCGGGATATGCATACCCATCTTGATCCCCATCATTATCGGGATATGCATCCCCATCTTGATCAGCCGAAACGGAAGGTGACAACTGTGCAACATTCAATCTCAAATGCTGAGTTTGTTCTGATTGTTGATGTGGATTTTGTTGTTGCTGTCGGTTTTGTTGGATTTGTTCTAGTGGTTGTCCTTGTCCAAAATAGTCACCAAGTTGCTGCAGTAGCTGCATAGGAACGCTGGAATTTAGTGTGCCATCCGCTTGAATGGATGAAAGCAGCTCAAATTTCATCTCTGGTTGCCCATCTTGCTGAGGGCTTATTGACCTTGCCAGCTGTTGGGGGCTCTGGTTCTGTGCCACGAGCTTCTCAATTAGCTGGTGCCATTGCTGCTGTTGTTCCGCGGAGACTTGTTCAGCTAACTGCAAGTCCCGTTGACGCAGGTGGTCACCCTGTTTTTTTAGATCCACTTCCAGTTGACTCAGCTGCTGATGCAAACGATCCATATTTTCCTGCTGCAAAGATTCCATCTTTAGAAAATTTAAAATGTGCTCAGGATAATGCTGCTGCTCCGATTGCTGTTCCGAATGCTGCTCCGATTGCTGCTCCAATTGCTGCTCTGATTGCGAGTCAGGTGTGTTGGTCAGTGGCTGCAAATTGTTGGTCAATAGGCTAGCTTTGAGCCTGAGATAGCCGTTAACATATGCGGATGGATAACGCTGCTGCGGAGCAATGGCAGATATGTAATTCTGAGTCTCTTGTGGCTCTTCGGCGTGGACAACTTGCAGGATGTAGGATGCGAATAAAACAGCGAGAGGATAGTATATATTAAGTCCGGGTATTCTCATATTCAGAGTAACAATCGTCGTCAGAACACATTATTAGACAAGTTAAACAAAGCCAAAATCGAGCAAAAATATAATAGAAAAAATAAAAAATAATACTAATGCTGGCATAGTTAAAGTATCTATCAAATATTTAATGATAACTACAAATTTAAGATTACAAAATTTCTATATAGATATTCTCAATTATCAAAGCATTGTTTGCTTATCAAAGCGGAAATCTTAAATAGCAATCGATTGCTGATATCATCATGAAGATAACCCAAACAAATCAAGTAAATACTCACTGTAAACTTTGAATGGTCCCCAATGTTGATGCAAACTTAATTGCTCCTGTGCATGTTGCTGCTGCTGCTGTTGCTGCTGTTGTTGTTGTTGTTGTTCTTGCTGTTGATGAATTTGTTGTTGTTGCTGCTGCTGCTGATGATGTTGATGCTGTTGCTGTTGTTGTTGTTGCATCAGTTGGCTCTGCAATTGTAGCGACTGCGGTTGCTGTGGGGACAATGCCAAAGTCAACGGTTGCAGCAGGCAACTCAACTGTTGTTGCTGCTGTTGTTGCTGTTGCTGCTGTTGTTGTTGTTGCTGCTGCTGTTGATGCTGCTGGTGATGCGATATCTGTTGGGAAAAGGCACCGTACGGCTCCACGAGTGCTGTTTGATTAGCAATTATTGCTGACTTTGCATTCTGTGGCGAAGTCGTTGACTGCCCGGCGATGACGCTCTTCAACTGGAAACCTGTGGCAGCGGCTACAAATTGCTGCTGCTGTTGTTGCTGTTGGTGTTGCTGCTGCTGTTGCTGCTGCTGGTCCTGTTTGTATTGCGACCAGTGAAGTGTGCCGGGCGCCGCTGTCGTGGCCGCTGTTGTGGCCACAGCCGCCGCATTTGATAGTAAATTCTGCTGATGCAGCAACAGCTGCTGTTGTGGCAACAAATTGGCCATCGCTGCCATGGCAACGGCAGCAACCTGCTGCTGATGGTGATGATGTTGCTGCTGCTGCTGCTGATGTTGCTGGTGTTGCTGTTGCTGCTGCTGCACCGCCTGCTGCTGATGATGTACCGCAGCAGCAGCAGCAGCCGCTGCAACTGCAGCGGCGCTATGATGATGTTGCTGCTGATGTTGCTGTTGCACCACCGCTGCCAGACTATTGTTGCTGGCCATCAGACGCTTGCGTTTCTTGGGACGCACACCATTGGAGCCACCCCCACCACCGCCGCCGCGCAGCAGCGCCGATGAGCAGTAGCTGTCATAGAAATAATCCCTGCAAACATAGATGCAAAGAGTGACAGCTCATTACTTGTGCCAAATGCTCTAATTGAGGTGTCAATGCGAGCAACTCCACAAAATGAAGGCTATCTTAATAAGTAGGCAGGAAAGCTCGACTTGGAGACACCCTGTACACACTCTATCAAACTCCAATTATCCCGCCCAGAACTCAACCTAATCCTGATACAAAATCTAGCAAACATGAATCGGAAATGACTATTTTTGAATCAGATTCAATTCAGCAATTTTTAATGGGTATCTGATCTGGATCTGATCTGATCAGCCTGCCAACTGTTGCCAATCGAACTAGCTGTCTCCCGGTTTACAATTATGTCGTCGTTACAATTGTCATTTGCCAATTATGCGTAACTTTTTCGCCCCGTTTTTGCAACCAACGAACAATGTTGCAACAGACGGTTGCTTGTTTTGTGTGTTGCCTGTGTGATTAATACAAATGCCAGCGTCAGTGTCCATTTTGTGGTCGAATATTGGAGTCAGTATTCATATCGTTTGGCCAAACGTGGGTGGGGGGTACGTGGGTGACGGGGCCAAACAATTGCGGCTTTACGGTCAATTTGTGTGCGGTCAAATGGCATTTAAATGACAAACACCAGCCTATAGACAGTCCGAGCACCTGGACAGCACCAACGATGTTTGCGTTTTAATTACAATCAAGTCGCTGTCAGTGTGTCCTGTGTCCTGTGTCGTGTGTCGCATTCGACCCTTTTTTAAAGCCTTAACGCACTTCCTTTCGGTGTCATTAAGCTTAAATTAAATATTTCCACACGAGTTGCAAGTTGTCCAAAATAAATTGTGAATGGTGCCGGGACGCTCGCTCAGTCATCATTAAGGCCGCGCCAGGGACAAGCAAGTGCACATGTCAGCGCCAGGACCAAGCGCAAGGATATTATATAGCATACATTGCAACTGTCACTCACAGACAGTCATTCCTTTTTGATATTTTTTTGTGTGTGTGCACACTTTGTGTGTGGACGCAGCACTCGAAACAACACACAACTGACCCAGACACAGGCACAGACATGGACGCGGACATGGACACAGACGGAGTTATAAATATACGGAGACGGAGCTACGGAAGTGGCATAGAGTTGACAGCCGAAATATTTTATGTGAGCCGGCGTTGAAACAAAGGAGTCGAATACGAATACGTCCATGTCCATGTCCATGCCCTGATGGATGGTACCTTATTTATTTATTTGTGTGTGCGGCTGTGCAACAACAAAAAAAAAGAAAGGAAAAGGAAGAGGAAACTTTCAGCCTAGTCCCAAACCAAGCCGTTAAATGATATGTAAATAAACTCCAAATGAGCGCCACATGGCCGTATTAAATTGAGCAAAAACTTGCTCTAAACACTGGCATTTATTTAAATTAAAATGTGAAGCATGAAATTGTATTTCAAATGGTTTTTCTTTTTCATTTTGTGTTTTTTTTTTTTTGTTATGCTCTCACCAATCGTTGCCCGTTTTGCTGACATTCTGGCGTTTCCTTCCAATTTGATGGGCCTTCGGCTCCGCTACCATGTTGACATCTGAAAATGAAAGAGAGGGCAACACAACCAGGATAAATTTTAGCTGTATTCCCACAAATAAACCAGGCAACAATAGCATGTTGGCCTGTACACCAAAATGGAGTCTTTTTGGCGAAACATATTGTGCCTTTGAAGTGGCTGACTAAGTAGGAATGAATAAAATGACATTTCTATTTTCTATTATGCGCAAATTTAGATTTTTTTTATTTTTGTTGATTTTTCATTATGCAAATGTTGAGAACTCTAAGTTATTAAAAACAAAATAGTTGTTGGCCAACTGCAACACCATAATCATTTAATCTGACTCGCAATCATTAATCTTAATAAAAACAACAAAAATATATAAATGAAAAACGCAGTTTACAACGACCAAAGACATTGTCAGATTTTGCAAAAGGATGAAAGGATAAATGGTGAATAAACAGTTAAAAACCGATCCTTATACACACTACTAAAAAAAATTTTTTAATATATTTAAGAAAAAGATTTAATTAAAGAAGAATCAACACAAAAATTAAATTAACTAAATAAAAATTAATATTTTGTACCATCAAAATTAATATTACTATTAAAATACTTCAAAGTCTATTCTCAGAATATACATTTCCCGTCAGCCTAAGCTAAAGTCAAAATCGTGCCCCAATGCATTATACATTTCATTTTTCAATGAAAAGGGTGCGGATGTCGTCTGTTTTTTTTATATGTAGGTTTTTGTGGCAAGTTCGGCTCTTTCACGCTCGTTCATCATAATTCATGACAAAGTTTGAAGTGCGACGGCTGCGCCGCAGGGTGGCTGAAAACCAACGCGCCCAAAAAAAAAAAAAAACAACAACAAAAAAATAGGAGAAGACAAGACCCAGTCAAGGGGGAGGTGGGGTGGGTTGGTTGATTGTGAGGCAGTTGCTATAACTACAAATTACTGGACTGTGGGGCGTGGCAGCTTTACATATATTTTTTCTGTCTTCTCCCATTTTTGTTCTCAAGAATTTCTTTGGTTTGCCTCAAAACGGCACTTTGCCTTGACTGGAATTGAGACTGGGGTGCTGGCAGGCTATAATTAAGATTAAGGATAAAAGCGTAAGAAGGATTTCCGCAAGTTTTAAGGCAATCGGTTTAACGCTGGCCCAGGCACAACATTGCCACACTGCCGCTTAAAAGTCAATGGTGCGTCGCAATGAAATATTACGGCGGACACTCAACTCGAGTGCTCTGTGCGGGGTATTATTTTATTTGAGCTTCTCCTTTTTGCATGGCTCTAATCAGTGAAATTAGCATTGCTGCATTTGCATAAGCACTGCGAAATAGCGAAATAACATCAACAAAAACAACAACTGCAAAAAGCGTTTTCTGTGCGCGCCGTAAAAGTTTTCATTGCACATCGCCAACGGGTCGTATGAATATGACAGCATCAGCTGCATCACGAATCACACATCGGAGTCGTCCTGACATTGCTCGCTAAGTGCATTAAGTTGTTCCTCGCACGAGACACACATAAGGAGGAATATGAAAGAATGCGGAGGAGTCTCTACGAGCTGCCACGGCTATTGCCTTCTGTGTGTGTGTGTGTGTGTGTGTTGCAGTTGCAGGTGATGTGCGAAGGGGCTTGAAATTTCATTAAGCGTTTAAATTAAATCGACAAACAGTCAGTTGTCAGCCAGCCAGGTAGACAGTCACACACACCGACACACACACACACACACACACTCGCACACACAGATAAGTATATTACGAGACAACATTGAAATTTCATTAAAAGTATCGCGCCAGGATTTATGTTGGGGCAGCACTTTAAGTTGCGGCATGCAGCGACTTCCGTTGCACAAAATACGCAGACAGTTTGTTGGCGGGGCGCGCTCTAAGATATGGCCACTACACATGCCAGTGTCGGAGCAAGAGCAGGAGCAGTAACAGTAGCCAGGAATCCCTATTACTATTCCTCCGCTCCAAAAGGCAAGTCGCCAAGTTGCTTTTTTCGCGCGCTTGTTCGATTTTAGTGCTGCACTTCCGGCACTGGCGGCCATTAACCTGCTCTGACTCTGCCACATCGGACATGCAACTATGCGAGGGTTAAGGTCTGCAATGTCTATGCAAAACAACAACTCCATTCACACAAAAACAAGATATATAACAAAAGAAGTTTTCAACTTTTATATGTATATACGATATATGCAATTATTTATAATTCGAAGTAAAGTAATTAATTTTAATGTGAAACCAATTAAAAATAATAATATTTAATTATAAAACAATTACCAGCCAAATATGGCACAAATTGTTGTATTATTAAAGATTTCAGATTTTTTTTTTCAAAATGTATTATTAAGTATAAGCACTAAAATTGTTTGGCTTCCTCATTTTTTAAAGCTGGCCAAAAAAAAGTGTAAAACGTGTTAATTTATTTAACAACTCGTTGTTATTATTATTTATTTATATAAATAATTTATGTAAATTTTGTAAGAATATTATAACTATTATTAAATAAAACAATAAATCTCACCTAGCGTTTGGCTGAGCACCGTTTTGCCATCCTCGCCGTGACAGGCGTTGCGGGCATCGAATGGGTTGGTGAACTGCACAAAGGCATAGCCCTTGTGCATGGATATGCCTGTAGGCAGAGAGAGAGAGAGTGGAAGAGAGAGAGAAGATGAGAGATGAGACAGACTGCATAGGAAGAAAGATGTGTGTGAGATGGTGACTTACCCGCCAGTCTGCCGTAGATTTGAAACATGCGCTCCACATCCGTTTTGGAGCACTGAAATGTATTCAGATTGCCGACAAAGATGCGCGAGTTAACCGCCTGCGGATCCTGCGAGTTCGTCTGGTTGGACAGTTTTGACAGCTTCATTGTGGCCGCCGTTGCCAATGGCGATGGCGACGCTGACGCTGACGCTGAAGCTGGCAAGGATGACACGGAAAGGGGTAACGGGCACGGCAATGGCAGCGGCAGCGGCAACGGCAACGGCAACGTCAACGGCGCAGCCGCAGCGCACGTGTGTCCAAAGTACAAGAACGCAATCCTGGCGGCTGCTCCCAGACCAACAAGGACAACTGTTTGCTGTTTGCCGTTTGCTATTCTTCCCTTTTTTGCTTTGGGGGCTTAGGTTTTGGCTTTGTGTTTGGCTTTGTATGCGTTCCGCGCAGCTTATTGCATTTGGTCTTGGTTGCTGTGGGTGAGTTACGTCCGTGTCCTGGGCACTGCTGATTTTTCACTTTTCCAACCCAAATCTGAAATCTGTGTGCGGCCGCAGTTTGTACGCTTTGTTGTTGTTAAATCTGTAAAATAAGAACAACAGCAGCCAGCATAAATACAAATTGACAATCACTTTTGTTTGCTCTCGTTTTTATTTTGTTGTGCTATATTTATTTTTTATTTTTTATTTATTTTTATAGCTATTGTTGTTGTTGTTGTTGTGGTTGTTTTTGCCGCAGCTTAAATATCAATGGTTATTCATTTCGAGGCATATCGTTTCTCTCGTTTATATTTCATTTATTCAAGTACGGTTTGTTTGTTTGTATTCTCGTGAATTTAATCTTATCGGCATGCAATTAAAATGCAAAAATGCCATTTTAATTGAAAGTCAGACATATATATATATATATATTTTTTTATAAGCCATTCAAAGGATTCAAATGTTGTCAGTTACGACCAAATAAATTTAACTGAACTGGCATTAACTTCATACACGTTACCATTAAGTCAGGAATTCTACTCAACTATTATTCCTGTTGATCATATTAAAATCATTTATGCTGGTTAAGTTTAAGAATCTAACTTTGATTAACTTTAACTCACAACAACTTACTCTTTAAACAATATTTAATGATTAAGTCTAAAAATCGATGCTTCTTTTGAACACTTTTAAGTTAACAACTTGCATAAGAAATATATTCGAGTAACCACATATGAGTAAGTAAAACACACATATGTTAAAAGTATTCAAATGGAACAACAGCACACACACACACCCACACACACACACACAGCACTTATCCCCTCTTCAGCTGTCTGTCGGACAGTTGTTGTTGTTGTTGTTGCCTCGTTTTAGTCGCCAATGCAACGCACGAAGTGTGGCGCCTCTTATTTATGTTCGTTTGCTTTTACTTGGAGCATGTTTTGTGCGTGTTATTAAATTAAATAACTTTTAAATGGCTTACACAAAAGCGACAGCACACTCAGCACCAGTACGCAACAACAGCAACAACAGCAACAACAACAGCAACAACAACAGCAACAACAACAGCAACAACAAAAGCAACAATGGAGGCGTTATTCACGTTTGTGTAAAAGTGAAAAATTAAGCGTTTTTATTGCGCTTTTCGATGGCAACATTGCAGAACACAGCTCTGATCCTTGGCAGCAACTGCTGCTTCATGCTGCTCCTGGTGGCAACATGTGTATAAAATGTGCGAGTGTGTGTGTGTGCTTTGCATAGCATTACAAAAGGCGATGCATGATATAAAAATAAAACAGGCAGCAATAAAAATAAAATACTCTTGTAGTAGCAAATTGTTAATGTGATTTTTATGCAATAGCCTCCGAGCACATAAGTGTGTGCAAATTTGTGTGTGTGTGTGTGTGTGTGTGAGTGTGTCTACATATTTATTGCATATTTATGGGCGACAGCAGTTGGCTTTAATTGCAAAAGAGTCACACCTTAAGACAAACTTCAGCCGGCAGCTGATTAAAGCCATCGATGGAAAAATGCTTGCCATCAGCAATATTAAAAGTGTTTGCATTGTTTTGCGGCGCTGCTTAAATCAAACAGAGATACAGATACATATACAGATACAGATACAGATACATAGAAAAGTTTTTCAGTGCTTTGTGCGGCAGTTATGAGTGAAAGGCGTTTTATTTATTATAATAGCATTCCTGTCTCCACTGTTCTGCTCTGCTCTGTTCTGTCATTCAGCGTGTCCTGTGTCCTGTGTCCCGTGTCCTGTCTGCACTCAGTCAGCCGTTTCATTCATTCGACGCTTTCTATGTGTATTTTTTTTGTTGCTTCTCTATTTTTTTTTTTTTTTTTTTGTTGTGTGCTGTTTTGTCAGACATCCTCGTTTGCCTCGTTGTGTCGCATTGTCCTTGCAAATGAAGGCACATCGCCGCTGGCGGCTTTGCATAACAGCTCGCAGCTTCCTTGACGGCTAACATGCCCCATTGTTGCATTGATACAACAGCAGCCAGAACAAATCCAAAGCCGTATTGAATAACTGTCGAGAGTTGTTGTTGTGGCTGTGGTTGTTGGTGGCTGTTGTTGCTGTTGTTGCTGTTGCTGCTGTTGCCTTCCTCCCCCATTTGAATATGCAACACTTTTTGTGGCCTACTTTTTGGTCGCAGCCAACAATCGTTTTAATGAACGCAGCTTTAATTAAAGCCAACAAATAACAACGACAACATTTAAATTGCAGCACACAAAAAGCGGTTGCAGCGACTGCTACCCCCTCCCCTCCTCCAGCAGCACCCCCTCCTAGCGCTTTTCAAGTGTCTGGCAAGTGGTTAGTTAACTCGTCTTAATTATAATTAACTGCACTGCTGAGCGGCGGCTAAAAAAAAAAAAAAAACACCAAGTTCATATGTATGTCGTTGGCGTCTGGCCTGTTAACATACGAGGATGAAGCCAGGCAAGTTCAGCCACAAGAAATTGCGCAGGAAATTGCCGTAATTCTTTGCTTTCCCCACTCTCCCTGCCACATTCTATTCCCCTCGCACTGCAGCTGTTTTAGGCGAGAGCCTTCCATTTTCCAGCTGCCTGAGTGCAAAAGTAAATTAAGATGCCGAAGTAAAGTAAAAGTCGTCACGGCTAAAAACTTGAAAAGCGCCAATTCAACAGCTCAGCAACTGCACATGTTTTGCCAGCTTTATAATTGAGTGTTAACCAACTAACGATTTGTCTATCGAATTCTAAAGACTCTTTAAATAGGAAATCTAATAAATCTACAGATTTTCACAATAACAATTCAATTAATACGATTGAGAAATTAGCATTCAATTAAATGCAAGCCGGCAATTAATTTAAGTCGTAAGATTTATAATATTCTTGGTTGATTTTGTTGTATTTATTATACAATAACATTTAATCAAAGTGCATAAATGTTGCTTTATATTTATTTACATATTTATGTGGTTGAGCGCAAGCACAGGCCAGGCCTAAGTGCCCCAGGCGATCCACATAAGAGCGTTAATAAATTCTACTTTTAAGAAAGTGTAATTACTTGTGAGCATCCTTGGCCAGAGTTGGGCATCAGGATGCTTAATGCGGTACGGCTCAAAGTCAACAACTTAACGGGCCCGGAATTTTTAAAGCCATTTTATTGGCTTGCGACGTGCTAAATAATGCATCAGGCCATTAAGCAGGCCGAAAAGCTGTTGAAAAGCCGATTCAACCCCATCATCTCGGAGTGTGACTCTGGCTCTGGACAGGATTATCAGTTGTCGCTGGTGTGCGATCAAATGTCAAAGGACACATTTCGTCACCGAGTCCTGTTTGCTATTTACTGCCTACAAATATGGCCGGCACACATCAATTTTGTTTCCTTTTCTTATCTTTTATTTCTACATTTTTTACCACGTATGTCTGTTAATATGGCAGCTAACTTTTCATTTCAAATCGCTCGAGGGATAGTAGCTGGGTGGATGGGGTCCGAGCTGGGCTGGTGGGTTGAGTGTTTTGGCTCTAATAGGGACATACAAAATATTGAATAGACGTTGTGGCCATTGAAAGCCAAAAAGTCAACAAAGCGTAGCACAAGACCGTGCCAGATAGAGCGACAAATAACCCCAATTGAATGGGGATGGCGGATACAAAGATGATGGCGATGATGATGTTGATGTTGATGTTGATGGCGATGTCGATGGGTGGATAGCACACACATATATATATGTATACATATATGTATAGGAATGTGTGTGTGTGTATTAACAAGGCATGTCAGCCAAACAACTTTATTCATAAGCAGTCAAACAGACAGATGGACAGACAGAGAGGCAGACAGAGGGGCAGACAGAGAGTCAGACGTGACCCCCAGCAAACCAAACAAATGCTAAAACTATAGAAGCACTCGTTGGTTTGCCTTCAGCGAGGAATTTATATGGTCAGCATTCAGAGATGACTTCACGTCTGCCAGCGATAACTCAGCACAGTTTATGGAAGCGAAAGAGTCAAAATGCCGAGACGCCTCACGGTATGCAACAACGTATTTTTTTTTTTTCTTTTTTTTTCTTTTTTAAATTCCAGAGATGCGTTCGATAAGAGCTGCTACGTTGTCGATAAGCATGAAACGTGTGGCGGGGCCATTGCTGTTGCATGTGTGTGTGTGTGTGTGTGTGTTGCTATTGCTGTTAATTTATTGTAATGCGCAAAGCAATTTACAGGCAAAAAAAAAAAACACGAAAAATGTGTACAAGCGTATTAAGTGCCAACTATTTGCATAAATAACAAGAAATTAATAACAAACACACGGCGTCATGGCAGCAGCCGCATAAAAGTTAATAATTGCTGCATGTCAACAGGCAGCAGCCAGAAAGGGGGCTGCTAGTGAAGGGCTCACAGGGGGGATGAGCGCATCCACATTACTGGCGACATGTGGCATATATATACATACATATATATATATGTATATATATATATATGTAAATGAAATATATATATAAAAATAATAAAACTGCAGGCAGCCAAAGTGAAATGACATTTTATCACTTGACAGTAAATGCGTTTTATTGCGCTACTTATTAAACAAATTTAATTTGCAAAAGTTTTAAACAAATGAATCTGCAAAAAATGTACAATTCCAAATTTACATTTCGAAGTTCAATTTAATGCTTGGGTCAAATAACAAGCTACAGTTGCATATATTTTTATTTTTTTTTACAACATTAATAGTTTTAATTGGGTATCTTAGAGGTAAATATGCCTTAAGCTATATTCCACATATATATCACAGGTTTCCCTAAAAAAAAAAATGTTATTAAGAAAGTAGTTGGACAATTTGCAATCTTCTTATATTAAGCTTAATCAGATCTTAAAGTAAAATATCTTTTGTAGCGATTTTAATGATTGGAATTTAAGGCGATTATGTCGTTAGGAACTCATGCAACATATATATTCGCATTACCGTTCGAATCTGCGATTTATTCAGTTGTTTACACAGCAGTTAAAGTGTTAAATTTATTATTGGTCAGCAGTCATGCGGCTTATATTTGTTTTTGGGGTCGACATCGGCAGCACCAGGCTGTGGCTCTTTAGCTGCGCATTCATTCATTATAGTCCCACAATATCATTGTGTGTGTGTGTGTGTGTGTGTGTGTGTGTGTGTGTGTATGTGTGTGTGTGTGAGGATGTGTTGGCCGTCTGGTGTGGTAATAAAAATGGCGTGCATATTTTTCAGTTTGTTATGCATTTCTCTGCCACTTTTGTTGCAGCAACAACAATTATGAATAACTCTGAACTCCTTCTCCCTTAACACGCACTTAATGGCTCCTGATGTGGCAACTTGTGGGCGTGGCAGCGGCATGTGTGGATCGAGTGTGTGTGTGTCTGTGAGTTGTATTCTCATATTTTCGTATATATTTCACTTTGCCAATTAGGAGGCAACGACTGCGACAGTAATCAAATAATTGTTGCATTTGCTGTCAGATATTTCACTTCCTTCCTTTATTTTTTTCCGAATGAAAAACCAATTAAATAAAGAAAAGTTATTTTGGATAGCAAAGTTCCTTAATTAAAAATGAAAATGATAAGTAAAAAATGTAACATTCAAATACATATTTCCATATATATATAGGCTTAAATTAAAACAAAAACCACTTTTGAAGCAATACAAAAATCAGATATTTCATTGTTTTATAAGCAATACATTCATGACTCAATCGTATTATATGACTTATCTAAAAAAAAATAAAGAAAAATAAAGTGCCATCCACTGATAAAGCACACATATACTGATTTTATTTGACACTTGAACAATTGCATTAATGATTTAATTGTTGTAAATACTGCTGAATTACCAATTCCATTATCCACTTAATATATTTATGTCAATTTATTATAAACTACCCATTTACAGCGCCTATTTAATTATCCAATTACAAGCGACGCCAGAAGAAATTATCTTTAAATGTGCAGAAATATTTATTTTTGAAGTTGCGTGCAATTTTTGAATTTCGATTGCCACTCCAACAAAATGCATAGTACAAGGGTGGGGTGGGGGAGGTGGCGTGGTTGGAGATGCGGAAACAGCGCGTTGTCATTTTTTGGGCCTATCGCTTTTGGATGCGGATGCGGATTTTGGTTTGGCCCTTTTTGGGCCTTTCGGTTTTGGTTTTGGTTTCGGATTTTGGTTTTTGTTTTCGTTTACCATGCCAAAACAAGAGCGTCGCTGTCGATTGTTGGATATGTTTTGTGGTCCATTAAAACAGTCACCCAACAACAATAACACAGTAAACAATTTCGAAGAAAAACCTCATCAAATAAGACCAAAGCAAGGTTGGCTGAATGCGCCCAGCGCTAAAGAAAGAGCATGACCATCTCTCTCCCTTACTCAAACGCTCACTCTCTTTGTCACTGCATGACCAACACAGCGCTCACACACAGTAATCACTGCGCGAGACGTGACTGTTGTTTGTTGCTGTTGCTGCTGTTTTGTGTGGGAGCGTGCGCGGCATACTTTGCGCAGTATGTTAATTCATGCAGGCGCAAGTAAGACGACTAGCATTTGAGTGCAGCTGTTAAGCAGAAATGCAACAAACACAATTTTTTCTTTAGCTTTACGCTCTCTGCTTTGCTCAGTGGCAGGGTAGATTTCACAGCGTTTGGGTGTGTTTTTATTTGTGCTCGCTCGTGCAAAAATTTGTCTTACTAACTTAATTACAAAAAAAAAAAAATAAAACAAGTGACACGAAAAAGGGCAATAAATTTAAAGATTAAGTGAAAATAAAAGATCACAAAAGTACCGTGTGCGTTTCTGTGTGCTTGAGTGCGTAAGCAAACAAAAAAATATTAACTTGTATAATCGCCCAAAAAAAAAACTTGAATACGCTGACTCTCGCACTGCTGCGTGTAAATTTATTAAACAACCCACAAAGAAACTAAAGCAACAACAACGCGAAGAGACGACGTCATGCAGGCAATCAAATGTGTCGTTGTTGGCGACGGAGCCGTGGGTAAAACTTGCCTGCTGATCAGTTATACGACAAATGCCTTTCCCGGTGAATATATTCCCACTGTATTCGCTAATTATTCGGCAAATGTGATGGTCGATGCCAAACCGATTAACTTGGGATTATGGGATTCTGCCGGACAGGAGGATTACGATCGTTTGCGTCCATTATCATATCCATAAACAGATGTCGTCCTCACCTGCTTCTCGCTGGTAAATCCCGCCTCGTTCGGAATGTGCGCGCCAAATGGTCTACCGAGGTGCGTCATCATTGCAGCAGTGTGCCCCTCATACTCGTCGGCACCAAGCTCGATTTGCGCGATGATAAGAAAACAATTGAGAAACTCAGGGAAAAGAAACTGACACCCATCACCTATCCGCAAGGACTGGCAATGGCCAAGGAAATTGCCGCTGTTAAATATCTGGAGTGCTCGGCTCTCACCAATAAGGGACTGAAGACTGTCTTCGATGAGGCAATACGCTCGGTGCTCTGTCCGCCCTGTCGTCGGCCGCTCAAGCGCGGCTGTTCTCTTCTCTAAAATGTTGCACAATTCAAATTGGTTTTTCTCCGAGTGAAAGACAGCGAGATTCTAAGATATAGAGAGGGGGAGTAAGAGATGCAGCGGTAACAAAGCGCAGAAATATTGCAAAAATTATTCAATCGCCTTATTTACAGTTACAGTATTATGTGTGTGTGTGCGTTTGTGTGCGTTTGTAGGGGGCAACGGATTAAATTTGTAAACGCAAGCGTCATAAGAGGGGGACCACACTCAACAACTTGATATAATATACATAAATAAACTCACTGATACACACATGCACACACACATATATATTCAGTGGCCGTGGATGAATTATAACGCTCTAGTTTCAGAAGTGATTTCAATTTTGTGAAATAAAAGCTTTACATTTCTATTTGCACAATTACTAATAATGACAAATATATATACCTGAAATTCAAAATTCAATGACTTAAGTTAAGCAAATTAATAGGTTTTCATAGGATTTTAAAATCACCCTTTTAAACTTCATTTCTAATTTACTGTAAAAAAAAAAAGAAAGATTGTTGTATGACAAATGCCCTTAGAATTTCTATAGAAATTGAAGTAAAGGTAAAAATAAAATGCTATAATTAATTGTAAATAAATCTAGAATGATATGAAACTTGACAAAACCAATACACAGATAACAGTAACAGAAACCGCTTATTGGTCTGAGCAATAATTATTTGGCACATACCTATAAATATACCATACTACCCGGCTATAATGCAGATCAAATGGCACTATAATATTGCTATTAATTTGTACTAAATAAATAAATGTAAAATATAAGTGCAATAAGAAAGGCAAATAGTTGTAGACAAGAATTATTTTATCTGTTTTGAATGCATTTTGTGCCTTAAATGCGCAGTGTTTTTTTTATTTAATATTATTTATTTAATGATTTTAATGTATAGTTCTTTTGGATAGCAAAGTTCCTTAATTAAAAATTAAAATGATAAATAAAAAATGTAACATTCAAAAACATATTTCCATATATATAAAGGCTTAAATTAAAACAAAAACCACTTTTGAAGCAATAAAAGAAATCAGATATTTTATTATTTTATAAGCAATACATTCATGACTCAATCGTATTATATGACTTACCTAAAAAAAAATAAAGAAAAATAAAGTGCCATCCACTGATAAAGCACACATATACTGATTTTATTTGACACTTGAACAATTGCATTAATGATTTAATTGTTGTAAATACTGCTGAATTACCAATTCCATTATCCACTTAATATATTTATGTCAATTTATTATAAACTACCCATTTACAGCGCCTATTTAATTATCCAATTACAAGCGACGCCAGAAGAAATTATCTTTAAATGTGCAGAAATATTTATTTTTGAAGTTGCGTGCAATTTTTTAATTTCGATTGCCACTCCAACAAAATGCATTGTACAAGGGTGGGGTGGGGGAGGTGGCGTGGTTGGAGATGCGGAAACAGCGCGTTGTCATTTTTTGGGCCTATCGCTTTAGGATGCGGATGCGGATTTTGGTTTGGCCCTTTTTGGGCCTTTCGGTTTTGGTTTTGGTTTCGGATTTTGGTTTTTGTTTTCGTTTACCATGTCAAAACAAGAGCGTCGCTGTCGATTGTTGGATATGTTTTGTGGTCCATTAAAACAGTCACCCAACAACAATAACACAGTCATGGAAAGCGACGCACAAATTTCGGAGAAAAACCTCATCAAATAAGACCAAAGCAAGGTTGGCTGAATGCGCCCAGCGCTAAAGAAAGAGAATGGCCATCTCTCTCCCTCACTCAAACGCTCACACTATTTGTCACTGCATGACTAACACAGCGCTCACACACAGTAAACACTGCGCGAGACGTGACTGTGGTTTGTTGCTGTTGCTGCTGTTTTGCGTGGGAGAGTGCGCGGCATACTTTGCGCAGTAGGTTAATTCATGCAGGCGCAAGTGAGACGACTAACATTCGAGTGCAGCTGTTAAGCAAAAGGCAACACACACAATTTTTTCTTTAGCTTTACGCTCTCTGCTTTGCTCAGTGGCAGGGTAGATTTCACAGCGTTTGGGTGTGTTTTTATTTGTGCTCGCTCGTGCAAAAATTTGTCTTACTAACTTAATTACAAAAAAAATAAATAAAACAAGTGACACGAAAAAGGGCAATAAATTTAAAGATTAAGTGAAAATAAAAGATCACAAAAGTACCGTGAGCGTTTCTGTGTGCTTGAGTGCGTAAGCAAACAAAAAAATATTAACTTGTATAATCGCCCAAAAAAAAAACTTGAATACGCTGACTCTCGCACTGCTGCGTGTAAATTTATTAAACAACCCACAAAGAAACTAAAGCAACAACAACGCGAAGAGACGACGTCATGCAGGCAATCAAATGTGTCGTTGTTGGCGACGGAGCCGTGGGTAAAACTTGCCTGCTGATCAGTTATACGACAAATGCCTTTCCCGGTGAATATATTCCCACTGTATTCGATAATTATTCGGCAAATGTGATGGTCGATGCCAAACCGATTAATTTGGGATTATGGGATACTGCCGGACAGGAGGATTACGATCGTTTGCGTCCATTATCATATCCACAAACAGATGTCTTCCTCATCTGCTTCTCGCTGGTAAATCCCTCCTCATTTGAGAATGTGCGCGCCAAATGGTCTACCGAGGTGCGTCATCATTGCAGCAGTGTGCCCCTCATACTCGTCGGCACCAAGCTCGATTTGCGCGATGATAAGAAAACAATTGAGAAACTCAGGGAAAAGAAACTGACACCCATCACCTATCCGCAAGGACTGGCAATGGCCAAGGAAATTGCCGCTGTTAAATATCTGGAGTGCTCGGCTCTCACCAATAAGGGACTGAAGACTGTCTTCGATGAGGCAATACGCTCGGTGCTCTGTCCGCCCTGTCGTCGGCCGCTCAAGCGCGGCTGTTCTCTTCTCTAAAATGTTGCACAATTCAAATTGGTTTTTCTCCGAGTGAAAGACAGCGAGATTCTAAGATATAGAGAGGGGGAGTAAGAGATGCAGCGGTAACAAAGCGCAGAAATATTGCAAAAATTATTCAATCGCCTTATTTACAGTTACAGTATTATGTGTGTGTGTGTGTGTGCGTTTGTGTGCGTTTGTGGGGGGCAACGGATTAAATTTGTAAACGCAAGCGTCATAAGAGGGGGACCACACTCAACAACTTGATATAATATACATAAATAAACTCACTGATACACACATGCACACACACATATATATTCAGTGGCCGTGGATGAATTATAACGCTCTAGTTTCAGAAGTAATTTCAATTTTGTGAAATAAAAGCTTTACATTTCTATTTGCACAATTACTAATAATGACAAATATATATACCTGAAATTCAAAATTCAATGACTTAAGTTAAGCAAATTAATAGGTTTTCATAGGATTTTAAAATCACCATTTTAAACTTCATTTCTAATTTACTGTAAAAAAAAAGAAAGATTGTTGTATGACAAATGCCCTTAGAATTTCTATAGAAATTGAAGTAAAGGTAAAAATAAAATGCTATAATTAATTGTAAATAAATCTAGAATGATATGAAACTTGACAAAACCAATACACAGATAACAGTAACAGAAACCGCTTATCGGTCTGAGCAATAATTATTTGGCACATACCTATAAATATACCATACTACCCGGCTATAATGCAGATCAAATGGCACTATAATATTGCTATTAATTTGTACTAAATAAATAAATGTAAAATATAAGTGCAATAAGAAAGGCAAATAGTTGTAGACAAGAATTATTTTATCTGTTTTGAATGCATTTTGTGCCTTAAATGCGCAGTGTTTTTTTATTTAATGTTATTTATTTAATGATTTTAATGTATACTAAATATATAATAAGCAAACTACACACACAAAGAGACAAACGTTAATTAAATGCATCAAATTTTAACAAACTGTGCTTTGTCTTTGTATTTATTGAACTACCACATTTTGATATGGATATACAACAAAAAAAAAAAAAAAAAAAATAAACAAGCAATTTATTTATATTAACACATAATTTACTGTAACAAATATAATAAAAAAAAAACATAAATAAAAATTGTACATACAAAAAATAAACAAAAATCCCAACTGCTGTGTATTTTTTTTTATTATATTTTATATCCGAATAATCACAGCATATAGACTTTATATAATGTATAAAGTATCGACTATAGGCCAGCAAATTTAGTTGCATATTTTCGGGCTTGTATATGGAATTTTATGCATTCGTTCAGCTTTAATCTTATCTTGGCTATTTTGGTCATCATTAGTTAAATTTTGTCGCCAAATATATTTATAAAGACTTCCGCCTTAGTTAAACGGATGTCGGTATTCACCTTCCCAATCAGCAACAATGTGCAGATTTAAATATATATATTATATATATATATATATGTGTGTGCATAGAAATATATATATATTTCTATACATAGGTCTGGGTCATTATGAGGGAAACGTCATTACAGTTGATTGATTGCCAATTGGGTGTTTGTGGGAATGGGTATGGGTGTGGGTGGGTGGTTGTGGGAGGTGGCTGGCATATTCCACTATCTGTTTAGCTGCCTGTTGCTCGTTAGTGGCCATTTCCACTGTGTGTGAATTTGACAAATAATTACGACAAACGCAACCTGCTGTGCATCTGGCAAAGACAGGAGGGCCACAGTCCTCCCTCCCCATTCGCCCCCCAAATAGCAATTCAATGCCAGTGACATATGTATGTGCGTAAGGCGGACTGATGGATGTGCGTCGTCTGTGGCGCGACAAATCGCATAATTGACCCAAATTTCAAAGCATCAACAGCTAAAATGCAGCGACCAATTGCTGGCAAAGGTGTGGGCCAGAAATTGGCCTACAGAAATTGTAGCTAACATTATTTCAGTGCTATCTTTTTTTCGGGCTTAGTTGATTTAATTAGCTAAACAAACATATATTAAGAAGAACTGCGACATGTTGCTTTGGCACACACACAAAATAACATCCGTAATAAAAAATGCCGCTAAATTGTGTTGTCGTCGCTGAAAGGCTTGGAATTTACAGCAATTATTTGTTGTAACTTTTGTGTTTGGCATGCAACATTGCCGGTTCATCAATATATTACATTTGCAACGAATCATCCGCATTTGAATAGAACAAAACGTCGACAACATCCATTCAAAAGTTTTAGCACTTACTTAATTAAGGGAAATGTACGACCCCAAAAACATTTTCATCTATAAACTCATTAAATGAGTAAATTGGCAAAAAACCAAAAAAAATATTGGCATCAAATTATTAAACATAAAGTAAACAGAGCTAAGAAAAATCGTGACGGACATATATATTTTTATTGATTAATCTTTTAGGTTGCAATGTATACAGAAATAGTATATATAAAAATATGACCAAGTCACCTTTTAAATTTGCTTAACAATGTTTTTTGATACATGCATTGTTCTAATTAGTAATCGAGTTTTGGTTAATTTGTTGCAGTTTTGGGAAATCTGCATCAATTGAAAACTGTGGCACAAACTTGCCACAAAATCGAAACTGCAAATGCATGCAAATTCATTGACAACTGTCGCATAATTATGCAAAATACCAGGCATCAAATTTATGCAACGTGTGTGGCAACAAAATTAAAAGGCTTCGCCATGCCCTCCTCCTCCACGGTAGCATGTGACAGTTTCTGGCCAGTGTCCTTTTTTTTTTGTCTTCTACAGTGCAGTGCAGTGCCGGACAACTGTTTTGGGCCGCACGCACAATTTGCCAGCTTTGATTCGTTTACCAATTTGGCTAAATCAATTATACGCAGTGCGCACACCACAAAATGCAACAGCAATTTTTAGCGAAAATGTACGAAAAGTCAACTGGCTAAAATGAGAAATTTAATACGAAAATTGCTTAGCCGCAAGTGTGGAACGTAATTCGTGGCATTTTCATAGTCCGTTCACAAAATTTGCTGGCGAAAATTCCAATAAAATGCGCTCCAACGCAAAAAAAATTCCATTTCAAGGGGGCAAAAAAGAGAGCTCTAAAATATTTCACACTTCCGCCGTGCCACTGCCAGAGGCAGCAACCAACGCAGAGACAAAAACAATGCGGCCCACCTGAGCGCTAAGCGTCTGTCAGCTGCCGTCAACAGGATATGACAAGGTTGCCCACCTCCCACCAAAAACCCCCTTCCTTCCTTCTCTTACTGTCAGCTCGGGCTACTTGTGTCTACATATTTTTCAGCGGCTACTTCCTGCCACAGCGCCTTTGGCAAATTATGACAATGCGGCCTGTGGCTGCTGCAAACATTCAAAATGCGAAACATCCCAGCCACACACAGAATATGTTTATGTCCTCCAAAGTCGAACATAAAACAGACTTTCTGTCTGCTTTCACCAAAAACACTACTCTCACAGAGGAAAAAAGTCAGCGCAACATTATTGTTTAGCTTGCACTTAAATAAAGTATTTTTATAAAATTATTAGCAATCTGGCAAAATAAAATTAAATTATGTTTTGTATAAGAATTTTAATTTGAATCAATTTTTAAAAGACATTACAAATTTAATTCTTGGAATATTAATTTCATTAAATTAAACGAATTAATAACTTAAATTAAACTTATTACAGATTTAAAAAATATATTTTTTATATAAAAATAAAATACAATACTAAACATATATTCGAGTCTCTGAAAGAGCATCAATATTTGCGGCCTTTTTGTTTCAATTCAATTAACATTTTGTGGGAATATTGCGACTGACTGGCGGAGCTAAAGGATTGTCTGGGGACTCTGTGAATGCCCCTGCTAAATATGGTAATAACAATTTAAGGTTTACCCGATGAGCAGCGATGAGGCGATGTGGAGAAACATAAACCAAATGTGACTAGGCGATTGATATTGATGTCGATGGCGAATATTGGATTAAGGCTGATGACAACAGAGTTTCAAGCGTGGCCAATATCCGTTGCAGTCACATTGGAACAGCTCGCTTGTCCCTTCTGCCTTTGGCTTGGTTATTGATAATCTTTGTCAAGGCTTCAAGTGAGCCAAAGGATGGCACGGCGCGTGTATTGCGGGGCGTGTGTGCAAAATATGAGCATGAAAAGTCAGTGCGAGCTCGCCACAGGACATGCTGGCTGGAGGAGTAATGAACTGCGGCTCTCGTGGCAGACAGGCGCCTTGTTTGTCCGGGCGATCGATGCAACGGCCACTGGAGTGTATTAAAAACAAAGTCACACTGCGTTTCACTCCAGTTGTGTGTGTTGTGTGTGTGTGGTGTGTGGTGTGTGGTGTGGTGTGGTGTGTGTGTGCTTTCTGTGCAACGTTGTCCTGGCTGTTGTTGTTGCTGCTGCCAAAGTCAATGAACAGCGATAGGGACAACGACAGCCATGCGGCAGGAGGCTCACCAAACACAGACTGCCTTCCAGCTGCCACACTATCCGAGTCGACTCCAGGATATGACGCGTGTGCAAAACTTTGCCACAATTAGGATGCAACTAGCATCAGTACAAGTTGCAGCAGCAGTTGCTGCAACTCTCAGCGCAATAAAAAACTTTTAAAGTTTCGTTTAAAAATTCATTTCATAAATTTAGAGGCGGCCCTCGATGATGGCAAAAAAAAGAAGTAAAAACTTGAATTCAAGTGTCTGGCAGATAGCAGCAGAGACGCCGACGACGACAGCGATACGCTTCCGCCACTTTGTTGCCAACTACTGGCAACTTGTTGCGCCATTTGACAACTTCCCAACACTGCACAGAAATTTCCGCTCACACTCGGCTGCCAGACAAAAGGCCCCCGTAGCTGAATAACTTGCCAGGCTGACATTCAAATCACTGCCTCATTGCATATTCTGATTTTCTTCTATTTTGTTTTTTTTTGGTGTTGGGTTTTTTGCAGGTGTGCAGGCAGTTTTCCGGTGTGTGTAGATGTGTGTTTACCTGACATATTTTAGTTAATAATGAGAATTGTGCCAAAAATACACATATATAAATTATATTGAAATGGACAGCCACAAAAATTGTGATGATGATGCTGATGAAGATGATGAACCACTTGGACGCGCCGCAGGTGGATAACGAGTCCACATAAAGTACACATATAAAAACAATTTTCTTTATTTTCGTTGTTGATGTCTGGTATTTTTGTGCCTCCCCCGCCGACCTGATTGTAATTGTTGTTATTGTAACACAGTTCAAGTATTTTTTTCTTTTATTTATATTTCTGCCTGACTGTTTGTAAATATATAAATTAGCCACACATTTCACAACCAATACAGTTTTATTTATATTTAATTGTAAATAAATAGATACACAATGCAAATAGGAACGTGAAAAGCCAATGAGATGAAATTCAATAAATTTGATTAGCTTGAATTGTTTAAATAGGCACTCCAATCTAGCTAACCCAATTATTTAACGAGTCTGACGATTAATTAATTAATTGTTTGAATTGCGTCTAAAGATAAACAAACTAAATGCGTATGAATAAAATAATAACAACAATAATTGGGCAACATATCTATCTTAAATTGCAATAAGAGCCAAAGAAAATATATATATATTTATGTTAAATATTTAAATTATTTCAATTTATTATTATTAATATTATTACATGATTTGATTTAGTATGTTAATTCGAAGAGCCTCTTCAAATGCCAAGTGTCACAAATGAAACTTTCTTGCATATGACACAATTTTCATAAAATCCTGTACACCCTTTGCGTGAAATCCTCTAAGGACACTTTATCACGCTATGTTAAGGCTCTAGCAATTTAGAAATTGTCGAAAATAGAAGCTGTCGCTAAGTGGTTTTATTTTAAATCTTTCACGTACACAACAATACAAAATCACAGTCACCCAATCTGCTCACAAACCTCCAGCAAAATACAAAAATCTGCAGTATACAAAAAAAAAAATTTCAACTGTCGCGGCCTTATGACAACAAGTTGCTTTTAAAAACTCAACTGTCGTGACAAGTTGCACGAGAATGATTTGGTTTTGTTTTTCAGCTGTTTTGTAAATGTCAGTCTTCATTTGTCAGCCGCACTCGCCCAGGACAACTAGATCCTGCGTCTGGGGGTGCTCGATGTACGATGCCGCCAAGTTGGCTTAAGTGGCTTCGTTGTCAGACGGAGTTCATTTCTTGGCTTTGGTTGGAGCAGTACAATGTACAAAGCATGAAATATGGCCAGCAACAAATACGCGATGGAAGTTTAATCTGTGCTTTAACGTTTTGTTGGCGATTTGCCCGTTTGGAATCGCCGATTCCCTTCTGCCTTCTGGCGTCTTCCGTCTGCCTTCAGCTGGTTATTGATGGACGTTTAAATTGCAGTTGAAATTGAAAATTTTCCACTGAGACACGCCAGTCCCTGGCAGGACTAAGAGCTAAGGATTTTTGTTGCCTTTATACAAACGCTATAAGTATTTATTATGCACTCTCAAGGCCTAATTTTGATTAATTTATCAATCGATTCGTTCCGTTGAGCCTTGACATGAAATGTCAGCGTTATATTTATGACCCCATATTGGCAGTTAGTTGCTAATTATTTCGATACGCTTTGCTTCACTCCCACTCAAGTGGCTCACACTTCGATCAATAAAGAAAAAAAAAAAAAAAACAACAACTCGATCCAAATCCATGGCAGATGGAACCAAACACGTAAACCTCCAAACAAAGTACGCCATGTGCCATGTGCACTGGCAGTAAGAATTACGGAACAAACAACTACAAAAGTAGTGAGAGTAAATTTCACGCCATTGGCAAACCATCATTTTCTGACGTTAAAACATCAATCAGATAATAATTTATTTATATGCGGTATTTCTGTACTGAGGCATTTAATACGCAAATGCTTTATGTAAAAGTGAAATTCATTTGCGGATTTCTAGAATTATTCTTAAGGTTGCATCTTGTTGGATACTTGCATTATTTTCTACATTTTCGAACTCACAGATCAAAGTCTCATTTATGAATTTCAGCGGATATCTAGTTATAGATGAAATTAATCAATAAAATCAATTCGATGGATATTTTGTGTTGGGTTTTTAGGCGTTCATTAACATAATTACCTGTGGCAACTTTCAGCGTACTTTTTCCAGCTATTTTAAACTCATTTAATCGTTTGAAAGCCGTACAAATGACAAAACCAGTAATTGGCACGGAATTAACTGTGTTTTAACTCGGTTTCAATGAGCCATTCTTAAGCCCATGGATTAATTTCCCTTTGCTGTCAATTGGAGCATGGCTATTGCCACTCTTTGTGTCTCTGTCTTCCCTTAACGACCTTGCCAGTTTTGTGTGTGGGGGGGGGGGGGGGGCGGGAGAAGAGAGAAGATGGTGTTAGTGTGGTGTGGTGTGGCCATATTGTTTTATTCAAAGTGGCAATTTACCGTAACATCTAGCCACAATGCACACAGCTCATAAATTAGCGTGCATCTCGGCACCTGCATTGAAACGCAATTGCGATTCCGATGCAATTGTGGCCCAAATGGTTTTGATATGCTTGGAATTTTCCAACCGACACCCTCTTGCCTCGCACCCCATAAACACAATTTTTGATTTTTATAGCTACAATTTTTGGCCTGTTTAGATGAAAAGTTAATACGACGGGTGCTTTGATGCTGCTGCTGCTGCTGCTGCTGGTGATGCTTCTGGTGCTGCAATCGCATTCTTTGGGTCAGTGGCAGGCGGAGGCAGACGGTTTGGTTGATGCTGTAACTACACAAAAATGTGCAGGTAATTTCGAGGAGATTTTTCATATATTTTTTTAATTTTTCTATATTTTCGATTCAGTATTCCACATGGTGTGTATGTGTGTGTGTGTACAAACTAAAGGTAATTATAGTCGTTGAAATTTTTATATTATTGTTACAAAATTTTACTATCAAGTGTGCAAAAGCTGCTAAGAAGCAGACTAGAAATATATAAATTAGACTAGACATAAATAAACAGTGAGACGGAAATAAAGCGAAGAAAACTTGATTGGCTAAGAGACAGACTCAAAGGCCAAAATGGGCAGCCTTATTTCCTTAACTTAACGTAGCATTTCCACACGAACACAATTAAAAGGCCATCAATTTATTTACGCCCTACTCGACGTCATAAACTATTGCAAAAATACATAAACTGTGTATCCCATTATTTATTTACTCAATCTTCCAAACACATGCTCCCAAGGACAACAAAAAAGTTGCAAGAGTAGCCACTATTTTGTTAATAAAAATAAAAATAGGTGTAAAATAGTTTCAAGTTTGTAATAAGTACAAAAACTTAAATAAATTAATTTGCATTGAAAACCATTTAAATATACTTTGATATATCTTATTATTTTATCACAAATCCGAAATATTTTAAGAGCACTTTGGAACAACTGATAGATTGTTGACATATTTGAAAGGTTAACTTGGCTTACAATTTTGTAATAAATATTTGCACTAATACGTTGATATGGGCACTATAATTTTTATTATATGACAGAAATGGGACTGTCATAAAAACTATTGCCTGCTGTTAGGCGTCTATAGAGTGGAAACATTAAGTCGCAATTCGACTTTAATAAACAAACCTCGTCAAGCGGCAGGGAGGCGGTATTTGAGCCGACATTTAACAGGCGCAGACCCAGACCCATTTGCTGGACCCAACGCCAAGCGGGGACGAGGAATTGGGGGTCATTCCGTCTGGGTTCCCATGCCATATCGCTGCAATTCATCGGCGCTAACAACGTGGCGCGGCCAATAACCAAAAACTAATAGCAATAAATGTTGGGATTTTCATACAAAATAGGCAGTAAAAATTGTGTGTGTTTAACAACTTGTTAACGTGTTAACATGTCGACTATTGGGCGCGTGTGTGTATGTGTGTGTGTGTGTGTAAATCAGGCAATCGACTGTGAGCCGCAAACCAAATAAACACCCTTGGCATTCCCAGCCACAGGCGGCAAATTTGCGGTGTTTTTCCATAATATAATTTAGACTGCGGTTAAATTCCGTTCGCTGTAATTTCATATATGGATACATAAGCATATATATGTATGTATTTTCTATTGAATCGGCACAATAATTTTGGGTTTTTCATCTCTGGAGTAACATAAATATTATAAATTTAGTTAATTATCTAATTTTAATATTATTGGAATATAAAATATAAAATATTGGAGCACACTTCTCAACATATATTTCGCAGATAACATATTCACAAGAAATCAAAGTCAACCGGAAAATAACATAAAACTAAACATATAATAGACAATTAAATTTATTAACCATTATTCAAATACACACACACACACACATATATCTATATATATCTCTATATATATATGAACGTATCTGATGTGTATTGCTATATTATTGTATATAATGTACATATAAACATTTAGTTTAAGCACAAAATTCCGGATAAATTCATATCCTAAAAATTTGTTGATTTTGCATAAATAGCTATTCTGAAGAAGAAGAAGAATTGTACATTTGCAAAATTTCAAGGAATTAATTTATTGATAATCATTACTTTTTATTATTTATTTAGGAAACGAGAAAAATAAATATTATTATAATTATGGATAAATGAGAGATGTTTTCTGTTAAGCTATAATAATGAAATGTGTGTGGATAAATGTAAGAGCAGCGATCTCTTATACAAATATGAATAAGAATGCTTCCATTAGTTTGATATATGTATTTACAAGCTGTATGCAGCTTATATGAGTACTTTAATTCGTTGCAAATTTTGTTCATGCCACAAATTAGACACAAAATGTCGTTGCATTCATGCCAAACCCGGCCCGTTTGCTCAGGCCCCAAAGATTGCAACATTGGAATTCATATTGTTGTCTCTCACTATTATGCTGTTATTTATACATATTTCAGCACAGTTTTTGTCTCTGTGCCCCCCACCCAGAAATTGCTGTGTGTGTGTGTGTGTGTGTTTGAGTGTGTTTGGCTGCTTTTGTATTTTTGTGTTGGATGTCGTCAAATACTCTACTCGTCGTGCATCGTGTTGCGTGTTTTGCCGCCGTGTGCAGTTAAACTCGGTGCGGTATTGGGACTAAAACTTTTGCCACGTAAATGATTTGTTTTGTCAATTATTTTGTTAGCCCACATGCAAGAAAACAGGCCGCAGGAAAGCCAACTAACCAACAACAATAAGTATAACAATGGGAAGAGGAGGCTCAGCTGATAACATCAAAACAATGAGGGATAATTTCACATTCACCTGCCAACCGGCTAAAGTAGTAAGTTTTAATTGAAGAGGCGTGGCCAAGTAAATTGCATAAGGCATAAACAAATTTTGTCTTTAATATGCTAAGCCAACTGAACCATGACCGATCGAATGGGATCTAATCAGATATATATTTCTGACTCCTTATGAAGTGTTCCGCTGGCTGTTTAAACAAGTGCGGCCAGTTGCATAAATATTTATGGCAGCAGACGCAAATCAAAGCGGCTGCTGATTATTTATCGCTAACAGCCAGACGAATGTGGTGTCTGGAATTGGGTATTGGCTATTGAGAGACTGACGCAATGAGGCACAATACACTAACAATAACAATAACAAAAAAAATTAAAACACATGTGAGTTGTTTTCTCTTGTTATTTGCTCTCAATTTAAATTACGAAATTAAATTTAATGCATAGTTGTTAAGGGGCGTCAGCCAAAAAGGAAAAAATCAGCCAGAAACAAATAAAGAATTATTTATGTCGCCATTTGAAAAAAAATAAATAAATATATATAAACGGAAAGTCCAAAATACTGAACAAGCCATTGAGTGATGGATGGATCAGGCCATGGCATCCTCAATAACATCGCTCATAGTAAAAAAAAAAAATGTAAATCTTTTTGTTTTTGAATTTTTGTGCGCCTGTTCTTTAAATTAACATGCGGGGTATATGTTTCTGTCACTGGCTGGGCGACAAATCTTCAGTTTTTTTCAATGGGGCCTAATGAAACTAGTCTAGATGTTTACCTTTTGGTTTATGTCAGCTGATTGCTGTTGCTGCCACTGTTGCTGCTGTTCTTGAATTCACTTGAAAACACACAAACTGACAGATGAATTTTCAAAATGTTAAACACTTTTCATATATTATGTGTATGTATTTATGTATGCTTGTGGACATGCAATCCATTTGCCTGCTATCCCAGGTAATTTCTTAATTCATTGCATATTATTCTCAATTTTGCGACACTAATTACACTTTTAGGCGCAAATCGCGATAACTTAAAATATAAAACACACACCAACTCAAAAAGTGCCTGTTCAAAAAGACGAGTAGAAAAACACGTCCGTGTCAGCGCAAGGGCCGTTGCCAACTAATGTGATATTCGAATGGATTCGTACCCGGGCACTTGGCAGACTAACGGCACAATGCGAACACGAAACGACAGCACAGCCGAAGCGTTGTCGGCACTGTTCGGATGTCCATCGTGTTGTACATCGGGCGAAACAGAAAAGCCGGCAAAACAAAATGTAAATAACAGTTCTGTACTGTGCTAACAGGGTGGTTTGTGGATGACGGGACGCTTGGCGGAGTGGAGTTCGAGCCAGTTGCCGGCTTTTGGTTTCAGCTCGAGCTTAACAGATCTTATGCCCATACCGATACCGTACGAAAGGGCAGAAACAACAACAGAGCGTCAGGTGACGACGACAACGACGACGACTAACCTAACCCAACCCAATCGCAACCCACACAACCACTCTACCCTCCCCCATGTTTGCTTTGCGGCTTTTCGGGGTTGCTACGGCGTACGTACGTATATGCGTATCTGTGTGTAAGTGTGTGTTTGTGTGTGTTTGTGTGTGTGTGTTTGTGTGTGTGTGTGTGCGTTTGTTTGTATACACTTCGGCTTGGCCTGCAATTGGCGGGAAACTTTGTGGATGCTATTTAAAATTGACTCTCTACAGCTAGCAACATTGTGTGTATTTTATGGCAGCTCAGTTTAAAATTAATCAAAATAATGTAAACCTATTTTTGGTCATAAATATGAATTCTTTAAAGATGCTCAAATTGTGTGTAATCGTATTTTAATAAATATTAAGAGAATATCACGAGTATTCAGCTTGGCAACATTTGTTGTGCCATGTTGCCAGCAACAAAGACATTGCTCATGCGCCCTGTTGCCACCGCCTCGTTGATGGAAATTCTTCGTTGTTTTTCTTATTATGTGTCTCCCTCACTGAACAACACCACAAAACGAGCGACCGCCTAACGCCTCCAAAGTGACAACCTTTCAGTTTTATCGTTCCCCCCTATTTGTATGTGTGTGTGTGTGTGTGTGTATGTATTTGTCTGTGACTGTGTTTGTAAATAATGTAACAGTAAATTAGCGTGTTAAACACACTGTGGGCGTGGCCAAAACGATGCGTATGTTGGGCAATCTGTTTAACGTTGACTTTTTAACTTTTAAAGGCCAAACCACAATAATTGCCTCATAATTGTGTGGACCTTAACAAACTAGATTTAAATGAAATGGGGCAATGGGCCATGCTTGAGAAAATGAATCCAAAAATGTTAAAATTTAATATTTACAATTATTTTGTATATTTACATTTATTTTATAAGAATTTCCAACCGTTTTTTAATTAAATAGATCCCTTAAGCAAGTTATATGAAATACTGAAATTGTGTTTAATATTTACAATTTGCATTTTTTGGTCAAATTTAAAAATAATTCAGATAAGTCAACAAACAAAAGACTAACAAATGTACAGAAGTATAAAAGTTAAAAATAGCATATGCCAAGAAACACATAAACAATAGGCAACTAGGAAAATTAATAACAGAATTTGATATATCGCAAGCGAAGAGTACTAAAATTACAAGAATTAATAGAGAACCAGAAGGCTTAATGCACGGGCGCCATTTAAGGTACGATCACCTGCACAGGTAGCAGAGTCTCCAATGTGGCCAGGAGCACACAGCAAAATGAGCATTGGATTCGATTTTCCCTCGCTGTGATCACAGACTTTTCGCACCTGTACAAATCAGTTGTTTTCGTTGCTGCTGCTGTAGCCGCTTTTTTTGGTTCATTGCCAAAATTTTCAACCTACAAAAATACAAGTTTCTAGAAAAAAAAAAAAAATATATATATATATATGTCTTCATTTGGTAAGCGCTGATGCTTACGAGCAAATAATTTTTTATATGCCGTCAGTTCGGTAAGTTTTTAGTACGCTCTGGATCATTAAAAAAGGTGGAAAATATGCATGATACGGGCTATAATTAATAAATATAGAAAAAAATGTAAATATTTATAAGTGTACATGTTATTACAGGGTGTCTTCAAGTTAAACACAATTTTTTATTATTGATTTAATGTGTTGTGCTTGTTTGTTGTAGCTGTGGATTGTTGTTTCTAATTACATTGTGCTTAATCCTCAAAATGTGACAGTAAACAAAAAATTGGCATTCTTCCAAAGAGCAATCAGGGAGTTTGATGTGGCTCAGTTGCAGTCTTTATGTTACTATAGTTTAAAATTGACACTTTCATTGTTAGTGTCTTAAATTAAATTAATATTATTTGGCACTTTCAGCATCAAGCAGACAATTAGATCTTGGGTTCTGCCGTTTCTTATTTTCTGTGTTACTTTATATACCGTCGATTGATGTCTAGAGAATTGCTGGTAATTCACTTAATTTACACTAACGGAGAAATATATTATATTTGTCTTAATATTGCATATAATATATGTGCTCATGTTCTTTGCAAAATAGTATTAATTTAGGCAAGGGCATTAAATACTTTATTTTAGTTATATACTTTCGATAATTAAAATATTTATAAATATAAATTTATTTTTTTTTGAAATGCAAAGGATTACAAATTTTTTATGATTTCAAATGATTGCAAAATAAGATATTTATTAAATTATGATTTTGACTAATCAATTTTAATGAGTAATTTTATTTTAAACAATGATGTTTTTCTAAAACATCAAAGCATCTTTTTCGCATCACTAATTCTACAGTTTTGTGCTGCATTTTTAATTTAGCATTTGTAAATATCGCAATTGCAAAGATAATTAAATGTGATTTGCGTCTGTCTTTCCAATAACCAATAAAGCAATCAACTATGCCAGAGATTCAAATTATTATTTTTTAATTGTTATTATTTGTATTAAAGTAAGTACTTTTAACTATGTTAGCTCGAAAGCCGCCAAGGAATCTGGCTCAGATATTGAGTGTGATTAACTACAGTACAGTAGGCATTATCAATCAATTTCTAGTGGGTAAATAAATAGATTATTATTAGTATGAGTAATGTTTTATAAGTGATCGTCATGCTTACCTCTTTTTCGTTACACAAATGCATGAGTCCTGTTGAATACAATTGCAAAGGCTTTTGCTTTTCGGTATTGCGCACCTTTCTTAATATTTCCACTGCCTTTTCCAGAAACTCTGATGATAAACTAGTGTTTATATGCAGACGTTGAAGTTTTCTGCAAGATTTAAGTACATTCAGACATTCCTTGGAACCAGCGCCTGATCGCCACAGCATTATGTAAAGGCCTTTAAGTTCAGTTAATTCCGTCAAGAGATCAATGCATCTGGCATCTTCGAAATCACAGCGCAATTCTTGCAAAGATTTTATTTCAATGAGTTTACTGGTCTCCTCTAAGTCCAAACTGGAAAACACCGTTAAGCTCTGTAATTGAGGTCCTTCCTTCTTGTCAACAAATGCATTGAAAAGTTCTAAAAGCTTTGCGCATGGCGAAGTCGAGTTTGTGCTTTTAATAACGACTTTCTTTAGGTTGGGTAAATCTGCAAGACCAACATAGGATTTATGGCTCCAAAGCATAGGAAAAGAAATTTCCTCCAAGTTCGGGCAGTAAGGAACGATGTCGCTCAGTTCCCCGACAACCTCTCTTAACCATAAAACATGCAAGTTTCCATTCAATTTGCAAACGTCAACAAGATCCTCGGCTGCGATTTCAGCATTTAACGAAATCGCTTGTATGCCTTTTAGTTGCAATATTTTGCGCGCTTTGAATCTAAAAATAGTTTACGAAATTTAAAAATGACAAGTGGAAAATGATTTTATTTATATTTAAGCTCACCTGGTTACGCAGTTTATACTAATACTTTTTAATTTAGGCAAATGCTCAAGAGCACTAACTGTTTTATACACCATTTGATTTAACTTTCTCATAGATATTTTGAATGGTCCGGCATAAGTAAAAAAAATAAGATCATTTATTTCTTTATATGCAAAGACTTCCAAATTTTTCATAGTTTTAATGTGATTGTAAAATAGTGTGTGAAATTCCATGTCATATACACCATTTGTCAGATACAGCTTTTTAATGTTGTCACAAATAATGTAAAACAATTTTATTTTCCATTTAAAATGTATATCATCGTCAATCTTAAACTCTGGATAAAGCACATAACACCAGTCTCTTAAAACCTCGCGAAATCGCATACAGGTTCCGGCAAAATTTACATGATCTTCACCTTGAAGATATTTTAATATGCGACCAAGACAGTACTCATTTAAGTCCAATATGTTCACTTGACGCGGCTCCATATTAGGTATAAAAACAAAAATATATTAGATGCCATCAGTCAGCTGATTTAGAGCTGCACTGTTCAACATTGATTTTGACTTAGCTCAGCTCAACACTCTTTCCATACGATAGATCGATAGGCAACTCGCGATATCAAATCGCGATAACTTAACTTTTAAAATAAAAGTCAGTAAAATGCAAAAAAAAAAAAACTGTTCGAATATCTAAGTAATTTTTACAAGCATTTTTTATAAGCAATTTCGCTTTAAATTATACATTTCGAGATTTGCCGATTACATTCGGTATTAAAAAATCGGAATAGCCAAGTTAAAAAAAGTTTTAAATTCTTGCATAAAACATTGAGTTACCTAGTTGAAACCGCAACCTTCCATTAACCTCATTTGGCATTGAGACAAATAACCAAAATGAAATGCATTCCACATACCAAAAAGTCAGCTTGAAATTTCCTCGGAAATATCACTTAGGAGAGTCATTCAAAATAATTGCATAATGAATGAGCAAGCCGGATGCGACTCTGGGTGGGAGATTTGTGTCGGTTTTGTGCTGGAAGAGGGGAAGCGGTATGCGTGTGGCTAATCAGGCCGATTAATCTACGCAAGTTTAGTTGCAAAACCCGGCACTCATTCTTATTGCGGTTTCTTGTTGATGGTAATGTTAATTTGCACATCAGCTGCACGAGGCGAAGCCGCATGAAAATGGGAACAGTTTCCCGGCACATGGCAAAGGGTCTGCAATTAATTTACTTTTGGCAGGACATGCGAGCACACGCTGAGCAGGCAGTTCTTGCGTCTGACTGTCTGGCTGACGGAGTGACTTGTCTTGTTGATTGTGGGTCTGCTATATTTTGCCTTATTACCATTGCACCATTGTCATTTGAATGTCTTTGCCTTTGGCCAGCCGCATGACAATCTAAAAGCGACGTTTAATTGGCACAGGGAATTCGCCCCAGAGCCAAAGTAAAAAGAATGACAAACAAGCAAACACTGAGACGATCCCCATCAACTGAATCCTGTGGTGCGCGCGTCACAGTTGGATATTTTTGATTGACATGTGGTAAGTGCAGGCGTAAATGGATTTCTATATATATATATATATATATATAAATACATCTATATAGTATAGTATTGTCAATGATAACTGGTCTATATTTATGCTATAGCTGTGGTATATTTTTGTTGAGTCAACCGAACGGAAGTGGCTGAAATAGCGAAGCGCTTGCTGTGCTTACCTTTGGCCATTATTAAATTGTATTTTTGATCATTAAGTGAATAATGAGATTGCAACGTTTTATAAATAGAGTGCATAATTGGCCAGCTGCACTCAACCATAATCTTAAAGAAAAAAAAATGAGCCTTGAGTACAGCAATAGAAGAATTTACATATAATTTAGAATTTTTAAGTAAATTTTGTGGCTGAGAGGGTGGCGTTTAGAGGGCCATAAAAGGCAACTGCCGCATACGCGAGACTAAACAACCGTAAAATATATGCAACCACCTCAACCTCCAACCACCGAACACCCCAAATATACACATACACACGCACTACACCCCACACCGCACACACACCCTCACAACGCGCACGCACGCACAGCAAAGACAATTAGTGAAAGCCAAGCGAACGTTTGCCTCAGTTACTCCAGCACCCTAAAGGTGGAGAGGGGAAGAAAGTATGGGGCGGGAAGGAGGAAAGGGGGTACATCTACTGGTTCTGCCCTACTTCGTGACTTTTGGCGTTTGACGCGGATATGTTTGGCTTCCTTTACTTTTGGCTTTTTACAATTCCAGCTTCAGCTTCAAATGCCGTTTCACACATGAGAATTTTCCACATTCTTTTTTTATTTGCAGGCTCTTTGTTTGTTCAAAATGAAATAAGGTGCGTCAGCGCCCATAAAGGAAAATTAAATAAAAGAAAATAAAAAAATAAAAATAAAATGAAAAGGAAAAACGCGAAAGGGAAGAAGATCCAAAGGTACTCATTGCATACAGGAAGCGAGATGCTCAAATGTGAAGAGTGCCACATCATTTATCTCGGATTTAATTTGCGTAAGCATTTTCTTTTTTTAAATGAAAACGCAAATGTTTCACAAATGTTTTGTGTAATTCGGCTTTGAAGATGAGGTTTTATTCTCGAGACCTAATTAAATGCACAGCCATGGGGCAAGACGATGACAATAGCTTAAAATTGTAATTGTGCAACATTATGGAACCTGGAAAATATGACACAACTAAGGATTTAGGGAAATATGGAATAAAAAAGGAAATTAAATAATTTCTCAAACATAAAATCATATTTAAATTACATACATACATAATTAGAATAGTTGTAAAGTAAAATGTTATTTAACAAATTAAATATTGTTTTTTAATGAACTCTTTACCAACCTAAGCAGATAAACTTTAATACAAACAACTTCTTAAGCTAGTTGGTCTGCTCGAAATGAGCTTACCAACTATCATTGAGCTAATGCACATATATTATGGGCAATACAACAAAAAAACACACACGCAATTGGCAGGTCGTAGTAAATGTATGCTTTGGACCAGGATAAGTTGCGAGCTGACTTAAATTAATGAATTCAGTGCTCGGTTGGAGCTGTGTGACTGCTGGCCACGCACCACGCCATTGGTGGCAGCTTTAACATGCCACATAGAGAAATGCTTCTAATCGAATTAGTGAAATTAATTTTTGATGATATTGAAATTAGTTGCAGACACCACAAAAGTCAGACCGCAAATTTAATGTAGGTATATGGTGTGGTAAAGTTGTACCATTGATAACCCATGGAACTACAAAATACTTTTAGTTGCCTGGCATTCCTTATCCAAGCCCAAGGAGCAGCCTGGGTTGGCTGTGGGTGCATAAATTTACGTTGACAGTGGCAAGAGGCACGTTTGACATTCCACTTGAGCTCGGCTTTGCTTCCCTTCGATACACGATTCGATTTTGTGGGGGACTGTCGATTCTCATTGTGATGTGGTTGCAATGCCACTTGAATGTGGCATCCACCTACATTATTAATGACTGCTCGACGTGTGTGTCAGGTTTGCTAAGTTTTGTTGAAAAGCAATTTTATTTACTTTTTCGATTTGTGCTTATAAATTACGGGCTGATATGTGTCATGTTATTATTTATTGTGTGCCGTGAATTAAATGCCAAAATATCTTAAATATTTAATAGGTGGAGCCCTTAAAGTACGGCCACACACCCATACAACCACCCACAAATAGGCGACCTAAAGTCAGGGCCTGAAATGTTTTTACCGTTTACTTTTGCCACATTGTCCTTGTCCTTGGCATCAGCACAGACAGCGCCGACAGCTGCTGTTAAAGTGAGATGGCCCAAAGTGGCTAGAGGGAGAGCGCAAGTGTTTGCATGTCAGCAAGTAATAAGCACAAGGGCCATAATAGTTTTGCCAGTTATTCCTCTCTTATTTTTTTTATTTTATATATTTTTCTATATACAAGCAAGTATTTCGCCTAAAATGCAGCCGCGATTACTTCGACCGGCAGACCAAGCAAAAGTTTGAGCCCAGACAGGAGTTGGCTTCCTTGGCGGCGTCTTCCAGCCAGGCCATAAATGTTGGACATTAACGGGTAATTTTCTTGCAATTTTGTAGTCGTTAGCGTTTTGTGGCAAGGACGACGACGACGACGACGACGACGACACCACTGAGGACAACAAGAAAAGCCAAAATTAAATTTTCGCCACATTTTTGAGGACGCATAAATTGTGCAGCTAATCATGGCAGAAGCGCCAGAAATTTGCAACACTTTAAAATGTGTGAATCCAGCAAAAAAAAAATATATAAATTAAAGATATAAAGAAAACTGACGTGGCGAAAGCAGTGCAAATTGAAATGGAAATCCATTAGCGCTGGACAAATTTGTAATTTCCGCTCTTTACTAAAACTTTGCACACTTTCACACGCAACACGGCGTCAAATATAAACGGAAATAAAACCAACACACGCACAACTGGATATGCACACAGAGCATGTGTGTGTGTGTGAGTTTGTCCACTTTTGAGGTGTGTTCGGTCAAGTAATTTCATTTACCTTACTCATTTAGCACTTTTTTGTCCAACTGAGTTGGGGGTCATTTTCCGCCTGTTTGCATGATAAAAATCACATACACACTCCTTGAATTTCAACGTCACGCGATGTATAGCATGATAATCCTTGAACCAAAAAAAATATAAATAAAAATAAACACGGCACATCCTCGTGGAATTTGTCAGTTCGTGTTAATCCTTCAGGCTTGGCCGGAACACCCATAAATGGGGGCAGCACGCTGAGGGCTAAGGGGGTGTCCTTTGACTTTTGCTCCTCGCTAAAAAGATTGGACTCATAAATTTTTATACCATTGTCTGCTTGGACTGCTTTTAATTTGGCTTACACATGCAAGCATCCTCGAGTCAGTAACTATAAGCCGTACACAGGACTCACTCACCGACTGTCCCCAGCGTGGTCACATATGTAAGTTTTAAATGAAATTCCATAAGTGAACCGACAACTGGCAATCAAAATCAACGCCCTAAAATATGCTCACATTTGTCAGCGGACCAACAAAATTCAAACGTGTGTTGGGCTGCCATAAATTATTAAAGTTGCCACTACAAAATGCCCAGAGCCGAGGGCTGCCATGTGTTTTTGTAGTAGATACTCAGAATACGGGCTACTTAAACTTTAAGCTAGAATTGAAATATAAATATAAATTAAGAAATAAGTTTACATATTTAAGACTTGCATAATTTGCAATATATATTTATAGTGTATTGTTAATATTAAAAATATTGTAGACGATAAAGAAATGACAACTGATTATTAAACGTTCAATATATTTTAAAAAAAATCGTTAAATCAGTTTAAGTCTATCGATAAAAAATTGTAGTTAAGTTTAAATATTAAAATCGACCTCCGAATTTCTCATTATCACACATTGAGCACATTCTCTCCGGACACACTTGAGTGTGTCAAAAATCAACGCCAGTTAAAACGGCTGCCGACCTGCCTGCAAGTTGTGCCATTCCTTGTGCACCTTGAACACAGTTTAATTTACATTTATCCGCACGCTTAGCCTACGGGGCAAGTTCATTTGCAGTTGTGTTAAAGTCCCTCAGGTGCCCACACGTAGACACACACACACACACACACACACAATCAGAGGCATACAGAGACAGGAAGCAACTGACACCGTACAAAATGTTAAACACTTGGCAACATTTTGCTTAAAACTTTTGCAGCGGCAGCTTTGCTTTTTATTTGCGGCTACAACAGCAGCACACAAAAAGTCACAAGGCACATTGCAGTTAAACCAACAACAGCAGCAGCAACAGCAGCAGCAGCAACAGCAACAACAGCAGCAACAGCAGCAACAACAGCAGCAACAGAAACAATGCAAAAGGTAAACGAGCAAACAAAAGGCACGCCCGGAAATGGCAAAGCTGCTTGACTATAACAACCAACCCGACAAGCAGACAAGGAGACAACCATGCAGCAAACCAAACAGCAGCCGGAGCATCAGCCGCTAGTTGGCCACTCATTGTTGGTCGCCTGGTCGCCTGGTCGCCATGGTGAATCCTCAGGTGTTTTGCGCACAGTTTACTGCGTTTTTCATTTAACCAGCAGCAACTGGTTTAGGTCCAGGTGCTGGTTCAGGTCGTTTGTTCTGGTTGTCCTCTGGTTGTACTGTTTGCTCGGTTTGGTGCTGTGTTTTGTTGTTTGGTTTGCGGTCCCAACCCAGACCAGACCCAAATGGCCAGCAAGGATGCCGTCTTCTTGCTCCAGCATAATTAAAAATGCACATAAATTTAGCTTAGCGTTGACACACACACATTCTAATTGGGTTAATTATGTGTCGCCTGGACTTTAAAAATGTCATCTACCGTCCGTGTGTATATGTGTATATATGTATATATATGTGTGTGTGTGTGTGTGTGTCAGTCAGTAGCTGGCCGAGTGCCAGTTGCGACTCCCGAGTACATTAACAACAAATTATGTTGTCGCTCATGTGACAACAGCTTTTGAGTCTCTGAGGCATCCACACTCAAAGTACACCTGAAAAATATTATATCAAAATTACAAAATATTCTCGTGAAAATTTCTCATAATAATCATCTGTTTTTCAAAATGATTTAATAACATATTTTTCTAATTTAACAATGTGCTCAACTGAAAGTAATTAATTAACTAATTATAATCATTTTTAAAAGAAAATAAATGTATTGTTGTTTAGCTTCAGCAACCAAAGTAAATTTGATAAACAGCCAAGTGTAAATATGCCAGTCGAGCTGTCTCTCAACTGGAGCACTGCTCCTTCTTTTAAAATAATAAATAAGCAACACACACATAATATGTATATATATATATATGTTTATTAGAGGTAAAACTTTAAAGTAGAAACTCTCACATGATTAGCTTAGCTTGGAAACTTTCTGAGGTTAAATTATGAGCTTAATTACACATACGCCACGTTGCCATTTGACATGCCATCGTCTATATTTTATGGCCAGCATTATGCATAATTTATACGACAATTTTTGGGTCTACCTGGCAATGGCAAACGACTTAAGTAGCCAGCAAAAAGGTTTTTATGGGTCCGGCTCTACGTGATTGTGTTGAGGGTCTCAGTGGGCAGTAAAACAGATTTGGCTCTAGAATATTATATAGGAAGGAGTAAGCATCTGCTGCTGCTGCTGCTGTTGTTGCTCTTATTAAAGTGGTAATCAAATAATAAAACAAAATAATAATAATAATAATAATAATGCGGGTGCCTGCAACTAATCCGAATGTGAAGCAAACGCTTTGTGACATTTAACGACAGCAAAAAGCGCACAAGAGTATGCAACACATAGTGGCAAGTGTCAACAGCAAAGACCAACAAATAGGGGCAAAAACCAAAGCGAGACAAAATTAATTACTCTACGTGGAAATGTAATTACGAAAATATTTAGCCCAAGCTCGGCGGCACGTCGGAACACCACAAAATGCCATTTGTCAAGACTTGTGGAGACTTTTAGGGGGGGTTGGGGGTTGGTTGGGGGTTGGGTCTTTTGGCTGGGACACTTCCTCTGTGAGATTTTCTTTGGGCTTAGGCTATGGGTTAATGTATGTCCCCTTGAGCATCGGCTCAATGGCACCAATAATATGCTGCATGTTATTAATGATTTATGAGCGCCGGCCAATTAATCAAATTAATCATAATTTCATTTAACTTTGCCGCACTGCAGCAACGCCTTTTGAGAAACAGCCCCAAACCAAAGCACCCCTAACACCCCATTGAGACACATACTCGTGTTAGCTATCTGAGGTTATCCTTTCTCACATTTGGTGCGTGCCATATGCACATTAATTCAGCGGGCCAACAAAACTTTTGTGTTTAAAAAAGTTTGTTTTATGGCCCACTTACAAGAACCACTATGCGGTTTCTCCTCATAGCGGTAATTATGCACTGCCAACTGCGCAGTTGCCTTTCTATGTAAATAGCCGGAAATGCAAATGCAAATCTACTTGCAAATTTCAATTCAAACACTGCAACCTTTTTGCATTTAGCTGCATAATATCCAACCCTCTTTTTTTTATAAATTTTAAAATGCAACTATTTTTTCCTTGTAAAATTTAAATACCAACTCTATTTTTTTTTTGGGAATTTTAAAATCCAATTCTTTTTTTTGTAAATTTGAAAAACATTGTACAAATATTATACTCAATCATTTATATTTCAAACACATTCGATTCTGGCTGCGTTTTAGTACTCAAAAGTGCTTGCTCATATTTTAGAAACGTATTTCAACACATTATAGACACGCATAAGATATGAATTTCCGATTTAAGCCACTAAGCCATTCCACTCCGATGAAAAGTCAACCAGCTACACCCAAGGACACTCTTCGCTTTTGTAAGTACGGATGGTATCGTGTTCTCGTCTACAGCTCCACGAGCGATATGCACGGATGCTTTAGGAAGCTGATGGATTACTTTCATTACAATTTGAATGAACCACTACGTTATTATTATTTCCATTTGGGGGGTGAGCATGATGTGGCAAGTGATGCCAATGTCTGTTTCACGTTCTATGTGAGAAAGTTTAGCCAAGCCGCAGAGCTGCATTGTTTGCATCTGCCTCAAGAAATGCAGATCCAACTACGGGTCAGCAACAGACTGCCACAAGTTGAAATCAATGATGGCTATTTGCAGAATTTGCGAAGAGAGTTGCTGAAGCGCTACGATATGAAAACTCAAAAATTAAACTTGTCCAGTTTCCATCAGGATCGTCAGATGCCGTTGGAGTTCTGCATTTTGGCACAGCACAAATGCCTCGCAGCAGCCATTAAGATTATGGAGCAATGTATGCCGGATCTACGATCTTTAGTGCTTAATAATAATTATCTGACAAGCTTGGAAGCCTTTGTAGACATTGAGAATCGCCTGCCACAGTTGCAAAGCATTTCATTGTTGGACAACGAGCTAGAGGATCTCGATTCACTGCTCGTCCTTAGGCATCTGCACCTCCGTGAACTCTACATCAAAGGTAATCCGGTCCAGATTAAGGAGAAGCAAGTAAATCAACTTTTGCTCATCCTGCCACATCTAGAGTTCCTCAATGATTACCCAGTGGAGCAGCTAATCAATAATTATCAAGAAGGAGAAAAGACACCTCGCGATAAAGAAGACATACATTTTTACAGCCAAAAATTCGATGACATAACTAATCAAGTAACCCTCGCCGTTTCTGGCATTTTAGAGGACAACAAAGTGCTATCAAAAAAATCACCTTTGATGTCCAACTATATGCGTAATGCTCTACTAGATCCTTTAGTCAACCATCTGAAATCCATAATTTCTAAAGAAAAAGCATTGTTTTTATCCAGTCTGCAGCCAAATTCAACTGAAGATAGTTTTCTACTCAGAGCTTTAAACTCAGAAGCCAATGAAGATCCATCAAATATATCAAATATCCAAGAAAATATCTGATATATAATCTAAAGGTCTATAAGCCAACCGACGTATTTTTTGAAGTACTCCAGTAATCTAAGCCAAATTTAAAGTTGTTTCGAGGATGTTTACTGTTATATTAAAATTATATTAAAATTATATATATTGGAACAAACAGACTAATCTGATTATTTTCACATTCCATGGTATTTAAAACCTGAGTTCTAGTCCCGAATCTAACAGTTGTTTTAATACTTGATTTTTTATAGTTATTTATTTGATTTTATTAGCTTGTTAAATACAAAGAGCTTAATCCAAAATCTGAACTATCTAAGCCAATGTCTCAGATTTGATTATTAGCTTAAAAAGCTGTCCGACTACTTTATAACGTTGCAAATGTGGCAAGACAATTTATCTTTTGTTTTCATCTAAAACAGCGCAAATTCAATAAACGGCTATAATGAAGGGTATGCTGTTGACAGTCTCGACATCTCAGTTTGGCTTACAGCGTTGACAGCGTGCGGCATAAGCATGGCCAATATTCCCGGAGCAGATGCAGCATTGGGGGGGGCACGATTGGTGTGGTTGTTTTTGTGTGGGGCGTTGTGTGCCGCCAGCGTTAAACCACAAAATTTAATTCCCTTATCAAAAAGTGACAAGCGTGCGTATTTAATGCAATTTTGCAGCGCATTTAACATGATGTGTCTGGCTGGGAATGGCAAGCAGGGGGTAGTGGGGTAGGCGGGTTTGGAGAACAGTGTAGAAAACTGGTTCTAGCTGGCCGTCTGGCATTTGCTATTATCTAGCGGAAGTTGTTTACTTGCAGGCAGGCTGCTTTTTGTGTGCGGGGAAAATGGCAACAAAAAGAAAGCAAAAAAATAAAAAAAAAATAAAACCTCAATTTGAGCTAGCTCAACTTCCTTTTACGCTAAATTACAATTCCGCTGATTGCATTCCCGGGCACCACAGAGCCACGTAAGACTGGTCTTCAGTTAGGGGTTTCGCTGGCGCCTCAAAGCGCCATCAGCTCATTCACATTGCTACGCGTTATTCACACTTTACGCCTAGATTTGAGCGCCATGAATCCTTTAACTGTTTTGCATATTTGTGTGCCAGCTTGCCATATACTCCCTCCGCGCCACCGCCCCTCATCACCTTCCTTCTTGTTGTTTTTGTTGGATTCGTTTCGTTTCGTTTCGTAGTTTCGCATTCATTGCGAAAGATAAAAATAATGAACATACCAAAGCAAAAGTCAGCGGAAAAAACAACAAGGAGCAACTCAACAGCAGCAACAGCAGCAACAGCAGCAGCTCCAGTCAAAGTCCGTCCACCAACACCACCATCCATCCACCACCTTCTTCTCCATGCGTGCAACGGCGTTCAGGATTCGGATTCAGTGCAGAAACTGCGCCACGTTTTTGTCGGCATAGGATTTATTGTATGTTTGCTGATATTTGTGTGTTTGTTTGTGTGTGTGTGTGTGTGAGAGAAATGGGCGTGTCTCCTTGGCATGGGTATGGTAGTTTGCCTGGGTAATGCATAAGGCAAATTGCTTGTAAGTTCAACTCGTATTTTGCATTGTGTTTCACTTCCGACAGTTAAATTAAAGCCATTGTCTGTTGCCCCTTTGCTTTGGTGTTAGTTTGTGCGCCTAACGTAACAATTGCCAGTCGGACGCGTTTTTTATCTGCAACTAACCGCAGCAACAACAACAACAACTGCAAACTGAACACTAAAACAGTTGAAATACGACAGCAAAAATAATTTGTTAGCCTAAAAGTGTGTTGCACATCCTTGGCTGGCCATATTTCCGGCTACCCTCTAATTGCATCAACAACAGCAACCAAAGCTAATCCTTGAATTTAGTTTTTTTTTTTTGTGGCTACTTGGCGGCTATTGGGGTTTTAATTAGTCCAACACTCGTCGACACAACGTTATCGCAATCTCAGCAAAGTCTGTGTTGCAATTATTTTTAAGTAAAAATGCAGAAAAAAAAATGTACGGCATATTGTGAAGACAGCTTAAATAATCGATTCAGCGAGTTTAGATTTAATTTGAGAGGAAGAGAGAAGAAGGCGAAATTTGGCATTTGATTTAAGTTATTGAATTTTGCAATTTCCCATATTAAAATTTATATGTAAATTAAATGGATACAAATTGTCATTTAAAATATTCCGCTTAAGCCAATTAAAAAATGTTTCAGAAAGATTTAATGTGCTTTTGCTCTAAATACCAACAAAATTACCATAGTTTGATTGTTGTGTGGTTTTACTAAAACATGAATGAATATGCATGTGTATTCCATCCATATATGCATTTTTGTATATTGTAATCTAAGCCTCGCTCCAAATGGACTCGAAGGCGACCCACTCAATGCAGATAGAAAGAGAGCTGAAAGAAATTGCATTCATTATGTGGCAGTGGCACAAAAGCTTGGTAAACGGAAAACAGAAAAACGGAAAACGAGGCTAGAGCCTGCGGCGGTTTGCTGCCACAACGCAGACACCACAAAGTGCAGGGCATGCGTGGAAAAACAAGCACAGTGTAAATGCAAAACGGATGTGTAAATAATTTAGACGAGTTGCCAACTGCCTCACACCCATACAAACACACACACACACACACACACAGACATACATGTGCATATATAGTTGTTGGGTATCTTTTTAGTTTATGTATCATTAAAAAATACTTACAGCAAGCAGAAGGAGAAGAAAAATATAATGAAAGCAATGGCAAAGCGAGGGAAATGTGCCATTTGCCACGCGCAAAACAAACACTCGAGTGTCGAGTTTCATGTTCTCTTCTGTTTCGTTTCGTTTTCAGTCTCCGAACGTGCCAGAAATGCAATAATTATATGCATACAAAAGCACACACACACACATAGACACTCACACACATGTGGCCGTGTTTTTTGACATGCTGCAAATTAAACAGAACCTCACACACACACAAGCACACTTCCATCGCTTTACTCGAACTAAATTACTTTTTTGTGCCAGCTGCATACAATCAAATGCAACGGGATTAAAAAACAAACCGTGTAACGGTAACCGGCAAACCCGTTGCCTCTGCGGCTTTGTCAGTAGTCTGTAGATTGGAGACATGCTCTACACCTGGTAAGCCTGGTAAACCTCTAACGGTATTTGCATTTGCTGCTGCTTGCTTCTTGCTGCTGCTGCTTCTGCTGCTGCTGCTGCGGCTGCTGCTTCTGCTTCTGCTGCTGCTGCTGCTTCTAAAAACTATGTTAATGTGTGAGCTGCACTGAATTTAAGCGAATTTAAAACCGAGTAACAAGTAACAAGTAACACTCGTTGCCTTTGGGGACAAACACTAACCGCAGACATTGGAGAGTGTCAGCCATGTCTCTATAAATCTCTACGGATGTGTCGTTAACTGCCGCCGGCTAACGGTTTTTATACCAGTCCCACGACAAGGACAAGGCACAGACACCAACAAGAGACAGCAGATGAGCAACAGAGAGCGAGAGTTGGAGAGACTGAAACGGGACCCACAGCGAGACAGAGAGGGAAAGAGAGAACATTGAAACAGACATCGGCTCAATTTGCACGCTTCGTTATTCAATTAGATACTTTGCACAACCACACTTACACACACACACACACCCAGAGAGAGAGGGAGAGAGAGAACGACAAGCAGACGGCATAATTTTGATTGATGGCCCAATAATGACGGTGATTTATCATATTTGCATGCAGGCATTTTACTCGCAAACGCGTATTACACTACAAAATTTTGCATTTGTAATTGCTGCAAATATTGCAACATTTAAAATTATAGCTACAATTATACAAATTTCCATAATTTACTCCATATTCATGTCTGTGTTTTCAGAAATTGTATGTTTACTAAACTACCAACACCTCTGGAAACGATCTTGCGCTGCAGATCTTTGTAACTAATAAAAAAAAACTTTTTATATATATTTTATTTTTAAAGAACACAAATTTATATTATTACATGTGTTAAAACTTGAGTTTAGCTAAGCATCACAGTTCCTGTATGTGTAAAACCACATGAATAGGGTAAGGAAACAAAAAATATGTTGTGCGGCGTCTGTCCATATGGAGTAATTGGCATATGAGTTGGCATTTAGTTATAACGCTAATTGGTCTCTTTCAAAGCGTTGCTCTGGCAACGAGACACTGGCTGACCACGTGCTTTGGCTTTTGGCATTTGGCTGCCTTGGCGTATACGCAATATTTGCTTTGTTTCATTACATTTTTACTTTTTGCTTGTCCACGCTCTCTAAGGGCTGGTTGTGAGTCTATAAAATCCGGCTTATGCCTCATGCTACCTGTGATATGTATGATATTTTTTCTGCCACTCAACAACTACACACACACACACAGACACAGACACACACAGATGACACAATTAAAGAAAAAAAAATGTAGGTCGAGGAAGAGCTTGTACGCACTGGTTGTGGAGGCTAAAAGAAAAGTGGGAAGCTTCAGCTGGTGTGCTTGTGGCTTTGCCGACGGCTTGTGCCGCTGGTAAACACTCAAATCCAATTAAATTTAATACGACTTACTTGGCTCTGTACTGTGTGAGTGTGTGTGTGCCTGTGTGTGTGTTTGCATTTCGTTTGTCATTTGCTGTTGGTCGTTCTCTGATTCCCTGGATTTTATATTGTTTGTTTTAATTTTTCAGCGTTTTTTTTATGTTATTCTTGCTGCAGTGGCAGCCGCTTTTGTGTCGGTTTACCTGCAATCCACGGGTTTGGCTTAATTAAAGCTTAATTTCTCAAATAACATTTGCCGCTACAAATGAGCTCAAACAAGCTAATTGAGTTTTGTGTATACACACAGTAAGTGAGTGTGTGTGAGTGTGTGTGTGTTTGTATGTGTATACATGCTTAGCTCTCATTCATTGTTTGCTGATCAATAAATTCGAATGGATACGTTCTGCAATTAAACTGTATCTGAATTTGCAACGAGCTTATGGGTTTTTGTTTTTATAGTTTCTTCAAAGTATTAGAAAGGTATAAGTTTAAAATCATATATTTAGTCCCTGAGGAATAGTAGATACATACCAATACCAGAACTGTGTCAGATTCGCAAAAATAATACGAAAGATAATTGTTTCAGCTGCCAATTTAGAAAATTGGCCACTGGCAGCGCTGGTTTTAATTAGCTAATTGTTGGCCTTTAACACCTAGCAACAAATGCACAAGTGCAAATAATAGATTGTAAATATTTGACACCAGCTTGGCTTTAATCGTTGCCCACCTAGCGTTTTACTCAACCCCACCGCCAAAATGTGTGCGCTATTGTTGTGGCCTTAATCCAATAACAACAACAACAACAACAACAGCAATAACAACAAATACCCGACTCAATTTACAACTTTGGCTGGCGATGAGTCGTGAAGTTCAAGCCGTGGTAAGCAGTCGGTTGTAGGGTGTGCTACCAAAACGCCCCTTTTGGCCGTGTTGTCGAGGAAGGGGTAGGAAGGGGTTCCTCAATTACTTTTTGCACGATTTGATTTTACATTTAACGATTTTTCGCACTTAATTAGAAGCGAGTGTCGATGTCAGTGGCAGCTCTCGGCTCTCAGCTCCCTGCAATGATTTGATTAAATGTGAAGATGAATTTTAATTAAAATCTTTGCGCAACGCCAACTTTCAAGTAACCCCCCCCCCCCCCGCAAGACTAAGCCCAACCCCTTCGGGCACAGACCACTGATGTTGTGGTACATTTTTGACACTCAACTTTTTGGCCAAAGGGGTTTGGGTGTTAATAGAGCAATAAAGCCGCAAGTTCATGCCAAGGATAGCAGGTCCTTTTGTGGGCTTAGTCATTGTTGGCATTCGGCTTTTAATTTATGCAAAATTGAAATTAAAGAGTGCCTGCCGAAAAACTTCTCGAAATGTTGCTGTGAATATTTATGCAAATGACCGTGTAAATGAATTTTCGAAACTACTTACGAGTAATTTACCATGCTCCGGCTATCAATATCAATTAAAGCAAAAGACTCTACGACTTTAAGGCCACAACTCAGGCCATCAAATGTTTGGCATATAATTCTGCATAATTTACAGGAAAATAGCAAACAATGCCGCTTTATCTATTGTCAATGCAGAGTGCGGCACAACTTTTACCAAACTTTTCCAAAAGCAACAGAAAATCAAAAAAAGAAAAAATATAAAATATAAACACAACCACACTCCAAAGAACACACACACACACACATTTCCTGCCACTTACATGCAGTTCAAAATACTCGAATCTTGCGATTGATTGACTAAATTATATCCTATATCAAAAATATAAATGTCTTATGCTAAATACCAAAATCTTAATTGCTAATTTAAAGAATATTAATCAAACCTAAGAATTACAACTTATGCACATTATACATCCAATTGACTGAGATTAAATTATGCACTGCATCACAAAAATACTTTTTATATTCAATTAATCAGAATAAAGAACTTTTCCGCTGATTTTTCTATACAGGGTAGAAACTTTACGTCTGAAGGGGGGGCGGCGGGGTGGTGCCTGTCGCGTCCAATGGGCCATTCAAAATTACGAGCCAACAGTTTCCGCAGTGTTTTTTGTCATTTCCATGCGCTCATTGTCAGTTTTAAGTAAGCAACTTTTTCCTCTATTCTAGTTTTTGTTGTTTTATTTGTTTTTTTTCTTTTGCTGCTTCTGTTTCTGTTAGTCCTGTTTTGTTGTTGTTAGTCCAGCAGCAGCAGCAGCCGGCAAAAGTTGTCGGCCAGAACTGCCTACAAATGCAGACAAATATGGAAAAACGCATGAAATGCAATAAATTTTCAAATATATATTGTGTGCGCGGCAGAAAATGTGTGTGTTTTCCCCCTTTATATCATCTACTCTATGAAAGGATGAATAATATTTGTACCTTAAGGCTTTTTGTATATAGCTAACAATTTTTTATAGACAAATTAATTTTTTCATATATATGATTATGATATAACTTCGTCTTCCTATGTTCTGCTCAAAAGATGTTTTCAAACTATGTAAATTATATTTGAAGAGTATAAGCGGTTCGACGGAGATATTTGTTATTTGTTATTGGTTTAGTTTTATGCACGTCTAAAGGGTTTTTTATTTGACAGTGGCACAGTAAGTCAAAACCGACAAACTGATAAGGCTTCGTTCTGACTACGTTTAAAAAATATCCAAATACAATATAAATCAATTGTTTATTGCGCAAGTCTAAAATGACAAATTTACAACAGACTTAAATAAAACGAGTGAAGCAAAACAGAGAAGTGAATCGCATTTAAGACACATGATAAAGAGGAAAACAAATTGCTTTTGTTTATATTATATATTTTTTTTAAATATATATAATTTGCACGTAATTGGTTGTTGTCTCTAGTTTTGCAACTCATTCATTGATAAGCTAATTTTTAAGCAGTTCGCTGTTGTCAGAAAAAGTATGTTTTACAATTTTACAAATACTTGACTTGACTGTCATCAATCGAAGTATTGTAAATTGAATGGGATTTCTATTGAGTTCAAGTCAAGCCCATTGACAGACACACACATACACACACGTGTGCACAACTGATAAGGCTGATAAGATTTCTCTGATCAAATTTTATCAATTGGCAAAGTTGCTGCTGGCATTGTGCCCATACGACAAGTGGTGCCGAGTCCAGCAGACGCTGCTATATAAAGAGAACAGCTGAGGCATTACAATTTAATAGGCGTTTTGAGTCGCCACCCAACGGAACGGAATACAAAAAAAAAACATGTTTATCAAAACCTGCCTGCTGCTGCTGCTCTGCGGCATTGTGGCTCTATCCGCCCACAGCTACGAGGGGTGAGTGGGGTTTTTTAAGTGGCCACATTTACTAAGTTGGCTAATGTGCAGTGCTCTTTCGCATTGGCAGGTACAAGATTTACGACATCAATGCACGCAACTCCTTTGAGAAGCAGATGTTGCTGCGACTCTCCAGTTATGAGGATTTCGATTTCTTTGATATGCCACGCTCTCTGGAGGCTGCCACACGCGTCATGGTGCAGCCTAAGGATCAGGAGTTGCTTGAACAAACTCTCCAAAGATTCGCTATGAATTTTACGGTGCTGGATGAGAACATGGGCATCACGTTGCAGCAGGAGCAGCTGGAGAATAAGAGCCAACGTTTGATGGCGCAACGTGGTGCTGCTCGTAGCATCAGCTTCACTGCCTTCCATCGTCATGCGGAGATCAACGACTATCTGGATGAGCTGGCCACCATCTATCCAAGCCGCGTGCGTGTCCAAACTGTTGGCAAATCGTATGAGGGTCGCGCCCTGAAGACCATTACCATCTCAAATGGTGATGGCAAGAGTGGCAAAAATGTCATCTTTCTGGATGCTGGCATTCATGCTCGTGAGTGGATTGCGCCAGCGGGCGCACTCTATGCCATCTATCAGCTGGCGGAAAACTTTTTGGCCAACGCCGATCTGCTAAAGAACTACGACTGGGTCATTCTGCCCGTGATCAATCCCGATGGCTATGAGTACACCCACAACAACTCACGCATGTGGCGCAAGACACGGAAGCCAGCGGGCACCTGCTTCGGCACCGATGGCAATCGTAACTTTGACTTCCACTGGGGTGAGGTTGGTGCCAGCAGCTCCTCCTGCTCCGACACCTTCATGGGCCAAACTGCCTTCTCTGAGCCCGAAACGGAGATTGTTCGCGATTTGCTGCTCGGCTTGACGGGACGTGGCAAATTCTATTTGACCCTCCACTCCTACGGCAACTATCTGCTATATCCATGGGGCTGGACATCGTAAGTGATTTCCTTTCTAACATATTATTTATTATTTATTTGTCCACATTTTGACGATAACCTAATTATCTACTCTCAGGGCTTTGCCCAATGGCTGGCGGGATATTGATGAGGTTGCCAAGGCGGGTGCTGCTGCCATTAAGAGCTCAACCGGCACCAAATACACCGTGGGCAGTTCCACCAATGTACTATATGCCGCTGCTGGTGGCAGTGATGATTATGCCTTTGCCGTGGCCAAGTTCCCAATATCCATTACCATGGAGCTCCCTGCTGGCGGTTCTGGTTTCAATCCCAGCACAGCACAAATTTTGCCATTCGTCACAGAGACCTGGACTGGCATTAAGGCCATGGCCAACGTTGTTAATAACAAATACTAAATAACGCCAAATCACTGCATAAATAAATCAACGATATTTTTAATACATTTGAATTACAACCACTTCGCATTTGGGAATTCATTCGCTCCATTTTCGATCACCACCTGGTCGCGATAACTGCCCCCCCACGAGGCACCCTCGAATCGTTCTGTTATTCAGACTGAGCAGCAGCAATGACACACTTTGGCTAAAATGTGCCTCCAACAATTGCTGTGTTTTGTGGCTACACTTGAAATTATCGCTTAATGGCTCAGAAATTAAGTGACTTCTGATTTGTTTTTCTTTTCTTTTCAGATATAATTTATTTAATTCACTTTGTGCTCTTTGATTTGGTTAACTGACTGATAAACAGTTAACTGTGATTTTGTTAACTGACTGATAAACAGTTAACTGTAATTTTGTTGACTGACTGATTAACATTTAACTAATCTGTTTACTTTTTTTAAGGCTCGTCAATTTTCGCAAATAATTTCGAACTACTCATTAAATACATCAAACAATAAATTCTTTGTGAAACCTGAGAAAATTATAATTATAATATATTTAAATTCCATTGAATTGTTTTCCAAAATTGCTATTAAAGTCGATTAATTAGTTTTAATTATTGAAAACCCAGCGCTTTTTAATCATAGTTTGATATCCCGAATAATTCTTCCTTAAAATTCGAAAATGGGGTTTTTTTTTAAATTGCAGATATATTTTGATTATAGACAAAATCAGCCAGGTGAAGCCGCCCTTATTTAAGCGGATACTTTTGTGCAACCTTGCGACCCATGGCCACAATGCCCACCCATGTTTCCTTCACCAGTCTGTCAATATCCGAGGCAGGTGGGTCGAAATTATTGGTTCCACCTTTTGGCAATTCCATTGTGAATGATATGGGAAAACCAGCATTAAATGAATAATCATCACTAGCCCCGGCAGCTGCACCCAACAGAGTTGTGGAGCAGCCCACCTTGTAGATGGTGCCTGTGGCCGCTTTAATGGCATCTGCGCCAGCGCGTCCAACCTCATCCAGATCTTCCCAAGTGTCCGGCACTTCGCTGCAATGCAAAGTACATTGGCAGGAATAAGATATTAGAAGTCCTTAGATACTCACTCGATATAGCCCCAGGGATAGAGCACATAATTGCCGTGGGAGTGCACCGTCAGATACATCTGGCCCCGATCCGCCAGACTATGGATGACATCACGCAGCACAACAGTCTCCGGTTCGGAAAAGGCCTGTGGTCCAGCGTATGTCTGAGCGCACGGATCCGCTGAGGAGCCCGATTCGTTCCAGTGAAAATCAAAGTTTCGATTGGGATCGGTTCCAATGCAATCAGCGCTGCTTGGCTGGCGAGTCTTGCGCCACAGTCTTGTGTCCTCCGAAAGCTGTGTATACTCATAGCCATCGGGATTCACCACTGGTAAAATAACCCAATCGTAATCCAGAAGCAGGTCCGCATGTGCCTCAAAGTTGTTCACGAGCTCACCTATGCCATAAACTACCGCAGCAGGTGAGATCCATTCACGGGCATGAATGCCACCATCCATCAGGATCACATTCTTATTGGCACGTCCATCCCCATTCGTTATCCGGATCGTCTTCATCCAACGTCCCTCGAAGCTTTTGCCCACGGTTTTGAGGAACACACGACTTGGATGCTGTTGAGCAAGCTGCTCAATATACTGATTGATCTCATCGTGCGAATAATAACGCTCTGTTCCCAAACGTCCTTGAAAAGGATACCGATTGCGCAAAATGCGATTCATGTCGAACTCTCGACGCAGCGTTGCACCAACATCCTGATTAACGATCTGATAGTTCAACGTATGACCAGCTAGTAAATTTATGAACTCCGGCTGTGCCTCTGGATGCACCATAATCTGCGCAGATGTGCCATCATCATTGAACAGCTCATAGTATGACTCATTCTTAACCAGCTCCGAGAAGACGAAATCAATGCCAGCGGAGCGGCTTTCTCTGGTCAACTCATAGATCTTAAAGCTGTTATCTAATTAGTTTGGAAATCTTATGCTCTGGAGCACACTCACCCATCATAAAGGCTTCCCTTGCCATAAGTTAGTGTTAGACAGAGGAAACAGAAGGTCAACAACAATTGTTTCATCATTACACTTGGCCAACTTGAAAAAAACTGTCGACGGCTTGTCAAACTTCAAACTTTCAATCGCAAGATTTCTTATCAAAATTTTTATCACTAAAAAATATCTAGAACACTTTATGTAATCAGTAAATTGGGTTGTAAAACCGCTGAAATCACCAATGCATGTCGATTATCAACGCTGCAATAAATTTATAGCAAACTATTATGGGTCAAATTAATTGGATCATGATATGCTTTAAAATGTGTGCTTAACCGATAAATTTTCAACTCTTTTCCACACTCAGAAAAATAGAATATTAATTCAATATATATAATATGTTTTGATAAAAGAAAGAAATGTTTTGCAAGAGAAATAAAAAAGTACGATTCACTTAGATATGCCAGAGTTCGAAGTACTCTGATACCATCAAAAATATCAACTGATAACAGGCAGCAAAGTGAAAATAGGTGTTTTTAGGAAATGCCCATTTTTTAAGTAGATTTTTGTAAATATAGAAAGGGAATTCCTTTCAAGTTGTCTAACTATATTTCTTGAATTAGGATTTTAGGTGGATCGGGTTTGGGGCGTAGTGGGTACGTCCATCCTATTTTATATGTCCTTGGTAAGATAGTTTCTAAATTTGGCTAAATTTGACTGTAGCCTACAAATTATTGAAGATATGCGCATTTCAGATTTATACGGCCGAAGTTCCTGTTCTTTTAAGCAGTTCATAACCAAGTTTTTATATATTCCAAGTTTCAAGGCTCTAACTCTAAGGGTGTCGAAAAAGTTTGATATACTTTCCCTTAGTTAAATATCAAAATAAAATAAAAGATTCGAATTGAGAATTTAATATATTTTGAAACTCTTAAGACGTAGATTTAAGATACTTAAGCTAACAAAAGTATTCAACATATATATCTCAATACTTTTCGATAACCTTTTCGGCCATGGCACGAATTCCAATCCAAGTCTCCGTGACGAACTCATGAATTTTGGTGGCGGGTGGATCGAATCCCAATACACCACCACCACTTAGTTCCATTGTGATGGATATATTAAAGCCGGCATAGAAGGCGTAGTCATCGCTGGCTCCAGCGGCTATGTACAAGACATTGGTGGAACTACCGACCTCGTAAACGGTACCAGTAGCAGCTTTAATTGCATCACCGCCTGCCCTTGCCACATCATCGAGATCCTTCCAAGTTTCTGGCAAATCGCTGTTTTGTTAAAGAAAATTATTAAATCGTTTTTAGTTATAAGGTAATATATCCGCTACACACCTTGTCCAGCCCCAAGGATAGAGCAAGTAATTTCCATAGGAGTGAATGGTTAGATACATAACACCTCGATCTGCCAGTGAGTGCATCAGATCACGCACCACAATTGTCTCCGGTTCAGAGAAGGGTTTTGGCCCGGCAAAGGTATCCACGCAAGGATTCGATGAAGCACCCTCCTCATTCCAATGGAAATCGAAATTACGATTAGGATCAGCGCCGTAACAGGTCTGACCGAGAAATTTGTAGGGTTGCCGAGTTTTGCGGAACATACGCGCCCGTGTGCCTGTCTGGGTATGCTCATAACCATCCGGATTAACAACTGGCAAAATCACCCAGTCATAGTCCTTGAGCAGATCGGCATTCTCATCGTAGTGTTCCGCCAACTGCTCAATCACATACAGCACAGCTGCCGGCGAGATCCATTCGCGAGCGTGGAAGGCACCGTCCATAAAGATCAACTTCTTGTTGGGACGCCTGTCCCCATTTGTAATTGTAATGGTTTTCATAACACGCTTCTCATATGACCAGCCGACGGTCTTGACAAACACACGTTCTGGATACCGAGCGGCCAAGTCATCAATATAGTTGATAATCTCCTCGTGCGAATAAAAGCGATCCGTGCTCAAGCGACCCTTTCCGGTAATTGGTGAAAGGCGTCGTTGTAGTTGACGCTGAGCAAACTCCACAGCAATGGTAGCTCCCAGATTGTCATTAAGAAGGCGATAGCTAATCAACTGTTCCTTAAGCAAATCTTCAAAGCTACTCAGTTGCGCAGGACTCACGATGACTCGTGAAGGATTTCCCACCAACCGGTTCAGGCTAAGGAAGTCGTAGCCCTGCTGGCTAAGACCATGCAGTAATTTTCCCTGTGCCGCATTTGTTGGAGTAACCTCGTAGATGCGATAGCTGCAATTGAGAGTAGCTCAAGAAAAATCCATCCTCAGTAATCCCTACGCCTACGACTTACCCCTCATATCCTTGCTCGGCGGCAACCAAAGCCAAGCCGCAAAGCAGCGTAAACAGTAAAAATTGTTTCATTGTTACGTGATCCCCGTACAATAAACACGCGTGGCCCAAAGTCAGCCACTTAAATAGGCATATCCTATCTAATCTTAACACCCAACTATTGTTTAAATTTATATTATTTATGTTATTCATATATTATTTTTATTTACGATTCGGATTCTGATAACGTCTTATCACCTCGATGGCCATTGCTCGCACACCTACCCAACTTTCTGTAACAATGGGCTCGATGTGCGAGACCCACGGATCGAAACCAAGAAAACCCCCAGCGGGTAATTCTATTGTGATGGCCACTGATACATTAGCAACGGCCACAGCGTAATCTGTGGAATCACCGGATGTGGGATACATTAGATGGTATCCACTGCCATAGCTATAAATTTCATTTGTTGCTTGAAGGATAGCCATAGCACCTGCATTAGCCACTTCCATCATATCATTGTAATTTTTGGGGAAATCACTAAGGATCAACAAATTGAATTATTGAAATTTAAATCTCAGCCGCCTTACCTTGAGTGACCCCACGGCAGCAAAAAGTAGTTTCCAAAGGAGTGAAGGGATAGATAAAAGGTCAAGCGACCGCTGTAATGGAGCAAAATATCGCGTACCACCTGCGATTCGGGCTGATCGAAAGGATGTTCGCCGCGGTAGATCTCATCAGCGGGATCTGGTGAGGAGCCATCATCTTTGCCCCACCCAAAGCCAAAATTCCGATTAAGATCGGTGCCAATGTTTTGGGGATCCCAGGTGGGTTTGCGAGTTTTGCGCCAGTAGCGTGAATCCGTGTGACTAAATTCATAGCCGTCTGCATTAACCACTGGCATTATGGCCCAGTCATAGTCCTGGAGTAGCTGCTTATTTTCCGCATAATTGTCCAAGAGTTGCTGAATGATGTATAACGCAAATGAGGGCGCTATCCACTCCCGAGCATGCATTGCGGCATCTATAAAGATCAGCGGTTTATTCGATCGTCCATCCCCGTTATGAATGATCAGCACTTTCAATAGACGCCTCTCGTAGCTCCAACCGAAATTTTTGACATATGCATGATGGGGATAACGTTCTGGTAGGGTATCCAAATACTCATTAATCTCGGCGTGCGTATAAAATCCGCCAAGGACATCGAGTCCTGGCGACGGGTTCAGTGATTTGCTGCGTTGATTTTCAGCACGTTGTGCCTCCAATACCGGGGATAAATCATCTAAGAGCATTTGGTGTTCTATAGAATGTGTTTGCAGTAGTTCTACTAAACTGTCCACTTGGCTAGGCGACACCAGTACCCTTAATCCGCTCTCATTGAAATTGCGGGGTGGCACAATGAGATCCCAGTGTGCCTTCTCCCTTTCCAACCGATGCAGCATACGCAGCTTAGTGTCATCGTGTGGCTTAACCTCAAACACCTTATAATCCTTGTAATTCTGCCAGGCCAGCAGTCCTTCGAACTGCAGCAAGAGCAGCTCCAGGAGCAACAGCAGAGTAAACGCTGACATTTGTTCTAACAAAGCTCCAACAAAACTGTGAAAATACTTTCGATACAAATTCAAAAGGCGACTTATTTATCACTTTATTGGGTCTGTTTGCCGATTTATTGGTTCCTATATCGTTAAAACTGGACGCTTCCGTTTATGGCATGCATTGAATAACAATGATAAGTGATAAGTAAAACAGTTCTGTCAAGATATAAAAAGATAATCAAAATCAACTTTAGTCGAAGACGATCCGGAATCAGAACAAATAAAAGCACAATTAAAAAATGAAGTTTGTTCCAATCACAAATATGCAAAGTTAACAACTTAAAAGAAAAGTTAAATTGAAGAGAAATAAATTCGAAAAAATAACTTTTTTTGATAACATCAATTAAAGTTTTGAACAAATTCGAAGTTACTAAAACCCACTGCAATAATAAAACCATAAAATTTCAACTCACATTCTATAATTTAATGCCTAACAACGACGACACTAATTAGTTAAATTAACAATTCTAAATTCAATTGTTTAAATGCTAAAAGAAGCCAACGCATGTACACCACGGGTAAGTGCACTTAATACAGACTAACATGCCGGATGAACTCAATGAAACCGGCGAAGGTCTCCTTGCAGACGTGTATGATGTCGCTGGTGGGCACGTGGAATTCGTCACCGGGTAGCTCGACCGTGTAGGACAAGGGAATGCCCAAGTTACCATAGGCAAAGTCATCCAGACTGCCAGAAGCCTCGTACAGTATGGAGGCGGAGGTGCCGATGGTGTAGCGAGTTCCACGATATTTGGTGATTTGGTTGGCGGCCCTCAGCGCCACCGAGCGCAATGTGTTCACAGTGGGTGGCACTGTGTTTCTGTATGGGGCAGAAATGGGTGTGAATTTTTAAAAAAGCACAGTTACAATGCCAGGCGAAAAATATTCTCTTTTTAATTGCTTTTAGCAATTAATTGAAAAGTAAATTGAATTTCTTTTTGCGAAGCAGATCCGCTGCTCAACAGCCCAAAAATACAAAAATAAAAATAAATAAAAAAAAAAACAGAACAACAAGATAGGAAAAAGCCGTGAAAACCTACTTCGCATAGCCGTAGGGATAAAAAATGAATTTGCCGAATGAGTGCACATCCAGGCTGAGCTTCACACGATTACGATTGAACTGCAGATAGCGGACCACCGCCGATGTTTCCGGCTCCGAGTTTGGCGACGTGCCCGAATAGACCTCCGAGCAGAGCTGTTGTTTGTTATTGAAAAACCGTATTCATATAATGAAGGTCAAAGTCAAAAATTGGACAACAGGTTACAGCTTACATTCTGACTGGCGCCCTGATAGTTCCAATGATTGCCAAAGTTACGATTGATATCCACACCGGAGCAGGAATGTCCAGAGAAGCGACGGCGATTCTTACGCCAGAAGCGATCCTAAAAGTAGTTGAATTGGATATAAATATATACAATCTTGAGACTAATATTTCGCTGAGTCATCTATCAAATTTCAATTGAATAAGATTATTTGTAATCTTATCATATTAATCTTATAGTAATCATTTACTACTCTCCTATCATAACACTATAATTTATTACTTACAGTTGTGTGCGTATATTCGTAGCCATCGGGATTAACGAGCGGCACTAGGAACACCTCCACATCATTGAGAATCCGTTGAAAAGCGCGTAAATTGTTAAGCAGCTCATAGGCCAGATAGAGCACCGTCTGAGGCGTTATCCACTCCCGTCCGTGGGCAGCTGCCTGAATGTAGGCCACGCGGCGTGGACGTGTTCGCTGATTCAGCGAAATCGACAGTCCGGCAATGTGGCGACCCTCGTTGGAGCGGCCCAGCGATTCGTAGCGACAGTATTGTGGAAAGCGCGCCGCGAGTCCACTCATAAAGTTAAGTATCTCACTGTAACGTGGGAAGTGCGTGAAGAAGCTGCGGGCCTGGCGACGGTGACGGTTGTGGGTACGCTGCGTTTCGCAATCACCCGATTGGCACTCATCGACATCATCAGCGGAGTAGGTGGTGTTGCCTTCCAGCGATGTCATCAGATCCATCAGTTGCTGTGTCTGATATTGTACACCCAATTGCGACAGACGCGACTCGAACTGTGCCTTCCGCTGTGGGCCCACTGTCAATACGGACATGTTGCGGGTGAGTAGCCAAAAGTCCACATCGGTGTCGTTTGTCTGCAGATCGACCATATAGTGAAAAGCGCTGTCATCCCCATGCTGCACCGTGTACTTCGTATAGCTGGAAGAATATAATTCAAAGTTTTTTAATAAGATTTTAAATCCAAATCGAAGTTTATTTTATTCTTCTGTTTTCGTTTTTCAATAATAGCTTATTTTTAATAAAATTCTCTTAATTTGAACTCTGACATTTACTTTTATTAAAGTTCAACACTCCCATAAAAAGAAGTAGTTTTAAAAATCATCTGCTCTAAAAGTGGTTGCTAGCTAAAACTTGGTTGCTGACCAGGCCTATTTATTAAGACTGTCTCTATGGGTTAGTCGAATCTAGCCGGTTTATATATTTTGGGCATAAGATTTTGTGTATTTCTAACAAATTGTATAAGTTTTTGATTGATTTATCGATCAATGGGTAAATCCATTTACATGCAATTAATGCTAGCCAATTCGTAAATATAGTAATTATCTAATTAAAAATGTGAAAAACCCAAAATCAATTGCAGCACACATAAGCTGTGTATGTCTTGAGGCTAATTGGACAACAAAATTTATTTGTGGCGCCCAAAAAAAGATGAGTTGTTGATTCACAAATTTATGCAGACAGTCTCGTTCTCGATGTCGTCGCCTGCCCAATTGGCGTTTTGCCACCTCGCATGATTTTGTGGCCAATTTGTCATTTCACAAAATTCCACAACAAGATGTAGAAGCAACGAGCAACAGGCTAAAAACTATTGAAGAGCTATGCACATTCATCATGTGCATCGCAACTGGATGCGGGGGTGCACAGAGAGACAGAGAGAGAGAGAGAGAGATGGGGAAATAGTAACTAAAACAAAACAGAAGACAATGACGAGGCTAATCACGTGTGGCATCAATCGACAGCGGCATACAATGTATGAAACATATATAATTAAATTCAACGTTCATCAAAATTATTTTTTGTTCATACCTTTCTCACAGCAATAGAAACAGCAGGCAAATAGTGGTTTAGGCAAAAAAATAAAATAATTAACAAACAGTAGGCGACAGCTTATTTTTTATATTAACAAAAAGATGAGATTAGTATATTTTCTTGTTAATTTTAATTAGTTTTAGTTGTAATTTTCGTAAAAATTATAGGCAAATGAGGAGCTATTGTTGTACGCTGATTTTAATCAGCTGCAGTAGTCGGCCTTGTCTTAAAAATATCTTTATATATATTTATATATATAGATATATCTATATGTATATTTGCATAATAAACAACTAATTGTGAACATCAAAACTGAAAATATGTTGTGCCGAAACAACAATAAAATGAACAAAAACGGAAGGAAGCAAATGTTTTGCGTGCTAATTAAATATCGAGTTGATGTTTTGCGTTCGTTTTTATTTCCATTTTCATTATTTTGTTAACTGTTTGCATCCATCAGAGATACGCCGAGTGATTGCCCCTCAAACAGCAGCAGCTGAGACAGACAATTTCAGCTGACATCTTTGGCAAACATTTTGTACACTTTGCGATCTGTTGGCATTTACATATTATTGTTGCGGTTTCATCGTGGATAGGAATCTCAGCCATGGGCGCGTGTTTGCATTTGGTTTTTTCTAGGTACGCCCGAGGTGGACAAACGTTTAGACCAAGTGCTAATGCCAATGGCAACGATTAATTATCTGGCAATGACAATCGCTTCTGTTGTGTTTGTCAACAAATCATTGGCTGTCAAAAGAGTTCGTAAAACACGTTGCTCAATACAAAAACTTTAGATTCATCGCTGGATGCAACATCATTAAGAAATTATAGATAAAATGCAGCTACTGCACTTTTTGCTAAACTTCAGTAGTTAATTGGTATTATAAATTATTATATTATATATGTAAATTTAATAGTCGATATGTCTAATATTTTGAAGTATTTTGAACAACAACAAACTCTTGCTCGTAGTAGCTTCTTCAAACTATTGCTAATTATTCAACAAAAAAATACATATAAAAAAATCTTCAATTATGTTTGAGAAACTAAAAGAATTCATTATTAACTGGGCTACTACATTGTACCGTTATGCGTTACTCGCTTCCATTTTGGAAATACCATATTTAATGCCAACTAAATAAATTGTCAACATTCGATATTTGTCGGATGTACATTTGTATAACACTTGGATCTGTCAACTATCTGAGGCGTGAAATCCGTCGATTGTAACTGATTCAGCATAAAGTGGTGGACAAATAAAAAGAAGCGTAAACCAGTTTACCAACTAGCCGGCAATTATTAAATTAAAACTTAAATTTAAAAATCACAAAATAACCAAAAAAAAAAAAAAAAAACCTCGAATTAAAACCATTTATCTAAGTGAGATGTCTGATTATTATTACTAAATAAATAAAATAATATCTATTGTGTTAATTACCCTTCATAGCCAGCCAGATTGTTGGAGCTGCTGGAGTGCGCCAATCCGACCAGGCAGAGCAGTAAACTACACACGATTTTATAACACATTTTGTGCACTTAACAATTGGCCACAGCTGCTGCTCGTATTTGTTGTATCTTTTTGTTTGTTTGTTTATCTTGTATGGAATTTACACGTTATGTATTAAAATATTTAAAATATATGCAGCTGAGCTGGGTCCGGCTGCAGCACAGATTCACTGGATTTCTTTATGCCTTGCAGTTTTATGTTGTATCTTTCTTCTTTTTTTTTGTTATTTGCACGTTGCACTTGAAAAGCGTTATGTAATAAATTCACAAAAACCCAACTGCATGGAATTAATTTCAGTTAAGTTATGCTAAACTGAACGCAGACCGACTCGTGTGTTTCATCTCCGTTTCGGCCAAAGACTGTCGAGCGGCTTAAAGCGCCGCTGAGAAAGAAGACGCGTTGCCAAAGCCAAAAACCCGAAAAAAAATATTTTCGTATCGTTTATTTGTATGGTTTTTGTATATATATATTTTTTTTTTTTAGAAAAGTGAGTGTCAAGGTCAGTGCGATGTTGCGGTCCAGTCACTCCAATGAATTTGTCCAGTTTCGAAGCGAAGACGTCAAAATCCAAAACGCTCTGTAAACGCGTCACGAGACAAAATGCGGAAAGCTTTATTTTTTCCAAATATATTTTTTTTTCACGGCACGCGTCTTTTTTATATGCTTTTATCTATCGATAAGAACTTGTTATGTTCTATCTAATAAATTATTTTTGCATAATTTATGCAAAGCTCAAATTAATGCTTTAATTTTAATGAACTTTTTGTCATTTTCTCGAATAGAATTTTTTTCACTATACTTTTATTTTAAAAAACTAGTTTGGATAATTTGATCACATTTTGTTGAGTTCTTTTGGGTCTAGTTCAAAATTGTTTACTCTTTTATGCCGTTTGCATCCGCGTGTCGCTGGTCTTAAAGCAATTCTGAAGCCGTTAATTGTTTGTTTACTGGTTTTTATAGAGGAACTTGAAATTTACTTATGTGTGTGTGTTTTGCTTTGGGCCAACATTGTACATTGTCTTTCTAATGTCACGGTCTGACATGGAGATAAATAGCCGCCGGCATATAACAGATTTCTGTTCTAGCCAAATCGATTTGAAAAAGTTTACGAAATCAAGATGCGCTCAAAGAGCTAATTCGGCAGCTGTTAGCCAGGCTTAATTAGAGTATTGAACTATTGATTTCATTATGGCGCGTGCAAGGTCAATTTGTCGAACTTAGCCGGAAGCGATATTATATTTTAAGATGCCACTTTAAAAATAAAAAAAACACTTGTGGTCTATTACAGTTACGAAGAAGTGGCAGCTGATGAGACCATTAAAGATATCCCAAGATAATCGTAAAAATCAGTTATGGCCTAAGTTCATTAAAACTTTAAGTGCCTGGCCCCATGAATAAGTAGTTAGACTAATTTATAAACAGCCATTCACAAATTCATCAGCGAAGTATTCGTTTTCTGCTCTTCTTATTTAGTTTTTTCGTTTGTTTTTTATTATAATCATAAATGTTTCGGTTATTATAACACTTGACTGTCGCTTTGGACACTTCCGCTTGACCAGCGATTATTTTATCGACTGCTACAGATCAGTAATTGTATATAATCATAGGAGGGAGTCATCGAGTCACTCGTTCTCCAATCAATTAAAACATTTAAATTCTACCATTTCCGGTGCTCGACAAAAACTTACCAGCTCTAATTTGCAATTTAAATGAATCTACCATCTACCAATATTCAATAGTTCTGTCGCTTGTCCAGCTGACTTAACTTTGAAAACTCGTTTTAAGTTCTAAATCACCTGAAACTAACTAGCTTAAATTTCAGGGCATTCAACTTCTTGACCTCATAGTCTTAAAAAGTCTCAACTCACACATAATTATTACTTAATAATTCCCATATCTTACAAATATATACATATCGCAGGTTGCTCACGGGCATTTTTACGACTGCTTCTTCACCCTGTCCGATTAAATATTTATACATAAATAAAATAAATGTAAATAAAAATTGTATAACTGTTTAGATGGTCTGAAATATATACAGAAAAATTTGGTATACACGGTTCTATTCAGACATTTATTTTATAAAATTAATCTTATTTAACTATTCAATTTTATTTATTTTTTTGTCAACTGACACAAAAAAACCACTAAGACAGAAACTACTTTATCTGGTGACCTTAACCATGAAAATAATAATGTTCAGACATTCGATCTAATATTTAATTGTTGTTTGGAAAAAAATATTTAAAAGAGACAAATATTAAATTATTGTTTACAAAGAAAAAAGAGACCAATTTATAAAGGGTGGTTATTATTATTATAGACATGCTAAGACTGTCAAAACGAGATCGATAAACATCTATATCAAGATATGTGTCTGATTTGCAGTCAACAGCTGTTGCCAAATACATTCTGGCAGTAGGTTAATTAAGACCTCATAACATGTTAACTGCCAGCGCTATCTACGTGAATCAGAATCAGCATTACTTTTATACGTCATCCGATTATGGCAAATTGCATAACAAAGTTAAATTGCCATGTCACATAGAATGCATAAATATTCATTGTTTCATGTATCCAGTTGTTGTTGTTGTCCTTTGTTGAGGCAGGTTTGTTGCACAGCAACCTGACAACTTTTGCTTTGCATTTTGTTTGGCATAATTGCTGGAATTTCGTTAATTTGTAGCCAGTTTTATGCTGCCAAACATTTTGTCATCAGGCCCACAAAGAAAAAAAAAAAGGGAACAGAATAAGAACGCTTAAAAAGAACAATGACAACTGGGAACATTTAGCCAGACTATTTATATTTGGCGTTCCCAAAAACACAAAGTCTTTTAGCCATCATGCTAATGACATAATGTGCATACTTCAGAAAAGCCCCCTCACCCGGGCCGGGACCAAGCTGACTGGCAACCTGTCTGGGCCTTTGCGTGTCTCTGCAATGTAGCGGCAGAAAAAAAACTAGGGAATAATTTTAATGTATAACAGGAAGTTCTTGCCGAGCTATCAACAGAGAATGATCGGAAAGTTAATGAACCAACCCAGAAAAGATATTTGCAGCTGAGCGAATATCTTAAAAACTAATCAAATATGCCAAAAATACAATTTCGACTGTCAGTTGAGCATAGCAAATATTTGTTAAATGTTAATCAAAATTTCGACAGACCAAATATGCACACACAAGTTAAAAATTACAGAGTATGTATTATGTAGTTACGAGCATAGCCAGACGTAAATATATGGCAGTCACTGTGTCAAAAAGTTGACTAAAGGACCGTTAAATGAAAATCAACACGAACCTTGTTTTTGTATAAATCAACTGGTTGCGTCGCGAACGATATTCCTATAAATGCATATGCATGTACAAGTTTATATATATATATATATATATATATGTGTTTATACATATGTACATCTGTCTGCTCCGTCTGTGCCGACCCCGCATTTTTGACTTTTGCGTTGACATGACGTTTGTCGGGCACAAAATTACACTATACAACAAAACTTCAAGTTGAGTAGGAATTACACATTTCTAGATTTCTAGATTCAGCAACAGTTTCCACATATTTTTCAATTCAGCCTACTTTAATTTAAAGCATATTATATAAAAGCCAATGATCTTTCAGACATAAAATTTATAGTATCAGAAATCTTATCTTCCAAAGCCAAATAATATGAAATTGATGGCTAGTCCAAATTCGAAATATAACGAATTTTATTTCTGAAATTGAAATTAATGTTTTGTCGCAGAGATTCTCCTTTTTGAGCTTTCACTGTAGGACAGTGTTTTTTAGAGGTAATCTCCAAAATGAATTTTGTGCTTAAAGGCCTCTCCCGTAGACCAGCTACAACTGCTCCGTTTCCGGGACGGCACGCCAATATTGGAGCGTCTGTTTGGAGTCGTACGCTTCCTTGTTTATTTGCATAGCACGTGTCTGCGCTTTCAGCTACATACCTCCTGTAGGCCTGTCCACCAGCCAAGCCATTCGCTCCATTCCATAGGCCAAGTCTGACATTTAGCATATTTGCGTTTTGCGGCAGCCAGTTGCAGGCCAGCCAGAAGGACAGCGGGAACACAAATCCAATTCCGCATTACAAGCCTGCCGTGCCCAACTTATTAAACGTTGTCGCTGTCCCAATTTACCCTAAATGCGAACTCTCTCTCGCTGTGCCTGTGGAAGAACGCCCACGCTATGTGGGATGTGGCATTCTGGCTCTGTGGCACTGTGGCAGTGTGCCACTTTTCGCTGCTCCGTCGTCGTCTGCTGTTGTTTTTTTTTTGTTTTTTATAATGCATTGTTGATAAAAACTCCAACTGGCAATCGGTTTGGATCGCACAATGGCGGACAGGCCCAAGGGGCACGCACGTATCGTTCTCGCCGAGCAGCTGCTCCAAGTCGAGCACCAGGTGAGAGTTTGTCCCTAGCAGGCTTTCGAAAAATTCGAACAGCTTCCAGCTCCAGTGAAAACATAAACAGAAAAATCTTAAGTATTCAATTTTTATTTGTTTAATGTGCGACAAAAAAAAATATTTAAATTTACAGTGCCTTTTTTTCGAATTGTTTTTCCTTTTTCCAATTAATTTCTCCCATGGTATTTATCAAAATTGAAAATGCAATCAAAACGCAACAAGAAGACAAAAGCGCGAACTGGTCAAAAGGTGACCACCTTTGCTGTGCCTCAGAATCCCGGGAGGCGGCTGGTCATACCACGTCCGGACGTGTTGCACACGTATCTGGAGTATGGACAAATTAATCAGTATTTGGAATATATAGTGAATCGCTATTCGAACTTCGTTAAGCTCTACACGCTGGGCATAACGCACGAGAAGCGGGAAGTGCGCGCTGTGGAAATCAATTGGATGAATCCCAATAATACGGAGCTGCCACTTACGGTTCGCTTGCAGGCGGGCAAACAGTCCGAGCTGCAGAAGCTCAACGGCGTCAAGGGTCTCACTGTGTTGACGGGTGAAAAGAATCGCAATGTCATCTTCATTGAGGCGGGAACACATGCACGCGAATGGATCACGGTGAGCACCAGTCTCAATTGCATCTACCAACTGACGGAGCGATATACGCGCAACATCGAAATGTTGCGCAATCTGCGTTTCATTATTGTGCCACTAGTGAATCCTGATGGCTATGAGTACTCACGCACTAAGGTAAATCGGAAAAACCAATTAAAGATGGCCCCAACTATATAATCGCTAATCGAATCCTTTGTAGAATCGCAACTGGCGTAAGAATCGACGACCGAACAAAGCATCCAAATTTGTGGGCACCGACTGCAATCGCAACTATGACATATTCTGGGAATGCGGACCGACACGAACCAATCGCAACACCTTCAAGGGAGAGCGACCCTTCTCTGAGCCGGAGACGCGTGCCATGCGCACCATTCTGGACAGCCTTGCGCCGAATTTGTTGTTCTTTTTATCGCTGCACTCGTACGGCCAGAGCATCATGTATCCCTGGGGCTATTCACGAGAGACGCCATACTATTGGCGTGAGCTGCACACGCTGGCAACTGCCGGACGCACTGCGATCAAGACGTACAATGGCCGCGAATATCGCACGGGTAGTATTAGTGGCCTGACTAAACGCACCATTGCTGGCTCCGTCGTGGATTACGTATACGGTGTGCTGAAGACGCCCATGGCTTTGGTAATGGAGCTGCCGTCGCGTGAACTTGGCTTTCAGCCACCCGTCGAGATGATTAGTCAGATTGGGCATGAGAGCTGGTTCGGCATACGCGAGATGTGCAAGAATGCGTTCGATTTGCGGCAGATCATCAAGCGAGATGAGGAGCCCAATGCGCCCAAGCCACCGGGCAACAAAGAGCTGGGCGCCGGCGATAATCAATCCACCGTTGCCGCAACTAATGCCAACGAGGATAAAAAGAAGTCACCGATCCGAAAGAAACTCAAGAAACGCGTCAAGCGGACGCTGCTCACACAGCACACAGAAATTCTTGAGCTGCAGAAGAGGCACATGCAAAATGCTTCAATGCCGCGGAGGGCGATGACAGCACCACTGGGTGCAACTCGTTCCGGGAGGGGCGACGTAGCATTATAGACCATGATTCCAAGTGTGTGTGTGTGTGTCTTTGTGTGTTTCTGAATTATATACGTATATTTATAAAGTATAAAGTATTTGGCAATTGAGCTGGGCTTGGTCCCAAATTTTGTTCCGCTTGGGCATTTTTATTCTGTGTGCTTCCATTCTTATGGAGTCTTTACATGGTTATTTGTACATGTTTTTTTAATTCAAATGAGGACCATGTGGAATATGTCCGTGTATGTGTGTGTGGTTGATTTCTTAAATACTAGTACAACAGTGCCAACCGCTGAAAGTTTTTCACTTTGTTTCGAACGGCGGTATACGCGGTGCAGCATATTTCTGACGCAGCTTCTCGTACACCTTGCGATCCTGCCAAGAAAAGATGTGACTTTAGCCCCAGTTACAGCAAGATGATTAAATATATGAGCTTACCTGCTCGCTAACCGAGGGACGCAGTTGCTTCAGAGCCTCTTCGAAATGTTGCTGGCGTACGCATAAATCGTCCACATTGGTATCACCATTGTTGAGCGTTTGGCGCAGCGCAAACATTGAAGCCTGCTTAACCAAACCGGCCAAATCGGCGCCTGTATAGCCATCGGTCTTACTGGCCAAATCATTTAGATCTACATCATCAGACAGCACAGGACGCTTGCCATTCTAAATTGGTAACAAAATGTGGCTTACTAAGTAAATCGGAAATAATGCTTAACTTCTTACCTTTGTGGTGGCTTTGAGTATGTCAACACGCTCCTGCTCATGCGGCAGTCCCACATACAGTATGGTGTCCAAGCGGCCCGGTCGCAAAATGGCTGGATCAATAATGTCCGGACGATTGGTGGCCGCCAAAATGTAAACACCCTTGCGCTCCTCAACGCCATCCATTTCGGTGAGCAGCTGGTTGACGATGCGCGTTCCCGAATTGTTGCCATCGCCACCTTCCGAGCGCTTGGGGCACAGCGAATCGAACTCATCGAAAAAGATTACACAGGGCGATGAGTTGCGAGCACGTTGGAAGCAAGCACGTACCGCACGCTCACTCTCGCCCACATACTACGAAAGCAATAAGAGATCCATTTAAAAACGGAATCATATGAGGATTAAGTTCAAGGTGGAGCACTCACCATGTTCATCAGTTCGGGTCCTTTGACAGATATGAAATTAATGCCCGCCTCGTTGGCAATGGCCTTGGCCAGCAGTGTTTTTCCACAGCCAGGCGGACCGCAGAGGAGCACACCCGAAGGCGCCTCCAGGCCGAGGCGTGCCATCATTTCGGGATATTTGACGGGCGCCAGCACAGCTAGCTTCAGCTCCTCGCGTATGTCGTTTAGTGAGCCAATGTCATCCCAGGTGGTGTCCGGCACCGTGATGAAGCCTTCACGCTTTGCCGAAGGCTGCGTCACTTTAATAGCGGCCGTAAAATCATTCAAAGTTAGACAGAAATTGGGATCTGAAAATTCCTCTGGCGGATTGTCCAAGAAATTCGTCAACTCGGCCAACGTGGGCTCGTAGAAATCATCGGCTAGTATCGGTGATTTGGCACTTGAAATTGGTTGCTTTACGGACTCAACCGTAGCCGCCGGCAAAACCTCGTTAACAACATCATCTTTATCTCCTTTATCATCCACTTCCATGGGTGTCTCGCTGCTCATCTCCTCACTGGCCTTTTCACCATTTGTCACTTCTACGGGTTTTTCGGTTTCCGTGTTTGGCTGCTGCTGCTGCTGCTGCTCATCGGTCACTGGTGGTTCCTCCGGCGGCAATGCTTGATCCTTCTTCGTCGATGTCTGCTCCTCCTGTTTGTCCTCATTTGGTTCATCGTCATCCAGGGTGACAGTGGTCATATTCATCTCACTGGCTGCGTGCAGCTCTCGAAACTTTTTCATCGATCTGCGCTTCACAGCAATAGTTGCGGCACGCGAGACCAAAGCCAACAGATCGGCACCCACATAGCCCGGCGTCAGTTCAGCAATTTTATCATAATTAAGTTTTGGGTCAATGGACAAACCCTCGCACTGAATACGTAATATTTCGCGTCGCTCCTTGCGTGATGGTATGTGTATGGCAATTTCGTGATCAAAGCGTCCAATGCGACGTAGACCCGGATCTAGAGTGTCCGGACGTGTGGTGGCCCCAATAACAACAACCGATTGCCCATATTCAGTGGCCTTCAACTGATCCAGGCTGGTAATCAGCTGTGAGACAATGCGACGCTCCATATCCTTGGCAGCCCACTGGCGATTTCCGGCTATCGCATCGATTTCATCAATGAAGAGAACACAAGGCGAATGATCAATTGCCTGCTCGAAGACATCGCGTATGCGCTCCTCCGATTCCCCAGAGATACCAGCAATCAACTCCGTAGCTGGCACCTCCAACAGCGGCATTTTCATTTGCTACAAACCAAACATTTCAATACATATACAAATTGAATATATATATTATTTGCTACTCACGCCGGCAATGGCGCGAGCCAAATAGGTTTTGCCACATCCTGTGGGTCCGTGCAGCAGAAGACCACGGGACGGCAGCAGACCCAGTTGAAAGTAAAACTCTGGCGATTTAATATGTATAAGCATTTCGCACAGCTCCTTTAAGGTGCCATCCATGCCACCAATATCGCGGAAACTCTCCGAGGAGCGAGACACCTCCAATTCCTTTTTGTATTTTCGCACACGGTGCTGTTGCTGATGCTGCTGTTGCTGCTGTTGCTGATGACGATGCAGCTGCTGTTGGGCCTGCTGTATAAACTGTTGCTGCTGCTGAAATGACAGCGATGGTCCATGATGCGATTTCGACTCCTTGCGTGCGACCGCATCGCTATTGCCCTTGCCGAGGCTAACAGAGACGGCATTGACTGCAAACCAAGAAGGAGACAACAATTATTAATAACTTATCAAATTCAGATAATCCCAGCTGAGTTATTCACATTTCTTGGGGGCAGTTGCTAGACTAGGGCAGTTGTTTGAAGAGCTATAGCTTGGCGTGAGGCCTGTTAATAACGTTAATTATTATTTTTGTTGATTCAACCATATATAAATGTTGCTTAACTGTTTTCTGACTTGCCTTTCTTCGGCTGTCCGCCAGATATCGATGCTGTTGCTGACGATTCTAATGGACGCTTCAGCCCTTTGGATGGCATCATGTCGCCAATATTAGTGGCTGCAGCGGCGGCTGCCAAACTGCCACCATTTGTGGGACTAACCGAAGGCTCGTCCTCGTTCTCATCGCCACTAGAAATGTCAATTGGTTCGTTGCTCGGTTTTGTGGCTGGTGGTTTGCGAGGTGACTGATTGGTGTACAGCCCATGCATTATATTATTCATTATGCTGTTGTTAGTGGTTGTGTCCGCTTCCTCAGATAGATAGTCTTCCTCTTCGTCGGAACTGGTCGCCTTATCTAAGTTATAACTGTCGGAAACAATCGAGAAAGCTGAAAGAAAAAAATTGTACATTTTTTTTTAACTCTTTTGCATAAATAAATAACAGATATTAATTAATCGCCTAGAATTTATGAAAAACAAACACAAGTTTTTTAACCTGTCAACTATGTCAATTTATTATTAATGTTCTCAGCGATTCTGTTCTGATTTTCTTCTAGAATAGATAACAGATTACGCTGGCATAACAATTTCAATATGAATGCATATATATTTAATGTATTTCGCCATGTGTGTTAAATATAACTCTACTAAGGGACAGACTAAAAAAATGCATTGTTACATTGCATTGCGGAAGTCTGTTTTTATTTTTTATTTGCGTCATGCGCAGAAACTTTTGTAATATTTACTTTTCACTTTACCTTGATGCACAAGTTGTTTGAAAGGTCCAAATTTTCGACGAGAATATTCCGGATATTTTCGCATCAATTCTTTGGTCATCTGCTTCACATCCAGATACGTCTCGTCAATGTGCTCCTCCAAATACTTTGAAAATAAAAACAAATTACGATTTTAATTGCGGTCTGACAAAAACTAACCTTGCTTTTCAGTGTTTTTTCTTGCTTGTTATTCCTTGATGGAATTTTTTTGCCGGCTGCTGCTTGACACATAATTTGATTTAGTTAACAATTGTGGTTTCATTTTACCTGCTTCACACGATTCGTTATTAAGTGGTCGTGTAACTGTGGTTTGATTTTCTTCATATTCTGTGTGGGCAAATTTAGAACTGCCAAAATCCACACACTAGAATAAATTCGCGTTAACCGCTACAAAATACGACGCCGACGCCAATAGAATATAAAAAGAGGAAGCAATTGCCAGTCACAAAAAACTCTTCAACAACTATCGTAAAAAAGAATCACAATACTTCAACCGGTATGCATTTAAATATTATTGTAAAAGAAAATAATAAAAAAAACTTTGCTTACCTTCAAAAATATTAATAATGCAGCACATGTGTGTGCCCCTTCAATTAAAATTATTTTATAGAATAAAAATACCCTTATTGTAACCTTGTATATTTTATACAATTAACGCACAGCCAACTGATTGACAAACAGTATTAAAATACTAATATCGATAAAAATTCGTTGATCGAAAACTGTAGTGCGGGCAATTTTAATTTTAAAAATGTCGATTACTTTCCACAATTGAAACTTGAATTTATTGAATTTTTTGTGCGTTCAACAAAATATTTGAACTTATGACTAAATAACTTAAATTTGTTGTACAAACTTAGAATTACGTAATAATGCAATAGTCTTTAATAATAATAATAAAACTAAACTGAGCGGAATGAGGATTATCTTAATCTTCAATTAAACAATTATAGTACAATTTTAAAGTATAACTTCATATAATTACTAATATATATATAAATTTATATATATATATATATATATATATTAATTCAATCTTTTTACACCAAATATTTTATTTACCTAAAGAGAAGGGAGGGCTTGCTGTGCATATTTTAAACTACCCGGAAGGCACTACGAATGTGTTATTATAGTAGATAATACAGATATAAAGGTGCTGCTCCACGTGAGAAAAGTATTAAAATAACAATTCATGTAAAAATTATCAGTCGGTGTGTGTTTTTTTTTGTTCTTCTTGTGTTTTTCTGCAATATGATTTTGAAGAACGGCGAGAAAAATATAAAAATTTGGAATCCAGTTTTGGAAGACTCAACAATCAGAAAAATTAATCACAGCACCTTCTTCTCCGTCAACGGTGTTCTCAAATCATTATTTATCAGCGTTTCCGCGGCAACGCCACCGGCAAAAGGATTTACGGCATCAATCGATGTCGCATTCTGTTGCTGCTGTTGCTCCGGCACTGGAGGAGACGCCATTGTGCTGACCAGCGACTGGGCTGGTGACAAATAATTGGAGACACTTGTATGAGAATGATTTCGTAAGTTCAAATCCGAGCTGCCAAACATGAACCACGATGATTTGCCAGACGCAAAAGCGTTTTTCGACAACCAAGAGCCTTGAAAGATTGAGCGGATTTCGTCCTTCAAACGGATTAGCTGTTGCAGCAGCGAATCAATCAGTGAGCCAGGCGTATCAAACTCATTGGGTATGATACCATCCACCAAATTCTCAAAATAACTGAACATGGGAAACCAGATGCGGGTGCGTGTTGAATCGCTTTGCATGAGAGCCTGCAATAGTGTTAAAGATTAGGATTAAGATTAACAAGTGAATCCTTGCTGGAACTTACCCGATTGTTGGCCAGTGTGTGATAGTACAGAAACAGACGCGATGTTATATAGAACGCAACAAAGACATCGATCGAATAATGCTCATGGGCAGCCAGTATAAAGAAGATGCCAAACATGTTCAATAGCCAGGTCAACGTGTGCAGAAAGTAAAGATTCCGTGGCGTATCTGTAAGAATTGAAATGGATTAAATATATAAAAATTAAATATATATATATATATACGAATCTACACACATTCCGTGATGAAAAAGTTGAGCAGCGTTAGGGCAACGGTATGACCACTAAACATATAATCACCGCACGTGCGCACACCCTGTATGGACATGCCCAATCCGCTCCAGATGCGATAGGCGCGCGTCATTCGTATAACCAGTGCGCCAAATACATCCACATTCGGATCATCGATGGCAAAATCCTTTTGATTGCACTGCAAATGGGTGCCGGGCACACTGAGCGATGTGATAAGCATGGTCACACAGCGTAGCAGGAAAACGGTGCCGGCCAGTGCGAAGAAGCGACGCAACAAAACCATTCGATACTTGTGAAAGATGAGCACAAAGAACCACACGGTGAACAGCAGTGATCCCGTTATTTCGCACATATTAAATGCCCACGGGATGTGCGGTACATTATCGAGAAATATATCGGGCAACGGTGGATATCGTTTCATATCGGGCACACGCTCATGCACAATCACCATCACAAACGATGTTATCCATGTTACCACAAATGAATACCCTGCAATCGAAAAAAAATTAAAATGGCAACGTTATTAAAAAGTTGAAACACCATTACACCCTTTTCACACATTTTTAATGGGTAAAAGCATTATTTGCTAAACATTCAACGAAAATATAAACAAACAAAATAAACATCTCATGTCGCACTTTGTTTACACTTACTAAGAGGGTGTATATTTATATTTATAGATATGTATATGTATTGGTTTCCAGTTTACATTAGGCGAAAAACATGTCTAAAGACCCCAATTTGTGGTTTCCAATTTCTGGAATCACTTCAGTGCACACATAAATATTTATAATAAATAAAAATAAATTTGAATGCATGACAAACATGATGACAAAGTGCAAATGGGCTCTTCTTCTCTTCTAAGACATTTGAAAATTGTTACACGCAAAATTGCCACACAAATAAAAAAAAACAAAACAATTCAACAAAATGCAGAAAAAGAAGGCGTAGAGCAATGCGAGTACGAGGGGCAGGCAACAAGATACTTGCATTTAAATATTTACACAAACAGACACATACAAAAACACATACAAATAACCTCCAATTAAAAAAAAAGAATGAAGCAATAAAACTGTAACTAAATTTATAATGAACTTGACAACACACACACAAATTTACGGTATATAAATCAGATTCCAATGGGAAACATGATAACGGGTAAAATGCAAGCATATGCAAAATGATAAGCGATAAGAGACGCCCAATTTGAAGAGTGTGAAATTTGAACTCACCTAAACTAATTGCGGTCTTAAAATATTCGGGGGCAACGTAACGAGTGCCTTTCTGCCGAAATGAATCGCTCTCGTTGACAATGCTCGTATAATCGACGGTGGCTGATGGACAGGGACATGGATCGACAGCAGCATGCAACAGTGGAAGGCAACAGTTGCCACCAACTGTGGCAAATGTGTTCAAAGCATGTGGCTCCGAAGAATGATTGGTAGGATATCTATGCGTCGACTTTTGATAATGCTCTTGTGGCTGTTGCTGTTTACGTTTGTCCTGCTTCCAGAGCAGCTGCAGCTCGAATACAGTTAGCCAGAACTTTTTCATCTCACCAATCGTTAGTTTGTAGTTAAGCTTGTAGCGCATATCACAAACATCGCGCTCGGTCAGCGCCAGCAACACTTGGCCATCGATTGCCTCGTCACGTAAACAATGGCGCAGCTCCGTGGAAAAGTGTTCCATGTTGCTGCAGACCCACAGCTCCACTTCTTCCAGATGCCATTGATCGATTTCAAGAATATCTGGAACGTTGGCGTGCATGCAATGCGTTTGCTGTGTTCCATTTTTCATTTGTTGCTGCAGATCCTCGAATTGGGCATCGGTTTGGGTGGTGGCAATTGTCAGTTGTGCCTTTGCCGGCGATACCTGAACGGCTGAGTCACAAATTTCACCGTCATTGTCGCACATTGTTAAAGCTTTCTATTCTCTCGCTCGCTCTCTCTTTCGCTCTCACTCTCCCTTGTGTATCTAATTTGTACAGATTTCGAGGATTATCAATGGATATTGGTTGATTTTTGTTATATATCACGAGTGCAGCATTTTAAGCATCTATCAGCTATTGCTCTTTGCGTATTAGCGACTCATAATTTTGCGTTACAGCGTTTGTCTATGCCAAAAAACACACACACTCAAATTAAACTTTTGTTGCTTTCGGAAATCCAACGACTGCTTGTTGTTATTTTATTTTTTTCTTACTTTTCCTGTATTAACAGCTGTGGAGAAATTCTGTAAGGTGTGGAGCAGGCCCAACTTCAAGTGCCTTGCGTACTGCGTGCAGCCAACATCATGTTGTGTTAACTTAACATAGCGTGGACAGGCTTGATCTATTTGCGCGCCATTTAAATTTATTTAAATGTCAAATTCGAAAAGCCGTATAAAATGAAAAGGCAACATTTAGTTTCCTCAATTCATCGCTTTTTTTTATTTTAATATAAAAATGGCATTTCTTTACTAATATTAAGTTTTAAATTACTAATATAAAATATGTATGAACGCGGTAATTGAAAAATATATAGATGTGTGTGTATATATCAAGTGAAAAATATTTATAATGAACATGAAACGTCTTCTGCCAAGCGTGTAAAGATGAAAGCGTTCAAGTTGACTTAAATTAGACATATTTTTTTTTAATTTTCTTGTTTTTTTTTTTGTTTTGTTAATTTTAAAGCAAGTTACAATTTTCAAACGTAAATGGTTCCTATTGCTTTTTTTACATTAATTTGCGAAAAATTATATTCAAAGGAAAAAACAATTAAACTCTCAAGAAAAACAAAAAAACTTATTTCTCTTTTATACAGTTGTTATTATCTTCACTCGCTTCAATTGTTTGTTTATTTTGTTTTTAGGAAAATGATTATTATGCAAAAATAAACTATGAAAAAGTTATTTCATGAGTAGTTGCTTCTTTGTTTTAACTTAGTTTTGCATTGTTGTTCTTTCTTATTATTCATCTTCAATTTGTTTTGCTTAGTTCTCAGTGATCATTGCTATTTTGAAATACAATATAGTTTTGATACCTTTTACAAATATACCTTATATTCTACGTATATGTACTTAACATATATTTTTACCAAATCTTTTTTTCTTCTTTTTTTTTGTTTCTTTTTTGTTTGCTTTATTTTTTGTATACGAAGCTAATGTTGAGGTTTCATTGAATTGTGTTTTTATTAGTACTTTATAGATGTGTGTGTAGTGTGTATCTTGTTGTTGCACCTTGTTGCAGCGTTTTTTTTCTTTTTTTTTGTTTGTTATTTATTAGCATGTTGCATAGTGTTTTTGTTTCCATATGTCTATATAGATATTTGTCATTTTTATTTAGAATTTTCGTTATGTGAAAACGTAAATGTAACAAGTTGTTTTGTTTTATGTTTTTTGTTTTGTTTTGTTTGTCTGTTGTTTTTGCAGTTTGCTTTGCCTAAGCAGCGTAAGCCGTTAAAGTATATTTTCCCTTTGATGATCTCTTCTCTTCAAAATACAGGTTTTCAATTGTATATATATGATATTCTACAATTTTTAACTACAAAATTCTTTTATATTTCAAAATATATATATAATAAAAACAATTGTAGTTTTTGTTTATTAAATGAGGGTTTCTATGTTGTGGTTGTTGTTGTTGTTTTGCATGTTGCATTTGCTGCTTTTCTTTTTGATGTATTTTTGTTGTTGTTTGCAGGTGGAAACAGATTTCCAACTGTCCACATAAGATCGTAGTGCATTTATTTTTGAGAATATATATATATATATATATATCTATATCTATATATATATATATATATATAGGCGAACCTTACGACAAATCTGAAATAGGAAAAATCGATTAATAACATATCAATATTGAATATAGAAATATATGGTGGATATATTTATTCTTACAGCTTGGCGCTGCCTCGTAGCGACGCTGGATTTGATCATAAGTGAATTTGACAAAGGCATCATATTGTTCGGCCAGTTTGGTTGTCAGGACGCACTCGTAGCGTTCACGCAGTTGATCCTCGCGCTCCTTGATCATGTCCGCACAGATGAGCTGCACCTGTTTAAACGTGAACAGAGTCTTGTCGCCATGCTGGCGCATCATTAAATGATTTGGTGGACTGTCCGGACGATGCGGACTCTCCGGTCCCATTTCGGAACCACTCGACTCCGAGTCCTGCATGCGCTCCAACGCAGCCGATGTTATAGGCAATTGTTTGCGCTTGTGCAGTCTCTTGATCTCATTGCACAGATTCTCAGCCATTTTATCTGCGCGAAAGAAGCAGAACAATATTTATGTATATCAAATTCTATCAGGAGACCACAAATTAAACTTACCTGGCGACATCTTGGCCAGTGCTGACTCGGAGAAGGGACTTGGTTCGGTGCCGCCTTTGGCATATCGATTGCTTGGCGTTGTTGTTGTCGCTGTGCTGCTGTTGTTGCCATCGCTGTTTCCATTGTTGCTGTTGCGTGACGGCGAATTATTGCGCGATTGGCCAAAAGGATTGCAGCGTCGACGTTTGTTGGGTCGCTGATTGAGAGACTCCCAGTCGGAGGCACGCTTAAGTGTTGCACAGGCCATCGTTGTTATCTTAAATGTGGTCCAATAGTTTTCTTTCTCTCTCTCTACCTCTCTATCTGTTTATTTAAAATATATTTATATATTTTGTATATTTATATTGTATTATTCTGAATTGCTATTTTGTTAATAAATTTAATTCTAATTTATTTTTTCTTGTTATTGCCACACAGTTTCTGCTTGGAAGCGTTTGCTGTAAATGAGAATAAAAATGGAGAAATGTTCAATACTAGAAACTAGCACAAAGCAGCAGCAACGTTCGCTGAGATCGAAAATGAAATTTGACAACAAAAACCGAAATAAAAAAAAAAAACTGGTTTCAAGGAAAACAGAATTCACCTGACGAACACACTTACACGCGCACACACAAGGAGCATTAAAAAAAAAATGGTGCATCGATTTATGGCAGCTGCTCTTTAAAGAAGAATTTGAATCCAGCTGCGTAAAGTAAGACCACCAGTTTCTAGCTCAATTCTGAGTCAAGGAGTTCAGTAGTTAATTTTCGACTTAACGTGTTGTCCTTAATTAAAATGACTCAGTTTTTCATATATATCTATTTTAGTTTAATTGTAATTCTTTATATTGTAATAAGTAGTTGTATAATTTATTTGATTTTATTTTAACATTGAAGTGCAATTGGAGACGTAGTTTAAAAATGGTTCATTTGAACTTACGTGTGAATGATTCAGTACAACTCAACGCAAAAGGGCATTTACAAAGAAAAACCAACGCCGCAGCGATGCGCAATTAAAGGGAGTGTTGCCTACAACAACTATAAGAACTTTACAGCACTGCTACAACAACAACTACACATGCATAGCAATGCACACCCAAGGAAGACACACAAGAAGCAAAGAATTCGTATTGTAAATGATGCTAGCCAACCACCAGCAGCACCAGTATAAACACACATACTCGCATGCACACACACACAAGCAAACACGACGCACTACAAAACTAAGAACGCGTATGCGTATCCTTTAAGCTGTACCAGCTGTTTTCACACAGCAAACACCACTACAAACAAACAAGACACAAACACGCACACAGTCATGCAAGAGCATTACCAGCTCTTAACACAAATTACATTTGCGATTGTATGCGCATGTGAGTGTGTGTGTGCTGATTGCTTGTTCATTCTATCTTTACTTGCAGTATATTCAAGATTTTTTTTTAAATAATAAATGATTAGTGCTTTTTTACGTGACCAAAAAAAACGAAAAAGGAAAATAAAAGAATCGTTTTAAAGAAAACAAAATGACAGCAGCATATGGTGCTCAATAGTTGTCCCTCTCGCACACACACATACACGCACACTTGCAGCTGAGTTGGAATTTTGATTTCGTGAAATTTTAAAAATGGTCGCAGCGCATATCATTATCGTTTAGCTCTTTAAAGATTATGAATATTAAAAAAAAAGGTAACTACCACCAGTAATTGCTACTCTTGCTCTTACGTTAAATAATTGTATTGTAACACCTTGATTTTCTCCACTTCACACGCGCTTTATTTACTTTATATTTATTTGTAAGACTAATTGTAGATTGATATTGCTTATGTTGGATTGAGCAGTATTTTGAAGGCCACTGAAATGCACTGTGCTGAGAGCGAGTTGTTAAAAGGCGTTGTTTGATTTATGCAATTTTATATTTTTTGTCTTTTTTGCGATGTAATTTTTTAGTTTTCTGTTGGATTCTTACGGAAAATGGACGACCGATGCATGCGTGACGACGATTCGTGAACAGAGAGGCGAGCCTAGCGATGGCCAAACGACAATTTCCACGCCGTTTTGACAGATGTCGTAGCGACTATCATCGACGCCACAGAGCTATCGATACTTTGAGTACCTTTAATTGGGTATGCAGCTCATAAATATTTCGTGATAATTGCTCGATAAAAGTTATTAAACTATTGCCCATTAAAATATAAGCTTTAAATTCGTATAATTTTGTCTGACAATACAGAGATACAATCAAAGATGCCTGTTATAAATGTTATAACATTAGATCCTAAAATAGATAATATTTTCCGATTATTTAGTATTTTTTCGCTGCCTTAATAAGGTCACACGGATTCGAACGAATAAAGTAGGAATAAAAAGGCAGAGCTCGAAAGCATATTTGTGCAATTAATATTGTTAAATATTTTTACACTTTTATAGTACAGAACTTTGTATACGTTTTTTTTGCAACGAATTTACATCGTTACTCAGCAATTAGCCCAGTGCGTGCATATAAATACATATAAAACAACATTACGTATCGCGTTAGGGGCCAATATCGCGCAGCAAGCAGTAGAAAAAAGGCAAGCAAAGCGCAGAGCAAAGAAAGAAAGTTCTAAAAATATTTTGTATCATCGTGTGAAAGTCGTATATTTTATTTCGTGCAACAACAACATATAAATAAAGCTTTAAATTAAAAACGCAACGACAGCGCATCATTAATTGCAAAAATGGTATTGAAAGTCTACGTCAGCGGCATGTCCGGCAACAAGGAGGTGAGTATTAAGTGTGGGCGTGGACACACACTCACACATGCAAACATAACTGTGCATGTTCAATTGGTAGAAGTCAGTGTCATGTTAATGGACTTTAACTTAGCGGAACAGATAAAAAGAGAAATACCAAATTGCATATTTTATTTTATGCACTCTCACATTTCTCTTGTTTGTATGTGTGTGTATGTAAATGATGATGTATTCCGTACAGTCAAAACGACATCTCTGTTTTTCTCTCCTTCCCTCTCACAACAAAACAGAAAAGCAAGTGGGTATTTTGATTGGCATGTACATGTGTGTGTGCATATTGGTGGTGGTGGCAAGAAGCAGCGCAACGACCGCAAACATTTCCATATAAGCTTATTTAATTATCTGTTGCGAACTATGAAGCGTAAAAGAATTCATTGATCACAGTTCTTTTCTTTACTTTTTTCTCATATGCGTGGGTACATGCTTGTGTGTGTGTGTGAGGATGATTCACTTGAAGTGACTTTCATTGTGCAAACCCTATTCTTTGTTTGATTCGCCAACTTAAACAACGGTCATTGTGCAAAAAGCATATTGACAATGTCCGAGCAGGGCGTGTGAGGGAGGGGGAGAGCATTGCTTGGAAGCTTGAATGCTCCTTATGTGCCGTTGTTTATTGTTGCTGCAGACGCGTCAACTTTTAAAATAGAGTACGCTCATGCATATATGTATGGATTTGTGTGTGTACGATGGAGAGCAATAAATAACAACACCACTTTATCAAAAGTTAATTACAAGCAAGCAGTGAATGCTCTGCTTGTACTGTGATAAGAAACTTCTACGTTACAAACAAGGGCTGGGCAACAAATCAAAATTAACAGCTTTTTTTAAATTTTGTGTATTATTTTGTTTTAAGGTGAAGAAACGCCAACAACGCGTTTTAATGATTTTGGACAGCAAGCATATTCAGTATGATGCTGTTGACATCACAGAGCCCGGCAAAGAGAGCGAAAAGGAGATGATGCAAAACAAATCAACAAGCAATGGCGGCACAGTCAGTGATCCAGAGCCAAGGCATCCTTTGCCGCCGCAACTGTTTAACGATGATGAATATTGTGGCGATTATGATGCTTTCGATATGGCCAATGAGATTGACACCCTGGAGGTATTCCTCAAGTTGGCACCTGCCGACACAACCGCCGTGAGCAGTGCACAAATCGAACTGAAGCAGGAGAATGGTGAGAAAGATGAGGTGAAACCTCCAGCGGACGCTGGTGAAGGTGAAGCTAAGACGTCTGACGCGGATAAGGAAGAGAAGGCAGAGGTTTGAGTTCTTTTGAGCAAATTATACTCTTTCTGTTTACTATTATGATGCGACAACAACAACAAGCCTGCACAGAAGCAACCACAAATGACAACAATAATAATAAGAATAACTACAACAATAACATTTTAACAACAGTAACAACAGCAACAGCATTAACGAGATGCAATCAGCAATCAGCCAGAATTAGCATCCATGTTAACAGCAGTAGCAAGCAAGAACATAACAAAAAAAAATGCAAATGATTTCTGCTAACAGCATTTTGGCAAATTTACTTCTAGCAAAGGTGCTTCTAGTTACCACGACTGCGGTACTTTAATTTAAGCTTCTATCTATATATTTATATATAAATATATACATACATATATATATATATGTATTTATGACGTGCATACTACAACAACACACTAATATTTTACAAAGCTATTGTGTTCACGCTGAAAGAAATTACAACTTTTAATTAAAATACACACATACATTCATACATACATATTTATTTATGATAAATGTAACACACACACCCATTCACATATTTGTTTGTATGTATGTGTGTATTTAACATCATTATGACATATTTGTTTATCGACTCGAAACGAAAAAAATCAGTTTTAAGTTTCCGATTGATTATTTGCTCTACACTTAAATGTAGAAAAAGTAAAACACTGTACGATTTGTGCGGCTGAGTTATGTTAATGCGAAAACATAAAAATCCGCTGAATATATAAGTACATATGTAATAAAATTAAAACAAAATAAAAAACGAAATATATTTGTATTTACTAAAAACTATGCATTTGCTAATAACACAAACTAAACACAAAAATTCAGACAAAAAAGCACCGTCTCAGATCTGTAGTGCTTACTGTGGTTTAACAGCGCATGTTAAGTAACAACGAGAGTCGATCGATCTAATGTTCAAAAACCTTTTTCAAAGAATAAGGACGAGGATGGCGAGACAGCAAATGAAGATAAGGAGAAAACAGAGAACGACGAAGAAGACAAGAATAACGAGAATAGTGAAGAAAAGGTAAAACGACAATATTGAACTTTGAGAAAAGGTACTGCATGAACCGAGAGAAAAGTTAACATTAGTCAAATAATTGCGATAAAGAAGCTAATCCGGCATGTTATTGCAATGTAGTTTGCCAACTTCAAGTTGAATACAGTAGATATCCTTACTCATTGTGTTACAAACATTTTCCCCACATTTCCCATTGAATATATAATGCACCACGTCCACACTTTCAACACCCAATCCTGCAAAATTAGACTGAAACTGAAGCCACACAAGAAGGCGGCGATGAATCCGTAGAAAAAGGGAAACAACTGGACTCAACAGGTAATGTTAAGGAAGTCAAACCTGGGAGATATTAATATTAACATTTCTAAATGCCAACAAAAAACAGACGACAAAGCAGCTGATGATGAAAAAGAGGAGAAGTTAGAGGAAACCGCTGAAAAGAAGGTGAATGAAAAAGAGGAGGCGGTTGAAAAGGAGGAGGAAGGTAAGGAAGCGGAAGAGAAATCGAAAGACGAAGAAGTGTCGAAAGACGAAGAAGAGTCGGAAGACGAAGAAGAGTCGGAAGACCAAGACGAGTCGAAAGACGAAGAAGAGTCGGAAGAAGTCGAGTCGAAAGAAGCTAAAGGGGAAACGGAAGAGAAATCTGACGAAACAGCGAAGAAACCAGGAGAGGAAGCCAAAGAAAAATCTGATGAATCGGAAACAAATGAAGAAATAAAGGAGAAACCGGCCGATGAAGATAAAACAAAGTCAGAAGTAGACGAGGATGATAAAAATAAATCCGTAGAAGAATCCACAAGCGAAGATAAAGAAACCAAAGACAATGAGGAAGATAAACAAGATGCCGCTAAAGATGATGAAGAATTAGACGGCAAAGAAGAAGAAAAGGAGGAGGCCTTCGCGGTAGAAGAAACGAAAGAAAAAACCGAAACAGAGCCAAAAGAGGAAGTCAAAGATAATACCGAAGATGAAGAAAAACCAAACCTAGAAGACTCCAAAACAGATAAAAAGCCCAAAGAAGGCGAAGAGGAGACTAAAGATAAAGTTGATGGTGAAACGAAAGAAATCACAAAAGACGCTGAAAAGAAAGCAGAAACATCATCGGACGAAGAAGAAAGCGACGAAGAGTAAACAGAAACTGCCAGAATAAACCACATTAAATCAAGCGAATAAATGAATTGACTCCCAAACTATACAAACACCCCTCGCACTCATCACTTTCATCAAATGAACCGCACCTGTAGTCGCATCACCCACACAAACATACACATTAGCAATTAATAAAACATGTATTGTAAATAAGAAAACAAAGAAATCACTAATAAGAATAAAAAAAAGTGGTGGAGGGTAATGCAAATTAGCGCAAAGCAAGCAACTGTAAATGTTTAAAAATAACTTTTTCTTCCACACAGCAACTGCACGCAACAACAACAACAGCAACAAAAGCTTTCGTTCCAGAACCGAATTCGATTTCAAACTCTGCTTCGGCTCAGCTCTTGGATCTGGAACGCGCCGCAGCTGCGGAGTAATAAAAAAAAAATACAATTTTTACTCATTTTTCTTGCTTTTATTTTGAAAATTTTTCTTTTTATATTCTGCACTTATTGACAAGAAAAGCCAATAAAAATAGACGCGTTTCACACATATCTTTTTGTAGTTTTCATTACATGTTATTTGTATCCAAATAATTAAATATACAGTACATTTATAATTATATTTAGTACAGTGACATTAAAAATGAAGTTCTTTACTTTTTACTTACTTAGTTACGTACGCTCTAGTTTCGGGCTCTTTATCCATTACAAAAACTAGTAAAACAAATGTTTGCGAACTAAATTCGCAACGCAAAATCATTTTCTAATCAAATAAAAAACGGAGGCGAAAAACAAAATCAAAAAATTCCAAGAGGATGGATTAATGGGGGAACTCTGATCGTGATGAGTGTTGGACAGAGGAGAATCTAGTGATCGCTGTCTCTCACTCATTCTGTTTGTATCTCTTTCTCTCTAGTCGCTATCCTCCGCATCGGATGTGTCCGTTGTGTAATCACTCAGATTCTCCTGCTGATCGGTGTGCTCCGGCTCCGATTCACTGAGATCCCATTGGGGATGGTCTGTCGGTGGTGCTGGCGCTTTTTGCACATCAAGCTTTAGCTCCTGCTGCTGGTCCATGCCCAGATACGAGTCTGCAAAGAGCGCAGGTCATGCATTATTATAGGATATAGATTAAGGGTATGCAGGGTTGAATACACTCGGAAAAAGGTTTATCTAAAATTAAGTAAATTGCAAACACTTGTTTTTTAATTTAAAAAATGAACATGCTGAATAATGAAATGATCTATTGGCAATTCACTATAATTTTTTTTCGAGTGTATTTTGCATCTTAACTTACCCGATCTCAGGCAGACCGTGAAGGGATAAACACCGGGCCAACGCGGTGCGGTGAACTTAAGCTGGATCTCTTCCTTCTCGACGAGGTTTGTGACGTGATAGGGGGCGGTGAGCAGAGTGCGCGACTTGCGATCGCAGATATACGTCCACCAGTACTCCTGCTTCTCCTCCGGAAAGAAGGGACAATGCACCGTGTGCGATGTGCGCGATTTGCCCTCGAGGCGCTCGCGCTTGTTCAGTTTCGCCTGTAGACGCTCCCACTCCTCATCGTCGTCGTCATCCAGGGAGGAATTGTTTTTGTTTTGCTTGTCGTCATCGTCGCTGCCGGAGCCGGCGGCAACAGAATCATCATCGCTGTGCTGCTCACCCGCATCCGATTCTGCCTCCGAGTTGGCAGCCGTTTGATCATCGGTTGTCGTTGCCGCTGTGGCAGAATTGGTTGTCGCAACCGGCTGTTTGGTCTGCGTCTTCTTTTTCTGGTTGTTGGCTGGCTTCTTGCCACCTTTGCCCTTGCCCCCCTTGCGTTTCGCCCAGGCGGATGCCTTCTTAACGGGTACAGCGGCAGCAGCAGCAGCAGCCTCATCCTCCTCGCCGGCAGCTGCCTCCTCATTGGCATCGTCTTTGATGCCCTGTTTCTCGGGCACTTTGGTATCCCCGAACAACGTCCTCATATCCTTTCGTTCCAGGCTAACGGTAACGGTGACAATTGCCCCAGCGGTGACCACATTTGTGTTCTCATCATCGATCACCTCACAGCGTATGGAGAAATCAATGAGTGGCATCTTGCCCAGCACTCGCATAATATTCTCATACTCAAAGTCCGTCAGATTCTTGAGCAATTGACGGCTTTCCTCTGGCTTGAGCTGAGCGAATTGCTGTAGATTTTTCACGTGGCGCTTCTTGTTCATAAAGTACAGGTGATCCTCGGTGAGGTGGGGCAACTGCAGCAACGGGGACTTGAATTCCCACAAGGCCTGGATGATGATTGGTGACATTTTCATGCAGTTCTCGATTGTCTCGATGCTAGGAAGGCGGGGCACTCGCCTCGCATAGGCCATCATGATCAGCTGATGAACACAGCTAACCATCTCCTGCACCAGATACGGACACTTCTTTACAATATACTGCCGATCCCGCTCCAGTGTCTCCGGATTGAGAGGCATCCGCGAGAGATGGGCGTGGAGGATGGCACGCGCCTTTATCGAGTACATACGGCAGAGTGGATGCTCCTTGCACTTCTCATTTAAATTGGGTAACTGCCGAATGAGCTGTATGTAGGGAATAAAATGAATATAGTTAATGAATGTTTGCAGAATCGAAAAATATAACAAAATGTTATGTTTGCTGTTATTAACAGACTTGTGTTTGCATATGGTTAACAACAGTTATTTAACAGTTTCAAATTAGAAGCAATTAAGTGTGGAGAATCAGCTAAAATTTTTAAATTATTATATAACCGTTAATAGTTACTTAATACGGCTTTACCTATATGATGGTGCTTAACATATTAGATTAATAGGATCTGGCAATAGGAATAGGAACAAGAGCTGCTCTTTAAAAGAACACTAACACTAATACTTAACAGAGTTTTCTCTAATTTTACCCTTTTACATAAACTAGTACATTGTTTTGTTCAATTGTGCAATAGCTAACAGTTACTTACATAAGTTACATAAGGTGATCTATTCTTAGGATCTGGCAAGATTATGTTACTTTACAACTATTTTATAAGAGAACCCTAAACGTTTCTTGACAGAGCTTAACCTACATATGTAACTGGATCAGTCAATAGGTATATTCTACTGTTTCCTAACAGCTGTTTTACAGCAAAACACTAACATATACTTAACAGAACTTATGCTAGTTAAAAATTGAATCTTAGATCTTAGGACATACCGCTGGCACCTCATCGTTGTCAGCCTGCCGTTCGATGACCTGTGAATTATGTCGCTTATCGAACTCCAAACTAGCCGCCAAGACCATTAAGGCGCGCTTGAGCAGCATGTGGGGTGTCTTATGGATGAAATAGAAATACATTTGTGTGGTATCCAGCAGAACTTTGTCGCCGCTGAAGCGTATGGAGCGATACCACCAGATGCCTACCGCCGAGGGCATGGCAACCATGAAGACCAATCCATACAAGCCCAAGACCCAAACACTGTTCTCCTTCTCCACAATCCAAGAGGGCAGCGCAATGCCAAAGGACATCGCACCTGGCCCGTCCGGGTTGCCATATTTCTCATAGTTCTCCTTAGCCACATCGTCGGTAAGCGCCTGATACGCTTTGCTCAGCATCATAAACGATTTCTCATCGCCAGTCTCCTTGTCGGGATGCAGGACCTTCGATAGTTTATAATAGGCCTTCTTAATTTCAGCCTGGGTCGCCGTTGGTGGCACACTCAATATCTCGAAGGGATCAAAACTGGCCATTTCGTAATCGAACTGCGAAACGCGATACGTGAGCAGCAGGAGCAAAGCCCAACCAAGCACAATGGTCAGTTTGATCGCAACTGATTTGAGGATGCGATAAGGTTCTGCATTTGCCAAAATTATCTTCTTCTTTAAGCAATTCGGGCATTGACATTCCTCCTTCGTTTTGCCGGGATCTATGTAAGGGAAGTGCGAAAAAGTCAATTAGATTAGAAACGCATTTGGAGAGAGCGAACAAGTACAAAAAACTTGAGATCGTGAGAGATTAATTCTCTCACTCTCTTACAGGTGTACATATGTATGCATGCATGTGTGTATGTGTTTTTGAGTGTGTGCGTCCTATTTGTGAAGTGAGCTGAGTTGGCTCAAGCTGTGGTTGTTGTTGCTGCAGTAGCAGCTTTCACCAACACGAAGACGTCGTTGAGCCGAGCTCGTCAGCAGAATAAATTATTGGAACGTGTCCATTTGCGTAGCGCACATGTTAATGCAAGTGTGTGTGTATGTGTGTGGGGGGGAGCTCAAAACACACACAAAGGGGAGTGCAGTGATTATAATCAGCAGCCAACGAACCTTCTTTCTTTTTACGTGGCCAATAGTAAATCGTTGTCGGTATCAATACTAATGCCAAAAATGATAACACAAAATAATAAAATGTTCCGCCACTTTCATCATATTGAAATTTTTGGCCCGCCATAACTGTGCTTGCTCTTGCCGGTCCCTCCTAATTTATTTACAAATGCAACGTTTTGTTTTCTCTTTGGGTTTGGCCTCCAGACTTGACTTTTTCTTCCCTCGGTCGGCTGGGAGCCAGCTGATGTTTGGCACACGCTGGCAGCTTTTAACTGCGCGCGTTTTGCAATATGTTATCGAATGTGTTTGATCTATTATTTGGGATATCCTTCATAAGTCCTAAAAATTGATTTCACTGTGACCACTTGCACTTAATAAACGCCGCGAATCTTAAAACAAAAACTTATGTATTTACAGCCGTCGTCAAATGACACGTCTGTATGGTGTGACCGTGCTGAGCTTAGTTTGGAATGTCGCAAGCAATGTGACCATGTGCAGAAGCGATCGGGAATTGCAGGTGAAGGATGGAAACTGTAATATTTGTATGTTGACATAACTAAGCATATACTTAGGTTTGATTAATTTCAATCGCCAGTGACACTAACTTTTTAAATAATTACTTCTGCAAGTGCGCTGTTAAATAATTTGAAAATTAAATTTTGTTTTCGCAATGCAACCACATATTTTTAGTATTTTTCTAAATCGAATATAATATCGATATTAGTTAGAATATATCGTGTATGCACCTTGGGGATATCGATTCGTATGATGTCTTTGGCCACCCCAAAAATTCTATGACCGCATCGCTAACAGAATAGTGAGCGCGTTGAACGCGCAATGCGAAATTTGTGCGCTGTCGAGAGAAAATTTGATTTTAATATACAATCAGTTTTAACAGTTTTAATAACAAAAAAAAGTGCATGAATAACAACACATTGTAATTGATTTAAACACCATTTAAATCAGGACAGACATCAGTAAAAGCAACCAAAAAAAAACGAAAAGCAAGGTGCCAAAAAATGAAAACCAGTTATGTATGCGAAGTTGGAGTATTTTCTTTTTGTTGAGTAAAATGAAAATAATTGAAACATTTTTATGGCTAACAAAATGAAATGTTAAATGAAAGTGTTGTTTAAAGTGTGTGGTTAAGCGCTTATTAATTAAATGGCCAAAACGACAACAATCAGACAAGGTTACATTTTCCATGACAACACTGTAAACCAGATTCTGCCCGCTCCACGACCAAAAGCCGATTTTCAGCGAATTTCTTGCAAAATATAAAAGTAAGTACAAGCCAAGTATACATAAAATTGCTGCATGTGCACCGCACGAGCCTTAAAAAAAAAAAACAAGAAAAAACTTCAACTGTGTGTGGGTTTTTGGCGTCTTTGCAGTCAAAGAGGCGGCAGCCACCTCTGCGTCTTTGTGTGTGCAAAAGGCAGGTAGAAGAGCGAGTCACATAAAGAAGATAAATAAGACTCAAGGACAGCGGCTAGAAATTATACGTGTGATTTGTTCTTGTGCAATAAACATAAATAAATAAAGGCAAGGTTGTTAATTTTAGATAATAAATGTGTTTATATTTATTCCATCGCTTATGTTTTGATTTAATTTTATTTTATGTAATTGTCCAAAATCCAAATCAGTTATGGGTGAAAAATCGATAAATCAGCGCCGCTGCAGCTGTTAGAGATGCGTACGTGCGGAGCCCCACAAAGGAATTGGGGTAGGAATATACACTTACACATTTCTGTATATATTTATGTATATATGAGTGTGTATGCTACACATATAACAAATAAGCCGCTTAATGTAAAAACACCAACGATGCTCAGCGTATTTTTGGCGGCTGCCCGCAGAACACCTCTCTTTTACACACACACAAGCATATACATAGGTATGCATTTTCCCTTATGTATATTTTTCTTTTTTGTTTGTTGTTGCTGCAAATAAGAAAAATCAATACAGCTGCTGACGCTAGGATAGCTTGCTGTAAATAAGAAAAAGCAAAAGTGCGCCTTACAAATATTTTAAGTATGTACACATGTTATTAACCCAATTTCAATGTGGTTGGCAGACAGACGTAGTCAAATTAGTAAGAAAGAGTGCGAGAGAGAGGAAAAGGAATATGACTGCATACTTAGCGAATAAATTAAAAGCAGAAAACAAATCCACATCTGAGCAAAATTTTTCATGACTCACGCAAGTGTTCAAATTTTTCAATAAATACTAAACTTTTCTTTCACACGCCGCTTTGGCTAAAATCGAATTTTTAGCGTGAGGGGCATTTCTACTGTACAAAAGTCAAGTGGCTTTTCTACGCATGCAGATAAAGCCCGTTATAAATGCATGCATACTTCTTATCTTCAGCGAATAGTACAAAAATGGCTATACGAACATTTTTCACACTGCTAAAACGACTTTAATACTTTTCAAGCATTTTTTGCTTATGATATCATTTTCGTTGATTGTTTTAATTAAAGTGCTCCACAAAAACATAAATTCTGCGGAAAGCATGTGTGAAAAATTGTTCTATTTATATGTCTATTGGACTTATCTGCTGTGTTGCTGATTTCTATTGAATTTCCGGCAATCAATCAACAAACAAAATACATTTATATCTTATATAGCATGCAATATTTATTCTCTTATAAAATTTGGGCGGGACCTTATCAAAAACACAAAGCAAGGGTAAAAGCGAGCTTAAGTTGTCAGACGCATTTAGATTTACTTATCGTGTATCGAAGAAACGATGCGAATGAGTGTCGCGCTATCAGAGATGAGCAATGTTATCGATAAGCGGTTTATAAATTATTACGCCCCCAATTGAACTGTAATTAGTAAGAAATACACAAATTATCTCTTATTTTCTTTATTTATAAATGGGAAAGTTGTTGGTTTTTCTACACTCACGAACTTTTCACGTGCACAACTCAAATGCTGACCTAGAATAGTTGTTGTTATCGACTGTTGTTGTCGCATTCTTCGAGTGCCTCTCGCTCGCACAATGTCGTTCACTTTTGTTTAATTGTCACGTCCCATTGTAGACGACTCTTCTGTGGCTACCAAAGAAATGACGCCATATTGCGCTGCGTGTGCCCAACACTCTCAATAAACTTTCTATGCGTGTGTGTGTGAGTTGCCAAAGGGCAAGTGCGGTAACATTTGACAAGAGAAAATTGCAGCTACAATAACGTTAAACATGTGTTATTACCGTTGGGTTGCCACCCAATTTACATATTCATGAATATGTTTTTTAATTTGTCGATAGCTGAAATAACAAGTGCTAAACACATTTTTCAATATGTTTAATCATTAAAAATAAATAAAAGGATGTAATGTGAATAATTTAGTGTATTGTGGTTTTATATTAACTAAAAGGTCAGCTTCTTTTTAGTTGTTCAGATCTTATTATTAAACCAGTTTGGTAGTACTGGGTACCTAGTAAGTAACGAAGAGGGTACTTATCATTGGGTACTTAGTAACTACTGTAGTGGGTACTTATCAATTGGTACCAAAGTTGGTATTTACCAGTGGGTACCTAATTTATTCATTCCTGTATTTTTAATTACTTTTGTACAACTTAATTATCACATTTTTAATTATTAATTAATGCATAGCATAAAAGCTTGTGCATGGCAACAACAACAAATTTGGCTTTAAGAAATGCTTTGATCTCGAAATAAATTTGTGACAGGCAATTGAAAGTGAGAGATAGTGCAAGAAAGAGAAAGAAATACGTTTCTTTTTTTTGTTGTATTCGTTTGAATTGTAATCGTTTGTTTGTTTGTTGGTGTTGTTTGTCTTTCGTTTGTTTGTGTGAAAGTGAGTTTATTTGACACACACACAACACTAGCACAAGCAGCGTTGCAGACGCTTTTGTTGTGCTGTTGATTTAATCAATTTGTTGTTGTTTTTTCTTATCACCAGTCTCCTCTCTTATTTATTTATTTATTTTTTTGAGCAAGTTAGTTTTTTTTTGGGTTTTCCAACTCGTACTTTTCTAAACCAAAAAAAATTTGTTGCGGGTTGATTGAATTATGTATTTCAAAAAAGATTAGCTGTGCATGCATGTAACTAAATTGCTAATTGATGATATTTAAACTGTTTTATCGTTTTCCTGCGACCCCATTTAAAACTTAATTATTTTAATGGCACACGTCGCAAATTAATTTGAAATGTGTAACGTACTACATGAAATGAGATAGCCACATCATATTATATATATCTTTATATATGCACGACTTAATTGTTTACAGATTAGTTTCAGCGATGGTTAAAAGGCATTGGGTGTGGCTCTTGAGGCTGGGTGCGAACAATTAGTCCGGTAAAGTGTGGCTGGCTGCTGCTTGTGTAAAAGTGTCACGCAACTTGGGCACACCTGAACTGGACTCCTGGCGTCGAGTCAGAAAAGAGCTCATCACTCGTTCCATTTTTGTTGATGCTAATCGGCTAACCGTGCGTTAATTTTTGGTCACGATGTGTGGAATTCCGCGTAGGCAAATTCTACGCTTATTATAGATATAATTTGTATATATTTGTCACATACTTTTATGTCAGCTTAATTTTTGTGGAAGTTGTAAATCATATTGCGTGGGTTCTCCTTTTCTCTGCCCTTGACTATGGTCAGTTCATTGATGTTATAAATACATATATATATATATAGATATATTTATATATATATATATATATATATATATATATATATATATATGTATGTGGTTTGCTTTTTCCCATTCCCATTTCTAATTGAAGTCAATTGAGTGCTTCATTATGCAAGCACCGTAATAGTGGCAATAAACACAACGCATCAATCATTCAAATCGCCGTGCTATTCGGAGCACATAAATCATGTGGAAAAAATTAATTGGGCCAATCAAAACATAAAAAATGTCTATGTTTATTGAACAGTCTAATAATATCAATTTTATATTGGTGTAATAAAATTTATGCAATTTAAAAATATACAAAAATTGTATTTTACATTTTAAGAAGTGCAGATTAAACACCAACATTAAATTCATATAACCTTCAACACCTTTAAAATTTTGCGCAACGTCGGAAATCCGCATAGTAAAAACCAAAAAAACTCTGACGAAAATCAATTTTCGATTTGCATGCGATTTCTTTTGAAGTGTTTCTCGCGTGCAAAATTATGCAAATTTTGGCAAATACGTTAAAAGTTTCAATGGGTCTGCGATGCGGGCGGAAAACAAACAGTGAAGAACTAAAAAATTTCACTTAATTATGTAGATTTTTTTGGTTACACGATTTATTTAAAAGTCAGTTGAAAGCCCTTTGCGCAGGATTGAAATTATGAGTTGCATGACGCAACTCTGCAAATGAAGGGAAAAAGATGTAAAAGAGAGAAATGCTCACAAAAGTCGACATTCGGCACTACATTTGAAATGCTAATGCGATATATGTTGTAAGTTTATTTAAGTTGTCATGATTGACATAATTATTTAAAATTATTAATGTTAATCCGAATTTGCAAATAAATATTAGCTGCCGATTAATATATGACAAAACAGAAAAACAATAAACTGTGTGTGATTAAACAATAAAAAGCTACTTAATCCAAGAAAATACATTTGCTAACGATGACGATATAAGTTTGTGGTCATTTACCTACTCCTATTGACAGCAAGCTGCGAAAGCTCTTAATGACCTCCTCCGCCCGGCCCAGAACGAATCAAGATTAATTGTTAATGGTCAAGTTTTCGCCGTTTGTCTTTCTCGTGTTCTTTTTGTTGTTGTCTCAGTGGGGCGTGTGCCTGGCCCCGGCCATAAACGTATTTTCTTTTCTTTTTTTTTTTTTGTTGTGTGCTACTTTTTGCATATGATTCACGCGACTTTTCTTTCTATCCATCACACACACATTTCCTTTTTGCATGTTCTTCCTAACTGTTAATCGTTTCTTTCTGACCCCCTTTCATTCTTCATTCATCAGCTTCAGTTATGACAAGTTTGTCAACCCGAGTATGTGTGTGTATGTTCGTGAGTGTCTCCGCTTCACTCGTCATTTTGATTGTACAATTCTGGTGCGGGTTACAACATAATTTGCCAAATGTGATTAGCAAATTATAGCATATGGACATGGAGTCTGTTTTTTTTTTTTTATTTATTTACTTTTTTAACTACTGCCGTTCGCTTTCAATGCAACGCTTCGCTTAACTGTGGCAAATTGAAAGCTTTGCCGGCGCAATTACAGCGAATTGAATAGTACGACTACGACTGACTTGTAGGCAATAAAAATTGGCCAGTGAGACGAAAACGACGCTCGTTCGGTTAGAAGTTCATTAACCTTCTCTCCTCTTTTCATGGTTTTTTCTTCCAGTACCTGTGCGCATCTGTGTATGTGTGCCTTATGCTCTGCGGCTGCGACCGATGGTTCCCTTTTGGGCGGTATTAGAACTTTGGGACCTGACGTCATTGCGTGGGCGTCTGCACTTTGCTTTGTGCTTCCTTATAGGTCTCAGCTCAGGCGCATTTGTTAAGTTGTAATTATTCATTTTACATTGTAATTGCGCGCCTGTGGGCGAGTCTTTGTGGCTGTCAATACTGACTGTCCAAAAAGAAAGGTCAGCCGCAGCCAATTTCAGTGCACAATTGCGTATCGAATTAATAATAATCTTAATAATCGATATCGATATTTATCATTGCCAGTGCCGCCCATCGACACGGCTTTCGTTTAATAAAAACGGCAGCGCTTAGTGAAAAGTATGCAAATTTGCATTTGCAAAGCATATCAAACAACTTGCGCAATTACAATAAATATAGTCGCATTTTTTTTGCGCAATAAAAGTTTATTAACATTTTGAGCTCTTGCTGCTTAGCAACAACATAAAAAAAAACAACAAACGGTAGAAACTCAGACAACCGCAAGAGTTGGTTGGTTAGCATTAGCTGTCGGATTTATGTACGTAACGGTACCTGAGCATTCAGTGTTGAATAATAGTGGCGCACAAAAAAAAAAACCAAAGATTAACAAATGAGCAAACACCGTTTGCTTTATTTTTATTTCTCATATGCAAATGCGGCAACCACGCCCACTGTTAGATGGAATTTGCACAAATATTGCGCCTTGCCTTGTCATCATTTAAGTTGGCCAACAATGCGCAAAACTGCATGAGAGACTAAAAACTAGAATGCTCAACTAGAAGATGCCCTGTACCACACTGGTGCAAAGAGGGATGAGCAAGTAGAATTAATCTATTCTCTTGAAACTCGGGCTAGATGCAAAGAGCGAGTGGCGCTTAATGAGCTTTGCTTTATCTGCCCACTTTGCATCTGCTGCTGAAGTGCTGCATGCACACATATAAATACACTAACAAATAAAACGGAACAAAAGCAAACTCCATAACTTTAATCATAAACAATGGAAAATTTACAATATGGAAAGTTAGACCTGCTAGTTGAGTGAGCGAGAACGAGCGAGCAACACTCGTCGGTCTGCTTGCCGGCCTATCTATCGAATGTGCTTAAAGCGCTCAGCCAAGCAATGCTCTATGTTCAGCAGCAAGAGTAATATTTAGAAAATTTTTTTTTTCTTGTTTTTCGTGTACATATAACAATAGCTTATTAGTGCTATGTGTGTGTGAATATATATAACTGCCACTGCGCTCTAATAATTATTTATAATAATTTCTCGTTTTTGTGGTCTGCTGTTAAAATATTATTATTATTTTGCATACTCTATAATCACGAATCATATGAATTTTTCTTTATAACTATAACATTTATTTTTATTTTAATTTATTTATATACATTTTACATTAAGATTCTTCTACTACTGGAATTATTCAACACATCCCAATAATTTAAATTTTCTATTTAGACCTTTCTTAAAGGGTATTTGAATAGCGAGCTTTGGCCTTCCCATATGGAGCTTCTTTACCAGTTTTGTGTCCGTTTTTGATCCGTACATACTACTCAATATTTCGGCTATCTGCCTCCGTCTGGCTATTTTTTTGTATGTATTTCTTTTAATTATTCTTTTGCTTTAACTTTTTTTTTTTTTTTGGGTGTTTTGAAAGCTCTTCACAGCGTTCGCAATCGTGCGCTGACCTTGAACGTAGTCCAATACACACATACACACACAGAAAAGAGAGCAGCCAAATAATTTTGATAATAATAATAATTCTGTATTTTTAATCGAACAATTTTTGAACTGTATTCGCAATTCGTAATCATAACACATTTCACGCTTAAATATGAACCAAATATTTTCATTGGCACGCACTTTAAACACACACAGCAGCCAGACGCACATAGCCCCCTTCACGTCGTCATCATTATTTTTCTTTTCGCTTCATCTCCATTCGTCGTCGTCGAACCTGACATTAAAAATTTATAAATGCAGCCGACTGCATTTTATGCTGTCTTTTCTTTCTGTTTTATTTGCTTTTGACTTTGTCGCCTCGAGGCCATAAATATTTCGATTTCATTTAAAAAAAAGAAGACAAAAAAAATATATGCAAATTTTGCAGTCTTTTTCTCAAGCAGCACGCTAAATTAGCATATCAAAACTGAATTTTGTATTTAATGCCAAGCGAATTTCTTTTGCTTCCTCTTCTGTTGTGGCTGCTGCTGCTGTCAAACTTGACACTACGCCAAAAAGCGTCGGCATACTATTTATGTGTATTCTGTGCATTCTTTTTCGCTGCAGTCGCTCTTATGCGGATGACATCAGCAGCAGCAGTGCTGTAAAACTAATATGGATAGGTTTGGGGAAGCTTTAACTTGGAGCCACCCAAAACTTTTGCGTAAATGAATAGTTGGTTGGGCATTTTTTGATGATTAATAGCAGTGTTGAATAGCACGTACCAAAAGCATCAAGCAAATGTTTACAAGTGTTTATATTTCTGTGTGTTTTAATGTTTGTAATAAAAGCGTAGAATTATTTGTCTTGTGCTTCTTTGTGTGTTTATTGTTGTTGTCGGCTAGCTATTTTGTGTAATCAACGTGCAATGAACTTTTTCATACACACGTATACATATATTGTAAACATATCAGCGGAGCAACAAATTGAGGCAGGTTCTTGTGGCTGCTGCTGTTTATTAGGCCTTTTTTTAATTTTACTTGGCCGCGTATCACACACTCATTGTACCGTATCAGCAACAGTTTTTTTTTCGTTTGTTTTTATTGTCAAACACAGAGTGGCATAAACTTTTATTTTCCGCATGTAGACAAATACAGGCTAATTTGCATAAAGTTTCACACGCCGGCAAACACAGGCAGGCAGAGACACACAACACACACACCCAGACTCTCCGCACACCACAGCCGCGCGCTCTCAATAGTAGTAACTTCATGCACTCTACTCTCTCCTACACTAACTCACTCAGCATTGTGCTCACCGTTTTCGCTGCTGCTGCTGCTGTCGGCATCTCCGCGAGAGCTTAGTCTGTTTTTAGCTTTACGCTGGCGCGTTACGTTGGCGCGTCAACGCGGATCATCGCCTGTCGATTTTTAAACAAACAAACTTCGTATTTAATAAATAATCTTGTTGCTGATTTGTGCAACGCTTGTGTTTGATTCCTCGCTTCGATTGTTAGTTTATAACTTGATTTGTATTTTGTAGTCGCGAAATTTTCTCCGCAATCGAAAAACGACCCACAACATATTTAATAAACACAGACTATAATCTTTAATATTTATTTGTTTTGCTATTTTGGCTTGGCATTTAATCAGCTTTGTTCTCAATAAGATTAACTCAATCAAAATTCGATGAAACTCAAAAGCCCTTGACAAAAAAAAACTTAACAAACTTCCGTAACTCTCTTGATATGGTCAAACAATTGAAATAAACAATAACAAAAGTCAGCGACTTGCTAATAAATTATATATTGTAATAAATGCAGAAAAAGATATTAAATACGCTGTGTAATTATCATTGAAGCGTGGGCCGCACACGTATTTTAAATATGCATACAAATGTGTGTGAACAAAATTCCAGTTCCAAGTGGAAACTGAAGCAAAACAAATAATACAAATGTTAACACGATCCACATGCGATCCACACAAACACAGCTGCTCTCTAAGCTGTGTTTTAACAGTTGGTTGGAATTCGAATTCGTTGAGGGCCTTCACGTTTTGACGCCTGATTGAGTTACAAATTTTTAAAACAACAATAACAAATATCTTTGCATTAGTTACAGCGAGGGCTAACTCATAACTTTGTTATATGTGTGTGTGTGTTGTGCATACAAATTCTACATTTACATTAACGATTAACTCAATTAATATGAACGACGAACATAACATTTATAACTTTTTGTCACACCACGAATTTATAATCAAATATCAAATTGTTTATAAATATTTCGACACCACAAACTAATTTGCAAGAGTTGAATTCAGTTCAATTTGCATGTTCATTTGGAATTTAATGTTTAATAAAGATTTGCATGTGCAAAATATTAAACTAATAAAGTTGACAGCTGTGCTAACCAAATAAAGGCAAAAACTTTAAAGTTGAGGTAATTTCAATATTTATACAATTCTGAGAAGTTTAAGTCTGTGATAAATTATCAAATTTTATAATGCAAATATTTATAGTGTGAACAAGTTGCTTAAGCAGCAGTTCAAATTAAATGCTTAACAAACTAGGCAATTAAAATGAAGCTTCCTAACTTTACAATCACACCTCGCATTACACAACTCAAAAAACAGACGTTCGCTTCATTTTTATTGTTTGAATGTAATAATGAAATTGTTGGAAAAATGTTTTCACATCACAATTGCAATTATTGTTCGAGTTTTTGACTTGGGGGCGTCTTTACTTCTGCTTGTCAAAGTTCATGCCACAGTCAATGTCAAAGGTCAAGGATAGTTAATTAGCAGCAATGCACGCATATTTTCATATGTAGTCTTCTTATTTCTAGTATTTTAGTTCCATAAATTAACTTGCTTAATTATCTGGCGTTGTTGAAGCTGCTGTCAAGTTTGCAGTTAATGTCGAAAAATATATTTTTGATTTATTAACAATCACGTTTTTTAAGCTCATTGTTATTGAGGAGCTGTTTGGCAGCAGCAGCCTTCGCTCAGGGTCAATTTAGTTTAGTTGGTGTTTGCCTGTCGATTAACAATTTGATTTTCTACTGTTCTAAACTCAAAACTGGCATGCGAGATTTTAATCGTGCCACAAGGTCCTTAAGCCCACAAACCTAGCCAACCTAGCCAACCAAACAACTCAACCACCCAACTAACCGGTTGTAAAAATCAGGGCCCATTGACTGACCTCGTCGTAAGCGCTGCTGCTGTTGCAATTTCCAATTCCAAATGGCGCAAATGGCAAATGAAGACCCACATTATCCACTTGCTACTCAATTGGTGGCCAGTCGTCAGCGCCATGCCTCAATTGGTTTCTTGGTTTCTAGGCCACCAGCGACTCCGACGAAAGTGAATTTCTAGTTTGGCACGAAAGCCATCCAATTTATTGAGATAGTGTTTTCTATTTGTTTTGGCAAAGTGTTCGCTGCTGACTGCTCATAAAAATGTCTGCACTTTTCAGAATATTGCATGTACATTCAAGGATTGTCAGTAGTACAGATTATATCTATAAAATCAAACCTCCGCTATATTTATTAAGTGGAGCTGTCATTTTGAGGACTATGACCTTTAAATTAGACACTCTTCAAATGTTGATCCCATTAAAAACGTGTAAAGTTTACAACAGAAGAAAACTTCTCTGAACCTATAAAGTATTTGTATACTTAATAAGTAAGAAGAGTCAAGTCTAAACGAATCGAGTCTGAGAATATATCAGCTAAAGATTTTTAATATAGTCCAAGAGTCCAAGTCAAGCTAACTTCATTTTATCGATAACAGCACTCGTTTCGCCAGTATCGATTTGATTTACGATAGCAATAAAGAACACAATTCTAAAGATAATATACCCTCTCATATATTTGATTAACTATATCAAATTGATTATAATCAGTTAAGAAACGCAAATTTTATACCAAAAGTTATTTTTATTTAAAATAAATTCCTACCAGCTGGTGGCAGCCGCCAAGTTGAACGGTTCTGTAGTTTGGTTGTTAAGTTTTAAAGTTAGACTATCACTTTAAAAAAAACTCTTTAAATAAAATTGTGAGCTGTCAATATTTGCAAACAATTTGCCTCATTAACCTTTAACTCAAATGAACTTTGACATAAAAAAGAATAAGTTTAAACTTTCTTTTAGATGAATATGCTGGACACATTTATTATAATTTTTTTTTATATTTTTTTTTTCATAAATCGTTATTGAAGAAACTCTTTTGTCTCGCGTCAAACAAATTGTATTCGATTATATACTAAACTCATTTGGTTATATGAATACTATAAATGTAAATAAATTTTGTGCATACGTATATAAATAAAAATATATATTTATATATATGAGTTATAAAACAAAGGTCGTGTGGTGAATGAGTAATGCGTTGTCGCGCTTAGAATGGCGAATATTTCCAGAGACAGCAGCCAATAAATATACCCAAGATTCAATACATTCGATAAAGAGACGTAAGATTTGAATTTGCTGCCAAATATGGGTGTAACAAGTTGATGCGACTACAAAATTGGTGACAAAGATGACTATCAGCAACAACAACAAGAATAATAATAACAACAACAACAATATTACAATATAAACATGTAAATTCAGATTGTGTAAGAAGATTGAATATTGTTTACAATAATATCTCACTCAGATAATAATAAGGAAGTGTGGGCAGACAGAATGTACAACGAATCAGAATTAATTGCAAGCGAAAGTTGAGTTAGGCATTAAAGTTAATCATAAAATAAAAAGAAGAAATAAAAAAATGTATAGTTTATTGATGGCAAAAACGTGCGCTGAATATCGAATGGAGTGGTCTGAAAACCAATCAGAAAAATATAAAGAAAACAAGTAATAATGATGTATTGGAGTGAGCTTGACTACGATATACCTTTTAATTAGTAATTATTGATATATATTTACTGAAATATAAGCATGCCCTGAACTCTTCTCATTTCTTATGGAAGATGGTTGCGCCAATGCTGATTAGTAATAATATCATTATGAGAATACATTTAAGTATCTAGTTCTGAGATCGGCTTGTTTATATATCAACTGATGCTAATCAATTATATATATAAACTGTATCTCCCTGTTACATAACAGTGCATTAAAACATTATACCCCTTTTACACATTTTCAATGGAATCGTGTTAAAGCAAAAAATAAAACCTGTCTAAAGCATAGGCGAATGAAAGGGGCAACAGGGAATATTTGTATTTATATATAATATTTTCATAGAGACAGATAAAGGAATACCTGTAGATTTGCCAATAAACGCGTTCACATTGTTGCGAACTCTTTCAAGGGGCACAAAAGTTACCTTTGTGTTTATACATTGTAATAATAATGATCATATAATGCCGCGTTTTTATAGCGAAAAACTAAAGAAAAATAAATACGTTGTCTGATGGCGTCTGGCGATGAGTTTGCGAATTGTCAAAAGTAGCCAGCAACGAGTTTGTTGAGCTCGCTCCTCCGGCTTCATCTGGCCAGGTTCCGCCTTCGGTTTCTACACCGACAACTGCGACAAGTTAAAACGACGCCTAAACACCATACAACAGAAAACACACACAACACAAAACACACACAACAAAAACACATACAAATTGCTGGACAAATTGTGTAGAAAATGTGCCTCGAGGCGACATCGATGTAGCGGAGATGTGCGTGTTTTAATGAACGAAAGGCGCGTAAATTGCCAAACAGCTATAGAAATACATATTTACACTTAAGTATGATTTTAACACTATCTATAAAAAACCCATAAAACCATTTATGTTATATTTGTAAAGTATTTTGCATAGTTAGGCAGAACAAAAAGGGAGTCACTAGTACCAGTACATATAAATAATAATAAAGTTTAAACATAAATTTGAACTGGAAAAGAGAAGAGAGATTTAGAGGAGTTGCTGGTACTAGTAAAAATCATAACAATAAAGTTTTAAGCGAAACTTGAACTGCCAAAAGAACAAGGGAAAAGAACTGAGAAAAGACTAGAAAGTTTACCAGATAAAAGTACTCTAAATAGATTTATTTTATTTTAGTCATAACTTAGTAAAATCCCTTACTATTATATATATTTTTGATCAGCAGCATTTGTCGAGTTGGATTAACATTTTTAACTTCCCAAAACATATATATTCCTGAACAGCATCACTAGCCAAGTTGATCTAGGCATATTCCTCTGCAGGCAAGCAATTCGCTCTGCTTTAAATCAATGCTTTTATACACTAGAAATTCTAGTTTTGTTTCTAGTAAATATAACACTTAGCTTCTGCTCCATTTGGTATGACAACATTTAGCAATAAATACAATCATTTTCAGCTAGTTTAAATAAGCACGACTCCAATGAGCATTAATTTTATTATAACAATTATTTCTTAGTGTGTCATTAAGAAAATTGTTGCATGGAACGGATTGAAATAAATAAACAAGTAAGAAAGAATTATTTAGGCAAGCCGAATATTAAATACGCTACCGACAAATAAATGTATCTATAAATTTATAAATATATATATATATACTTAAGTTATGTTGTTGCTGTCTATTTCAAAGTGATACAAACTTCATAGCAAAGCTATAATACGCTCTGCAATAATACCCTCTATAAAATCAGTCATTTACCTTATATGGCAATTGGCTATTAGCTGTTGGCAGTTGGCAGTTGGCAGTTGGCAGTTCGTGCGGATGGCGATTCTGTAAATGAGCAAAGTGGAAATATGAATTGCTAAGCATAAAATCAACTACCTACAATAAAACTGTGCACATATCAACAATAATTCGAGTAATTCAGTTTCTTTTATTTGTTGTTATTGTTGTTGATCAATCTGACTGAACGTGCAATTATTAAGTTACAAATGAAATTGTTTCTCTTTTGTGCTGATTATGTTGCTTGTATCTTGTTGACTTTGCAGTTGTTGTTATTGTTATTGTTGTCATTTGTTTTTATTCGCCTCAACATGCATATCGTGCAATAAGTCATAAATTACATAATTTGCTGTACGTTTATGTGTTCAGTGATATTGCAATTGTTGCTGCTCATGTTGTTGTTGTTGTTGTTAATTTTCCTACAACGATCTGTGACCTTTGCTTAACTTTTTTTTTCAGTCGGGTTGAATGAACACTAAACCCAACTGGCTACACAACTCTTGTAAATTGATACTATCTTTAAGTTATGTTTATTTAATTGCTTACCATTTGTAACACTCCAATCGATCAATATTAGCCCCTAACTAATCCCTATTTATTGTTCTTGCCCCGATTTACATGTTCAACTTTTTTAAGGTATTAATTTTCATGTTAAACGCTTTACTGCGATTTGCCCATTAAACGTTAAAGCTCGGCCTTTGTATGCAAATTTATTTTTGTGTCGTGGCGTATTATTATAAATTAAATACATACATATTTTTCAATAATAATACTGTAGGTATTAGTTGTCAGATTGAAAATACTTGTAGATTATAAGAAGTTAAAAGTTCAGCAAGAGACTGCTCAACATTCAGATACTCTGCATGTATGCAATCCCTGGAATTCTTTGCCAATCTTGTCTTATTTCTTTCGGACATCGATTTATATCGATAAAATAAAATTAACTTAAGCTGATCGACTATATTAATTAAAAATTTAAAGTCATGTGTTGTAAATTTTGCAATATTTTGCCTTTTGTATACTTGTGCAACACATTATTATACCCCATGGGCATTAATAAAAAGAAAACTGATTACAAACTGGATAAGCTAAGCTCGTCATTTATACAGATATACAGATATACAGATTTATATATGTATGTAAAGAGCGGACATTCTGCTGCGAACGTTTTCTTATTTAAATTTCAGTGAACTGCGTAAATATTTAACCATTGTCCGGTATGCGGCAGGTACTATATAAATATATATTCATTATCGTGTATATGATTCTCATGACTGTTTACCATATAAGTTGATCATAAAACAGAAAAAAGCAAACTCAAGTTAATGTTTCATTGGAACCCTAAGCAAATGCTTTTAGGTGACGAATTGAATGTTTACCACATTTTTCCACTTTGTAATTTGTGCCGCATTTAAAATAAAAAATGAGCTGCTGAAATTTCAATGCACTTGCAGCACTTCCGAGATAACAAATTGAAATTCTAGATGTTGTTTGCCCATGGGTCGGGTCGGGCAGGCAGCGCCGATAAAGGAAGCAACGGGAAATTGTCGCCACATCGAGGGTCAAGCTGCCATTTGTTGTCATTGTGGTTTTGTCGGGCAGGGTGGGGGTGGTGTGTAAACGGGAGACAGTGGCTTATGCTGAGTTGGATTGCGGGTTTCCAATTTTAGAGGTGCGTCGCTATTATTGACGTCAAGACACCCACCCCCCTCCAAAGCTTTTAGGTCATTTGAATTGTGGTTTTTTTTTAAAAGTAATGTGAATTGATTTGATTGAATAGTATATATTGTTGTGGCTGAAAATCATTCAAAATATATTTGAATTTTCAATTGCAAGCTTTCTTAATTACACTTAAATCAACTGCTATATATAAATTTATATTATTGTCGCGTTGGTGAGGCTTTTTCAAGTCTCATTGATTTCGAATCTTGCTATTCAAAACATTTTACCTATATTTTTTTCTTGGTATTAAATTTTTATGTGATTTATTTCCATCTGAATTACTTCTTTTTAAAGTCTAACTGATTTAGGAGTATGCTTTTAAAAATATTCATTAATAATATATATAATTTAATTAATTATACTTTTTTTTATAAGTTATATATATATTAACCTCAGTCATTTTCGATTTTAGTCATCTGTTTTCAAGGCTCAATTTTTTATCAACAATTTTTTATTTTTTATTTTAAATAAAAAATTCTTGTCGTAAAAGGAACTAAATAATCGGCTTTATTGATCGTTAATTTAGTTTTTAATTAAAATACTCAAATGCAATGAGATTTTAATTTTCAGTTGCACATTTATTGGCACTATTATTTTGTTTTTATAGTTTTTTCCTTACTTTTTATGAACACGTACGCAATTTGTGGGCTGCGCCTTATAATTTAACTCATTTGACCTTAACTTTAAGTTTTATTGAAGCGGCTTATTTAGATCTTGAAAAGAATTTTAGTTGCACAAGTGCAGTCAACAATTGCGACTATAAATATTGAAATTTATATATGTATATATATGACCAACAAGGTTTTAACAGATAGCAGTCAGCCGAAAACTTATTCATAAACAAATTTTTATGGAAAACAGATGTCCGCAACAAACCGGATGGCTTTTAAGTGTTTGCAGAGCACTTTAATGCTTTATCATATCTGCTTAATATTCAAAATACTTAACCAAAATAGTCCAAATAGCTTTTGAGCTCTACAAATTGCAGACGTGTTTGACTCATATAATTATTTTGCTATATTTTTTTGTTGTACTGTTTGTGGTTGTTGAGTCAACGCCTTGAAAGACTTAGGTTTATATAGTATTTAAATAATTATCAGACAATACAATTGCATTTTATTTACAATGTATTTTTTAACACTTTTTTCTTTATTGCAGTTTTATTGTGCAACAACAACAACAAGTGCAACAATTGGCACAATTGGCGATAAATCAGCAGCAGCAGCAGCAGCAGACGCCGCTTGAACTTTCAACAGACACCGCAAGAAAAAGAGAAGAAAAACGAACAACGAAAAACAATCAACCAAAACGAAGCAAGCAGACAAAGGGCAGGACAGGAGGAGGCAGTACATCCATTAACAGCAGCAGCGGAGACAAGCGGAAGGGGCAACGTCTACGCCGTCTTCTTGTTCGTCTCGGTATCGATTTCGCTTTGGCTATTTTGGTGGTGTGGCAGAAGAGCTGAAAAGATACTTGGTAGATTGCTCGAGGCCCACGCCTCGCCGCGCGGCAAATGCAGCATGTGGCCATGTAAAGCCACCTACAACAACAGCAACAACAAACAACATCCATAAAAACAACAGCAACACGAAACTTGGCCACACTTGACAGAGTCACTTTAACAGACAACTTAGCAGGCAGTCAGTCACTTGTTATTATTATTCAAGTCAGCGCAGCGGAAAAGCGTCGATGAGTTGAGCACCGATAGCCAAGTTCAATACAATTCAGGCTGCTGCTTCCCTTCCCTACCCTCTTCCCGCTGCAATGGACGCAACGCAACAGCAGCAGCAGCAGGAACAGCAGCAGCAGCAACAGCAACAGCAGCTATCGGAACCATCGATAGCAATTGTTGCAAACGCCGCGAGGTCATTGGACCAACAGGTGGAGGCATCTTCCATTGGTTCGCCCAATCATTCGCACTACTCGAATCTCACCAATACCAGCAACAGTAGCTCGCACAGCAGTAGCTGCCACAGAAGCAACGCCACCAGTCCCTCCGTTGTCAGTGACAGCAGCAGCACCACCACTTCCACGTCCACGTCCTCTTCCTCGGCGCCGCAATACAGCGAAGATTTGCGTGCGGCGGCTGCAGTGCGACAAAGTCAACCGACAAGTCAAAATCAGAGTCACCGTGGTTCGCACTCATCGCACAAGACCTGTGAATTGGATGTAGGCGAGGAGGAGCGCGATACCTTCTCACCCGTCTCCAGTCCCGATTGCAACGGTGCCGTAGCAGCAGCAGCAGCTGCAATTGTTGCTGTTCCCAGCGGCAGCACAGATAACAAAAATTACGAAACTAAATTGAAACCATCATCGAAGGAGGAAAAACAACGTCAGAACGAGGAAATTGTCTGCATGGAAACTTCGACAGTGTCCACAGAGACCGGCTCCTGGGAGTCTGTTTATCCAAATGTGCCCGCACATGCGGCACATGCGGAGGAACCACCACCACCACCGGCGGTGGAGGAGGTCATCACTTCCAGCTGCCTGCAGCGTGAATTTGAGAAGCGCGAACAGCTGCAGCAGCAACAACCATTGACCGGATCACAGCATAGCGCTTGCTTCATCGATGCATCCTCGCTGCGCGATGAGGATGAGGTGCTGTCCACTTTTCCCAGTCTGGACTGTGTTCAGCCGATGGAGGATGCAACGAAGCCGGCAACTGAGCTGGAGTTGGAACAGTTTCATAAGGCATTTGCCAAGTGCAAAGGCTCGAGTATAACCCAACGCAGCAGTCAATCCAATTGCAGTTCCGATGTGGAACCGGATGAAACACAGCAGGATAGCACCACGAACAACTTGTCCGATGAGGAGAAACTGTGGAAGCGGGAACAACAGCTGCCCGCCAGTGGCGCCGAGACGAGCAGCGTCTCTTTGACTGCCGCTGATGCGGACTCCTCGGATTCCTCTTTGATGAGTGCACGGCGACGTCGTGCTCCAAGCTCAGCGGCACCCGTAGCGGTGCCATACAGTTTTCAGCACAATGCTCAACAGTTTAGCGTGCATCCGCTGGGCAGTAGTCCCAAGTTTGCAGCGCATCATGATCTCAGCTATACGACAGACTATTCCTCGAGTAGTCCGGCGCACAGTCTGGTCTGGTCGGAACAGGGCGGCAGACAGCACTCAAAGCAGCCAAAGCAGCAGCAACATCAACAGCAGCAGCAGCCACATGCTCCAATGCCGGCTCTACCCACAGACACGCCACATAATTCAATGGTTCATGTGCTGGAGCACATCTCGAGTAGCAACAATAGCTCTATACACAGAGATTATACGCTCAGCTCATCCCTGTCGCATCATCGGGACTCGGGTGCCTATTGTAGTGATGCAACTGATTCTCCGTTGCCTCTGCCACGCACACCCAAACGCTCAAAGTTCGATGAGGCGAATCCCATTGTGTCGGGCGGTGCTTCCATTGAGGATTTCCGTCAAAAGCATTGCGATAGTCCCAGTTTAAAGCGACGCACCGACACCTGTCCCATTGTCTCGGGTGGTTTTGTCTCACTGGATTTTGCAGCCACTCAGCCGCAAGATGATGAGGACAATGAATATGAGCAAGAGGATGGCGAGGATGCGGAGCTAGAGGGCGTTGAGATGCGTGTGAAGAGTGTGCAGCAGCGTAAACCACTGTCGGGTATTGCATCCTGGGTGGTTGACATGAGCGATTGCCGGCCGGAGCGACGCAAGAGCAGCAGCTCCACATCCAGCTTGGAGGCGGCGGCACGCGAACGATTTCGCGAACGCTCCGATTCGAATGGCTCGCACAAGAGCGGCTGCGGTTTCTATGTGTCACTGGATGACATGGACAGAAAGCCAAAGACTAAACCCGACCAGGAGCAGCCACTTCAGCAACAGCAACAAACACTCAGCAAATCCTACACAGCGCCCAAGGCATCCAATTTCTTTGTGAATCTCTCGCAGAGCGACTACCACGCCAAGGAACAGCAGCAGCAACACCACCAGCAACAGTTGGAGGAGGAAGAGCAGGCGGCGGCTGCCAAAAATGAGCAGGAGAAGAAGAATATTTTTAGCATGTTTATAGACTTTGGGGAGTCGGCCAAGCCGCGTACCACAAATGGTCGCAAGGAGCCCTTCAATTTGGCGCAACGATTGAGTAGCTCGCTGAGCGTTGCCCAGCGTCGCAGCGAGGAGCTGATGAAGTCCAGTGCCAGCTCCACAGAGACTCTAATGGCCAAGAGCGGCACACAGCCGCCAAAGGAGGAGAGCAAATCTCTTGATTATCGTTGCAATAATCTGGAGCAGCAGCAGCAACAACCCTTGACTGTGGCAGCCTTGAGACGCATGTCCAGGCAGCAACAGCAGCAGGACGCCAACAAGCGGCACAGCTGGGGCAGCAACAATAGCAACAAGGAGCATGCTGGAGTGGACTACAAGCGTTCCATTAGCCTAACTGCCAATGGTGGCGATCAGTCTGGTGGCGGCAATGGTCTGATGAGCATCATTGACAAACTGCCCATCATCTCGAAGGCATCCTCATTGTCTGTGGACAGCTCGCTGTCGCCATATGATGACTATAGCGTTGGCGCCTTGAGCAGCTGTGCCTCCGACGAGGAGGAGCAGCAACAGCAGCAGCATCAATCGACTGCTGCACGTCTAAAGAAGCGTCGACGCGATGCACAGCTAAATGAGACCTATGACAAGAGCAGCAGTGTGGCCTCTGTGCTTACCGAGGGTGTGCTCTCCAAGGATATGTCGCCGGCGTCCAACACAAATACGGACACCGATGACCTCACCTTTCAGCAGGATGAGCAGATTGCGTTGCGCGAAGTGCAGCACCAACAGCAACAGCAACAGGTGCCGGTGCAGATGCAGCTGACAGGCAGCTGCTCTAATCGCACCTCCATCATGGAGACGATCATTGAGGCCAAGGAAACGTCATCGCCCAAAAAGCAGGCTGTAACAACAAAAAGTGCGACTGCAACTGCAACAGCAACAACGCTCAGCAATGGCCACACAATGGAAACGTTGCATGCCACAATTGAAAAGCAGAAACAATTGCTTGAAACGGTTAACGAGCATGCGGAACAACTGGCTCCAACTGGCGCCGCAGCCATCTTTGTGAAGCTCTCCGATATGGATAAACCGGTGGCCGCCAAACATGAACTGCAATCCCCGGATGCGATGAGCAAGAGTGCTGGGAATCAACGCAGCGCCAGTGCCGTCAACGGTCAACGTTTCTATCGCGATGAGCAGCATCGTTCGACACGACCGCATTCCTGGGCCATGACACGCTCCAGCGGCAATCAGATACAGCACTTTGCCAGCTCCGTCGACAATTTACGCAGTCTCTCGCGACTGTTTCCCAATTTCAGCAAGGAGTTCTCCAATTCGTTGCCTGGTGATATGGCCCTGGATAACAATAATCCCGGACAGCAGCATCAGCCACAAATGGACTATATCCAGACGGATCTGAGTGGTGATTCCAGCTTGGCATCGAGTTTCAGTCGCTCCGGCATGGATGAGTCATCGATGAGTTGCCGTCAGCCGCGTCGCTTAGGCGAAGATTTGCTCAAGATGTTTCTGCAGGAGATTGCCACCGATATGCTGGTCGAGGTGCATGGACGACGCATACGCGCCCACAAATGCATCCTGCGCAGTCGCTGTCAGTATTTTGCCGCCATGCTCGCCGGTCATGGATCCCAGAGCGTTGTCTCCCTGCAAGGCTACTCCTATGCCGCTGTCCACTTTGCTCTTTGCCACATCTATTCGGGTGCCTCGCATCCACCAGACGGGATTAGCTTAATGGAGTTGGCTGCGCTTGCCGATCTATTGGGTCTGGAGGGCTTAAAGGAAGTGACTTCGCATGCGCTGAAGACGAACTATTGCCACAACTTCCATAAGCCGTGCTCCGGCTGCATCGATGGCATACTGCAAGTGTTGCCCGTCGCTCTCAATCATGCGCTCGATGATCTCTATCGCAAGTGCTTGCGCTGGACGTGTCGTCATTATCTCAAAGTGTGGCCCACGCGACAGTTTGCCCAACTGCCGCCAGATATACTCAGCCGGTGTCGCCAGCAGATTGTTGCCTATTTGGTAAGGATTCTTCTACTTTAAGAGCATACCTTTCTCATACTAATAGCATTTTTCCAAACCCCTGCAGACATCCGAGACGGTGCTGGACACGGTGCTCGAATGTGATCATCTGGTGGCCCAGTTGTCCGCCTATCGCTGGGGTCATGTTTGTGAGCAGCTGGTGCGCGACATTTTGGACGCCGCCTATTGCTATGTGGGTGATCACTTTGCCAGCTTGATTGCCAGCGATTCGTTTCTGTCGCTGGGCCATGATCGCAGCCGTCACATTCCGCGGCTGGAGTCGCTGCTGCTGCAAACGGCCGCTGCTCTGACGCCGGAGCAGGCTTGTCGCAGTTATCAGCGTGTCACACGCTTGAACACTGTGCTACAGGCGAAGCTCATCCAAATGCCCGAGAATCTCGGTGAACTGGCCAAGGAGTTGCAGGGCCTGCAGGAGGAGCAGCTCGACTGGCAGCCAGAATACATACGACTAGTCAGCGCTCTGGTCTATGCCGTCGAGCAGTGCCTGATACGGCAGTGTTCGCGTGCAATGCGCGTTACGGCGTGGCAACGCATGGATCTCGAGCTGCGCAAGAAGATTCAGACAATGGCACGGCTCACAGAGCCACTCGATCTCAAGCGCAACGGCGGCAAGACGGTGAGCAAGGCCTTCTCCTTTGGCGGCAGCACACGTAGTCAGGATCTCGTTCAAATCAAGCTCGCCATTCAGGCGCAATCGAAGCGTGTCCAGGCTCACGAGACGCAACAGTATAAGGCCATCCACACCCAGACCACGTACGATCATCAGCCGGGCAATGTGCAGACCATTGAGCGGGGTGTTCAGGCCAATAACGATTTGCGCGAGGGCAACAGTGAGTATCTATTATGAGTCCAAATTCCAACGTAGATTAGGAAAGGCGACTATCGCCCGGTGTCCAAATTTGACCCATTCCTCTTCTTTTTTGCAGGCAAATTGCTGAAGTCAAATTCACGCGCCTATGTACCGCAAACACATCGCGCAAGCTCACAGGTGGCGAGCGAGCGGAACAGTCTTAATTTGACAACGCATCGACGCACACAGTCCGAGGCGCCGCCAGTGACACAAAGGAAACCAGGAGGCACTGTTCTTGCAGCTGCAGCAAAGCGCACTGAAAGCACAGCAGCAGCCACACGGAGCACAGCGGCGCCTGTCCGTCCGGTTGAGGTGCGTGCTCGCTACATGGAGCCGCGGAAGCCGCGTGCAGTTAGCGCTGGCAATACAACTGCGGGTCCAATGCGTAGCGCTACAAGTGGCAGTATACCGGGGACGGTGGCGTCGGCACGCAAGGCGCAGGCCAAGAAATTGCACATCTCGTCGAGCGACAGTTCGCGCAACTCAAGTCCGGCGGCAGTGCGACGTGGCCAACAGAACGGCGGCCAGCAGCAGCGTCTGGGCAACAAGTCGAGTAATCTGTCCACCGATAGTCTGGCCAAGAGTGGCTCACGTGATCGCTACTCCTCCGACCTGAATGTGGATTCGATGGCGGAAAGTATGAAAAGCTCGGTGATTACTAATAAAACGATCTCACACGAATCGCTGACGAGCAGCTCGAAATTGGCACGTGTGCAGCAGCTCAACGGTGGTGGCGCCACCACCACCACCAAGCCACACACAACTGGGCCGCCACTGCGCGGCACCCAGCGCACCTTGTCGGTGGGCAACAAGGCGACGCGTCAATTGAAGCAGCAGCACAATGGTGCAATTGGTGTCTGTGGTGCCTCCAACGGCTCCAGCCCCAGCTCGGTGCACACAACCAAATCGGCAACCAGTCGCTTGTCCTCGGTGAGCAGCACTTTGTCCACGCGGGAGATGTTCAAACAGCGCTCCATATCGGTGCCGGCTGGTGGAGAAGCAGCACCAGCCAAGAGTCGTCCCAGTTTTCTATCGGCCAAGTCGCGTGAGATACTCGCCAAGCGAGCCGAGAAGAACAAATTGCAACAACAGCAGCAGCAGCAACAGCAGCAGCAGCAGCAGCAGCAACACAGCTCTGGGGATGAGCGACAGACACAATTGCGTGCCTCTGCTGGACCGCTGCGCTCCTCATCACATTCCGCCGTTAGCAGCATGCTGCTGCAGCAGCACAATCTACGCAACAGTCTGCCCTCCAACATACCCACTCGTCGTCCCAACACGCTGCACTTGCGCAAGACAACATCAACAACTGCAACAACAACAACAAATGGTTTTAGTGCTCACAAGTTGCCACCAACCACAAATGGCGTCGTGATGAATGGCTCGCATCCGTACAAAACGGCCCAGGCGGTCAAACAGAAGCTGGACCTGCTCATCGATGGCCAGCAGCAACAGCAGCAGCTGGAAAACTGCGAGCGACGTGTCGAATCCAAGTTGGAGAGATCGAGCACCTTCTGCAAGGACAGCGCCGATCTTAATATAAATGTCAGCGAACTGCAAATTGTGGAGTAAATATACAAAACGGTAATGCTACAAATTTGCATTATTAACAACATGATTCTAGCATATAAAATACTCTTTTTTTTCCATTCACAGGTCATATCAAATATGAGCCGATCGAGAATAAATAAATAGTAAACACCCATACACGTCCCATAAGGCAACTCTAGTCAATAATAGCATGTAGTTGCAGGCGCAGGAACCATATTAACAATAAATCCAATAATATTCAAAAGAGATGAAGATGAGATAAAACATGTTACTAGCAAAGCAAACGATGTGTGCACTCCCCACTACAAATTATAGCAGTTACATACATTTATATATATATATATATATATATATATATATATATATATATATATATATACATATATACATATATATATTATACAACTTATTGTCCCTCCTCCCAATACAATACAATACAACAAAACATATTTAAATACTTATAACTTTAATGAAATTGTATGCCAGGCGGAACCGAGGTCGAAGCAATGTCAAAAAGTATAACAAATTTGGTGATATTATTTAGTGTGTGCGCTTGCTTTATGTTATTTTATATTTTCGTAATTTTCGCTGCAATTTTGTGTGTGCTTCAAGTACTACTCTCATCATGAAAACAACTAAATTACAATGTGCTTTGCCAGCTGCATTTAAGTAGTCTTTGCGCTGCAGCTTTAACATAATTTTAACAACAAAATAATGATTCAGTCTCTCTCTATATATTACCCATAGCCCTAATCTTAATTACTTTAAGCTTTGCAATTTTTTATACTGTTCTTTATTTGAATTTTTACTTGAAGTAGTTCAGCGAATCGGGCGCGCAACCAAGAAAATGTTTTTTCTTTTATTTATATACATTTGAATTATTTGATATAAATATTTTTAAAAAAAAGAAATAAAAAATAACAATGAAATGTATTTTGTAAGCAAACCGACATTGATATATATTGATGCAATGATAATGAAGTGCGAGTTTAATAAATGTATGTATTTATTAAAAGTTATATTTGCTGTCCATTTCTTTTTTATCATTGATAAATGCATGAATACTTGCATGTTGAACAAAACGAATGGAAAATTAATTTTCAAAACAAATTTAATGCGCGCCATGTTTCAGATTCCACATTCCATTGTTTCAATAAATTAACTGGCAACGCTGCGCTCAAAACAGCTGATTGACAACACTCGCGATTAACAACAGCGAGTGTTTGTGTAAATATTTAAGTTAGATTACTAATCGTATGTCAATTAAATAAATTTACTACGTGGGCGAGTTCTGCAAGGAGCGCGCCCACTCAGTAAAAACATTGCGACAGTGGATGACAACACATTCATTGCTGCAATACTCGTCCTCCCAATCAGGATTTATTATAGCCGGCTTATTGCATTGATCTCGCGTACATTTCTGTACAGCGGCTGCTTCTGTTAACAATTGGATTTGTTCTGTTGGCGGCGGCGTTGTTGCCGTTTCTGTTCCGCTGCTGTTAACGGGCTCTGCGTCGGCAACAACAGCAGCAATTGCTGTAGTCTCTTCCTCGGTTAGTGCCGACGACTGTTCGTATGTTGTTCCTGTTGTTATTGCTGTCCCTGTTTCGCCTAATTGCTGATAACGCTGATAATCTCGCATTTGTCGCATATATTCGCGCTTTTCCAGCTCATGCCTCTGATCGTAGACGTTTTTCTGCTTCTCATCGATTGATTCCCACATGTTGTGCGCTATCGCTGTGATTTGCTCCAGCGTACAAGCGGGGTTCTGTTGCTTAATTGCCGTCATTGTGTCACGAAAGAAGAGCGCATAGGGAGCTAAAGGTTTAGATGGAGCCTGCGTCTGCGGTTGTTGTTGCTGAGACTGTTGTGGTAACTGCTGTTGTTGCTGTGCTGTTGTTGACAGTAGATTGTGACTATTAATGTTGAATGCGTTGTTTGTTTCGTAGTGCTGCTCCATGTGGCCATTCTCATCGTCACCCAGCGTGGAATGCTCGAAACTGCTGAGTCGACTTATGCGACGTGACTGAAAAAAAAAACAGATAAAGGATAGTTATAAATTTTAATTTATTTTTTGTTTATGTGGAAAGAGGCTCACTAGTAACTTCTTCATCTTAGATGCGCGTTTGTCAATTGAAATTCGAAATTGAAATCAATTCAGAAGCAAACTGAATTATTATTATTCGCACCGTCAGCTAGAACATTAGACAGTGGTATGCGTATGTTTGTTTGCACATGTGCTTTTTTGTGCATAACACACACGTATTGCTTGCTGCTGGCTACGGAGGCGCATGTGGCTCTGGCCAGAGCACCACTCAGCGGCAGTTTCAACCTACTGATTGTATGTGTATGAATATGTGTGTGTGTGTTTGTTTGTTTGTTTCTGCCTGGCTTGTCTGCCTGTATATGTGTGTGCATGTGTGTGTTTGTTGATAAGCGAGTGATGGCTTTTAGCTGATTGTTGTTGGTTTGTATCGATAACCCTCATGCGCTTACTGATGCCATCATCTGGGGCTATATACACAAACTCAGAAACTCACACACAGAGACAGACACGCACGCAGCAAATGACAGTGGTAAAGCTCCACCTGAACGATTCCAAATAGACCATTATAAAACAATTATCAACTGATATCCAGCTGGCGTAACCCATTCATTAACTTAGATATACATATTCATTTTAATTCAAGTTGTTGGCAGCAAACGTTTTTCTTTGGGTTATTTTTTACCAGCTACCGATGCAATAGAAAATGGTTTTATTGAACAAAGGCAACAGGAAATCATTTAAATCGAGCCGGTAAAAAATAGCATGAGTTAACACAACTCAACGGCCCCATTACCAAATCTGACTTGGCACTCATCTTGATTTGGAGCAGCTACTCGCTCCTTCCTGGATATCTCTTCTTTCACTTACAGCATTTTGTTGTGGTTGTGTCGTCTGCTCCAGGGGCGTTTCATTCATCTCGAAGACTTCGTCGCCGAAGGAAGGCGTGTGAAATTGATTCATGGCTTGACTCAATTTCGTCCAGATTGTGCTTTGTTTTCAATAATAAACAAAAATATATATTTGTTTCTTGGCGTAGATTTCTTCTTGTGTTGTCCAGCTGTGGTGATTTGTTAGTGTTGGGCAACTACGCCCGGTTTATTGGCAGTGTGACCAGCATGTGATAGCTAAAAAAAATACTGTGAAAATTGAATGTTGTACATATCTTGCAACACCTACAAGTAGTAGGCGCCTTATTTCAATATATATTTACTTTATAATTTATTTTAATTGTCTTTGGAACTAAATTGCTAATGTAAATACTAATAAGCTATGTCTGCTGGTATCACATTTAAAATTGCATCATTATTCTTACATTCGGGGCCACAAATTAATAGCTTCAGTTCGAGCAACAAAAGTGGTGGAAGCACGAGAAATGGAAAAGAATTCACAAAATTAAATAACTTTAATTGTGCCAAGCAAGAAGGCTATAACAGCGGTGCTGGTGCGAAATATTTGGAACATATTTTCTCAAAATGGATTCATGATCCTAATTCAGTACATAAGGTATGAAAGTGGTATTAAAATTGGTGTAAAAAATTCTAATTACGTTTTTTCACAGTCATGGCAACTATATTTTAGTGGCATTTTAAAGAGCAGCGACAATTTTAACAAAACAAATGCTATTAAAGAAACGACAGCTGATCATGTAATTCAAACACCGCCATTGAAAGGATCAGATTACGTGCTAGGACATATAATTTTAAGTCCGCAAACGATATCTAAGCCAAAAATACGACCATCCAATAAGAAAAAAAAGCGCACTTTCAATAAAACTAAGCCGGAACATCTCGAGGTTATGAAAAAGGTGAGGATAGCTTTGGAAAAGGAACCCTTTACCACCAGACGAGACTATATCAAAAAACAGCTGAAGCTTATAGAGAAGAACAAATTGGGAAAATCCATGGAATTTAAAACAGGGAGTAATGAAAGTTTTTTGGAAAATGAAAAGCCAAAGGAAAAGCCACAAAAATTAAAAAAATAATAGCAAGCAAAGAAAATAAATTTGACACTTCAGATGATTTTAAAACTTTATTGCCCCTGTTTGATAAATATTTTTAGAAACTGTCATGTCATGAATAACTGGCTTGACAAATAAAATTCTCCATAGTGAATAAAGTAAAATGATTAACAGTAAATAGTTTCAAAATTTATTCAGTTTTCAAAATTCGAAATATATTTCTAATAATTTGCGGAAAAAACCATGAGTCTTAACAAAACCAAATTTGGACATGTCATATTTTCCAAGAGTCTGAGATATGAATATAAGTGTTATAATATAAACCGTCGGAGTTTGCAAGTTGCCGCCACTATATATGCAGGTCAAACGAGACCAGGAGCTTATTGCGATAGCGTGGCCAATGGGAGCAACGCCGTTTACATCGACAGATTGTACTCCAAATGGTGGAAGAATCCCAGCTCAGTTGATGAGGTAATATGGTAGTTGGAACTAAAATGCATATTTCAATGTTGAGCATTCCTTAGTCCTGGGATGCGTACTTTAAGGGCAAGTCACGTGACTTATCCTATTTGGCTGAGCCCAAAAAGAAGGAATTGAAGCCTACGGCGAACTCATTGCGGAATGTCTCAGCCACTGCTGGACCTGCAACAGCTGCTCCCAATGCAGATTGGAAATATATAGATGATCATTTGGCTGTGCAGGCCATAATCCGAGCTTATCAAACCCGTGGTCATCTTGCTGCTGATCTGGATCCGTTGGGGATTGTGGGTCCAACGGGTCATTATCTATCCATGGATGACCGCAAATTACAGGCAACTCGAGCTGTGCTACGGCAGCATTATTCCTATAACTTCAGTAAGATATTATATTATGTGATAGCTGTTCGTTTTACCAGCTGATTCTCTTGCAGATGACTTGAATGCTCTGTTCAAGCTTCCAATATCCACATTAATTGGAGGCAATGAGCAATTCCTGCCACTTAAGTAAGTAATCCTTAAGAAAACATCAAAAACATCCTAGAAATTTTATATCTGCTTTAGAGAAATTTTGGAACGTTTGGAGCGTGTTTATTGTGGTCATATTGGTGTGGAATACATGATGATCACGTCGTTCTATAAGAGCAACTGGATACGTGAGAACTTCGAGAAGCCTGGTTCTATAAGTTTCACACCCGATGAGAAGAAGCTAATCCTGGAGCGACTCACAAGCTCCACTGGTTTCGAGAACTTTCTTGCGAAAAAGTTCAGCTCGGAGAAACGCTTTGGATTGGAAGGATGTGATATAATGATACCAGTCTTGAAGGAAATTATCGATCACTCTGTCCAGTCGGGCGTTGAGTCTGTCTACGTTGGGATGGCTCATCGTGGACGTCTAAATGTTCTGGCCAATATATGCCGCAAGCCGATCAAGGACATACTCTCTCAGTTCCATGGCCTTCAGGCCACTGATTGGGGTTCCGGTGATGTGAAATATCATCTGGGTTTGTTCAGTGATCGACTGAATCGTTTCAATAACAAAAACGTTCGAATCACCGTTGTGGCCAATCCATCGCATCTAGAATTTGTCAATCCGGTGGTGTTGGGTAAGGCACGTGCCGAAATGTACCATCGTGGCGATTACCAGGGCAACAAAGTGCTGCCGATTATGATACATGGAGATGCTTCCTTTTGTGGCCAGGGCGTTGTCTACGAGTCCATTCATTTGTCAGATCTACCCGCCTACACCACGCATGGTTCCATTCACGTGGTGGTCAACAATCAGGTGGGCTTCACCACAGATCCACGTTTCTCCCGCTCCTCGCGCTATTGTACGGATGTCGCTCGTGTCCTTAACGTACCCATTTTCCATGTCAATGCCGATGATCCTGAGGCGTGTGTTCATTGTGCTCGCGTTGCCGCCAAATGGCGGGCGAAATTCCACAAGGATGTTGTCATTGATATTGTCGGCTATCGTCGCAACGGCCACAATGAAGCCGATGAGCCAATGTTCACTCAGCCCCTAATGTACCAGCGCATCCGTAAGATGAAGCCCTGCACGGCCAAGTATGCTGACCGACTGATCCATGCTGGTGTCATCAAGATGGAGGACTACACTGCAATGGTCAGCAAGTATGAAAAGATCTGTAACGAGGCCTTTGAGGAGTCCAAGAAGATCAAAACATTGAAGGTGCAGTTATTGCATTGTAGCTAGTCTCCAACCAATTTCAAATGCTTTCTCTCTTTTTGCAGAACTCACACTGGTTGGATTCGCCGTGGTTTGCCTTCTTTCAGGGTCGGGATCGCTTAAAGATGTGTCCAACTGGTGTTAATCTCAAGATAATCCATCACATTGGCGACGTGTTCTCCTCACCGCCGCCCCTTGAGCAAAAGTTCGAGGTGCACAAGTAAGTTATATCCCATAGTATTATATAATCCATCAGCTTGATTTATATTCCGATATTTGCAGGGGTATTTTGCGTATTTTAAAAATGCGTAAAAAGATGATGGAGGAGTGTGTGGCAGATTGGTCGTTGGGCGAGGCATTAGCTATCGGTACACTAGTTAAGGATGGCATACATGTGCGTCTGTCCGGGCAGGATGTGGAGCGTGGCACCTTCTCGCATCGCCATCATGTGCTGCATCATCAGACCGAGGATCGGAAGAGCTACAATTCGCTACAGTTTCTGTATCCCGATCAGGCGGAGTATTTCGTGTGCAACAGTTCCCTGTCGGAGTGTGCCGTAATGGGTTTCGATATGGGATTTTCGATGGCCAATCCCCATACGCTGGTCATTTGGGAGGCACAATTTGGTGACTTTGCCAATACAGCTCAGCCAATTATAGACACTTTTTTGGCCAGCGGTGAAACGAAATGGGTGCGTCAATCTGGTTTTGTTCTCTTTCTGCCACATGGCATGGAGGGCATGGGTCCCGAACATTCCTCCGGTCGCATTGAACGCTTTCTGCAGCTCAGCGACGATGATCAAGACTGTTTTCCAGATCTGCGCGATCCTGACTTTGTTGCCCGCCAACTGTTGGAAGTTAATTGGTTTGTGACGAATGTGACGACGCCTGCGAATCTCTTCCATGTGCTGCGGCGTCAGGTGGCCCTCGGTTTTCGTAAGCCCCTCATTAATTTCACCCCCAAATCTCTACTCCGTCATCCAATGGCAAGGAGTCCCTTCAAGGACTTTGACGAGAGCAGTTCGTTCCAGCGTTGCATTCCCGAAATGGGTAAGGCAGCGGCGAGTCCCGATTGTGTGGAGAAGCTCATTTTCTGCTCTGGAAAAGTATACTACGATCTTGTCAGGGAGCGTGACGATCACGAGCAGGAAGTAACCATCGCCATAGCAAGGCTGGAACAGGTAAATCTCAAGTGCATTTCAAGTACCATTATAATTTTATATTTCACTGATTTCCCTGCAGCTCTGCCCGTTCCCCTATGATATTGTTGTCAACGAGATTGAAAAATATAAAAAAGCTGAGCTGATTTGGCTGCAGGAGGAGCACAAGAACCAGGGTGGTTGGCCCTATGTTCAGCCACGCTTCGACTCAACGCTCCTTAATATCGATAATGAAAAGTAAGCCACATTTTATATATATCTAATCAGCTCATATTTCATGCCGCTTTCGGTATTTAAAAGTTGGCAACTATTTTTGCTACACTTTGTGTTTTTGTTGATAAAGAGAAACGCATCTCTAAATGCCAAGGTGCCCAATCAGACCTTGGGCTGCTGCCGCCACACACCGATACAAGTGCAGCGATAATGATTCAGGTGGGATGCGATACGACGCGCCTTCAAAGTGTCCATCGACGTCGCGCTTCTCGCGTTTTCGGTGACGATTGATTGCAATGATTCAAAATGGCGTCAGGCGTTTGGCGTCTGTCGTCGGCCATCGGGCATGACGCCATATCGGTCGGGCGTCCTCATTGGTGTCTTCGTTGACACCACAGAGCACCACTAGCCGATTTTCCACTTAAATCGATTTTCGAACGCGTCAAAAACTAAAACGTGTGCCAAGCATCCGTCCGTCGCCCCCAAAAAGAATTCAGATCAGTAAATCAAGTAATACCAAGTGTATACCCTGTAGTCTTGCTGTGGCAGGTGTTAATTATGATTTCCGCTTAAAATTCATTTTACTTATAAAAAATGTTCAGAATTTAAAAAACCGATGTTTTTTAATGTTGGTTTGATCTTTAGTATAATAATACTACATTTAAAGTTGCAATCCCCTTGTTAAAAAAAAAATCATTTAACAAATATTGTCAAATAATTCGCATTAGACTCATTTGACATTTTCCAAATGCACAAAATCAAAATTCACAATTTTCCATTGCAATAACTTTCTCCAAATTAAAACATTTTTATTTAAAATGTTTTTCAATCACGCTTTGCGTATTCCATAAAATTGTTACAGACTTTTCGTAAATATTAAAATACTCGTCTACGGCATTTTGTGTTTACAGGGTATACAAAAAAAAAGAGAAACATTTGAAGGCTGATCTCCTCCCATTAGATTTATCGAAAATACGCGCATTGTGTAAACACACGATAAAATTTTACGTCAAATTGATGTCTGATTTTATCTAGCATTTTTCTAGCGATAGCTCTCTCGAAATTTGTTTATGTATTTGTATTTGACGTGGCCTTCCCAAAGTTCAGGCACATCGTGTGATTCCTCGTTATTTCGCTAAATTTTTAGCTGAGTTACCCAGCTGGGTGAATATGCCATGTTGGCGATAAATTGCAGTATGCTCGCAACTTGAAGGCTCCAATAATTCTTTTCAATTTGCTCTGTGGTTTTTGCGTTGTTAGTAATTAGCCCGGCCTCGCTTTCGCAGATATGCACTTTGAAACAAATTGCGAGACATTCGATGTCGATGCAGCTGTGAATGTGGATTTGGATGTGAATGTGCATGTGAATGTGAATGTCCATGTCGCTGTCGCATGAAACTAGCGCAAGGAACTTGGCACAGTTTTTAGTCGGCGTTTGATACTAAAAAATACCCCGCTATCTCTCCCATCCGCACATCCACAAAAATCCCAAATTGATCTTGTAGCTGCCCGGTTTTTATATTGAATTTAGCGATTTGCCGTTGCCAGTTCTCTTTGTGTAGACATGTTTTGAATGTTGCTCGCACAAAAACTACATTAAATTTAATGTAGTGATATATATGCGATGGTCCTGCTAATAGTCGGCAAGTGGTTCGCTAGATTTGTGCGCTGATTTATGGAAATATGTTATGCTCTCAGAAGTGCCACAAAAGTTTCGTTTCCCTAAACATTTGAAGGTCTAGCTACAAAAATTCCTACTCGTGTAGCTCAAAATCTCTAAATTCTTAAAAAAAATTTCCTATATTCAAACTTAATTTGTATACATTTTAAACTTATCCTATACTCAATCTCAACTTTTTGTTGTGGTTGTGTGCTAATTACAAATGCAAACATTTATTTATTTTATCAGATACAGAAACATAATAAATATTCATGTGTAATTTTTCTTAATATTTAATAATTTTTAAGACTAATATTTGAGGGATTTCCCACACTATTTACATCTTTATCTTTAGATATGATTCTCAATCAGCATGAAATTGCTTATGTCTCTTGTTGCAATTTATTAATGCATTAAAGTATATATTATTAATCGAAAAACGAAAAATTGAATGAAAAACCCACCACACAAAGACGCGCTGTTAAATCCCAGGAATGTAGCATATTTGCTAGATCACACACACACACACACATTAAGTTGTCATATACAATAAGTGCCACATCTATACAAACCGACATATATGTTTATGTCACATAAGTATATTATATACGAGTATATACTATATATTTTTGTGTAGAAATGCCTTTGTTGTTCTGTGCTCTTGTAGGAAAGGCAAGGCCATAATAATTTTTGAGGGATTTCTCTGGCAGAAAGCGCCAAACGCCTTGGCCATCAATTATGAGAAATGCTCGAGTCCGAGCAATGAAGGCAAAAATGTTTAGCTCTTGTTTTTTCATCTGTCGCTGTTTTTATTTTTGCAATTTTTATGGTTTTTGATTAGTTTTTTTTTTGCGTGCATTTTTTTTATGACACGCATTTTTGTCGTTGGCACAAAAGTTGATGAATTGGGAGGAGTATAGCTCACGTTATATGTCTGGGTTATAGATAAAGATATAGCAGAGCCGGGCATAGCCATATAACCGAAAACTATTTTGTAAGAAGGCGACTCGTCGAGCGAATTGGCGCAAAAAAAAAAATAATCCAGAATGGGAACAGGTCAGAGATCTGCTGTTTTGTATAAACCTCAAACATATTCTGATTTTATTCATTAATTTTTCAATAGTATCGTATATATAAATATATATACCGATCTATAAATATAAGTCGAGAATACCGCAACGCGAAAAATGAAGCGCACAGCTTTTAAATAAACAAACTAATAAAAATGTTTATGAGTAATTGAATTTTTGAATTCTTGCCGTTGTTGTTGCTGATTATCGAAAAACTGATGATGTAAATAATCCGAAATGTGCATAGTTGAAATATTTTGGTTCTCTTTATTAAAAATTCATATATATTTTTTTTCGCCAATTTCTTAAAATGTAAACTAAACATTTAAAACGAAAGGCGACGTGAAATTTTATAACAAATTCGTTGCTATTTTGACCCACATTCAATTTGCACTTGTTGCTTTTTTAATTGTTGATTTTCCAACGAGTTGAAATCTTTGGAATAATTTACGTACACATATAATACATATAAATCTAAGACGTTAACATTAGGATAAGCTACGCTACACAGATATTTACAGGTTTATATAGTACATATAAAACTAGCTATACAATTAACTGAATGTCATACTTGAGATCCTCAAAAAATTCCATTGCGAAATTTCTCAATTCCACTCAAAAGGAGAGGTCGACGATCATAACTTGTGGGAACACACTTACACAAATTACAACATTACGTAGGATTAGGTTAGTGCTGCTTCCCATTTAGACCATATTCCATATGCTATAGCTGCGCGCTCGACGCTCCTCCTCCACAACCTGTTCGTATTCGATATCCAGGTACTCCTTGCCAACGAATTTCACCTTGCGTCCGGTGTACTTTTTAATATAGCTGATGTGGGCCGGCACTTCCTTGCCCTCAATCTCCAGCTTATACGAAATGCTGGTAATACGCTCCAAGACTCGACCACGTTTCCAGCGCACTTGAGTTTTTCGATAACGTTCCGCATAGAGCACCAAATCTCCGATCTTATATTCACGTACATGCATGCAGGATTTAAGGGGTTTTGATGGCTCTGTTGCCGGTTCCGGCTCCACGTCATCCTCATCATCTGTTACATAGGCAATGGCTTTCTCTATCGTCTCAATTTCGGGCACCTTGGGCTCCTCGGGCTCCTGCTGTATAAAGAATGTATCGCCGATTGAAAGTTTTCGCTTCTGTCGTTTTATTATGACTTTCTTTTTGATTTGTCGCGGTTTTTTTGGTTTTGGCTCTGGTTCCGGCTCCGTTACCGGTTGCTGCTCAAGTTCCAGCTCGAGTTGCGTTTCGGAAACTTGGGCATTTTCCTGCTGATGCTCCTGCTCAACGGCTGCCTCTGCCTGCTCCTTTGTTGTTGCCTTCGTTTGTTTTTTGGGTGGCGTTAACTTATTGATTCTGTCCGCTTGATTAGCTATTTTATTTTTATCCTTGAGTATGCAGCTGAGTTTGATGGCGTCACCCACCTTCTCCTTGCCCTTGTCTATGGAGGTCTTACGCACTAGTTTCTTCAAATGTGGTGACTTCTTTTTGGCCACGACCAAATCGGATTCATCGTGCGGCTGCTCAACCGTCTCAATTTTAACGGGCTGCACAGGACCCGCAAGTACTTTCAGCTCCGGCATGGCAATTAGACTGTTATTTTGTTGCGCCTGTGCGTTGTCTTTTGTAGCTACTTGCGCTTCTTGTTGTTGTGGATGTAGCTGTTGCTGTTCTTGTAGTTGTTGTTGTGGCGATGACTTTTCGTGTGAGACTTCGCTCAATGTCGCTGCTATTTGTGTCGTCGTCGATGTCGTCGTCGCTACAACGGGGGCGACTTCAATGTCAACGGCAACAACCACCTGTTGCTCGGATTTTTGTTGTGGCGGGTTAATTACTTTCTGATTAATGGGTTCTTTGGACTGGCTTAATGAACTGACGATTGTTGCCGCTGCAGTTGAGTTTGTGTTAATGTCCTGTGAGCTCTCTGTGATTGTTGTTGCTGTTGTTGCTGCGGTCGCTGCTGCTGCAGCTGTTGCTGCTGCTGGCACCACCAGCACCGTTTCACCCACCAATTCAGCTAGTTTCAGGCTGGCGCGTCTGCTCGGCTCGCTGGCTGCTGCTTGATTGGCAATCACAACATCGATTGGCAATTGTTTTGGCGCCGTTGGCACAATTGCTGTTGTCGCTTCGCTTGATGTTGTTGTTGCTGTGGTCGGTGCAGTTGCCGCTGCTGCAGCTGCTGGCGCTGCAACTGCCTGCATTGCGTTTTTGGCAATTGTTGGTGGTTTTGCTGATACGCTTTTGGCAGGGGTCGATTTGTTGTTGACCTTTGCAGTTACAACTTGTTCATTTATCGTTGTCGCCTCTTGTTCTTGCTTCAGTTGTTGTTCTTGCAATTGTTGCCCCTCATTGCTACCCGAAATGGTGCTGCTGGTCGTTAGTTTTAACTTCTTCTTGCGTTTGACAATCGCCTCGGAATCGGAGGGTCGCCTTTGTGTCAGTGCATCGCTCTGCACCGGCTCAGCCTTAATCTTCGATGGCTCCACGGCCGCAATCGATGCACGTCGCGAATTTTTCACTTTCCCAATGACTTTCTTTTTAGTCACCTTGGTTGGTTCTGCTGTCGTATCTGGCTGCGTGGCTGACTCTTTGGGCAATGCGGCTGCTAGTGGTGTTGCTTCCATTGCCTCCACAGGATGTGGTTGTTCAGTGGTTGCTTTCAGAATTGCTGGTGGTGTAACAGCCGCATTAGCTCCTGCAGCTGTTGGTGGAGTTGCTGTTGTTTTGGGCAGCTCTTTGCCTGCTGTTGCTTCTTTTGGCTCATTTGACTCTTTTGGTTCTTTTGCCTCTTTTGACTCATCGGACTCTTTTGGCTTGGGTTTTGATTGGAGTTCGCTTTGCACCTTGGCTAGAAACTCAATTTTGGCTTGGACTTTAGGTTTTTCTATAGTTTTAAGCTTTAGTTTTGGGGATTGTTCCTGTTCCTCCTGTGTTTGCGCTGTTGCCAGCTCCTGTTCAGTGACTTTGCTCTTTTCTATTGGCTTTTTCTGCTCCACATTGACTTGGCTTGGCATCTCAACTTCTATTGATATTTTCTGATCTTCAATGTCTTTTGATGGCCTAGAAGCTTCAGTCGGTTTCAACTGATTTTCATTGGCCTTTCTGACTGCAGTCATTTCAACGGGTGCTTTTACATCCTCAATAACTTTGTTCTGAGTTGTAGCTTCTTTAGATATTTTCTGGTCCTCGTTGACTTTGTAGCTGACTGCAGCAAGTTCATTTGGCTTGTTGTCTTCTTCATTGATTTTAGTTTGCTGTGCTGCAACTTTTGCATTTTTAGAATCCTCAATAACACCACTTTTTGTAATTGATTCAGCAGATTTCTTCTGGTCTTCTTTGACCTTGGTCGGTAACTCAGAGGCCAGGTTTGCAACATCCTTTGTCTCTTGCACCTTTTCCTTCTCCTCTTCCGTCTCATCAAAGTAGCTACGCCTACGAACTTTCCTAACAAATCGAAATTCGACAGCTTGCCTCTCCGCCTCCGTTTCCGTCTTCACCTCTGGAGTGGATACAGGATCTGATGCAGCAGCTGAAGCTGATGCAACAGCTGATGCTAGAGCTCGAGAATAAGCTGATGCTGAAGCTGGCGAAGTAGCTGATGCTGACGCAGACGCTGACGTTGTTGGTCCCATCCATTTCTCTCCGGCCGCCTCCGCTTCACTCTCTGTGCTGTACTGTTTTAGAACACCCTTGACCTCGCTCAGCGCACCCGAAATGCGCGCTTTTAACTTGTTCAGACGTTCAATGACATCCTCTGGCTTCTCCTCTGCCGACTCCTGGGAGCGCATGCGTCGCTGACGTCGCAGAAGGGTACGCTGTGGCAACAAGGATTCCACATCAATCGAGATTGCATCACGACTTGAGGAGCTCTGCTTTAGTTCGCCAAGGAGTGGACGCACGGATGTGGATGACGTCGGCGTGGTCACATCACGTGTACGTGTTATCAGCGCTGGAACGGGAGCAACTATTGCTGTTGTCAACGGTGCTGTTGTTGCTGCTGCTCCTGTGCTCGATAAACGACTCGGTTGCGTGTCTGGCAAGCGTGTTGTGCTCTTCAGCATTTCGTATTTCATGTCGAAGTTGTTGTTGTTGTTGTCGTTGCTACTACTGCTGTTGTTGTTGTTGCTGTTGTTGTTATCATCCAGTTCAGCTGGCTGCTGCTCAATATGCTCACTATAAACGTCAGCAACGACGGCTGATGTTGCTTCACTATCGTCACTCACTTTCGTCACCGTCATGTCCGCACATTCATCGACCACCACCTGCTCCTCCACCAATGGTACGCTCCAAATATTACCCGTGCTTGTGGGCGTGGCAATCAATTGCACCAGCTCACCCAATAGATCAATCAAATCGAGATCTACGACAAGGTAAGGAACACTGCTCGAGATTTCGTCAAGCAACGCGCGAACCGCACACTTTAAGTATTCTATATTCGACGACGGCGACGCTTCCTCGTTTTCGGTTTGGGTTACGTTCGTTTTGAGATGCCACTTTTGCTCTTGACCATCCACTTGCTCTGTCGACGATTCGCGCTCGTCTGATGATTGTCGATTGGAAGCATTTGTTGTTCGCTCGCCTATTGTTTGACTTTCCTGCTCACTGGCTAAGCATATTGACTGCTGCTGTTGCTGTTGCTGCTGCTGTTGCTCTTTAGTCATATTTAGCTCATTATGAACAGTCGCCGTCGTCTCTAATTTGCTTTGCTCGCATATTTCGCGTTTATTTTTGGCAGTACCCACGTCGTCGTTGCCTTCGTTGTTGTTGTTGTTGTTGTTTTGCTCGTGTCGCCACCCAAAGGCGTCATTAAAATTTTCCGCCGGTTGATGCTCGATTTCCTTTTGCACGCCAACAACGCCTTCAGCTGGTTCCACGTTCAAGTTTAATGTTTGCTCACGATCATTAAGTTCATTATCAAATGCCATTGACTTATGTACATCATCATCATCATCATCGACAACTTCGTCAACATCTACGTTCACATCCATATACAGCCTCACGTCTATATTAGTGCTCATATTGTGGCTCCTGTGCGTCACTGTTGCTTGTGTTGTTGCTTGTTTGGGCACCACATCCGTTGCCTCACTTTCTTGTCCATTTCTATGCTGATTCCTACAGGTTTGCCGCGGATTATCGCTAAACATGACAAATTTGTTTTTAATTGTGGGAAATTGCTTGAGTGTCGCAGATTTTGATTTCGTCAGGTGTGTTGGGCTGCTTCCCCGCTGGCTAATTGATTGAACAGAATTGTTGAAATTCCGCTTGGGGAATTGGCAACTTAAAGGAAATCTTTGTGGCAACGATATGTGAATCATTTTTTCGGGAAATCGAGTTGCTGCTTTGGGAGCCAACATTGGGTTGTTATTGCTAAGAAAATCAGTGGTAATCTGCTGATGCATTGGAAATCTTCGTAAGGGATTTTCACACTTTGCTTGCAGCAACGGGAATTTGCCATCCAATTCAATTTTCACATGTTGCTGCTGATTCAACAGAACAAGTTGCTGCACTTCTTGTTGTTGCATTTGTGTTGAGCAACACCAAAGCGTCCTCTGTGATTGACGCAGCGGAAATCGTTGCTCATCAAGTGGCATTTCCGGCAGCGAAAAAAGGCCGCTCGGTGTTGTTGTTGTTGTCGTTGACAACATGGCTGACTCACAATTATGTTTTCTGATGGCGTCAGTCAAATATTCAGAATTAAATTTATTATTATTAGCTGCTGACAGCGAGATTTGTGGTCGATTCTTCTGCCCTGATTTGCAATCCACATTGAATGACAACGCCCGCGCGTTGCTATTTTGATTGCTTGTGCTCTGTAGTTGACCTATTTTATATATTTATTCTGTTTCAAACACGCGCTGCTAATTGTTGCTGCATACAACAGCACGTTGCAACCCGAACTGGCAAAACGGGGCACCTTTCTGCAGCAAGAAAATAGTACAACAAAAGTCTCCTTGTTGCTGTTGTAGCAACAAATGCATTTACAAATGCTAAATCAATTCACATCTCTCTACATACAAATTTGCCAATTAATTTGGTTTGTTTAGTAACCAAACACGAACTTTGAATACGCTGCAAGAAATCGAATCTATATATTTATCTATTGCATCATTTAAAGAATTCTTTCAAATGATCTTCTTGTTACATATTGCTTAATGAATGAAGGATACTTTGTTTATGTTTACAAAAGTCAAAACATTTGTAGCGCTCTGTTGCTCTATGTAAGATTCATTGTGTCTGCAACTATAATATATGTTTATTTTTATATAGTATGCACGCTCGACTAAATAGACTAGATATATGTGTCAGCTTGCCAAATTGCTTTTTAGCAAACCACAAAAAAAGAAGGAAAAATAGAAAAAAAAGCTGCTCAAAGAGCAAATTTAAAAAAATCGCTCGTGCCAGGCAGCGCTACGATCCCATTTTACGAATTCACCAGTATATATATGTATATAAGAAGTTCACAATACATATGCGGCTATGTCAAACAATTTATTTTTTTCTATATAGGCGCAGGAGTGTTTGAATGCCACCTTGCCAAATTCTGCCGGCTGCGACACATAAATAATATCAACCACAATTTATATTTCACGTTTGATCACTATTTAATAATTTTAATCGTCTTGCAATTTATAGGCGATGCTTTGTTTATCGTGGACGATTACCAAATTCGGCATCAGCCACTGGCAATAAACTACAGCATTATCACGAATACAATGAGTACATGACCAGTATTTTCGGCAAACTCACAGACGCTAATAAGGCGCGACTAAAGGCCATTAAGGATGAGAAGCAAAGTGATGCGAAGCAGAAAATCCAGCAAAGCTTGGCAAAGTCCAAGTCTCAGCAAGCCGCAAAGAAGGCAGCTCCATTATTAGAAAAACCAACAGCAAAAGAGCCTAAAAAAGCATCTCGAAGAGATCGCAAACAAAAGGCACCAACAGAGGACGCTAAACCAAAACAAGGAGCAAAAGCGGTAAATGTTGCAATCAAACATTTGAAATATCCATCTCCAGGTAAAAAGCACAGAGAAGATACAAATTCACCAGTTAAGAAATCCAAGGAAGCACCAGACGATCCTTTTGAAAAATAGTGATAATTATATTATAGTATCGAGTAGTTTGCTTATAAAAAAAACTCTGTTTCTTATATTTGAAATAATTTAATAAAAATGCATTTTTTTTAAATCTATCAACATCTCTGTGCACATTGCAAAACACTTTTAATAAGTCGCTTACAATTAATAAGTCGCTCAACACTGTTTCCAATAATTTGGATTCTGTTCCATGCGCCTCTGAAAATTCGTATACCAATTTTGCACCACTGAGAAAGGCACAAATGTTTCAGTTGTGGCGGGTGGAATTTCAGGCACGTTCACACAAAAACTTGAAGCGTAATTGAAGAAGTTCTCCAACATGCGCTGTCCGAATTGTTTATTATCATTGGCGCTACACTGTAAGGAATGTAGGTGTGATTACTATTGATAACTGGTATAGTATCGAAATGAGGACTTACAACTGCTGGGGTTTGTTGAGCCACCGTTAGCTCAGGCTCAATGGAAATGCCTATTTGTGCTATATGTGAAATTTCCTGGGCGCCAAAAATCATTTCATTGCCATGTGCGTCCAGTTCGTGACCTTTTTTGAGCTGCGCTATTTTAAATATTGCCGATGGTTTGTTGTTATTAATGTGGCCCAGATACTGCCAGGTGGGCGCTGCATTTGCATCGGGCCAACTGAAGTATATCGCAGCTGCTGTGCCCAGTGGAAGGGGCGAGATGCCAGTTAAAAATACAACAACGTAATTCACCGACTCAATGTCGGGTACGTTTATCAGCAGTTTGTTCTCATCTACCGCAACGAAGTCTGTTTGAGGCTATATTAATAGCAGTTAATTCCATTACATATGCATTAAATACAAGTTATTGAGTAGTACTCACCAATCTACCTGAACTTAATAAACCAAACATTTTGGCTGTGTTCGGTCTTTTCTAGAATAAATAATCTTGTGCCATTCACTGGCAGCGCCAATAGCTGACAACATGTTGTAGTGACTTAATTTGCAGTTCTGGTCACACTGTCTATCCGGATGCGATGTTTCGATAATTATCGCAACCAGTGAATTAGAATTTAGTATTTGCTTTTGCATAAAGTATGGCCGGACTATTGCAACTAAGAAAATTGTGCAGTAAAAAGAAGACACTTTCCTACACTTTCCACATTAAATGCCAAAATCCTCTTGACATCCGAGGCCAATCGCGTGTGGTAAGTAAAAAATCGAGACTTCAAGGCCACTCTCAGGCAGATAAAGTTTCTCAGATAATGATTTCATAAGTTTATTGAATGATTAGCTCAAAAGAAGCGAATATTAGTTACATACCATGTGCCTAAATAACTTACTATAATAAACAAAAACAAAGAGGTCAGGCAACAATATGCGTGTGTGTTGTTTTGGCCCCTTTTCTTTAGAGCTGAGTTGAGTTTGTTTTCGGAGTTGTATTTTAGAATTAACGCTGCTTCTTTCGTTGCAGCAAGCAAAACTCACCTCAAGGCATTAAACGGGCGCCAAAACAGCACACACATACACGAAAATGGGACGCACACAACGCCAACGCCGGCGTCTTCAACGCCCAGCAGCTGATTCGCAAATAGATACCTTACACGTGCTCTACAAGCAACTTAATTCGCTGGGATGGCGCAATAAAACTCAACTCTCTGCGTTGAGTTTCCCACAAACCGGTCGTGGCCTGTGCTCCAAAACCCAATGTTTTCGGGCTGGAGATGAACTGATACGCCTGCCCGCCAGTTGTTTAATAAGTATCGCCACCCTTGAATCTGATAAAGAGTTTAAGGCGCTCTTTGACCCGGATCGATTTGACAAGGACTCACGCATTACGTTTCAAGCGCTTATTACCTGCTATTTATTGCATCTGCAACATCTGCATGACTCTAGACAAGAATCCCAGTTCGCTGCCTACTTGGATAGTCTGCCCCGCAGCTATACAACGCCCTATTTCTGCGCAATGTCCGAGCTACAATGTTTGCCGGAGGCATTACTGGAGCGCACAGTGGCACAAAATCATCAGATACGCGATTGCTATCAGGTACTGAAGTCCCTGGTGGGCACACAGCATTGCCAGTGCTGTGGTCAGCGCTACTGCGAGGAGATATGGACACTGGCCGAGTATCGATGCGCCTACTTTGCTGTAAACAGTCGCAGTGTTTATTTAAACGCGCGTCAACTGCATCCAGGACGCAGTCATTTTCAGGATTTGATAAGCGGAACAACCAACCTAGCACTGGCTCCCTTTCTGGATCTATTTAATCACTCGGACACGGTGCAAACCACAGCTGACCTGCAGCTGCTGGCCAGCACTATAAGTCAGGATTACGTGCTAACACTCGAATCTCTGACAGCGCCTAAACTTAAACCATATGACCAACTGTTCATCAGCTATGGAGCTTTACCCAATCTAAAATTACTCACCGAATACGGTTTTTATTTGAAGCGTAATGCGCATGATTATTTTGAGTTCTCGCTGCTGGACATTGAGCAGCTCATCGCACATAATAAGGAGTTGGCTGCGCACAGTTATCATAGCAACATCTTTAAGTTCATCAGGGAGCACAATCTAATGGATCAAATGTTTGTGCACATCATCGAGGGATGCTCGCATAATCTGCGCGTTGTGCTTCACCTCATATTCAAGCAGAGCGCACATTTTCCAAATCTACTAAATCAGGTTGCCTTTGGCGATGTCAGCCAATTCGACGATGTACAACCAGAGTTGTCCTATTTACTGACACACAAAATCAACGAATATCAAAAATTTGTGGCCGCACTGGAGAAGCTGCCACAGCTCACGGAAAGTGGCACGGTGGCACGTGGATACCTCTTGGAATGCCTGCGCTATCTGCAAGACTTTGAGTCAACACATTGCGCATCTAATAATAATTAAAATACAAACAATACAATAAAGTACAAATTTGTTTTTTAATAATAATCTGTTTGTTATTTGTTGTAAATATATATTTTGTTTGTCTTGCAGCTATATGCCACGCTAGCCAGCTCCGATGATGTTAAGCCCAAAAGGATAACACCATTTACGCCCACACCGGGCAGCAAACTGCTTGGGGGCGTCTTTGCCAAGAAGGCAAAAGGTAGGTGTTCTTAGAAAAAAGGTGTGTTTACCAGAAAGTGTTACTAAAAAGTGCAAAAACGGCGCTTTGCTTTTTATTAATGAACTTTTAATTGCATTTTGAGTTTGAAATATGACTAACAAATTGCTTTTGTTTTTGTTGTTGTTAACTGAGTCACTTTTTGTAAATTGGAAATGTCTACCAAAAAATGCTAGTTTGTTTGCCTGTTCGTTTGTTGTGTTGATGCCAGCTTTGATTTAGCTGCATTAAAGTCAATTCGATGCGGTTCCAGTGCTAAATCAACAACAACAAAAACGACTGCCGACACAACAGCAACAATCACGAAATTGTCACGTTCATATAGGCAGCGGCGGCAACGATGGTGCCTCAACGTTGGGCAAACTGGACGCACCGGAAGTCACCTCCAAGGATATGATGCGTGCCATGATGGCATACATTTGGCCCAAGGAGGATCCGCTTGTGCGCAAACGGTAATAAATTTTCAAAATTCTTAAACGCTAAGCTTAACTATCCATTCACAGCGTGGCCATTTCGCTTGGTCTGCTTGCTGGCTCAAAGCTGCTGACAGTGTGTGTGCCATTTTTATTCAAAGGTGCTGTGGACTCAATGACGTCACTGAACATGGATACAGCGCCAGATGTAGTGCTCTCCACAGCAACGGCAATGTTATTGGGATGTGAGTACTTCAATAGAAAATTGAGACGCCATTTAATGCCATTGTTTCTTTTGCAGATGGCATTGCTCGAGCTAGTGCCGCCGGTTTCAATGAGCTGCGCAATGCGGTGTTCGCTAAGGTGGCTCACCATTCCATACGCAAGATTGCGACCAATGTGTTTCTGCATCTGCACAATCTGGACTTGGCATTTCATCTGAACAAGCAGACGGGTGCTTTGTCCAAGACAATCGATCGGGGATCGCGTGGCATTAACTTCGTGCTCTCCGCCATGGTGTTCAATATAGTGCCGACGATTTTTGAGCTGACGCTGGTCTCCAGCGTATTGGGTTTGAAATACGGACTGGCGTTCGCCGGCGTCAGCATGGGATGTGTGGGTGTGTATGCCTTGTATACGTTAAGTGTGACGCAGTGGCGAACACGCTTCCGGGTGTACATGAATCAGGCAGAGAACGAGGCAGGCAACAAAGCTGTCGATTCGCTGATCAACTACGAGACGGTGAAGTATTTCAATAACGAAAAATACGAAGCTGGATGCTACAACGAGGTGCTGAAAAAGTACGAGACGGCCAGTTTGAAAACCAGCACCAGTCTAGCTATGCTTAATTTCGGACAGAACGCGATATTCAGCAGTGCTCTGAGCTTGATTATGGTGCTGGCAGCCAAAGAGATATCGCAGGGCAACATGACTGTCGGCGATTTAGTGATGGTCAATGGATTGCTATTCCAGCTGTCCATACCACTGGGCTTTCTGGGCAGCGTGTATCGTGAGGTGCGTCAGGCTCTGCTAGACATGCAGGCCATGTTTACGCTCATGAATGTGGATAGCAGGATTCAAACGGCGCCCAATGCGCATCCCATCTTCGTGGACAATAGCAACTCATCGATTGAGTTTCAAAATGTGAACTTTGAGTATGAGCCAGGTAAGGCCATTTTCAGGGACCTCTCATTCACCATACCGGCTGGAAAGAATGTTGCCATTGTGGGTGGCTCCGGATCGGGCAAGTCATCTATGGTGCGTTTGCTCTTTCGTTTCTTCGAGCCGAATTCGGGTCGTATTCTGATCGGAGGCCAGGACATTAACGGCGTTGAGCTGGACAGTCTACGCAAATGCATTGCTGTGGTGCCACAGGACTCTGTGCTGTTCCACAACACCATCGAGCACAATATACACTATGGCAACCTGGGCAAATCGCACGAGGATGTCGAAAACGCGGCACGCATGGCCGATCTACATGAATCGATAATGAGCTGGCCCAATCAATACAGAACGCAGGTAGGTGAACGTGGCCTAAAGCTATCCGGTGGAGAGAAGCAGCGTGTGGCGATTGCTCGTGCCATACTGAAAAACTCGCCCATTCTAATCTTTGATGAGGCCACCAGCAGTCTGGATTCCATTACAGAACATGTGAGTTGCATTAGAATACTATATTTAAATTCGCAAGCTAATCAATGACATTTACAGAACATTTTGAAGGCTCTTTCGCGTGCCACTAATGGCCGGACCAGCATTTGTATTGCCCACCGCCTTTCCACAGTCAAGGAAGCTGATGAGATTCTAGTGCTGGAAAATGGACGTGTTGGAGAGCGTGGCACACATATGCAATTGCTGCAACAAAAGGGACTTTATGCCCGCCTGTGGGAGACGCAGACCAATCAGTTTGAGCCCAGTCATCAGCATGCAGAGTCGAATGCTCTGTAGTCAAGCATTGGGCCAACCATTGGTCAAGTGCTCTTCTTAGTTTTATTAATGCACTTTACTATTTGACAAAGCCAACAAAATTTGCAGTTGAGGCTCCATTTTGGAGATTTTGTAATTAATTAGGCTGAAGGTATTACCTTGTATCCGGTTTGTAAATACAGTTATTCGTATATGTGTATATTAGATAATCATATTGATTTCATTGGGTGGATCTTGAATTAGAAACTTTTAGGAATTAGAGTTATAACATTAAACATTTATTATCAGTTTTATCACCACACAATATGTGACAGAAAATACGTTGATTAGCAGGCCGAAATTGATCTCAACCGCTTCATTCTTAGTCTCTCTCTCGTATGGAAATCGGTATGGGTACATCGTACAGCAAATATAGTAGACAATTAGCCAGATGCTTAAGGAACTGCTGGTAGTTTGCAATGCGTTGCTTGAACTCCTTCCACAATGGCAACAGAGGCAGCTGTTCCATTGGCTGAGCCTCATCATCGATCACAATATCCTGCTCCAACATAGTTCTGTTAACGTAGGTGTACAAATAGGAGGCAGGCTTCTGACCAATGGTGGTCACAAAGTGCGTCACATTGCTCGCCAGACT